>HG993132.1:14860477-16075597 GCA_905231865.2 Boloria selene
CAGGTTTTCATGGCCATAAAAAAAGCAAAGACAACAAGAAATTTATTCATTTACAATTTATAAATAAATATATGTTGTGACAATTTTACAACAGCGCCATCTAGTTCCGTGGTAAGCTACGAGGCTTGTGTTACGGATACCAGATAGTTGATATACTACACATATAAGCTTAAATACATACATACCTATTACAAATATAAACACCCATGACTGGAGTACAAACATCCGTGTTTAATAAATGAATGCCTCCAGCTCCATGAATGTCACTACAAACTGCGCCAAACGTATCGTCAAAATCGTCAAATGACTTTTACAATACTAACAATGATCAATTTCTAGCACCAGAAATAATCAACGACGAGCCAGCGTACCCGCAGACGGACATCTGGTCGGTGGGCGTGCTCGCCTACGTACTGCTGGCGGCTGCCTCCCCCTTCCGCGGCGCCGAACCCGCTGAAACCCGCCAGAACATCGCCTTCGTGCGCTACCGCTTCGAGCACCTCTACAAGGAGATCACTCAAGTACGTCTTGTCGATATTCACTGCAGTGTTGCTAGATGGGCTATTTAGCGCCAATGGGGCTATCTCTCTTACCGAGCGGCGATATTATTTTATCCGTCTACAAGTAGCCGATTCAGCTATATTTTTTTTCAGAAACATTTAATTAGTAAATCATTTTTATGCAGAAAATGTCAAATTTTATGTCAAATCCGAGTACTATGATGGATCTATCTCGGGGCTACACGCGCGCTCCGGTAGGGCGATTCGAGAAAAAATATTCTGGTAACACTGATGGATAAATGCAGTCATATCAGTTGATGTCCTGTACTTGGACTTGTATAATAAGAATGAATGCCTTGAGATAATGTCCTGAAATTCACTATCCTAACACTAACCTAACTAAAGCTATGTACTAAATTCCCCCTATAGGAATTAAGTCACCTATGTCAAGATGTATATTAAAAATAAAAAAATAAAATACAATAATCCCGACTTACAAATTATAGATAATAATAGTAATATCGAATATTCGCTTCAAGAAAGATGTAATAGATGTCCATTATATTCCTTGTATTTTGGGCACTTCATGATAAAATAAGAATTATGAGCTGCCGGCTACGACTCACTTACGTCAGAAATCTTAAATTTAATGATTGCTTTTCTGAAGACATACACAAAAAAAAATATAGGCTGTACCTATAAACAAAAGCGTAAATACATAAGAAGTGGTGGAAATTAACTTAGTTTACTTATCCTGAAAGACTTTCCGGGATTTACATGAATAAAGAAAGACTTAGGAGAGGAGAAATAGTTTCTATTTAAAATTTTGTGTGTGTAGGAAGCGACGCGGTTCTTGATGTGGGTGTTCAAGAAGGTACCTCTGAAGCGTCCGACGGCGGAGGAGTGTCTCGAGCACCGCTGGCTCGCGCACTCTGACTTCACGCAGCGCAAGCGCGAGCGCGCTGTCTTCCTCTCCAACAGACTCAAGGTAATATCGTTCGTTCTCAGCATACGTAGTTTCATAAGTAGGTCAGGTAGGCCAAGTAAAATTCGATTAGGCTTCACACAGTTTTATTATTTCATACATTTAATTAGTTTCACATCACTTTTTACATTAGATTTTTGAGTAACGACTCACGGTTCTAACGACATTACGAATTATTAGTGTTGCCAATTTAAAAAACCCCAAATAATTATTTTATATCAGAATATCAGAACAGGACGACTTTTACAATTAAATCTTCATATTATTATAATTTACATTATATTTTATTGGTGTTACAGTAGATATAAACACGTGTATAATGTACATGCTTATACATACACACATATGTACATAAATACATATTCTCTATATATACATATAAAAATTTCGTATCACTATGTATGTTCGCGATAAACTCCGAAACTACTGAACCAATTTTTATCAAATTTTGTAAACATCTGTAATTTGGTCCAACTTGGGAGATAGGGTAGTTTTTGTCTCCATTATTGATCTTAATATTTGCTATTGCATATTAAATGTTTTTTATACGACTTTAGTGTGTATTTATCGGTTAGTTCTATAAAATTCTAAGAGATGACGGTTGGGCATCTAAGTTGCACAGATAAGGGTCTACTTTATCAAATGGTAGCTGTAGCTAGTAGTGGGATTGTACTCTGATACATACTGAGTACTCAGTGCCACGGAAGCACCCGATTCAGTGCCTCCAGTTTAGGCCAAATGTTTGTCCTCACTTGGGTTCGTAAGAACAAAAACAAATGTTTCCCACGGGAACCGTACATTTTTCCGAGGTATAAATTAAAAACTCGCATTTAATAACACGTTCTTTATATAAATGCGCAGGAATTCTCCGAGGAGTACCACTCGCGCAAGGCGGCAGAAGCCCTGCAGGCGGACGCTTTGTCGCCGCTGACGTCACCGCGCATGCTGACTCGCTCTAACAGCGTCACTGACGAGCTCGACACACTCACACGCTGACCTCTACTCCCCCTATTTCCCTCCTCCTCCCCTCCCCACAATTTAAAAACGACACTTTAGTGTCATGTCTATATAAAAAGGACAATATATTATGCTCGACACACTCACACGCTGACCTCTACTACCCCCATTTCCCCCACCTCTCTCTTCCCTCCCCACAATGTAAAAACGACACTATAGTTTAATAACGACACTTTAGTGTCATGTGAATGTAGAAAGGATATTTTATTGCTACATGATGAGCGGTTTGGGACTTTTTAATTTGTAACGGTTTTTGAGTTATTTTTTAAATATATTATGAACTTGGCTCTATGGGCTTATGCACACAATATGAAGTCATATTCACGCCCTTACATTATATTATATTTAAAAATGCATAAGCTCTAATAAATGATAATATTATTATTTTCTATACCTCTCCTAGCAAACAACATCAAGAAAAACCAATCACGAGCCCTAAAATTAAACGTCTACAATATTACTACTTTCCAAATACTGTTTTTATTTTCAGAATTATTACTTGTTAAAATTTTATATAATAATATTTATTATTTGTTTACTTAACTCAAGTTTGTAAATAGGTAATTTGTTTTGTAATTTTAACTTTAAAGTAACGACTATAGAGACCTAACTCCATACAGTTAGTATTTTGAAAAGGATTAAAAATTCTTTTATTGAAGTAACATAAAAATTAAATGTTTTTTCTTACTAATTAATAAAAGGACTGCTTACAATTGTCATCATTCATTTCGATTTTTTCACTTTCGCCGACACATTAAATTCTAGTCAAGTTAAAATCGTTACGATCCTTAACGTTAAGTATTTATAAACAATTTTACTATTTATTAATTTATACGATGGATGCTGTATTTCAGTATTGAAATAAAGGAAAATTTGAACGCAATGTGTTTTATTTACTAAAAAAATTTTAAGTTAGCGTTGATTATAATCAATCATCATCATCATCATCATCAGCCCTTTTTAATGTCCCACTGCTGGGCACGGGCCTCCCTCTGTACGAGGGGGATCAGGCCATAGTCCACCGCGCTGGCCTAGTGCGTGTTGGCGGACTTCACATGCCTTTCGAAAACTTGCTAGGTTTTCTCAGACATGCAGGTTTCCTCACGATGTTTTTCCTTCACCGTAAGACAAGTAGTAATCATGATATAAATGATTCGCACATGAAAATATCAGAGGTGCGAGACCCGGATTTGAACCCGCATCACTCGGTTTTCAAATTTTCTAGTTAGTCCACTTTTTAACGAAAAGCTTACTTTAAAAAAATCTGTACATATAAATAAAATTGAAGTGTCGGTTTTTAATTTCAAATTAACAGCTTTTCAGTAAATGCATATTATGAAAGTATCAGCAAAATCATTTTTTTAAATTTGTACCTGTCTATGTTTCGGCTAATCTTTGAAACAGCTGCACTGATTTTAACGGGACTTTTATCTTATGACTAGTATCTCAGGCTACTTTTTAACCGACTTGAAAAACGGGAGGTTATATTTTAGAAATTTTATTTATTTTAACTAGCGGAACCCGTGCTTTCGCTAACGCTAGTAAAAATATTATGTAATAACTAATAAGTATGAGTAAATTAAAGTAAACAGAAAAATATGGAGCTTTTTATTTCGTTAATAACAAAAATACTTATTAATCACAAAAACCATTATAAATCAAAAATAATTATTTCTCAAAAAAATTTGCGCTACCCGCTAAAAATCACTATTTTGGAAACTAAATAAGACAATTTGGAAAAAAAGGAGTAAATAAAACTCGTGTTTAAAAAATATGCTACTTAAATTAATTTAATAGCACAGAGTGAGAAATTGGGCACAAACATTTAGACAACTGAGCGAACATTGTAATCCATGGGATAAAAATTATGCAACCGCAATGACTAGACGATAGTTCATTTAAGGAAAGTTGTTAGATTTTTTGTTATTAATAACATTATAATTAATAAATTGAACAACCCAGCGACAATTTAGACTTTCTGAACTTAACTTATATCGCTATATTAAATTAAAGAAGACCAAAAATAATTTCAAACAAATATTACAAATAGTATTAATATATAATATTTCAAAAGGTAACAAAAGAAAGCAATAGATTGCCAAGAAAATAGAATTCTAAAATTTTACCTGCCTTTGCTTGAAAATGAGATATTACTTAATAACTTTTAATGTAACTTCAATTTATTCTGAACATATATTTGATAAATATTAAATGAACTTGTAACGCCATTTAATGTCTATTGGGCAAACAAAAACAACCCAAATAGGCGTTTATTAAGTTAATTATTTTTTATTAAATAAGGATATGTAGGTACTACATTAGTATTTTTACTTGCAAAATTGTTATTCTCATACTTCTATTAAGCTAAGCTTAGAAGCTTATAAGTGATAAGCAGTTGTAAGCGAAACTGTATATGAAATTTGATTTTGTCAATTTATGCTAATATTGTCTGATCACTACATAGTATAAAACAAAGTCACTTCCCACTGTCTCTCTGTCCCTATTTATGCTTAGATCTTTAAAAGTACACAACGTATTTTGATGCGGTTTTTTCTAATAGATAGTGATTTAAGAGGAAGGTTTATATAAATAGTGGAAGTGGAAACAGATAAAATTAATATAAAACACTGCAGAGAAATTACTTTAAAAATTAATAAACATAGTTCATTTCCTATTCAATTATTTTCTTTACAAGCTACTAACTAAAATCATTCATCAGTAGCATTAAATCATAGACAAAAATATATACAAAGTTCTTGACAAACACAAATTCATAGATAAAAAGTGATATGAATTTATAATTTTTATAATTAATTTCTTACATCCAAGGTTATGTTGGTAACACTTCAATTTCCCCGACTAAAAGGTAAAAATATCAAAAATTGAATACATAGATATGATAAGAACATTATTATTAAAACATTTTCAACTTGCATAGTCAGTTGTCTAAACACAGCTTATCTAATAAAGTTTATTTATTGCTTTATATTCTCATTTATACTATCATTTAATTAGTACAATAGGATGCTTTTAAAGTCAAATTCCATAACTCGCTAAACACTATTAATGATAAGTAATTTTCGCATACAATTTTTCTTATATTATCTCACTAACAAAAAGTCCATATTCAGAACACTAACTATATTATATTATTGCTATATTTTACATGAACTAGATATAAAAAACAGAAATACATATTGTTTTTTCTAATACATAATTATTTTCCATATAATATGATGCCAAAATTACCTATCACTTTGCTTTACATTGTTATTTATTAATAATTTAATTCATAAGACCTCTAGCAGCTAATTTCATATTAATCTTAATAAAACATTACAAAATTTAATATAAAAAGATCTTTTTGTATTGGTTATAATAGGAAGTGATTTGACAAATTAAGAAAATTCATATTTTCTAAACAATATAGTAATTAGTGACTTTTTAATGTAAAACTGACATAACTTTAATTTTTTATAGAAAAAGTTACTTAAAAAAAGTCAAAAATCCCGTGTTGTATTGTACTTGTGTTGTATATAAATATAATTTCCGAACATATACCAATATACATATGTTCTGAAATTATATTGTTAATATGGGATGATGATTTGTATTGATTTGTCAACTATTAATAATTTCCAAGCTATTATATTTAAAAATTAAGAATTATAGCTAAGCTAGTTTTGTGCTGCCTATTATTTTGCTTTATATACTCCTTTTTCATAAAGATAAAATAGATAAACATTAGATGAATTTTAAACTGCAATAAATTCATAAATGTTACTTCAACTATTTAACCCAGATAAGCCTACTGTCCTATATATAGGACGGTGGAAATAAAAATATATTACAGATTACCCACTTAACATAACAATATTAACTCTTAAGATTTGTAGTGATGAACATATGTGCTTTTATAGTAAAATAAATAAAATCCTGTTATTTTAACAGTTTTATAGATAATTTAGAGTAAAGTGTGTAATAAAAGTGACTTGCAGACATGTCTTATATCAGGTATGTACAAATAGTCCTATTTTACAAGTTAGTTATATTTTTTTGTGTTAATTTGTGGTTGATAGCCTGAAGTTTAGTAATAATAAAGTATTATAGACATAACAAATTGATAATTCGATATATGCTGTCATAAATAATGGTGTCCTATATATAGGACAGTAGGATAATCCACTTATATTTTTCTTTACAGGCCGTTAGCTGCGCATGAAGTTTTGGATGCTTTGGAAAACATTTCTGATAAAAGTAATATGTATTCTACCGCCTCCTGTTGATCCCGACTGCCCCACTGATGAAGATTCGGGAGAGGAGATAATGTAACGCTGAACAACTTGCCACGCAACATACTACTTCAACCGGCAGAAATATCGATACAAGGACAGGTTCCGGTAAGTGATACAGAAGAAGAACCTTCTTCTTCTACAGGTCGAATAAAACGCAGATGAACCTATGCGTGGAGAAAACGAGACTTGGAGAAAAATCCAATGAATTGGCCTGAAGTTCAAAGAATTCTAAGATAAGCGCCCAATTGAGTGGTTTGAAAACTTTATAGATGAAGATGTTATTTCCTTGTTGGTGTAAGAGAGTAACAAATATGCCATCAAAAAGAATTTGCCTGGAGACATAACCACTAAGGATATGAAGTGTTGCATTGGCATTTTACTGGTTAGTGGTTATACATGCCTCCCACGAACAAGATTGTATTGGGACAATTCTCCAGATACAAAGAATAAGTTGATTAGCTCTGCTATGACTAGGGATAAATTTGACTTTATTTTTCGCCACTTTCATGTCAATGATAATTAGGATCTGCAAGACAAATATACAAAAGTACGCCCACGTGTGACACTTCTAAACAAAAAAGATTTTGGACTTTTCGCCTCTCGAAGAGTATTACAGCGTAGATGGAAGCCATGATCCCTTATTATGGGAGGCATGGCTGCAAACAGCACATAAAAGGTAAACCTATTAGGTATGGGTTCAAGTCTTGGGTTAGTGCTGCTCGTTTGGGGTATGTATTGTCGATGGAGCCATACCAAGGTGCTTCAACTATGTGCAATCCAATATATAAAGAATTGGGCTTGGGTGCTAGCGTAGTACTCACATTTTGTGATGTGTGAAATTTCACGTGGGTTCGAACTTCCTTACCACGTAGTTTTTGATAAATTTTTAACTGTGACGCCCTTGCTAGAAGAAATAACTAAAAAAGGCCTTCGGTTGATTCTGTTACGATTACATGCTATTTTGTTATATGGTTTTTTATTTCCCCTTATTATCCTACTGTCCTATATATAGGACGGCTGTTTCCCTGAAAGCCTTACAGTCAATATTTTTTTCAGCATTTTTTTTATGTAACATAGTGTCTATAAAACCTAATAATATGATTTTTTTCAAAGTTTTCAGAAAATAATAGTTTCAGGCTTATCTGGGTTAATTCAGTCAATATTTCAGTACAAATCTTGAAATTCAATCAAATCTCATAAAACAACCATAATAAATATACTGTGGATAAACCAATAATAATATTAAAAAACCTTTTTAACCTGTTCTATCACTGCATTATTATCTAAAATAGAAACTGAGTCCACTAAACTACAAATTGTTGTTACATTTGCCGAAGCAAGACTTTCCTCATCTTTTTCCTTTAGACACTGCAATATATTCTAGCACTTTAGACTGAAATTCAGTTTTATTTTTCTTATACATCTCAGCAGCTTCTATGTTTAAAGGGTCTTCAAAATTAAGTAAATCCTGAAATTAATATTAGATACATATGACTTGGAGAAAGTAAATTTGATCAGTAATCTTCAGATAAAAAGCAATTTAGTTTTAATTAAGATACAAATTAATGTTAATTATTATTGTATAATGAAAAGTGACATTTTTAATAGTTTAGGTTCTTAAAAATACTTACTGTAAACAATGAATTTAATCCCCACACAACATCTTTAAGTCTTCTAGTCGGTGCCCACCCGTGTTCATCTATTGAGGTTTGTCGTAAAAGGGACAGGCATATATCACCATCTACATTAATATTAGGATGCCAAAGACGTGTCAGACATTTTACTTTAGGTGGCTGGAAAGAATACATTATTTTGATTTAAATTCAATGTACAGTGTAAATAAATGTATGTCTTATCTTAATAATTGGTTAGGTACTGCAACATAATAATATACAGCTTATAATTTTTTGTAAGCAAAACAGTATATCATAAAGGTGAGAATTTAAGAATTACAGATGAAATCAAAATCAGTTTAACAATATAAGATATACAGGTTAACTCCCTACAAATATTCATTTAAATGTTATAACTTAATTACTTTCGATGGTAATAGCTCAGAACTTACAGCCATATTATAATCTTCAGTCACAAATACACCAAATTTAAATTTACCTCCCGACCAGTAACCTTCGTCGGGTGCTACAGTCAATATAAATTCGTTTAAAACATTAGGATCCTCAAAATGTACAGAACACGTAATAGGAAGATTTTCATTCATTTCTTGCACTTCTTTAACTAACAATTTGTCTCTCACGGATATTCTTTTTATAGGTTCAACGTTAACCCCGTTCGTTGGCTCCGTATGTTCCTTTTTTAACTTCCTATTGAGCGTTATCATTGTAGTTTAACTAAATTACCTTAAAAATAATAATATAGTTAGGGAAATTGAAACATAAACGATGTTAAAGCGACTAAGTTCTAGGATTTTCTTTGCTTCTAGAAGTGTTAAAAGTTGAACCAACCAAAAAAATTTAAGCTGTCAACTGTCAAAACAAATGAATATTTCACAGATATTTTCATATCTGGAGAGAGATATAAATTTTGTTTTAACAATTGTTATAGAATTAAATAATTCTTAGTTAATATATAGTAAATTATGAAGAAAAGTGAATTTATTAGTTTTCATTTAAGTTTTGATTTTTGTTTGAATTAAATGCCGCAAACCAAAAACGTCTCTGCATAAATTTTAAAATATATATCGTCTGTGTCAGTTAGAGTTACTCATATTTTATTTGACATTTTCACAGTTCACTATCAGCTGTTGTAATTATAATAGTTTTTTATACGACTGTGATACATGCAAAACATTAGAAACAAAGAATAGATATTTTATGTTATAATTACGTTTTGAATACTCATATCGAATAATGGCAGAAATCGAGTGGCCCTGGCAGTATAATTTTCCTCCTTTTTTTACGTAAGTAAACTGTATTTATTGTTTTCACTTGCGAGTTGCGAGTCACCTATTCGAAATCAAAATGAGCTTAATAGGGAAAAAATGGGAATATATAAATGAAGGAAATGCCCACATCGTTATTGGTGTAAATGACACAGATTACGTTATAAGGCTTATAAAAGAAGAAGAAAATACAACAGATGTCGACAATATCAGCAACACTATAAATTTTGTGAATCTAATCATGATACCATTTATATTTGGGGATAACCAATATACTGAAGACATAATTAAGTTGTCAGATGAAGAAGTATCTCAACTTAAAATTAATCTTCCTCATTTAAGACCAAAACACAGACAAACAAAGTCAGTTCTCAGTCATTATGCTATCAGAGCTCCTAATTTGACTATAATCAGTCGAAATCATGAAAACTATTGTGTAGAAATAAAGCCTAAGGAGGGATTTCTCTCTGTATACTTAGATAAATATTCAAAGTGCTACTATTGTCTCAAACAATTTTTAAAATTGAAAACAAAACAAATTGATAAAATCAGTAATTATTGTCCCCTAGACTTCTTTTCGGGAGATAGAACGAGAATGATGCAAGCTTTAATAAACTTATCACTTAATCCTCAAAATAATTTTAAAATTTTTAAAGATGGAAAAATTATCTTTAGTGAAAAATCAAATTTTAATGATTTTGAAAATTTTATATTGCATTCACATATTTTTAAATCAATAAATATGTTCTTGAACTTTATTATTGACATCCTACTCTGTAAAGATAAATATGAACATACTCTAGAAGATTCTATTCAGATATCCCCTTATGAAACAGAAAAATGTGTTGATAGCTCAAGTCTTTGTTCCGACAGTTTACTTTTTAAATTACTAAAACTCCAAAAATTGCCAGAAATATCAAATATTGATGCCATAAATGAAAATGAAGGTTTTAAGTATGTTCCAGTATTATTAAAACACTTAAGTGACAAACATCTTGATTTAACAAATTTCAATCACAAAAAAGAGTTTCTACACACAATTGATCCTATACATTTAGCTTTAATCTCAGCAGTAGCTAAAGATTGTTCCATCATGATAGCATTTTCATTACAAACTGAGAAACCACTTCCATATATTCAAATTGGAGAGACAAAAATATTTTATAGAATATCAGTCACTGATTTAGAGCCAAAGCCGATAAAAACACTTACAAAAAGAAAGAAAACTGAACAGAAGCTAATAAACTTATATGAAAAATATGAAGATATGTGTAAGTATATTATGTTTCATAAATGAGTAATCTTTTTTTATATATGGTAATTACAGGATTCTTTCCTTTTATAAATATTTAGTTTATAATTGAAGGATGGACTTCGATCCAATGAATAATGAACATTTTATTGTTCCAGAATTCAACCTCACTCTGAAACAAGAGCGAAGCAGTTAGAGGCATGGCAGCAACTTATATCTGATTATCTCAAAGCTACAAAACAATCTACAATAGACATACGAGAAGCACAGAATAGTCCACTTTTCAACAATCCTGCCATAAATAGAAAGTTATCTTCTGAAGCACTTTTGACTATTCTAGAAGATATGGCAAGAAATGGCAAAGCCGCATCAATTGACAAGAGCAAAAACATATGGGAAATTTATTGGCATTCCTTGGATGAATGGGGCAACATGATTTATGGTTGGGCAAATAATAATGGCTTAAATAATTCAGTTTGCACACTTTTTGAGCTGAGAGAAGGTGAAAATACAGTTGGTGAAGGTATGTATTTAAGCATATGGGTTCTTTATTTTATTATATATAAAAGCAAAAGGTCATTGACACACTACAAATTCGTAGGGTGGTAGTTTATAATTAGTAGATGTCTGCTATGGTTTTTGCTAAAGGGCCGGTGTAAGAAGGTCTAAGGGCTCTCGCAAGTTTGTATGGAAGTCCTTCTTTTGTACTTTAAATATGGCAGGGAGTACCTAATTTTATGATAACACAAAAACGAAAAGTGTTAAATAACTGTGCCCTTAGACTTTGTTGAATTTATATAAAAATGCAAGTAGAAAATAATACATTCAATTTGACCAATTATTACAAAAAAGTACCTTATCAGAGGCTATTCTTAAATATATGTTTTATATTATTTCAGAGTTCCATGGTCTAGATATGAATATTCTAGTAAAAGCCTTAAAAGCTCTGGAAGTGAAAGGCAAGTGTGAATTGATGGAATTTGATGAAAGCCAAGGTGTTAAGTTCTTCTGATCTGTCTATGAGATTGTGAGGTCTATGTTTATATGAAATGTTATCAGCATTTTGTTAAGTTATAACTATTTTTTAATGTTAAAATATATTGCTTGAGATTTACTTTTAATTTTATTTACTAATACTATTGTAGTATTTACTAAATTAATACTTTTTAATTTATTCTAAATAGCGTTGAATTATACATCTAATAAAATTCTAACATTGATACATTCAATAATTTTTATAAAGTCATATTGTAATTAGTAAGTATTGACACAGACGCCGAATCTTTAGTTTTTGTAATTTTTGTCTGTCTCTCTCTCTCTGTCTGAACGCATCGCGTGAAAACCATTGGACATATTTTGATATAATTTTTATATCGAGAAAGTCTCACAACATAGAGAAATCTCTACTAATAGTTATAACGTATCCATATTTAAACATGAGCAGAGCTAGTGTGAGTCACTTATATGGTTAAATGGTACAAGGTTAGTAGTTCATATAAATGTCAAATTGTCAATAGATGGCGTTACATGTATCAATTTGTTGTTTTTGCTTAAAAATTATTGAGCATTGAGGAAAATTAAATAATACGCCTTTAAAAAATAATTCCTTCTCTTACTTTGTTTTATTGGAAAATCACCTGTTAATTAATTTATACTGGGTATTTATCTATATAAATGTCATACAAACATCCAGTCAGTGATATCGCCTCTTTGCTTCAATAATGTGTTATCATAAAAAATGCAATTTTACAGGAGACCGTTTTTAAAGTTTCAAAAAATAATTGTGCCTAAACGAATAGATGTTTCACCGTAGATCTAAAATTTATTACATTATAGACAAATAAACTGTCTGAAAATATAACAAAATATCTAACTATTTTAAAATTAAGCGAGAAATTGGCATATAAAAGAAAAGGGGGAAAATATAGCACATTGTTGATGCAAATATTTAGTAATATGAGTGTTACAAATTAGTTTGTCACGGTTTTGATGATATTATTTTTGTGATGTTATTGAGTTATATTAATAAAAAAACGTTATTGAAATAAAAGCTTTTAAATTTGAGAACCATTTTTACTGGAATAAAGTTGCAACCACAATATTTATTTCTATTACAAAATATTATTATTATTATTATTAAGTATTCAGTCAGACTGATATCACAAAACATCACCACAAGTCGTATTGTGCATTAGCAAGTAATACGCAATATTTTTTATCACTAAAAAGTCTAATTATTAGCTTAAAATTAAACAAACAATTAACAAATTTTAAAAAATAATCAGACTTTGACTTTGATAGTCTTAACAAAATCAAGTATTTAACATACTTAAATCAAAATAAGCCAACTATAAAATCAACTAAACATACTTAGTGGCTATGAAATGGCACATAATGTTTGTAACCTAAAATCACATTTTTACTTATAATTAATTTGGCATTAGTCACATACAGATTGTCTTAAATTTAGGTTTGTTTTGGTGTCACAATCAGCCTTTTAAGTAGTCATCTATAAAACCACTATTGGGGCCATTCATTTATTACGTAAGACTATTTTCGCTACTTTTTGACCCCCTCCCCCCTATTATAAGAAAAAATAAGAATAGGTCGACCCCCTCCCCGCCTGTTTAATATTTATTACGTAAGAGTCTAAAAGAAAAAATAAATACACGTTTGGGTTATTTTAATGTTTATTTTTCAAAGTAAGATTTTTTTGAAATGTTTATTTGTAATTTCAATGGTACCTTACGCTCGGTTGCCCGCGCTTTTCAAAGTATAATTTAACCTTTGCGCATTTTTTTTGATCTTACGTAAGAACTATCAAGACTCCCTCCCACCCCCTTGTAAAAAAACATAATACATGGTCGAACCCCTCCCCCCCTAAATTGTCTTACGTAATAAATGAATGGCCCCATTTTCACAACTCTACAAAGATTCATAAAATGGTCTGTGATATCTTGGAATTAGGTTTTTGTTAACCAAATCCATAAGATCTGCTTTTTTTATCAGATAATCCAGGTTTTTCATCGTAAGCATTTTTTAATTTCAAATTATTGTTCTTTTTCTTTTTAATAACCATAGCTTTTTTGAATTGTTTATCAGCATATGAATTTTTTAAAAATATAGCTTCGGGATCGCTTTTTTGAACTCGAATCACCTTTAGACCTGATAGTTTTACTGCAATATTATCTACATCTTTCAGCAATGAAAAGTTCATTTGGTTGCATTAGTTTTTCAAGTCATAAAAATCCGCGAAACACATTTCATTGACATGGCAGGGCTCACTTTTCTTTCTAGCAGCTTTTATAGCACCAATAAATGCGTCAGGTGTATACATTGGACCGGATCTCAACTGCCGTTTAATTTCTCTCTCAATCTGGGAATGAGCAGAATCCCCTTCATTTTGGGTGTGCCCTAATCAAATACTTATGAGTAACTGAGTTAAGATTTGCTATTGTCTTTATTGCGTATAGATACATGCAGATCATAAATTTATTTTTCTGCTGGCCAGCACAATTATCTGAATAGAACACAACATCCAGACTGTCGGCTGTTTCTGAAACTTTTTTCAGATATTTGTAAATGCATGTACCGATTTCGTTCACTCCTCTGAAAGAGGAGGCACTGCTCGATGAGCTACTTGATGTGCTACTTGAAGAACTACTGCTGCTGCTGGTTGTATCACAGCGATGACGATAGGATACGGTTGAGTCTGCTTTCATTTCTGATGTGCTATCTATATTTGACGTGGCATGCTCTTTATTTGATGTTCTTGTCCCATCCTCTAAATTTACAGTTGCATTGTTTTCTAAAAAAAAATAGTTACTTATGTCAATTATTCACACTCGTATGATGAAACGGGGTGTAATGAAATAAAATATAATCAGCTTGCTTATAGTTACGCATACACTACGAGTCCACGGTAGTTGTATCGGTTTTAAGGTACGTTATGCTACGTCAGCGGTCACACTAACGTCATCGCGGCAAGTAAGTAAAACATTACAATAGGTAGGTACAGGTATGTATCCTGTACTACCCACTGCTACGGGAACACTTAAATTTTTAGTTGCTATTGCAAGTTCAATTATCTTTTTACTACGCGATCCCATATCGCGATCTGAAAAAATAAATAAAAATAAGTATTTATTATAGTATAAACAACGTAATATATGGACGAATATTTCTCGAAAACTTTTTTGTTTTTGTCCAATAACGTAACATAAGCACATAACTATTACTTGGTTTTTGTATTAGAAAAAGTTTCATCATCTACAATGTAGCATCCTAAGATAACACAAAGCAAAGTTTTCATTCTTTGGGCAACAATGTGACATGAGTATTTTAACAGCGAATACTCTAAGCAAATTTTTCAACAGCACTGTGTTAAACACATATATCACATTAAGAAATATTATTGAATGAGACCTACCTTGGCAACCAGAGTGTGATATTACTGATATGTCACATTCTTACTGAAATCCAAGAGCACCTTCCACTCGAAGTGCGCAGCGACAACTGTTTTGTTTCGTTGATGAAACAAAACACCTCGTCGTAAGAAACAACGCGCTATCCCGATCTAACACAGTGCCGCTGTCTCTTTCACTCATAAATTCGCTATTATTAGTGTAAAAGATACCACGTTTTTTGAAAAAATAAAATCAGATACGGCGATTTTAAATATCAAATAAAAAAAATAAGGCTCTTTCGGACTTGTCACGTTATTGAAGCAAAGAGGCGATATGTGGATGAGATGATCTTGGTTAGTGATTTTATTAATTAATTACTTGTTAATAACTATAACAACAAAATGTTTCAACCTTGGTAGATGTGTAAAGAAATAAATAGTAAAATTATTTTTATCTAAGTACATAGATGTAATGAATATTTATTTAACATGAATTTTAGAAGGGATAAAAAAAGAAACAATATTTATCATATATTTTTATTAATACCAATCAAGTCAATGGTGTAAAATTGTACAACTTCAAAACTCTTACAAGTGTATCTACAGGTATAATACAAACTGTTCTTTGTAAAAATCCTAATAACTTCACAGCTAGTGAAAAACTAATAATTAATAAATATGTGGACCTCGTGATTACGTTGAGTAAAATCGAATAATCGATGAAAATAAAAAGCCAATTTTACCTAATTGATAATCGGAATCGATTTGAACACGATTTATTATTTCAAGTGTCTAGTCCGCCAATCGGGTGAATCAATTTAACTATTCTAATTCACAATTCCGATAAAAAATTTTTGCTCAATAAGTTAAGGTTTTTATATATCCTGCATCTAAAAGTCACTTATTTTATATTAGAAAGCAAAGAAGTGATAGACATTCATACAAACTGACAATAGTCTGACGAATAATTAAATTTGTCCGTCCAATTAACGGACGACTAGCAACACCTTTATTATTAGGTATATATAGTGATAAATAAGTAAACAACTAGCATAAATTTTCTAACACTAACTACACTATGTACACAACATTAAAATGTTTCTTGATGTAACTATTTCTATACATCATTTTCTATCATACAGAAACATCTTTTTATGTAAGTAAGTATTAGTAGTAGACCTTATGTATTAAAATACATAATAATAAAAATTTTGAGCGATATTGAACTTTCTACCCATTCAATTATGTTTGAATTTAAATATTTAAAGTATCTTGCAATGCTGTATGATAAGTCCATTTTTCTATTACACATTAGAACATAATTAAGTTCAATACAAATGTTTATATATAGGTAATATAGCGCACTTTTATTTTTTTAATTTGACCATCCATTTTATTCTTTTTTTTATTTCTGACTTTCAATATTTTATCTATGTCTAAAAACAACAGAATACTTCTACATAAAACTAAGTGAACAATCAGTCTTTATTTATATTAAAAACAACGAAATAATAATTAATTTATTGTTATACAAAGATGGATTAAGGGAAGAAAGGTTGATTTCACAAATAGAGCAATATCTAAATTTACTTATACATAGACATAATTGCCAATAGATGAAATTTTCCTCCATAACCTCATATCTATGGAGGATGTAATAAGTCTATGAAGAACGTGATATATGAGGGACTAGTTAAAAATATCAATAACACTTCAATAATTGCTCAGAATGACGCTAGCGTAAGTGTGGAACTCCACAAATAATTAAGCGGTTGTAGACGAAGTGAAGTGTATTGAATTAAATAATTGAATATTTTTGAAACCTCAACAGTATGCAAAAAATCATCTAACTATTTGGGTAGTCGAAAATAATGATTTATTGGTTAAATTATCTATCTGACTTTAATATCTTTGGGGCTTTCCGTAAAACCCCGCTTGCGATGGTAGCGCCACTCTAAGTTTACAACTTCCGACTGATAGTTTCTTTTACTCTAATCCATACTTATTTCAAAAAAAAGGTTCTATACAGAATACAGATAATGCTTATAGATTATAAATTATGACATATTTTTAATGTGAAAATAAAGCAGTATAAACAAATGAAGCACGGCAAAGGCATTCATTCATCAACCGATGACACCAGTTTGGGCTTCAATTTTTTCATTAGAATTTTTATGATAACAATGTTTATAATTATTTTCATAATATATTGTAATGAACTTATACTTCGTAATTTTAAATCATACAAAATCTCAATATGGTCAAAACATCAAAATTATCGATTTTGATAATTCCAAAAAACATTAGCTAACTTGCTTTTGGATGCAATTTGGCTTATTCTTTCTAGCTTCAAAACACAATATGAAACCTGTAAAGGTGATATGTGTTAAGTATGAACCCAAGATGAACGAAATTTATATATTTTTTTGCCAATCTGTAGCTACATAGTGTGAGAAAACGGAATGTACCGATCAATTTTTAAATACTAAATATTACTATTTAAGATTTTTATTAAATTTTACTTTACAAAAGTTTTAACTTAACTTGCAATGTATGTTTTTAACCTATATCTAAAATTATGCAGATTAAAAATGATATGACAAATATAATTATTAATCTACCACATCACAGACTAATTATAATAAATAATTAACACACACATAATATCAAAAGTAAAATCTAATATAACTTGATTTACACCAACATTTTTTTTATTCGGAATGCCTCTCTGTTATAATATGTATATTACTTCAATAATCGTAAATATTATTTACATTTCTAATATTAGGTATATCTGTACCGCCTTGAAAAAACACTTTATTTTGTTTTAAAAAGATTAAATCGAGACAGATGTTAGGGCTTCCTTCAAAAGTTCCTCTAACATCATTGAACTTTTAGCGCTGTTTAAACTTTCTTAGTCCTTCCACTAACAGCCGAATATTAGTTAACGCTTAACGGTTCTAAATTCAAATTTTATTTATTATCTGTCGATAGCAAAAGGAAACTAAATAGCGACATTATTAGTCGTGAAAGTATTACTTTTTTACTAGAAATCTTATCATTGTCGATTCCCGCCAATTGTTTCGGTATATTGATTGCGCAGCCACTTGCAACAAACTTCACAACGGTATACTCGTAGTTATAATAAATGTACCACGGAAGAAGTTATGGCAGTGATATTGTGTACTTAGTTTATATTCTACCGGACACCAATTAATATAAAATTACCAAAAATTACCAAATTTATTACCAAAATTACCAAAGACATTTCGTATTATTTAATTATGCAAGAATACATCAGGTTTTCGAAACTCAAAGGCATTGCCCAAATTAGTCGACCTATATCGTATTTCAAATCTATTATAAACAACATATACCTACTAAATATTCAAAATTATGTAGGTTTTGAGCGCAAACATGGCTTACTTCAAGTTTTCAAACTTGTTGCAAAATTTGAATTTTCCTTCTTTGATCTGTTTATTTAATAAAATGCATAAAATTTATACAAATATGTATAAATCATCCAAAAACCAAATTACTCATTTTGCGATCTACCCTCTATTTCGTAAACCCAACTACATATGAAATCACTTTACGATTTCGCATTAAACAGATCATATTTGGTAAAGTCATTCACAAGTGATCACTGCTCTCTAAAGCCGCGTTACAATATCCGTTAGCGATGGTGGGTATTCCGTTAGTTTTCTCGTGAGTCAAATCTATGGCGGGGCTCACAGCGTTAGTGTTCCCCGGCGGGCGGTAGAACCACCACGCGAAGAAGAAGAACAGAAAAGAACACAATTTACCTACTAAGGCTAATCCTAGCATGTACCTGAAAAAGGAAATAAATAATTATATGTAGGTGAATAACCGAGTGATGCGGGTTCGAATCCGGGTCTCGCACCTCTGAGATTTTCATGTGCGAATCTTTTCTATCATGATTACCACTTGTCTTACGGTGTAGGAAAACATCGTGAGGAAACCTGCATGTCTGAGATAACCTAGCAAGTTTTCGAAAGACATGTGAAGTCCGCCAACTCGCACTAGGCCAGCGCGGTGGACTATGGCCTGATCCCCCTCGTAGTGAGGAAGGCCCGAGCCCAACAGTGGGACGTCAAGAAGGGCTGATGATGATGATGATGATGTAGGTATGTATCTATTTTAGTGGTAGCCCAGTGGTAAAGCACTTGCTCGGTTTATCAAGTGAAGCGGGTTTCAAATATTGGGTCTCGCACTTCTGATAATTTTCATGTGCAATTCATTCCTAACATGATTACCACTTGTCTTACGGTGAATGAAAACATCGTGAGGAAACCTGAAAGTATGAAAGAAGCAATTTTTTGAAAGATATGTGGAGTCCGCCAACCCGCGCTTGACCAGCACGGTGGACTATGGCCTGATCCCTCCATATTGAAGGGAGGCCTGTGCCCAGCAGTGGGACGTAATAAGGGCTGAATACTATATTTCTATTAAATGTTACAGCTATGGCCTTTTAAATACATTCTCTTATCTACTTACTTACTAGCTCAAATTTCTGAATCTTGTTTTTTTAATAAATATAAATTCATTCGTTTCAATACTTACGTGTTGCATACCTTAACCTTCTAAACAATAAACTGCATTTTTCAGTGATAGATCTCTTGGAATATCGATTGAAAAAGATCAAATTTCTAGGTCCTAAATAATTCAATTATTGGGAAAAGCAAGTTACCTGCTCATATTTAAGTTGTCATACAGCAAGCAAGCTCCACTGGTCCAAAGTCTGCAGGACAGATCTATGAGGAAGCCGAACAGTAGTGGCGCGGGGATCGTCCCCAGCAGCCGGACTAGGATCCACTGGATACCGAGTGCGAACGACCGCTGTTCCTCTCGCACACATCTGCGATAGTAAAAGATTCTTTTATATTAATATAAATATGTTGGGACATTATTACAATTTACAACAACGCCATTTAGTTAGTTAGTAGATGGTTGATATACTACACATATAAACTTTAAATACATACATATTATAAATATTAACACCCACGACTGGAGTACAAACATTCGTGCTCAACAAACGAATGCCCCCAGCGGGACTCGAATCCGCGACCGCTGACGCAGAAGGTAGGGTCACTACCAACTGAGCCAAACGTGTCGTCGAATGTGGTGTTATATTTAAAACAGACTTCACTTTAGTCCATTTAAAGATTTAAATGTATCATAATGATTAATGACCGAATGTTGTAACTATACCAAACTCGTAAGATATGTTATCCGGAAGAACTAGTACTACTTATTGAAAAAACTCAAAAGAACTTCACCGTCTTAATGGACCGCAAGAAGACCAACCAGTGGCGTAACTATACTATCTGAGGCCCGTGGCAAATTCTTCGGATGGGGCCCCCTGGCATCCCAGAAAAAAATATAATTTTTAAGTACTTTGGAACAAAATTTTGTTAAAAATGTTAGGTTATTTCTGGGTTTCTTCTTGGGTCGGGGGCCCGTGGCATTTTGCCACCCCTGCCACCCTATAGTTACACCACTGAGGCCAACACAAAGTGAATGCACTAGATGCATTATGGTAGTGAACCCACTATTTACCAACTATAAAAATCTCCAGATTGTTATAGTTGGTAAATGGTGAGTCAATAAACTAACAATATAGTGAAAGTTGGAACCAAAATTTATTTTTTACATACCTTAACGTAGCAGCAAGCGCCGGCATGGTCGCTAGGAAGGTGAACAGCATCACGCAAAAGGAGAGGAAGACGAACACCCACAGATAAGGACATTCAGATTTGCAAGCGTTGTTGATTGCTTCATATACAATCGTTGTATTGTCTTCTGAAAAATATTAAAAGGGCTTTGAGTACCTAACAATCAAAATGAATTAAAATATATTTTTGAATAGTTTTGAAGAATGTTACGGTGACAATCAAGATTAGCAAATACGCAAGAGACAAGTGTACGCGCAGACACATTTGTAATTTCTATTCCCTCTTCTCTATTACTTCAACATGTCTGGTAAGATTAATGGCGCAGGCTCGACTGCTACGATAGGGTTGAGAATATCTTAACAGCAAAAGTCAGTATACAAGCCTATATCAGTATTTATAAAAAATGATGTAGCATAATACTTTCTTAAGCTTACGCGAATATTTGACAATATAAATGAAACAATCTTTTCGGATTTTGTCGCGGATTTATTATGATTTTTGGTTCCCGACGTTTCGAATGCTTTACAGCAATCATGGTCACGGGAGAGATGATGCCATTTTGATTTTTTGTAAATTGTGGGTATGTAGCAATTTAATGTTATATCAAACTAAGTTTTCTTAGACCCAATTCGATTTTCAACAATGTATGTTGCTTCATATGAATCGCAGAGCAGACTAAAGATGAGTAAGACAAGGGCTTACCAGTGACGAAGTTGTCAGCGGCGCCAACGCATGCGCAGTCCGCGTAGAGCGTGTAGTGTCCGGCGCGGCGTCCGCGCGCGCAGCCGGCGTGGCACGGCGACGCGTACGCGCGCCCGTCCGCGCCGCACACCGCCGCCAGCCGCGCGCCGCCGCACCCGCACGCCGCGTTGCACGCCGCTGTTAGCTGACCCGCGCTGGGGTCATAGAACAGCTTATAATATGGCCATCTTTTATTCTTAATGTTAGGAAATGCCTTGATGCATAGCACCTGTAGGTAACAAGAGGTTATGTGCGACTCACCTACTAAAAGCCATGATCATCATCATCAGCCCTTTTTTTAACACCCCACTGCTGGGCACGGACCTCCCTCAGTAGAAGGGGATCAGACCATAGTCCACCGCGCTGGCCTAGTGCGTGTTGGCGAACATCACATATGTCTTTCGAAAACTTGCTAGGTTTTCTCAAACATACAGGTGTTGTTTTCACGATGTTTTCCGTCACAGTAAGACAAGTGGTAATCATGATAGAAATGAATCGCACTTGAAAATATCAGAGGTGCGAGACCCGGATTTGATATTTTATTTTTAATATTAAGAAATACATCGATGCATAGCACCTGTAGGAAACAGATGGTTATGTAGGGTTCACTGACTAAAAGCCATGATACTACTCATTAAAACCCAAAAAAACCTCCGTCGCTAGTGGTAGTCGCAAGATCGCTTACGCATTCAACCACGCGGCTATATTCTCAAGAGCTGCACTTTACCTTATGTCAATGTTTATTAATAGATATTATAATCCCTTACTACTTAACCGGGAACTACTGGAATTCCGATGCATGCTATAACCCATATTTTATTTCAAAAATGTGTTTGTCATCAGAAACAATACAATGTTCACAACCAATTCGTTTACTTGAAAGAATGAACCACTTACCCCGGAACACTTGGACTATCGTATGGTATAGTGACACCAGCAAAAGGATGGTCGTCACAGCTCAGTACAAACGCGAAGCAGAACACCCCAGCTAGTAAAGTGGCGACCACACACAGCTTAATGATGCCCGCACACGCCAACTTCCAGCGTTTGACCAACCAGCCCCCTAGGAAAGTTCCGCCGCCACCCGCCGGTACTGTTACGATACCTGAAGATAATATGGAACATTATTTGAGAAATTTTAGCGTTTTCGTGAAATTATTGCACATTTCCATTGCTTTTATCACTTTTCTTTAACCCTTACTAAAATAAAAGTGGCCTGAGTTAATTCTTATGACATCAGCTATCTCCATTGAAAGTGTCAAACAAAATCGGTACAGCGGTTTCGGAGATTATTCACAACAAAGAAAATCTAAAACAACACCCCACTGTAGGGTGGGCCTTTCTTAAATGCGACGGGAACCCGTGCTCTCAAGTGAGCTGCTTTCTTAGATAATAACAGATATTTAAAACATAGTGATTATAAGGAGAATTAGAAAACGCGATTTCCTTTCCATCTACCATTATTAGTGGTATAGTTTTTAAAGGACTCCTAATAATTGCAGTAGGTGATAGTTGAAAATTGTAGAGTGTAAAGAAACGAAGTAAAATACTTAGCAGTAAGTACTTATAAATAGTTTACTGATAGTAAATAATAATACTTTCGAGTAAATATTATCTTAAACTCTTTACAATTTACACTTACAAAATTGGTCTTTACGAAAAATAAGTTTACAGACGCAAAACTGTTTATGCGATGATACTAGAAATTTACGCTTTTTGGACCTTTCCCTTAACTTATACAATAAGAACCCCATAGGTTTTCATTCCCTTGCGATTCTCTTTCTGAGTGTTTTGACACTTTTACGCGGCATTAACGGGGCATTAACGGCAATCTTTTGATTGCGTTGTCATGATGTGGAATCAAGTTCATTCCATTCGTTTTCAGACAAACTGACAGGCAACGAAGAAGGACTTCGACTGTCTTTTTGAGCTACGGAACCCTTACAAAGATAAAAAATAATTTTAATAAGAGGAAAGGAGCGGATGAACTTACCCAATAACAAAGCAGCTTCTGAAGCATTCACTGAGAACTGGTTCTCAATTAGTTTGGGCAGGAAAGCCGCGAAGCCAGATATGAAGAGACCTTCGCTGGCTCCGCCCAAATTCAAGAACATAAACGTGGGGTTTTTGAATAGTGCTGCAGCAGCTTTTGGTAATTCATGTAAAGCGCTGAAAGCGGTTGTCTTTGCTGCTGACCCGTCGTGAGCCTCAGATACTTTTGACTCTCGGATTTCTGCCGCCCCTAAAGGATAAGAATTTTAAGTTAATGTTTTTGTATATAAAAATTAAGAAATATATGATGATATTAACATACAACAAAATAGACAAACATTCGTGCACCTAGTGGGACAAAAACCCGCACCGCGCTAACACTGCCAGTTGCGTCAATAATAATAAATGTTATTCAATTTTATGAATATTAATTTAAAGACGATGATACTAATCAGCTTCTTTGAATGGTGGTAATTTTTTATACGGATTAAAAACCAATTCTATTGAATAGTGACAAAAATTTACTCGGAGAAAGTACTGTAAAAGATAATTTTGTACTAATTTAAAATCTCAAACACTTGTCACAAAACACAGTCGTAGTCATATGAATCTCTTAATGTGTCACATATATTTTTAGTTATTCTTAGTTTATTTAACAGTGTGAAGTTTTAATTTTTTATTTTTAATATCAAACTAAACAAACCTGGTAATTCATATGGGAAGGCGAGAATCGGTATCGCGACGATAATGCACAGTACTGCGGACAGTATAAAGCCTATCCACCAAGCGCCGATCCACGCCGAACTTGCCGGGGTTATACCTAACCTGGAACAACAGAGCTTGGATTATAAAATTAATTATATATGTATGTTATAGTTTCATAATTAACTCTATACGCTACTTGGTGTTTTAATTGTATAATGTTTCATAATAAATAGGGGTCTCTTTGTTTGCTGTAATTAATCAAATAATATGACGTACTTATTAAATATATAATTGGGACATTATAACAACAACGCCATCTAGTTCCGTGGTAAGCTACGAGGCTTGTGTTACGGATACCAGATAGTTGATGCTCTACACATACATTTTAAATACATACATATTATAAATATAAACCCCATGTCTGGAGTACAAACATTCGTGCTCAACAAATGAATGCCCCCAGCGGGATTCGAACCCGCTACCGCTTGCGCAGAAAGCAGAGTCACTACCAACTGAGCCAAACGTGTCATCATTAGTACAATAATTATTATAAATATTAAAATTCTATATTTAAGGTAAGAAATAAACAAGAATTTTATGAATATACTATTTAATAATATTGGTAAAAAAAAGTTTTTATTAAAAGTCGTATAAATTAAAGCTGTTTGTATTTTTGTCATGTACGAGTAGATGAAGAGTTCCCTGTTCCTACTTCCTATGGGCATTTTTCTTTATAATTAGACTAGGCATGGCGAAATATTACTGTAACTAATACTATGAATTATGATGTGTTATAAAGCTAATTAGGCCAGTAAGTAAGGGGTAAAAAATATATAATTTCGTTTTTCAAACATAAGCTCTCATTGAAACAAAAGCTTCAATACATCAGGAAAATAATAATGAAAATAAATCTGGGAAAAATCCGAAAAGATAGTTTTATTTAAAATGAAAATCGATTTCGTATCGCGTTACATGCTTAAGAAATTGTTAAAGTGATAAGTCTTGTTTTTTTTTCTTTTTAATCGTAATCGTTTATATATATATATATATATATATATATATATATATATATATATATATATATATATATATATATATATATATATATATATTTTAGAATTTAATAAGTTTTTTTAGGCATTTTAAAGCATTGTTCTTTTTTTAGCGAATGTTGTGTTCTCCTATAATTGGTTATACATTAAAATAATATGTTAGATTTAAGCAAATTGTGAATGTAATCTATGTATACTGTTGGAGATCCGTATTAATAAATAAATAAATAAATCCTTTCCAAAATCAGCTAAATTAAATTATACTATAATTGTTCTAATTGAATTAATAATTATTATAATTGAATTATTAAAATAATATTATTTCAATAACAGTGGAAGCTATTGTACCATCGCCGTATAAATTATTTTCATATGCTAATTTATAATCGGAGGAACGTTGAAGACTCTGTTTCTAATGAATAAGAATAATAAACCCCTCTGATATTATGCAGGAAAATATGACGAACTGTTCTCGCTTTAATTCTATTTATTTAATTGAATTCATCTACATTTTGTATGCAAATGGAGTAGTAATCAAAATATAAGTGATCGTTCTACAGATGTATTTTGACTTTAGATTGCGTTAATGTTCAAACAAATTAGCTCGTAGCGAATATTATGCTAAACTTCACTTAAAGTTATTATGAAAGTTAGATATTGTATTATGGGAATATGTAACAAATGTTTATCTACCTACTGTTTACATGTTATTTTTTTATAAAAATTCCTATTTCTTGGCCAGTTATGGATTTGAAACTAGCGACTTAAGGACTTTGGTACGTTCCTATACGAACGTGTGTATAATCTACTCGTACCTATAAAAAAAACAAAATCTAACAATAGTACCTATACAATAAATCAATAATTAGATTTGACAACAGAATACAGATTCAAATTTAAGATTTACCTACTATCGAAATGATGAATCATCTAAATCTGAGGCGGTAATACGAAGCTTTCTAGTTTTCAGAATTCGATGAAACAAACAAAGTAGACAAAGAGATAGTTTTATTTTTCAGATACGAACTTACAAACTTTGCCACAGTCAATAAAAATAATTTTTAATTCATAGACCTATAGTTTATGTGTTTAGTTTTAATAGTTACTAGCGACTTGCCCTCGCTTCGCTTGGGCTTTTTCCTAGATTTAGCACAGGTAAAGCGGGATCTGCTAGTTATGCATATAAACCTTCCTCTTGAATCACTATATCTATTAAAAAAAACCGCATCAAAATCGTATCGTAGTTTTAAAGATTTAAGCGTACATAGGGATATAGGGACAGAGAAAGCGACTTTGTTTTATACTATGTAGTGAAGATAATATTATAAGCTTGAAATATTTCTATAGTTAGAACTTAAGCGAGTTTTCAAAGAAGATGAAATCTTTAATTAAAGAATCTTCAAAGCGTCTAAGCATTTTATTAAAACTTTCTTTATGTTTATCATTTTCCCTGCATTTTTCAGAACAAACCGTTCAACTCCGCTTTTGCCATAAATTAATTCCTTTAAAAGAGTCGCAAATAAAAACTACTAAAAGAACTCAGTTAAACTACAAATGAATGTAGACTTTGCGAACCGTTTCAGACGTTTAATTCTCTAGCTCGCCTTTTGTGATGTTTATCGTCAACAGTGGCGAAAAATTCATAATTCTCTAATATTATTATTTTTATTTATACTAGTGAATGACCCTTGCTCCGCTCGGATTTGTCCATCAGAACGTATTAAGGGTTAGAATATAATATATTCCTAATAATATTATATTATATTCATATTATATATTCCTCAGAGATGAGTAATTTTACCGCAATAAAAAATTCCTATCCTATATATTGCCCCGGATAACCGCACAAACTTCACCAAAATCTGTCTAGTAGTTTCCTTCGTCCCGGACAGACAAACAAAGTAAAAAAAAAATGAGTTTTCAGTAAGATTTTTCAAAAATAATTTAATTTAATATATAGTTCAACTCAATAAGCAGTTATTATTTTATCATATTATGTAACTATTTAACTCTATTATATTAAATATACCAACACAAAACTTCGTCAAAAAATTAAGTATTCGATTTAACATTTAAAAGAGTTTTTTATAAGTTAACTTTAAGCTTTTAGTTAACTAATTAAACAATATATTTACTCCTTACGTAACAGCTATTTACAAATACAAAGTCGGTCTTAATATGATTTCAAAGGAAAAAAGTTCGTTTATACTCATAATACCACGAAAACTTAGAAGCTCTACAAAAAATGAAAAACGTCAATCGAAAAATCTTTATCCACTCCTATTTCAGTTAATTTAAAAGTGAAACCGTTCAAAGTGATCCTTCAAAAACTCGTTTTGCGAATTATATTTCGGAAGCCATGAAAGTATGTAACGGTGGAATTAATTTGGCTGAAAAGTTGCTTCACAATGAGATGAAAGCAAGAGGGCAAGTTGGCTGAATGAAGCCGTGTCGCTGCCGTTGAAATATTAAAAACGTAAGACGGCCTCGAATAATTAAGGAATATCGTACTTGGTAACTGGGTAGCTAGTTGTCTACCTGACTCGTTATACTTTTTCAGACTAATCTATATAATAAACTTCTATCGGAGTCCAATCTGTGCATTATTATTTTTTTTTGGAAAATCCAATTGAAAACTCATTATTATCGATAGTGTCCGAATATTCATTCGGCTGTTTACAGTTTTTAGGATTTTTGTATGTCTTTCTGTAACAGCATCACAACAAATGGACAACAGGACAGATTTTGATTAAATTTTGTATGATGATAGCTGGCTATCCGAGTCAACATTTAAGACTTTTGTTGCGGGAAAATATCGATTTATGAGAAATCTGTACATAGTACAAAGAAAATACAAAGTGCAAAGTAATGTTTTTTCTATTTTACAAAAGAAAAACAATTCAAAAATATAATAAAATCAAAGCAAAATTCCCTAATATAAACACACGTTAAAAAGATATTACTCACGTTTCTGGATCGACGGTCACGAAGTCTGTGTATATTTTAAGCATCTGTCCTCCCATCACGTAGCCCAGCGCTGGTCCCACCACCGCCATCATATAATAAACGCCTGAAATAAAAAAAAATAAAAAAAACTTATAAATATATAGTGTGGATTGCCTAACTACATTGAACGATTCGCAGCGCACGTCTTCTGTACTGCAAAAAACGTGCAGCTACATTTACGTACTGACTGAACTTATCAAGTACATATCACTCAATCGGGATGATTTTTGTAAAGAAACTGCAATTTTACATCTTTTACACCATCATTCACAAATACAATTAAAAAGTGTGGTGTATGATTAAAATATAATTCTTTAAATATAAAAAACCATGTAACAAGCCTTTCATTAATCACAAGGATTTATTTGATTGTTGTATCGCTAAATAGAGATCTCCTAACCACGAATTCTTACCAATAGGATATTCTGACTCATGTTGGTAATATTTTCTAATAAATAAATAATGGGGTGTCAGAGCGTCCGCAATATGGGGAACGTTACCGCGCAAAGTACCTAAAATAAAATAAAACTTTCCCAATAAATCACGTCATTTGGTATTAACGTACCTACCGGTTACGCCATAACTCATTTTACATTAAAAATGTAAACCACATGGAAACCAAATATTTTGTGTCTTTAATAGAAACAGTATATTATACTTTTTTACTTTTTACCTCTTTACCTCGTTACCTCGTTTATATACTAAAATTTGCTCAGTTTCGAAAGAATAGTCTTTAGATTCAACAAAATTCTTCGTCGAAGTATATTTTGGAAAATCTTTTTAAAACAAGAAACCGAATACATTTTTTAAAATTTTTGTCCAAGTTTGACTTTTGTTACCATTAGTCTCTGAAACTGCTGGATATGTTTTGACCCGCATATAGCTGATATTATAAAGAGTACTTAGGCTACTTTTAATTACAAAAAAAATCAAGGGATACGTTAAAAAAAATAAACCCACCTAATTTTCGACTCAATTAATAAATATAGTAGTTTTAAATCAGAAATTGTTAAATCTCTTAGTAATTAAAACATCAACGGATGTTTTATTTTTATTTATTTTTCTGTATTATGAGTAAATTTGAAACAGTTTTATTCGAATCTTTCGAATTCGTTACTCAGTTAAAGTATTAAATGTGGCAATATGGTGTATATTGCGAAATCTTTTTAAACGACAGACAACTAACCCACAGTTTCACTAAAACCTAGAACAATATAAAAGTGCGATAAATACTCAAGTGTCACTCTATTGTTCGGAGTGAGCCGCATCGCTGCGAGGCGCAGCGTATCCCATTTCTTGCGACCCCTTCACGTTGTTTTCACAGCTAAAAGCCGCGAAGTGTAAACCTTGTTGTATAGTGACATAAAAAACTAGCTTAATGCTTATCTAATGTCTAAATCATAATGGAATGACTAATTTCTTGTAAATAATTAAGAATAATTAATATATTCATGTTTAAAACAAGGAAAAACTCGTATAGATTTCAGCTGTAGATACTTAAAACAACGTTAATACAGTTTGTACAATCAAAAAAAATCTGCGTGGCTCTCCTTAATCTTCTCATAGTGCCATAGTATGAGAGTATTCGTATTACGTAACAATGTTAAGTTCGAACGAAATTCTAATAATAAAATTATAACATATTATCTAAGAAGTTAAAAAAATTACTATGATTTTCATATAAAAACAAATAAATAGGTTATACAAGAGACAAGGTGTATTTTTATATTTTTAATATAGCCTAGCATAGCTTAAGCTAGTGGATGCAACCCGCAGCCCGTAACCCGCATCTCGATATTTCGAGTGGTCTCCATCCGCGCCTGTGCCTTTCTTAGGTTCTGCCCTCTCAGGGCCTCGTGCCTCTCGTGGCCGGAAGTGGCGTTGCGGGGTAATGGCATTTCAATCGTTTCAGATGTGATCCTGAGTATTTAGGATACATTTGGTAACATGTCTCAATTGCTTGTGAATAAAGGAGAGTGGTTTGAAATCAGCAAGATAGTATTTTTTATAAAGAAATGACGGTTTTGAGATTAATTTATACTAATATTATAAAGCTGAAGAGTTTGTATGTTTGTTTGGTTGAAATCGCTAATCTCAGGAACTACTGGTCCGAATTGAGATTTTTTTTTGTGTTGGATAGTCCGTTTATCGAGGAAGGCTATAGGCTATATAATATATTAACATCACGCTACGACTAATAGGAGCGGAGCATCAATGAAAAATGTTGCAAAAACGGGAAGGACGGACGATAGTTCTGGCAGGTACCATACCGCGTGACTCAGAAAGAATATGGCTTCCGGTATTTAGAACGCGTGCTAAGCGGCGGGAAATGCTAGTATGTAATACAACATATAAATAGCTATTACGAGCATACCTTAGGAGAAACACTTGTTCTATTGTAGATTTTTCTGTAAACCTTAAATACCTACAATTTTCTAATAGGTACCTATATTGTTTTAATCTAATCCTTAGGTTTAGCCAGTGTAAGCTAAGCAAACTATAAACGACTCGATAGGACCACTTATTGTGTTTTCCCGTGGAAATAAAATATTTTCCTGTAATCAAAGCTAAAGTTATTGTAAATGTGACCCGAATAAAGTTATCACTACACAAAATTTATTTAAAATCAGTCTGTACTCTTAGCGTGAAACGCGAATATCTATTTCGTAAAGTAGTGTTTTATTATATTTATAGATACAATAAATATGCATGTCGATATTCGTTTTTAGGTAATAAATATGAGGAAATTATTGTTATAGGTGATTTAAAAATAATACTTAAGTATGAACGAGCTTTGATTTATTCAAAATTTAGGATGTACTGTATAGACACTAAAATCTGATACATTTGCTCGAATAGATAAAACGTAATATACCTTCCCCCTACACTATTTTGAACGCCAACTCTTATCGCATTCGTATATGAAACATCTAAAATTGATCTGCAATCTAATATTAAAATCTGCTTGGTTTGCCAAATGCTATAGTAGAAGAGACCGTGGAAGATCGACCTTCACCGATCTGATAACCAGATGAGACATATTTTTTATCGTATATAATTTATAAACAAATAATCCTATAATTACTTGCCTATCTGAAAGTGCTCATGGCTATTATTAGCTGGGCAACATTGCTTTAAGTATGATTTTTTGCAGGCAAGTGTATATGACTGATTTTGTAATAAAATAATCTTAAATTTGATATAACTTTCGATAAGTTAGCAGAACGATGGAGTCACCTATATTGACTTACCTGTTCACATCGGCTTTGGTAGCTATACACAAAAATGAGTAGGCTAGCCTACTGAGGCATATTCTGTGTGTTAAAAAACTAACAGTGAAATAAAATTCATTTGGTTATCAAAAGAATGAAAGTGATGAAAAAGAAATCGATTAAAGTTAATTTAATTAAAAATAGCCATGAGCACTTTCAGATAGGCAAGTAATTATAGGCATATTTGTTTATAAATTATATTTAATAAAAAATATGTCTCATCTGGTTATCAGGTCGGTGCAGGTCGATCTTCCACCGGCTCTTAGACCATAGCATAATCATGTTGATCTTTGGACACGTTGTAAATAAAACTGTAATACCAAGTCATTAAATTTACATTTATTGTTGATATAGTTAATCACCATTTCTTATAAGCGGGTTGAATAAAAATCATTCTGAAACACGTTTGGATCAGTTTGAATTGACCCTTGCTGCACCAGCGGTCGCGGGTTCGAGTCCAATTGGGGGCTTTCATTCATGTAATAAACACGAATGTTTGTACCTACTCTAATCTTGTATTATAAATTATAATATGTTTGTATTTAAAGTTATGTATGTGTAGTGTATCAAGTATCAACAAACTAGCATATATACAAGGCTTGTATGGAACTAGATGGTATTGTGTCTTAATGTCCGAATATAGTAAATTGTAAAATTATTTTAGGTTCGTCTCATCATCGTCATCAGCCCTTCTCAACGTCCCACTGCGGGGCACGGGACTCCCTCAGTACGAAAGGGGATTAGGCCATTAGTCCACCGCGCTGGCCTAGTACGTGTTGGCGGACTTCACATGACTTTAGAAAACTTGCTAGGTTTTCTCAGACATGCAGGTTTCCTCACGATGTTTTCATTCACCGTAAGACAAGTGGTAATCATGATAGAAATGATTCGCACATGAAAATATCAGAGGTGCGAGACCCGGATTCGAACCCGCGCATCACTTGGTTGTCCAAGCGAGTACGTTACCGCTGTGCTACCACTGTTGCACAGGTTCGTCTATTGCGTTACTAATTTTAACGTGTTTTTATAATAAAGTATGCGACGGAAAGACAAATATAGCAAAAAAATCCAAACATTTTTATTTACATGTACAGATTTCATCGATCGTCGAGGGAATGCCTTAGCGGAAATGCATTTCGCGGCGGGACTGGATTAATTGCATGTCATGTATCGACAGGTGTTTTGATCGTATAATGACCCTTATTCCGTAGACTTAAGGAACAATACCAGTGAATGAAACTAATCAAGCTGTCTGAAGAAACTATGTGTGGATCGCTGTTGGGAATTGCCTTTAGATTTCTAAATGAACTGTAGATATGTGTATGGTGATGTAAGCACTGTACTTATTTACATCAAACTAGCAACCCGCCCCGGTTTCACTTAGTAATAAAATGTGATTTATACGTTACTACTTACTAGCAAACCTGGCCGGCTTCGCTGGGTAAGTTAAAATAAAACTTACCCAGCGAAGCCGGCGGCAAAAAGTGGCGGTTTTTATAATTTTCTAATAATATAAAAGTACCCTAAGTAACTTCTTATAGCATTAGCTGCGAGTGAAAGTCCCGTCAAAATCGGTCAAACCGTTTCAGAGATTAGCCGGAACAAACAGACAGACAGACGGACAATAAATTTAAAAATAGATTTTGTAATTAATTACCGTATATACTTTCATATGCATTACGTGAAAAGCTGTTAATTTGAAATCAATAAACCAAGTTCTTATATTTTACACTAGCATTTCCCGCGGCTTCCCACGCGTTCTAAAGATCGGAATCCAAATTATTTCTGAGTCGTGCGGTATGATACCTCGCAGAACTAACACCCCATTTACGAAAACCTTATATATTTCTATTACAGCTTTATAACCGTGTAGATAAGATACAATTTAATCATTATTTCTTTTTTTAAATGATAATAAACTTTACGTTAGCGTGCTATCTTTTTAGATAAACAATAAATATACTTATTGTCGTAGTAACGTTTAAAATACGTCAATCGTAACGAAGGTTGCCAGTTCGACTTCCGTGAAGCGAATATTTTTTACAGTACAGCATTCAATGCACTAACTTAGCGATACTCGAACTTGCAATCTGTAGAATTTAGTTGCAACCATAGTTAGATTAGTCGTTAGTCGCAGTCAATTCTGGGATCAATTCGAACTTGGTTTATATATTCATTTCATTTATTATAATATAGTTTTATGTAATTTATTGTGACTCTATAATACTCTACAGTGACGAGGGATTTCTGCTGCATAATTAATTTCTTGAGAAAACAGAAGAATTACTAAATTACTTGCAGACCACCTTAATAAAATTAACTACCTTATTAAAATTAACCACCTTATAAAGTAAGAAAATCTCTAAAATGATATAAAGAAGTCACTATTTGAAAAATAATGTATCTTTAAGCAATTTATGGTAGTAGTGCCCTCGCTTTGGAAATCGTTTTTTTTTTAAATATGCTGGGACAATATTACAACAGCACCATCTAATTCTGTGGTAAGCTACGAGGCTTGTGTTATGGATACTGGATAGTTGATATACTAAATATATAACTTTTAAATGCATACATATTATAAATATAAACACCCATGTAGTATAAATTTTTGTGCTTAACAAATGAATGCCCCCAGCGGAACTCGAACCAGCGACCGTTGGCGCAGAAAGAAGTCTACCAACTAAGCCAAACGTGTCATCGAATTAGAGAACCAAGGTTAAAATTTTGGGAAATCCCGTTAAAATTTAACTAAGGACGATCTCAAAGCAAGAGTGTGTCGCTGGCTATATAACAAATGGAGTTATAATATGATTATGAGTAGTCGTTATTCGTAAACCATAAGCATTGGCGCAAAAATATATGTGAGTGCTTTCTTATGTTACCAAGTTACATAACCATTTACAGCGTTATGATATTGTTCTTAAAAGCTAATGGAACTAAGCGCTTAAAGCTCCAATAAACTTTCCCTTGAAACTTATAGTTATTAAACACTTTCACGGTACATTAAGTTTTAGTTCAGTAGCCACTAGCGATTTTATATGGATTTCGTTTATAAATACATTATATTCTTAAGTCGTGAATCTGATCTTTCGGTTTGTAACTGTTGCTGGATATTTAGTAATAAAATATTTCTTGTGATATGACAGTCAAAGGAACATAAATAAATAAATAAATATGTTAGGACATTATTACACAGCGCCATCTAGTTCCGTATCCGCATCTAGCTACGAAGGAAGCTTGTGTTACGGATACCAGACAGTTGATATACTACATATATTAGTTTAAATACATACATATTATAAATATATTTACCCATGACTGGAGTACAGATATTCGAGTTTAACAAATGAATGCCCCCAGCGGGACTCGAACGCGCGACCGCTTGCGCAAGAAAGTACTCTGTGTACACAGTAGGGTCACTACAAACTGCGCCTAACGTTTTGTCAAAATATCAACAATTTATTCCAAGTACATTTGTAATGACCTTTATTATAAATATCATAGAGCAACATTTTTTTCATAATTTACTCGATTCGATACTAATGACCATCTCTTGGTGATTTATATGGTCCACTTTTTTCAGTCTTTCGTAGAACTGTTGGGTACCAACATTAAAACTAGTAAACATCTTTTCCCCGCCAAACTATCTTCCTCACAATTTGTTATTAGTAGTCAGCATTTTTAACGTCCAATTGCTGAGCAAAAGCTGGCAGCCTTCACATGTCTTTCGAAAACTTGCAATATTCTTTAAAATATGCATATCGAGCTACAAACTTACAAACTTACCTAAATAAACTGAGGACATCTTCTTCGAAACGTTTTCATCTATATATGTGACGCCTAGAGTGAATAGGGGTGTCGCGCCCGCGCCATGTAACAGCTGTGCTGCCACGAATATAGCGACCGCCCACGCACCACTCTCTTCGGGCTCGTCCTTCCAACTAGACTAGGAGAATATCATTTTTTTAATAATAATTTAAGTTTAACAAATTCCTTAAAAGTTTTCTTAACAAGTGATCTTTAATATTATCTCATACTAATCTCTCCAGTAGATAGAGTAAGTTCAATTCTCGAAATAGCATATGTTAATTATAGTAAATACAGGTATGTAAGGTTAATGACGATAAAGCAGCATTTTTTTTTATTTATAATTATAAATAAAACCATAATTTCGGATTTCGTCGGATTTATTTAGATTTTTCTTTCCTGAAATTTCGAATGCTTTACAGCAATCATGGTCACGGGAAAGACTGAGGTATTTGACGTCACAGAGGTTTACATAATTGTTACAGACAGTGCCCCACAATTTTCAAACTTTCGCTCGCTAGTATTATGAAATTATAACGAGATAATTATACTGTAAATCTATTGTTCTAATTTCTTAATATAGATTTGAAAAGAGAGATTACCATATCTAAAAAATATCTTTCCATAGCCAAGTCACACTACATCTTACCAAACATATTCGCAGATATAACAGATAAGGAAAAAACATCAATTGCTGAGGTAGCTCTACTTGATTGTCGAAGGGCTGTTCTTACTTAAGTAAATTAAATCGATAAACCTAAACATAATTCATCCATTTATGTGCGCATAACATAAAATTCGCTACTGCTATTGTCTGTTTTAAGAAATTCTTACTTAAAGTTAATTTTTTCCGGTTTTCTGAAGAAATAGAGGAACGTCTTTGATTATGAAGAAAAATACTAAAATTGTAAATGCAATGTTACTTTTTAAATTATAACTTTCTTTTATTTTACGCTTCAATAACATAATAAGAGGTCATTGTATTTATACAACAAGTTCCCATCGAATATTATCGTTCGAGGTATAAATTTGCTCGAAACACCTCTTATAGTATTTTGTAATATTATCATTACATGATATAAAAGTACAAATAACATCAAGAAGTGAGAAAAATTTGAAGATTTCTTGGACCTAATGTGTATAATAAACCACTCATCTTAACTTAAAGTTTACCCTATACTGATATCAAAATCACATTAAAAATAATATTTGAGCCTTATATTGACATGAAATTATTACTTCCATGAAATTATTTAGTAACTCCTGACTTCAGATACAAAGAAATCACTAAAATTAATTTGTACACTGATTGATGAATGATGGCTCTACGATAATATAAAGATATCCAAATAATTCGTCTAGCAAGTGTATTCAATCCACTCATCCCTGTACAGTGCTGTCATAAAGCTATCCAAGACTTGAACTTTTTAGATAAACTATAGCTACATGACGTATTGAACCAACAGCAAATAGAACTAAAATAAAGAAACAAAGAAAGATTCCCAGACGGCCGTCCTTGTTTGCGACGCAAGCGCATTCAAACGGTTTAATTCGTTCACAAAAGCGAAACCGGTGATCTTGAATGGGATCGTTGTGAATAGATCAATGGGCCGACGGAAGGTTCTAGACTTTAGAGTATTCCCGATCAATCGACTTGAACGACATGATAAATGAACGATATTATAATTTACCGGTTATTTAAAATAGGTAATTTTACAAATGTGTTTTTGTGAAAAATATATGAAAACAGTCACTACATAACTTGCCCACAAAAAAGTATTTTGACCTGTCATGTGTCATGACCTGTGAATCATTAATATTTTAACTAAGTAACATTGTAAAAGTATAATAGTTCCTTCAAGTATTCTTAGTGGTAATTAAAAAAAACAAATTATAAATAAAAAAAACATCTTTAAACATACCACAGTTTGATTAACAGTGCAGAGACCTTCCAGCTTGTCTCCAGCAACTTTGTGAGGGGGAACGAGGAAATGGGGCAGTGCAAAGAGTAAAGACCCCGCTCCCATGAGCAGCACCCCCCAACCCAGCCAACGAGGTTTGGATGCACTGTTTCTACCCCCCAGATATGTGACTGGTGCGAGACAAACGAAAGACGCCATATCGTATCTGCGAAAGAATGTTTAAAAGTTACAAGGGTAACGGTATTTTGGGGAAATGATAGCAAGTTCGATTTCTAACCATTTCAAATAGATATGTAGAGTTAAAATCTGAATGTAGAGCATAAAATAATAATAGATTTGTTGTGTAAATATTTACCCTCCAGCAATGACTCCCGTTTGCATCGATCGAAGACCGAACCTTCTCTCTATTGTCGTGATCACCACATTCACGAAGCCATTCACCACCATTCCTAAAACAAAAAAACTTAAACTTAATCATATTGAATAAAATATTTTTTCTATATATTAAAGAGGGTTGACCCTCTTTAACTTCACTTCAGGACACAAGCCTCCCTTCAATACTAGGCATAACATAACTATGTAAATGCATATGTAGAGCTATTCTTGCACCAATATTAGCTATCAATTGCATTGTTTATGTCACAAATAACCTAATAAAACTTGCAATTGTTATTTTTAATTTACTAAAAGCATTGGCCTACTATTATTATTATTTATAACGAAATAAGAATACTCGGTGAATTCATTGATACCCGAATCAGGACTACTTAAAGATCATAAATTATGCATCCACTATTTGCCATTTCTACATCAGAAGTGCATCCGATCTGCCTTTATTTTAAATCAATTTCGATGACGGAACGATGGACAAAAATATCCGGAAGGCTATTAATATTTCACATTCGACGGACATACGGACAGACTGCGCGGAAATAGACTGGCATAATATGTCGAGACCAATTATTTTAGTTTTCAAACAATAGGTATAAAATCGAGATTTGTTCTAGGCATTTTCTCGGAGTTTTAGGCATTTTTTCAATTCAAGTAACGTAAAAGAAAACAGTTATTGTAAAGGAAAATGACAGTAAATGAAAAATCTAATAATATAAAAATCTCGTGTCACAGTGTTCGTTATAGAAGCCCTTCGAAACTATGAAATGATTTTTATAACAAAATTTGTGTATATTTGGTAGGTCGTAGGCTATTTTTTATTCGCCTAGAATAAGGATGGCCTTCTCCAATTTTTTTATTTTTTATTTTTAGACCAAATTTTTATTTTTTTATTTCTTTATGATTTGGCATCATAAAATACTTATAAACCTAAATTTTCATCCTTGTACCACCAATCCCTATTTTAATAGTGCTTAGAACGCGGGCGGAGCCGCAGTGATTGCTAGCATTTTATACTTTTCTTATCGAATATAGAAAAATAAGCGATTAGATCATAATAAAGTTTAACTTATTATCGGCTCATATATTAATCTTCTTTGATAATTGAAATTTATCGGTCAAAGTACCGTAAAATTACATTCATTTAGACGAAAAATTTTCAGTAAATATACGCATAACCTTCGGTCAAGTATAGATAAAGATCTTAGAGCTTAGGTCTTGCTGTATTTTTTCAGTGTTGGGAACACGCAACGCTATAATTACAGGTTCAAGGTAAAAAAGTAAGAATATTAATTTAAAAAATGGTTTTCGCAATATCGAGCACATGATACGAATAATAAGATCCGAACCTAAATCGACCAGGATTTTTTCAGCAAACCCATTTTTAACATATTTTCTAATATACTAAATTTATTATAAAATAAGTTTTATTCTATTATCAGCTCGGTGAAGGTCAATTTAAGTTCGGATCTTCTATTTTTAATCTTTTTTACAAGTTAATTAATAATTAAATTAATAAGCAGTTTGGCGCATTGGTATTGGTTCCTTGGAAAAATTGTCAGGAAAGATGTAACATACATAATTCAACCACATAACATACTACGTAAGTCATTTTGTAAAAAAAAACTGCCTATTTATACCAAATAAGAATATACTAACTTGCTAATGACTAATTTGTATTGATTCATAATGATAAAATATTAGCAATACATATTTATCATTCTTTGTTCAAGATAATTTTACATAGTTTTATATTTCCTTTAGATAATTTTGACGATGCCCTTACGCACCTGTAATCAATAATCCATCGTAGATGACTAATTTTCTTATCAAAATTTTATCAATATACGTATGTATGGTAGAGGTACCTCTGCACTCCATATCCATAAGTCATGAAGTCCTGTTTAAATGTCATGCATTTTATGCTGTACAATTTTTATTTTTACCTCATAATATGTTTTAAATTATTTTATAAGAATTCATGGTTAATTTATAGTTATGGTTACCACTGAAGTTTTACACTAATATCAACTTTGAAAAATTTTGTCTACAATGTTAACATCTGTAGATTTCTGAAACGCTTTAAAGAGTAAAGTTGATTTAAAGTAGTGTACATGATTTAAGTCACATTTTTGATTCTCATACTGCTTATCAAAGTTAATGATATTGGTACATATACGTAGCACATCAGCGATTAGTTCAAGGCACGGAAGAAAAATTAAAATAGAAATATCATTTGAAGGAGACTAACTATTATTTATTCATACATAATAAAATTCTAACTCTTTCAAATCTGTAAATTAAATATTTTTTGAAAATCTCATTAAAATATTAATTACATTACATATCTAGCGACAAGCCCGAGCGAAGCAATGGTGAATTGCTAGTATACCTATAGGATCATAAATATTTACATATTCCACAATGTTTAATGGATGGAGATGAGCAAAAAGGAATAGTAAAAGTGATACTCATATCTGGTTTCCACCTTACGGTACGTGCCGATGCATAATTGTGTCGGCGCGTGACGCTATGTATAAACAAACCTAATTTGGGTCAAGCAGGCCATGAAATATGACAATCTTTAATTCATTTACATCTACTACTAAATATTTTAGTTTATTTGGTGCAGTTGGAATGAAAATGTGAAATACTTATTGTAAGGTATTATATTTTAACTCATTAGCTATCGGTACGAAGGGAAAATATTCTAACAGAGAATGAACTAAAGGGATTTTGTTATTAACGTGAAATGTTTAGGTTTTTGAATTTCTGTCAGTCTGTCTGACTGTGACCATATCATATTATGATTAAATTTTATATGATAATAGATGATTATCCGGGTCAAGACTTAGGGTACCTACTTTCCACTGCGAGGAAATAGCTTATCTCTGAGAAATTTATACTAACGTTCGTATAGATGAACCCAAGCAGTGCTGGGGTTCAAACTATAGTTTATAATATGAATATATAATATATTATAAATATGTTTATACAAAATATAATACAATGGCGACTAGTAAAATAAATCTTTTTAAATATTTACGAGCTAATTACCAGCCATTAATTTTATACAAAGTTTTCGCAGTTTGATTAATTAGCATATATTATAATACTTTGTATACAACGTCATTAGCTAACAACGCTCATCACGATGACTAGAATAATGTGTGAAACAGTCAATCTATCATCTCAGGCTTTACGCACGTTTAAATGAAAACGCTTCAGTCATTTCGATCTCGTGGTAGTAATCCTAAGGCTGGTGACACAATGGGAATATAACTATATACATATTCAATACTAGCGACTCAAGCTCTTGGCTTCATCTCTACTTCCTAGGTACGTTTCAACGTTTAGTAATATTAGTTGATTTCCCAGAGATTAGATATTTCCCTTAGTAGTGTCAAAATCTATTTGGCATTCTCCCGTTTTCAGACAGACAGCCATACAAAAACTCTAAAAACTAAAGATTTGGCTTCTGTATAGAAAATATGACTCTATTAATAAAAAAATCAAAAAAACATTTAATATATAGAATTGGCTCAATTATCTGTCTTGGTTGGCTGCTATTACTACTCGTATGCTCAGATATATATGTATTACTAGCCGAAGCCAGTAGCCACAGACAACAATAACAAAGGCCATTTTGTATTTGTGTTTTTATGGAGTCTTATTTTTTTGTTATAGAAAGTACCGTAACTCGTATTCACAAAATTATTAAAAGTGATGGATAGATATTCGAAAACCTAAAGAAATATTTATCACTATCATCAGCCCTTTTTAACGTCCTCCCTCAGTACGAAGGAGTTCAGGCCATAGTCCACCGCGCTGGCCTAAAGAAATATTAATAGTTTAAATAACAGAAGCAAACGTATGAAATCACCCGTGTGCACCGCCTTTACAATATTTCGGCGGCCGTGACTCGGCATAACATCAACGTATTGTCCAGGCTCGGCGTAGCAGATTGATAAGCCCAGTGTTTATAGATCAAATACATCCTGATGGCATCCTCACTAAATATATTAAATGCGAATATGTGTGATTTGGTACTTGGTCAGTTCTTTTACGCACGAAACGATTCACCGTGATGTAAGGCAGCAAAATATTAAAAAAAATATGTTGAGACATTATTACAACAGCGCCATCTAGCTCCGTGGTAAGCTACGAGGCTTGTATTACGGATACCAGATAGTTACTACACATATATAAATTTTAAATACATACATATTATAAATATACTGTTTCCTGGTAAAAAAATATACATAACTTATCTTATATACTTCTTATAACACGCTTTACAGAAACCACAGTCACAAAAAATGACTTAAATTTAAAAATGTAATAGAACTAAAATCTCCAAAATTTGGACGTAGATTTTCGTATCTACACATATAAATAAAATTGATTTTTAATTTTAATTTCAAATAATTAGCTTTTCACTAAATGCATATAGAAGTATACGATACTAGCATCAAAAAAATATTTTTATAATTTTTGTCTGCCTTTCTGTTTGTTCCGACTAATCTCTGAAACTGCTGGACCTATTTTGACGGGATTTTCACTTGCAGCTAGATAATGTTATAACTAGGGAATTCAATCCCGCAAACGCGGGATCCAGCACCTTTTTTGCGGGATAAAAAATGCGGGATTACTCATGCGGGATCCCGCACGTTCGCGGGATTGAAAAAAAGTAAGAAAAATAGGCTCAGACGATGATCGGAACTATTATCGGACGGAACGGAACGTTATCAATGTCAGTTCCAGTACTCTATGACTGGGGATTCCCCTACGGCGCACGGGGATTTACCTTTGCGCGCGGTCAAGTGTCAAAGAATGTTATTGCGTCATTTTCGTCTTACTTGTGATGTGAAAAGGTTACGTAACGTACGTACTATTATTTTTTATTATCAAATTATCAAAGTGCTAAGAGCACGTTACGAGTGAAAAAATACAATTTATTATTAAAAATGAGTGTCAATTTAGTTTATAAAGAGTATAAAAGCTCGAGTGAAGTATGGAAACATTTTTTAAGAGCGGAAAATGGATCACCCGCTAAATGTAAGTTATGTCCAGCTATTATAAAAATCTCTGCTCGCTCTACTAAAGGCCTTCACACCCACTTGCGAACAAAGCATAACATGAATTTGAACTTGGTTGATAGCGTCAGCGTCAGCAGTAGCGTTGAAAATCCAGCATCGGCAATGGAAACGAGCAGCACAAGCCAAATTGGCTCGTTTAGTTCAACTACTTCACGTTAAGACGAATGTGCTTCAACTTCGGCAGTGTCAGTCCCACCGAAAAAAAAGAAATTAACAGATTATTTCCCACTCGAAAAAAAAGTTTCTATGGAAGAAAGAGTGTGCAGAATGGTAGCAAAAGATGGAATCCCATTCTCAAAGTTCATCACGTCAATTGATTTGCGCGAATTATTTGAATCGGAAGGCCACAAATTGCCTTCTTCTGCCAGCACGGTACAAACTATGGTGATGGCCTACGGAGTATCCATTCGAAAGAAAACTATCGGCGAACTTGAAACACTGAAAAAATTGCAAAAGCGTTTCACACTAACTTTTGATGAGTGGACATCTTTAAGAAATCGCCGCTATTTGAATTTAAATCTTCACTTATTTACCGGTGGAGCTGCGACTGCGAACATTTGGAACCTGGGGCTAGTAAGAATTGAAGGACGTTTTCCTACAGAAGCCTGTGTAACTGCGCTTGAAAAAAAACTCCAGGATTTTAAAATTGACCTAAATCTAGATGTGATCGCAGCGACAACCGATGGTGCAGCCGTCATGAAGAAAGTTGGCAGATTATTATCAGCGCACCACCAATTATGCTTCGCACATGGATTGCAACTCGCTGTACTTGAAGTTCTGTACAATAAGAGACAAGAACAACAAAAAGAAGAAATGCAAGCTGAAGTACTCGGAAACAGACCAGATAATGAGAGTGATAATGAAAGTGAAGATGATAACGACGAGCAAGGTAATTTTTCGGTAGAGGAAGAAATCCAAGCAGAAGAGTTGCTACCAAAATACAGAGAACTTATTCAAAAAGTGAGAAAAATTGTCAAGGTTTTTAGTTCAAAATCTCCTGTAAAAAATGATCTGCTGCAACAATACATCAAAGCAGAATTTGGCAAAGAATTGCAGCTTATTTTAGATTGCCGAACGCGCTGGAGCAGTCTCGCATCAATGTTGTCGAGGTTCAACGAAGTCAAACATTGCATGTCTAAAGCACTTATTGACCTTAAACTGACATCATCTTCATTTTCATTCACAGACAAAGAATATATGACTTTGACTCATATTGAACAAGCTTTAGAGCCAGTGAAGCTCGCTGTAAACGTCTTATGCCGCGAGGATGCAACATTAATTACCGCAGAAACCACATTGCGTTTCATGATTAATAAACTGAATCTACAAAACACCAAAAGCCAGGAACTTGTTGTGTCACTGTCTCGTCGGATAAAAGAACGCCGCACATCAATAACTGCTGTGTTGCTTTACTTGGAAAATCAAAAAAAATATCTAGAAAAAGATTCAAGGTCTGCAAGTGTAGAGGACAATCCATTCTTTTATCCAAGTAAAGCTACGCTAAGAACTGAAATGAAGTGTTTAATTGAGAGACTGATGTCAGACTTGCAACCTGAAACTGAAAACCAGCAAGATGATGACAGTGAAGAAGACATGCCTTTATCGAATCTGCCTTCACATACACTAGAAGAAGAATTAGAGCGCAGTCTCCGTACTGAATGGGTGGCAGAGTCTAGAGCTGCTGTGCGTGTACCCACTCAAGATAATTCAACTGATTTGATATTGAAACGTGAGATGACACTTTTTGAATGTGGAGGGAATAGGGGGAAGTATTTGGAAGCTGTTTATACTTATGTAAAGTCAATTCCGCCTACAAGTGTGGAAGCCGAGCGTGCTTTTTCCGCCGCTGGCTATTTATGCAACAAGATAAGATCAAATCTAAAAGATGAAACGTTAGATACTTTATCATTTCTTCGAAAGTATTTTCAAAAAAATTAAGCTGATTTTAAATGCCTCTAAAACCAATGAATATGTTTTATTTCAAATAAAAATCTATATATGAAACGTGAAATATTGTGAATATTGTATTGTCTTAAACATCATTATATTTAATTTATAATATAAGTGATAACTTTGCTTCATGTTGATAAGACTAATTAAAAATATTTGTGTGTATTTTCTTTCTTTAAATTACATGAAACAAAAATAATAATTATTAAAATCAATCCCGCAAATCCCGTGGGATCCGCGGGATTGATGATCTTAATCCCGCAGGCTTGCGGGATCGCGATTTTGATGCGGGATTGGATTCTCTAGTTATAACGCGTAAATTAGGCTACTTTTTAATCGACTTCAAAAACGGAGGAGGTTATATTGTAGAAATATTATTTATTTTTTAGCGGTTTCGGTGATGCTAAACCGCTTATTCTACTTAAAGATAAAAATATTCATTTAAATTTAAGAAAGTATTATTTTCAGTCCTCTCATATGCTTTTACAGTTACTGATTTACTTTATTACTTAGTTTTTAAAATAATTATTAATTTTTTGTACATAGAAATTTAATATTTTGAGGTCGTTGCAACGGAAGGCTTATTCTCTACTACGTTTGAATCTGACTCCTACTTGAAGCAAATATTATGTTAACCATACATGTCTCGGTCTGATTGAGACGACCGCGAGGGGTATACACTATACACTGCCCGCATCTTTAAAATTCGTCAGTGCGTGAAAAACGCTGCGGTAAGCTTCAAATACAAAGAAAATAACCGATTTGCACCTTATAGGAATAAAGTCTTAATCTACAAACATGCTAGTATTTCACTATTTACTAGAGAAATACTGCATATTAAGACCACTTATTATAAAACTACTGATCCACCCTCCCTCCTTTCGGGTTCGTTCACTAGATACGTTTTAATGATTATTATTAGGTATAGATGTCTAAGAAATATTACATTTTCCTACACTTTGAAATCCTATGTAAACGATGAATTTTCTCAAAGTTTGTTTAGTGGTTTTCTAGTGATGCGGTCACAGGCAGACATTTAAACAAATATTCTTAATATTTAATAATTTTTATATAATATTTTTATATTAATATTTAATAATTAAATATTTTTTTTTTTACAAATACCTTAAGATTTGGTATCTATGTCGATATAATGACTATTAAAATGGGATTTTAGTTAGAATTTTATTTTATGTTTTTAATATATAGCAGCAGTTTTGACTAATACTTTAACTGCTTCCTATATATATAATTACTGCGAATTTTGATACAGTAAATTATGATTATATCTTCACACCTAATCTAATCAATTAGTTAACACCGTTAGATATGACATTTTTATAACCTGTAGATATAAAAGTGATTAATAAGAATAAACTACACCTCGATAAAAAAATAGTATGGCTGTTACTTAATATTATTAGATAAGTAGATTTAGAGATCGCACATATTTGTAGGTACGTAATTAATTGTGTACACAATACAAAATAGGCGAGAATATCAAATAGCGTTACACAAAAAAACACATACTTTTTTCAAGTATCTCCATTTTTCAAAGTCGGTTTAAATAACATTTTAAAACTTATCAAAATTTTATGTTTAAAAATCAACTCTTGTTACTATGAGAGAAATACCATATGTGTCTCCATCTTCAGGGTAAGCGAATAGCGTCAGGTGATAGGATCACGTTCTCTAAAAAACTACAAAAAGCAACGTTTGCATGAAATTTAAATCAGTTCATTGCATTTCGTATAACATACCTTAAAATTGATAGCATATGATCATACTGTACAGATCACTTTAAGAAATATTTTCTTATTAGATACTCTTATGTCTTCGCCCTCGTAATTTTTATTATTTAGATCTCCATTTTTTTCTATAAAATAACTTAAGTTAATGCACTATTTATGAGTTATTACCGACACAAGTATCGAACTAGTTTTTAACCGATTTCAAAAAGGTGAAGACTCTCTGTTACGCGATAACTACACTTATTAATGAATAAGTAAGAATTCCACCGCTAAAAGTGAAATAATTGGTTTTAAAGAGGTTTTGATCAACTAACTAGTTATTAAAACTATGAGCTCGATTTTTGCACAGATTTTTTTTCTAACACCTTTGTAATCCTAAAGTAAACAAAAAAATATTAAATTAGAAATAAAAAATAAGTGAATAAAGTAATAATTATCTTAACATAAATAAATTAAACAATTTCTAATCAGTTTAAAATTACAGTCCACTAAATGGCCATATTCGGATATAATTTATATGCATAGAGTTTCATCGATAGCTCATGGCGTGCACGGCTTATGGCGGATTACAGGACAATGGACATTTTGTTATTGAATTTTGAATGCGCATCATATATGGACTAAGTAATCCCATAAAGAGAAATCTAAACTATAAAATATTAAATGCTAATCCTAATATGGGATACAATTTTCATTTTAACAAAACATATAAAGCTTTTGCAGATTTGCAGCTTTTGTAGGTTATGTTTAACTTTATATAGTTATTTTATCTAGATTGGATAAATTATTTAGTATCTAGATGAAAAAAAGTCGTTTTTTTTCTATTTATTATTTCTATCTCCACATACTAGGTATAAAGCAAAGCGCTTCCTGTCGTATGTACGCAGATCTTTTTAACTATGCATCAGATTTTAATGCGGTTTTCGTCAAAAGATGAATTCAAGGCGATGGTTTTGGCATCATCATACTAGAAAAATATCTAATTTCCGAGAAATCTATACAGTTAATCGTTAAAACGTATCTCCCCTAGATACGTTTTAACGAGTTATACTCGAGCGGAGCGAGGGTGAATCGCTAGTCTAAGAAATGTAAAAAAAAGTTATCTAAATATAAAATATTCTTCTAATAACCTTTAGTGAAGCTGCAGACGGAGAATATACATAATAATAAATAACTATCAAAAGTGAGCGGGGCTTTCACATTAAAAATAAGGGTTCCTAAAAAGGATTGGTAATCCAGGAGTAATTGAAACGTATCACCAAAAATATTGGTTTCACCAGTTTTTCCGGGATCTTCCCTAACACCGGGCATTTATTCAGAACTAACGACGCCTAACTTTTATAAATGGAGCCATCAGTGATAATAATTGAAGGACTCACTAGTTGTACGGTCTTCGTTCAAAATTGATAGATAGTAAAATATTTTTTCACATGTTAGATTATGACTAGCGATCCGGTCCACTCGAGTTCTTCCTTAGATATGTTTTGACGGTAAGGATATATAGATATTTAGATATTTATATATCGTATAAGGATATATAGATATTTTTATTTAGGATATCTAGATATTTTCTCTCAGTAAAAAAAATCTTATTTGTTGGCCTGGATAATATCTATCATAATACCAAATTTCATTACAATCTGTCTCGTGATTCTTGTGGTTTTTGAGACAGACAGACTAAAATACTAAAACTATAGATAAAAAAATATTCTATGTGCAGATTCGTATATTTATGTAAATAGAGTCTGCATTTTGTACCTCTTATCTAAGCTATTTCATTTTATTACCACTTTTTGCAAACTTTAAGCTGTACCAACAACTTACGTTAGGTGAGACCCGACTCATGTCGGATAAATTGTATTGTGATTTATGTGTAATTTTAAACATGGGAAAAGCCAGGGGGAGGCGTTAGTCTCATACTGTTAAATGATTCACATTTGACATTGGCCTTGTGATATAGAAGAATATAATAAAGGTTTTATTACGATAATTTTTATTTACATATAAGATAGGGAAATTTTCATAAAGAATTATAATATTATCTATTTGTAAGATATCAGTCATACAAATTATAAGTAATAATTATTAATATATAATATACCTAATATTTTAGATAAGTAATCGATTTATATTCAATATTTATATTGATTGATTTTTATTTATACAAATAAAAAATAAAAATTCTTAATAAAAATAAAGTCAAATCTGTACATTATATATTTTTTAGAAAATCTTATTAAAAACCTACTTTTTATTATCTTTAGATTTTTTAGGTGCAGGTGCATCAGGTGAAAACCCCTGATATGATGATAGCTAGTTAACCGAGTCAAATATATATAGAATCGATACTAATATTATAAAGCTGAAGAGTTCGTTTGTTGGTTTGGTTGAACGCGCTAATCTCAGGAACTATAGTTCCGAATTGAAAAATTCTTTTTGTATTGGATAGTGCGTTTATCGAGGAAGACTATAGGCTATATTACATCACGCTACAACCAATAGGAGCGGAGCATTAATGAAAAATGTTACAATAACGGGAAGGGCGGGCGTTACTTCTGCGAGGTACCATACCGCGCGACCCAGAAAGAATTTTGGTGTCCGGTCCTTAGAACGCTTGCGAAGCCGCGGGAAATGCTAGTACTTTATAAAGCGGAAAATTATCTTATTTCTGAAAAATTTACACTACCCATTAAAATGGTGAGTCTCTAGTTGTAAAGTATTACGTTCTTCATTTGCTTTCGAAGAAGTGAGAAGTATGTAATAGACAAAATTATATTCATATTTTGAATGTAATAAAATAGCATAAAAAAATGGATTCTATAAGCAAAGTAAAGCTATTAAAGCATGTACGCATAAACAATTTTTATTATTTTCAAGCGTATTATTTAAAACTTTTCAAATGAACCTAAGGAAAATTATGCCCGGTCTAAGTACTTCTTTTTCCAAGTTGGACGAGTTTATTACAAGTTGAGGCGTATTATGCAGTTAGCCTCGTAATTGAGTTTTGAATTGCTTTAAAGAATAGAAAATAAAGGAAAATTCATTTATATTATTAATCGCCACGTTATATTAGATGAGTTTTAATATTATTGATATACAAGTTATTGCCCGCGAGTCCAGTTCTTTACAGAATGAAAAAAATACCTTTCTTTGTCAATTATCTATATATTTTTATTTTAGCCCTTTATCACTGCACCATAAAAAGGTATCTACTAAACTATGAAGGAATCCGTAAATTAAGTTGATTCTAACTCTAGTACTTTATTATAAGCACTATCTTTGCACTGAAACATTTCCTTAAAGTTAACGGATATTACAAATTAAACTATTCTAAAATAAAATTATAGGTAAGTCTATTATAATTTAAGTTAGAAATACATACGTTCAAGTTCCTTTTTTTATTGCAATGGAAATTCGTCAAGTATCCTACCGTCAACAAGCAGGGGACTGCAACTCTTACAAACTTATAGTGTGACCCTTACGTCACCCTAGTGAGTAGTACAGTAGCCCTGCAAAAGTATGCGCATCGTTCAGTACCTGTTTATACAAGTATTTTCTGTATATTAAAAAAAGTTTTATTATTATAAGTAGTTTAAGTGAATTGGTCGTTTGGACAAAAAGATAAGCGCTCAGATGACAAATTGATAGTTTTTCCACAGAAACCTTGTGAAAGTAAGAGATTTAAGCCTATTTCCTTCCCGGAAACTGAGCAAAAATTACATCGAACCATATACAAGAAAAAAAACTACAATAACTTCTAAAAAACTTAAAAGCGGGGAAATTAAAATAACTCATATGAATATAATAGATTAACCTTCGTAAAAGCACTTGAAAAATGCAATATTACGAGCTCAGGTTCAGTCTGGAGTTTTACCGCCTCGTTGGATCTGATTACTCGCCGCTCTCGCGCCACTGCGTTATTGGATTGGGAGAACTTGCTACCTGTACTCTTGCGAGTAGGATTACCATCTTTAGTTATAATAGTACTAGCTGACATATAAAATTAGAGTTGGTTGGGGGTAAGAGGTTGAAAGATACTTTCAGATCTATTCTCATACCTACCATACAAAAAAAAACATAAAAATCGGTCGAGAATGCTGACTTGGTTGTAACTTAGTATATATATAGATAGATTTTAAGATATTTACATATAGGTATATATGTAAATGTTTATATATAGTCATCTCAAACACACAACCTCAGAGCAAACTGAGGTATGCCTACTTAACGTTCTTTGGATATTAATTGAAAGAAATCTATAATAATAATAATAATAAAATCTATTTATTATTATTATGGTAAAAAAATATCTTGAAATGTTCCAGAAAATCCAAAACAAATGGTAGCCCTTTTGCTAATGTCATGCAAAATGTTGTCTTACGTTAAGCCGCGCGTGATTGAGAGTTTGGGGTGTGTTATGAAACATAATGAGTAAATTAGAGGGCGAAGTACAGTACAGTTGTAAAAAAAAGTACTTTTTGAAAGCTTACATTTAGAAACACGGAAAACTTTTACTTTGATTTTATTAGGGTTTATTGTAATTTTAAATATTAACTTAGCTACATGTTATTTATATACAGTTCTTGTTATGTAATGGAAAAAAAAACAGATGACTGAAAAGTTGAAACGGTCCTTTACAATTAAAAATACTACGTTTTGTTCAATATTTATTAATCTAATAAACCAATATCATAAGTTAACGAGAAAAAGCAATAGACCCCAGTACTGAACAAAATTTAATAGTATTTTAATTTCTCGATCTCTCTCGGTCCGAAGCCGATATTTTAGCGTCTAAATAATACGCGTAATTTAAAGTCAATAGGAAAATAAAGCTTAAATTGAAAAATGTAAAGCATAGTTATCGTTCTCTGCAGGCGGAGTGAAAATAATTAATCGAATAACCTCCAATTAAGCCCAACTGAATGATACAATGTCGGAGAAAAACGTTACGTTTTAAGGACTAAACTCTGCAGACTTTCTGGTTTCAATAAAACTCAATTTAAATAGATGTTTGACTATTTATAGGCATTTTTATGCTATTGATGATAGAGTCCTAAAATTCATAGCTCTAATTTAAAATGATATTAGTCATACTTATATTTATATACATCGAATGCAAAAGGAGTCGTAAGGTTTTTATATAGAAAATTTCTCAAAATTAGTTTTTTTTAACTATATTGAATTGTGAAACTATACATACAAAGCAGGGACGGATCGCTAGCTAGCAAATAATAGAGTCTGTATAAATAAAAATAATGATATTAGCGTTCAGGAACGCCTTCAGGAAATTTATAATTAATTTAGAAGCACAAACTCCAAATTCAAGGCGAAGTTTAATATTTCGGCGCTAATCAAAACTTGTGCGTGTTAGCAGTAAGCACATATTTATTTATTCACACCTGGCTTCATTAAAAACTTTGTCTTAAGATTAAAAGTTCAAAGTTTAATTATTCTTTCATATAATGAATTCTTTCAATATTTTCTGAGGGTGTTCTCTCGAAGGTTTTATATTTGAGATTATAAAAAAATATTTACATATTTATAAATATCTACATATTATTAATTTTTTACAATACATATAATTATATTAAAATACGGTTAAAACATTAAAATATAATATTATAGTCTGTTTAGTCTAGAATAGAATAGTTACCTATTTTAGATTTTATAAACGATTTTGAAAATTTTCAACCTCTAAGCTTTTTCCCTTGAAAAAGCTCTAGTCGATAGCGAAACGATAAATAACAAGCATTATCTATCTAGAGACTTAAAGTTTCATTCCGTAAAAGTGCGGAGGCTATAAAAATGTCCGAAGTTAAATGGGCAAGAGTAAAACACCTGTTGTTTGCGTCAATGGACGACTTAGCTTAAAAGTTTGAAAAAAATGTTATCAATTTAGATTTATTAATGATCTGTATCTATTTAATGAATAGACTCTTCTAACAAAGTAAGTAATATGAAGTAAGCTGCAGTATGCAATTATAGTAGATACATGTGTAGTGTACAGTACACTAGTACAGATGTAAAATAATTTTAGCTCTTTTATAAGTTAACTAAAGTCCTTATAGAGTTTTACATAAACTTTTCGGATTATTTCGTAGGTTTATATTTAAATTTTGATTTTCGACGTTTTAGAAATTAAACGTTGTAAAAATTCTATACAAAGATTTTATCAATACAAAAATGACGGCAAAGTTTTAAATACTATTTGTTAATTTCACTGGTTTAAAAATCTTTACGTTTTTACCATAACAAACTTTGACAGTTATTACGAGTATGTAAAAAATAACCCTATAACTACCTTACAATATTAGAGGAGTCTTTCATTTTGGAAGAAGGCATATGCTCGGATTAAGCATTTGTAAGCCTCGTCCAAATTCACTTTTTCGCCTTTTTAATATTGTGGAGTGAATCCTACGTACCTACGTACATTTGAATTTAAATACAAAGCCCCTATGCCTTACTTACTATAAAAATTTATATGGTAGTGAATATGAATCTATACTAATAATACTATAAACCAGAAAATATTTATTGTATAGATTCGACTGTTAGCAACAGCTTACAGATAAATTATAATGAAGAAAAAAAATTATACATATATGCTATCTGTTTTCCAGGGAGAAAAGAGCTTGTGCTTAAAAATATAATATGCAACATGTTTTACACGTATGTTTTATTAACTTAATTGTTCCTTTTTTTATAGAAAGATAAGAAAGCAAAATTGGGAATAGAGATACTGCAAATGTTTCTACTTTTCTGACTTTGTAATTTAGCTGTTATCTGTGGCTAAATCATATTTCGACGTGCAAAATAACCTAAATTTTAAATTACCTGCTTAAAGATCGTAAAAATTCATTGCACGTTTAAGGGGGCTATTACAATAAATATCGTAAGACGGCACAACAAGTAGTCAATTGGGCAAAAATTAAATTTCCCCGCACTGTGCCGCGTCCCACAAATCATGGGATTACAAAATTAAACGCGGCTGCACGCGCCACCGACTGATACCTCTGTAAGGACCTTTCTCCATGACATGCCATAAATATACGAGTACTGTATGGGAATCTGTTTAAATTTTTACGGAAAATTAGCGATAATTTCATTACATTTTCTTACATATTATGTACATTGTACATAGTTTAGATAAATCCAAAACCTTAAAGCTTAACAATAAGATGTTCATATTTTTTCACCAGCAGAAAGCTGGATTATCACTATGTATTAAAAGAGATTTTTTGAGTCTGAGAAACCTTTGTTTAAGAAAGTGGCGTTTGTTTGTTGCAATTTAGGACAACTATTGTGCATTAATTGGAACTTACGTAATATTATAATCGGCAGAACATCTGTAAAAGCTCGATCAAAGCGAGTATAAATAAGGCTACTCTTGCTAAAGCATGCCTCTTGTACTATATAAATAAAAATACATAAGTAAAGCAAAGGTGAGTCGCTCGTATTAAAAAAACGGTTTTGCGCTGGATCACAAGCTTTACTGTTGTTTATTACAGGGGTTATTAAATTTACATTCATTGTGCCCGCTTATAATGAGGTGGCGTATTATTTGACGAATTTTATCAACGACGTTATCATAGCCTTTCAAATAGACAGAGATATTTAATTTTACTACTTTTCATAGTCGATTGTCTATTTCATCATAATGTTTTAAAATTATAAAGCGCAAAATTAACTACTAAGAACAGTTAACATTCAGAGTAGTATTTTTATATAGGTTTCCGCAATGTACTTAGTAGGAATTACTGTTAGAATTGAAAAAATCCTTTAGTGTTTGATAGCCAGATCAGAGTAGGCTTATAAGTGTTCGCTAGATACTTAATTGACAAGTTAGAATCCTTTTTTTTAGATTATAACTATGAAGATTATAATTTATAAAAAATACACAACTTTATTGTTTACTTATTAAGAAATTAAAAGTAGGTAGATAAAAATATTTTATGTTTTTGTTAATGAAGACCTTAAAGGAAAAATGATTAACTACGAGGCAAAATATCTATACATATAAATAAAACTGAAAGTGTCTGTTTCTATCATCAGATGGCAAATTAAAAAGAATAAAAGTTGCACCCGTAGTTATTATCATAATAATGAATTTAAAAAAATATTAAAGAAAACCAGGAGACAAGCTTAACTTCCAATTTGTTTAAAGGGTACACAAATCACGGTATTTATTGCACTTATTTCGAGCCGGAAACGCCGCCATATTGGCTGCTACTTCCGGGGCATTACGTTATCCCTTAATTGAGTTGTAACCCCTTTACGGGCTTTTCATTCGGGCTTAATAATACTTCAACTTGTTTAATATTGTGAATGAATTGTGGTTTAATTTAAATTATTCATTTTCGTAAACATAAGATTCTTATAATTTTCTCAATAAAAAATAAAGTAAGAAAAGTAATTTTCCACTAAAAATACTTTGTTTTTCTTACACTTTTAAGAGCCCGAGAACCCAATTAATAAGTCGTACGTTTATACAACTAGGTATATATCTTTATTTAAATAGGCAAAAACAAAACAGTTCATTACCTTTTTTTCTCGAGTTAAGGGGTTATCTATTAAGTATTTAATGCGAAACATATACTGATAATATATGCATATGATACATGAAGTCAACTTTGTTAATTACATTTATAAACGATAAATTATTTGAATTGAAACCATTAACAAGAGAATTGAATTGAATTATGTTGATGACTAAATTTAGAGTGTAAGCCATACCCGGTTTTGATCTCATGCTTTGCTTGGGCAATCGTACGTTGTAAATAAGGCTATAAGAATTATAATTTGCCTATCAATATATAAATATAAAGAATATCTATGTACCTATATGTACACTGCACAGATAAATTATATTATTTGTGATAGCCTCAAGTTAATTGCATACGTATCTATGTATGATAAGATGAAAGATAGATTATATCTTAATCATGTATAATGTACATCACTTACGTGCAATAAATTTTTTCATAGTACAACACAAAGATACTTCTCGCGTTAGTACGTTTAAATTTTTTAACTACGCAATCAATTTTAATGCAGTTTTCATCAATAGATAGCGCGATAACTAAATAAATAAATATGTTGGGACATTATTACACACAGCGCCATCTAGTTCCGTGGTAAGCTACGAAGGAAGCTTGTGTTACAGACACCAGATAGTTGATAAACTACATTTATAAGGGTAAATACATACATATTATAAATATAAACACCCATGACTGGAGTACAAACATCCGAGTTTAACAGATGAATGCCCCCAGCAGGACTAGAATCCGCGACCGCTGGCGCCAGAAAGTAGGGTTACTACAAACTGTGCCAAAAGTGTCGTCAGCGATACATACATATTATAATAGAAAAAAGCTGATAAAATGTCTAATTTCTATACTAATTGTTGAAACGTATCAAAGGTTGAACCCGAGCGAAGCTAGGGTGAGTCGCTTGTATAATATGTACTTATACCCAGTGTACAGTATACAATGGTGTCACATTTTTGTCATGTCTTTTAGGATAGTTGCGGCCCAATTTCAAAAACAAAGAAAAAAGTCATAGCAACACAGATCTCATGGCATGACTTATATTTTCTTGAGAACCTTTTGAGAGCGACCCAGATTTTTGGGGAACATAACAATCTACACATGTCATCAAAGTTATTATTATTTTTTCAGTTCAATTTTTTTTTCAGTTATGCAGCTGCAATCCGATTCATCATATAGAATACTTTTCACTGAATGAAAATGTTTAATGTCTAAGAAATGTATACTGACTGCTAAACTCAGATACACATTGTCTAACAAATGCGTCTTCAAAAAGTAGCGCCATGTAAACTGAAGAATAAAATTCATTAATCAAAAGTACTACCACAGCTAGTACGTATTAATACTGTCATCCGAAAATCCAATAAATAAAAGAAATTTGAAAACAACGCAATTCAATTTCGTATTGTGTACTTCTTCTTGAAGCCACTTAATCTAAGAAGGTAATTTTTTGTCATGAATTTCTATATAAATGTCTAACTTTTAAATGAAGTATAATATTGATAGCAACGATACGAGGGTTGGTCCATAAGTAGGTAAAACTAAATAAATATTTTAAACAATATCAAATTGTTAAATTATAAGTAATATTTATTATTTGGTAACATATCGCCAGTAATATACCAGCAAACAAAACAATGGAGCAAGTCGCTTACACCTGTTGGCGGCCATAACTCCACCCGAAGTTAAGTTAGATTTATGGCTAAACTTCACCACAGAGAACTATGTAATATGGAAGGAACGTTTTGTGCAGAAATAAAAACGCTTTTTGATATCATAAATGGAACTATTTTTTCGGATTTAGTCGCGGATTTATTTGGATTTATGGTTCCCGACGTTTCGAATGCTTTACAGCAATCATGGTCACGGGAGATTCACCAGTCTCTCAGTCCGAAAAGATAGTTTTATTTATAATGTCAAATATTCCCGTAAACCTAAGAAAGTATTTTTAATATCCTTTTTATCGTCGTACTGCTGGGCACTACCTATAATCTATATCTGTGCCAAATATCTCGATACGAGTAAATTCAGCCGTTATGGTTTGAAAGGGTTAACAAACGGCTATCTATCCGTCCAACTTTCATATTTATATTTAGTTTTATATAAAGCAGATTACGTAATGAATGACGGTTGTCTTTTAATTGGCGACACGTTCGGCTCAGTTGATATCAACCCTAATTTCTGCGCCAGCGGTCGCGGGTTCGAGACCCGCTGGGGGCATTCATTTGTTGAGCACGAATGTTTGTGCTCCAGCCATGAGTGCTTATATTTATAATAAATATGTATTTAAAATTTATATAGATGTAATATATCTGGTATCCGTAACACAAGCCTCGTAGCTACCACGGAACTAGATGGTGCTTTTGTAATAATGTCCCAGCATATTTATTTGTGTAACAATGCATCATTAACGAATAAAAATTAAGCCAATTTATAAAATAAAATATATTTTCTGGCACTTTTAGCAACTCTATATCCTTATTCCATATTCACAATGGTTGCTCACAACTAATGGGTTTCGAATGTTACGTGGTTGTTGCTAATAAAACAACATTGACTTTCGCATTTTGAGTTTTTATGAAGTTGTTGTAATAAATTTTAAAAACTGTAGATTTCACTTATTTCAAAACATTACTGACTCCCTAACGTATAAATATTTTTCATAAAAGTGTAGATTTAAACATAATACCCCCCATTCTAATCGCATTATTTATGTCTACCTGTACGTGATATATACGTTTAAAGTAACTGGATAAACGTAGGGTGCTTAAACTAATAAATCTCAAAATCTTTGATGTGCTTCGTGTGCAATGCTACCAATACTGGCAAAATTCAATAAAACTTATTCTGAATGAATGAAGATGGTAAAATAATAAAAATTTTATTTAACTTTTTGAGTCTACCGATAGATCGGAAAAAGCTTTAGATTCAAAAAAAATTGGGGAAGAACCGTTATTTCTAGATCCGATCACATTATTCTCAAGATGTTTCAATAAAATAAGCGTAATTGAATTAAGTTAAAATTTTGTTTTCGGAAACCTCACAAGCCTTCACATGGTTTCTAAAAATGGCACATAAAGATGTAATGTAATTGTAAGAAACCGAAATACACATATTTTTATACTTATATATTTTTTATCTATATATAATTTATGTGATAATTAAGGCAGATTATAAAACCAAAGCTCACTTTGCTGAAACTCGATGTCAAAGCCCATGGGAAATTATGGGAACACTCTGTTAAGTGTTCCGAGTGCCTGTAACCAGCTGCTCAGTTGCGAGCTTTAATACGATCTTGTATTTCCTCTAATAACTTAATTTTCTCTCGTTGATTAATATAATAAATATGTCTGAATTGTTTTATGTAGTTCTTCTGAGTTTCTTTCGCCAGTTCTTCTCAGGTCTGAGGTTTCTTCTTTCCGAACTGGTGGTAGACTCATGACGTTCAGTAAGAAATTGTAACAATTTTTATGCTGAATAAAATATTTTGATTTGGTTTGTAAGACTATCTTTTTACCCTTAACCCTTACGCCTGGGTGCGAGCCGTACATGCCTACTATAATTATACATATATACCATAAAATGTTCGATAAAGTAAGTCAACGGCCATTTTTCCCGACTTAAATTAATAGTTATTATGGTATTTGTCATACAAACTGACATCGTAAAGAAATGAACTGCCTTTATTAGAATTTTGTTTGAGAATTTACGAATCCCTCTGCGGCGTCGTTATTGAATCGGGAGTTTAATTCGGCACACAAATCACGTGTAAACCTTGTTAAGGCGCGTAGTTTGTTTTTATTCAACGATTACTGTATTTCGTCGTTACGTTAACCATTTTATGCTTTTAAGGGGTGAGACTCCATAAGGGATGAAAGTTTTGTTTTTCATACTATCCTATATCCTAGGTTTAGGGGTACGAAATTATGTAAAAAAATATTATTAATTATACTACTAGCGACTCACCCTTGCTCCGCTCGTTTTCATCCCTAGATACATTTTACCGGTTAGTATAGATTTCACAGAAGTGCGATATTTTCCCGCAGTAAAGAGTATCCTATATTTACCAGAACCATATCATCATACCAAATTTTATCAAAATGTGTCCAGTGATTTTCTCGTGATGCGGACGGACAGACAGATAAAAATTCTAAAAACTATAGTTAATAATTTATATTTCAATTAGATTTTTTAAAAAATATAGAAAGTACACTTTCAACTCAGAACTGTACAGTACATACATTATACATACTGTATCCTAGATGACCGTAATGTCAATGTAAGCCATGTGTTATATTAGAGTCTTTCATGGTGAAGATGTTGGATTCGAGTCCCTCATGGGACGAATATAACCTTCTAAAGAGCGAAGAAAAGGCGTAGGTACCTTCTCATCCTTTCATATGTGTAAAAGAGGGACCCTGCATTAAACTGAAATACAGGAAAGTAGTACTTCAATTTCTCTGAAAAAGACATCATTTTTATGTATGGAAATATTATAAGTAAGTAGACCTCGTTTGGTTGGAAAATATCAATTTTAATAATTAAGAACCGTTCAGATTACCCTATAAGTACCTAAAATTAAAAGTACTTACATAAAAAAGTCAAAATCATTTAAGCCCTTTAAGAGAAGATTACGCATAATTAAATTGAATATAATTGTAGTATATGTAAAAAAATATGCCTCAGTGGTGTATCGGGTAGCATGTAGGCTGCACACTGCACGGCCAGAGATACTTGGTTCAAGTTCCAGGCTGGGCTAAGTTTAATTACTGACTTCTGTTAAGGGAAATAGGTTATAGGTTACACCCCCGAAGAGGGGGTACCTCGAAGAGGACGTAAAGCCGTGAGTCCTTCAACTTAACTCGTATTAGTAGTCCCATCAGACTTTGAGAGTAACAAAATTAGAGAGTGCACTGGTGTATGCCTATACACGCAATGCACTATAATATCTCCTTCGCAGATAGATAGTGCCATTGAAATCGGGCAAGAGGACGTTATTATTAAAATCTTAAACTATATGCAAGGGCAAGTATGCTTTTCTAGGATGTATTGCTTACAATTCTAAAAAAGTAAACCAACCAAAGTTAAAAAACGCATTTTAATGATGTATGTAAAACGCGCTGCTATCGTGTGTTCTCATGCATATCGAAATGAAATAATAACCGTGTAGTTTTAAACAATCTACACTAGCATAGGTACACTATCTTATAACTTATCATTATTAATTATTTTATGTTGTGAGTAATAATGATCAGACATTCGACGACAGGTTTGGTTCCCGTCGGTCGCGGGTTTAAGTCCCGTTAGAGACATTAATTTGTGTTATGAGAGCGAACGTTTGCACTTCAGTCATGGGTGTTCATATTTATAACATGTATTTTTTTTATTTGTAATGTCTTAACTTTCTGGTATCTATCGCTGGCACAATAAGTAGAGTCAGACAGCCAAACGTGTCATCAAAAACTATATAGTATCTTATTTTATAACAATATAAACTTATCTAAGACATCATTAAATAAAACTCGCACGTGCAGTCTCGGCGTTAAATTATCACACAACTTCCGTATTTGCTATTAATCCGTGGACTATTTGTGCGTGATGCGAAAAATCGCACTTCTTCAAATACATTGTGAAATAAAGTAAAGAAGTAAATTATTCGCTTTTTAGATTCATGAATATTTAAATGAGTAATAAAGTAGTTTGTTTTCTTTCTCCTTCTTCTTGATTGATATATTATTTTATCTTTTATAGGTATCTTCCTCATCAATATATACTATATTAAAATCTGTCCGTCTGTCCGACTGCCTTTCAAACAAAATTCAAAAATTCAAACTAAATTGTATATGATAGCCCTTTCATTTTGTCACATAAATAATAATAACATACGTACATGAGTCGTAACGTACAATTTAGTGAAGTAAAACTAAAAGTAATAGGTACATTCATACATTTCTGGACACTGCCTGGCTTTTACTCAGATATGCTTATTACATTTAGTAATAATTATATTGCAAAAAAACAGCTTTTCTCTTAATTTAATTTTTCATACGTCAGAGTTAGTCAACATAAGTGAAATATGAACAAGGTCAATCGATAATTAATTACTAAAACTAAATATTAGAAATCAACTATCAGTTTTAAGTAATCGTAGAATAAAAATCTTTTAAAATTTGATGATAGGAAGAAATATTTCATATCTATGTTAATTCTTTTGGCACATGTATCAATCACAAAACTTACCCTGAATAGCGCCAGCCCAGCATAACCAGAATAGTGCCCATTTGGCTGTTCGGAAACGTTGAAGCCACGCTGGTCTCAACCCTCCCCAACCGCATCGTTGTTCACGTTCCTCCGTCCATTCCTCTCTATCGGCCTGGTGAAAACATACAAATTTAAATAAATAAACAATAATTTTAAGTGAATAATTACACCGAATTTGAATGAATCAGATAGTGGTAGCCCAGCGGTAACGCGTTCACTTGGATAACCGAGTGATGCGCGTTCGAATCCGGGTCTCGCACCTCTGATATTTTCATGTGCGAATCATTTCTATCATGATTACCACTTGTCTTACGGTGAAGGAAAACATCGTGAGGAAACCTGCATGTCTGAGAAAACCTAGCAAGTTTTCGAAAGACATGTGAAGTCCGCCAACACGTACTGACTTTTCATTTAATTTCTATATTTTAATAATGTAAGAAGTGAAGATTCAAACGTTTGTAAAAGCCTACTTGAATATAATATTATATTTTGATTTGATTTGATTTCCAGATTAGAAAAGAATGATGTGGTTGTGCCTAATGGATCACATGAGGCTGTCAATCTAGAGCCTGATCTCCGTTCATGTCAGAACAGTCCCCTGTCATCAGATAGCAAAATTAAGGAAATGGCGCACACAGATTGGTTAAATATAAAGTATCACACAGAGTGTAGTCTCAATGAAAAATGACAGTTATAAAGATAATTTATTTTACAACTACTCATAATAATATGGCAAATGTATGCTTTATTTCATATTACTTATTTAATTTTAGTATATTTTGATATCATATCATAGGAACATTTTCGTGTATTCATAAATCTATTCAAAGTAGATTAAGCCAACAAAGCACCGGAACTAATAATTTTGTCACATTCTATTTAGATCAAGATTTAATGCGCTACATAATAAGCCCTCACGATGCACGATGCAGTGGTAAGAATTGAAGTACCTCTCAATAACGTGTAAGAAGCGGATATATATTATAATAAAATTACGTCTTTATAAACTTCAAGGAGCTTATGCCCCTTTCAAATTATTTCTGGGTCAGAGACATTCAAAGCTTATCAATAATATTTACAAAATATAGACATACTAGTTTCTTCCCAGAGTTTCGTTTGTGTGGAAAATATGTTGATAAAAACACTAATTTTCTTTACATAAGTTAGCTATTAACATTTTTTTTTATTTCTTTTTACTTAATTATAGACTTTAAAGTCTATATAAAATTAGCAGGGCACAGCAGCAGTTTTAGCAAAATAATTCAATTTTCAAATATATTAGAAATTGCCATCTAAAAATAAACAAGTTGCTAACTTTGCTAAGAAATACGACAAAAATGATACAAAGTATCCTGTCTTCATTATCTCATTTGCTGGTATTTATTAGTATTTCCCGTAAATCACAACCTGTCTCATGTAACAGGGATGTGGTGGGCGGCGCCATCGTTAGACGTGAATCACTATTATTACTCGCTCGAACAAAATTACGGAGAGTGTTATCAAAGAATTCTATTTCGTACAATCAAGAGGTCTTATTGATAATGAAAGTTGATAGCTAAATTTGAACACAATGATAATATTCTTTGGACAATTCCTTACGGGTCATTCAGAGTTGAATAACGGCTGATGCGTCATGTTGAATGAAATTTAAATCTGAAGTGCCCTGTTATGTACTGTAGGGACCTGTGACCTTAAGCTTTCCAAATTACCGAGCTCATTCGAGTTCCGGAAATCCTAAGAAATGTAATAAAAAAAATTAATGCGAGTATGATGAAACCACAGTACACAAAAATTTCAAGAACTAGTTTTCTTAGACATGGATCCTCATAATATATTTTAATTAATTGTAGAGCAATTATTTTTAAAATGAAGTCAATTTACTTCGTTTTCAAAACTAGCGCAAAACCAGTAGATAATAGATTAGACCATTTGTATATCAGTTGTGTCATTTAAATCACATTAATGTTTGTAACAGTTCTTTTTTTACTTTAAATATTACTTACATATTATGTTGCATAAATTCTAGCCCTATACTTGTAACCAGTTTTATACTCAGACTGTTTTATTAAGGTTTTCTGGTCATTACTAGTATATCTTTCTTTCTAAGAAACGTTTCTTTACACTGATATTGTATTACCCGACTTCGCGTATATAGTTTCCTTCCTAGTTGGCTTAAAACGTTGATGTAATAACAAAATGTCCGCTACAACTTATTATTAACTATGGCTCTGTAAGAAAAGAACAAGTGAATAATGTATGTAAATTTTCTTAATGTATGTTTTGCTATGTAAAAGGGGTCCGACGGTTGAAACTAATTTGGATATAGTTATTTTTTTATTTTTATAGCTAAAGGTAAATCATGTTCTTATGGGTAACAACCAAATCTATACTATAAATATGAATTCAATTCAGTAATCCGCCTCATGCAGAAAGAAGTTAAGTTCGGAGCACGGTGAACTCTAAAGCCATATTACCTACCCAATAGAAAAAAATTATGTGGTCTGGTCAAGTCGAACCAGTAATATTTTAATATAAACTCATAAAGTAATAATGGCGTTTTAATCACTATTTAATAACTAGCATCTAAGTAGTATAAAATAAAAAATATGTTGGGACAATATTACTACAGCACCATCTAGTTCCGTGGTAAGCTACGAGGCTTGTGTTTCGGATACTAGATAGTTTATATACTACACATATATATTTTAAATACATACAAATTATAAATATAAACACCCATGACTCAACAAACATTCATACTCAACAAATGTATGCCCCCAGCGGGACTCGAACCCGCGACCGCTGGCGCAGAAAGTAGGGTCACTAAAAACTGAGCCAAACGTGTTATCATCTGTGCCAGTATATTTTATTGTATAATCAATATTTATTTCTTATATAATTCTGTACCTTTACCCATTAATATATAATATCATGGTTTTTGTTATTATAACAATAATTAAAAAAATAACTTTGTTGCTGTCTTTGGGTTAATTCGTGTGAATAAAATAAGATTTGGCTGTATTTCAAAACAGCTAATTTTTAGTACATTAAGTATGAGAATAATTAAAATAAATAATACATATATATTTTATAAATAACAAACAGACACTTTTTCAAATTCAACGATTGTTTTGGGGAATATATTCTCTACACATAATACGAGTATGTATTAACAGTTTAACTGTAAAAACTATTCCACTTAAGATTTCGCTTTGTTAATTCTAGACCACCTAAAGTACACATAAGTGCTATAGAAAAACTATTGAATAGGATAAAAATATGGCCATGCTTTGTACCCATTTATCGAAAATGTAGAGCCATTGATCTAAGTGAAGAAACGTGACAGCGTTAGAAGGAGGGTGATTATAGAGTACGAGTGTGAATGTTAGGGTTAAAGTCGTCAATGAAACTAAAGGTTTAATCTTTTTGTATAAAACATGTACGAGCTACTTAACTTACTACTTGCTAAAAATAGCCGATATATACATACTTCGATTTTTTAGTAACATTAGAAGTAGTAGTTCAAAATTAATTTAACTACTTTATCATATTTTCGAATGCTTCACAGCAATCATGGGCTCGGGAGAGAGAATACTTGTTACAGACAGTGCCTACCCTTAAACACCCACAAACTTCGGGAACCAAAAATCAAAATAAATCCGCGACAAAGTCCGAAAAGATAGTTTTATTTATCATGTCAAATATTCGCGTAAACCTAAGAAAGTTTTACTTTGTTATATTCATCCATTTTCCCGTTCATAATACGGCCGAAGTAATCTTGCGAATAGCCTGTTTAGAGAGTGCTTTCACAAGAATTATAGGACTCTGGTGCCTGTAATGAGATGCCTGAAGCTTGCTTACCTCACATTATTGTAAGGAGGTGTTAAATATTTTTTATATGTTTGGTAAAACCAAAATGAATATATTATGTTATATATTTTTTGCTACCTTATGTTTTAGATAACTAAAATCGTACATTTGTATAAATATAAACACATATTTTTATATCAATCATAATAAACTTTAAAACAAAAAATAAGCTTTAATTTCAACTTTAAGAAAATACATATTTTTATAAATAATAATTCCTTTCACTCAAGAACGAATAATTAAAAACAATTCACAATTAAAGTCCAAAATATCGCTTACCATACATAAATTAAAATATTAAAAATAAACAAAATAAGTACTTATAAGTACTTAAAGTCGGTTAAAAATAATCTTTACCTGTGTTAGAAAGTTCGTGTTCTCGAACATAGAAATGTAATCGATATCAATTATTATACAGAAGATTATAGGCATTGTAATGTAAATAATTGAGTTCATTCGTAAACTATATGTGTGTGACCTGCGGTGCGACGACTTTACGCCTACAGCCTTCAAACTAAAATTATCTACAAAATTAATTATTTGTGTTCCTTTAGAAGACAATAGTATCTGGTAATGATGTCGGCTATGGTTGCCTTAGGTTCGATTTCGGTTCTAGGCATATATTTGTATTAAATAAATAAAATAAGTTAGTACATTTGTTTATTTCACTAGTAGTATATTTATGTTAGTAGCTATTGAAGATTAGTATTATAAATAAAAACATTTTGGATATTATAATTACTTTTCTCCGCGGCTCCGTCTGCGTTCTAAAGAGTAGGAATCAAATTCTTAGATTTCTACAAATTATTATACCGTGTAATGTATCGATTTTCTCGATAAATGGGCTATGCAACACAATTTTTTTAATTTGAACCTGCAGTTTCTGAAGTTAGCGCCTTTAACCGTACAAACAAACTTTTCAGCTTTGTATTATTAATGTAGATATAAATCTCATCAGTATTATTATTTATAAACTATCAAAGACGAAGAATTTCGAATACTGGACGAGGAGTTAGTTAAATGCTTCAATATTTTTCTCCATTAGCATAGATTTAATAGAGCGTAATGCATTCAACAATTTTAGAATGTAATTTATTTTGAATTTCTTTATTCAATTTAACTGCTAAACTGAATACTTTTTTTAAACAAATTTCATTTAAATTGCACACGAGGAAAACATATTATAAACGTATTTTCAATAAAATAATTAAATAGTAATCTAAAATATAACTAAAGTATTAATAATAATAGAAACAATTAAATACCATTTTTTATATCCAAAGAATCTCCAAAGTTAGTGAAAAATCTAAAACATTCTTATCACAAACAAATTCTGACGATTACGAGAAAAGTTTCGGTCTAAAAGGAGAGCAGCGTAGCGTCTCTACCGAGTCGGTCCCGCGCGGGAAACTGAGGGTTCAACTAACCCGCTACTGTATATAAACATGGAGACCAAAGATTATAAATGAACAGAGATTATAGATTAAATAAGCCATCTGATGTTCAAAACTGATAATAATATATTTTTCTAATAATATATGAGTAGTATTCAGAAAGTGCAAATCTGCATAATATGAGTTCTTTTATCATAACTCGTAAGTAATCATGACCGTAATAAATGTTATAAAACCATGTCAAATCGATTTATTGCACTTCATTTTATTTTACGTGGCTATGTACCTATCGTTTTAATAATTTAAAGCAAGTAAAATATTATATGTGCCAATATCAAAACGTAAACAATAGACGAGTGCCAAAATTCAATACGCAAAATATCAACTCCCACGCTTAATCATTTACTGACTGAATTAAAAGAAACAGTTTATTTTTTTTAACCTGGGTTTATAAAATGTTTAAAGTATATTTTTATAAATCCTAAAATATCTTAAATACCTATATTCAAATTTGAAAACTCAAAAATTACTGATTTTCATTATAAATTACATATAACCGTATAATTTAATATAACAAATAATTTTGAATTCATTAATAATTTTAAAACATGGCAAAAGTGAAATGAGTTCTCTGCGTAATTCGTATTCTGTGCGCGTGTTCTGCGCACGTGCCAACTTGACGTGAGTGTAATATATCCGAAGTAAATTAAAGGCGGCATTTTTTGGAGGGAAAATCTACAGATAATTAATAAATATTAAGTGAAATACTTCTTAATCATGCATAGTGTTGGATATGTACATTGAAATAGTTATTATTAAGATAGAGATCGAATCAAATTTTTTTTAAATTTTTACCCATCTGTCTGCACCACGAAAAAACCACTGGTAAAATTTTGTGGAAATTTGGTATGACGGTAGCTGAAATGGCATGATAGCATGTTTTCTCTCAGTGGGTACATAATATATGTAACAGAACATAAAATATGCAATTGAAACATAAAAAATCAAACTAAATAGAAAAATAAATAGCTATTATATACTACTTATAAGATTATTTTAAAAACCGCTTAAGGACAAGTAAACGTCAATAGTAAATAGGTTTATAATATTAATACTATCTTTGTGAAGATATTTTTCTTTCTCCTTAAATCTTCTAAGCCTTATCTCAATATCCATACAATGCGAGGTCAATATTTATATGGTACAATGGACCAACTACTTTAATTTATCTTATCCTCTTTATTATCCTCTTTATAATCCCGCTCGAGCATCCAATTTGCACGTGCTAGTGCAATAATTTTCCAAGGATAAAATCCAAGTTAACATAATCTTTTTGGTTAATCCAATCTTACTAGGACTTGTCTATGGCTATAGCTTTAGTATACATTTTTTTCCTTCAGGGGCTAAAAAATTGATTACTTCAATGCGAAGAACGTCAGGCCAGAGTCCACCACGATGGCCAATTGTGGGTTGGACTGCATATGTCTTTCTAAAACTTGCTACTCGTAGGTTCTTTCAGACACACAGGTTTCCTCACAATGTATAATCCTGTTAGAAATGATTCACACATGAAAATATCAGAGGTGCGAGATTAACACTGGGCTACCACTTTCGTCTTTAAACTTTTCAACTGGTAATTAAATCACAAAAAACATTTTGGACTGATTCAAATGACGAATCCCAACATATAGAGATGCGTATAATTGCAATCAATCAATCAAAATATTTTTTTCATTATTAAAATTGAATGTCAATTGCAGCCGTATAAGCTAGATAATAATCTATATAGGTAGTATAAAGTATTGAATGATGAAACATACCCTGTCACCATCGTCTCTTCTAGGGCGAAGGTCGATGGTGTGAAAGCCATCGTCGACCCCCTCGAAGGCCTTATTAACACAGCCTCCCACATCCGGTGACATTGTAATCTGTAACAAATTGTTTTCTTATATAAATATTTACTTTATCTCACCGACATGACGATTGCTATATATACCTATCTTTACTAATATTATAAAGTTGAATTGTTAGTTTGTTTGGTTGAGCGCGCTAATCTCAGGAACGTCTGGCCCGAATTGAAAATTTCTTTTTGTGTTGGATAGTCCGCTTATCGAGGAAGGCTATAGGCTATACTATTACATCACGCTACGCCTACGACCAATAGGAGCGGAGCATCAATGAAAAATGTTGCAAAAACGGGAGGAAAACATTTCTTTTGAATTTCAGCCTTTAGAACGCGAGCGGAGCCGCGGGAAAAGCTAGTATAATATATACCATTTATTTATATTAATTAGATGTTATAACACAATGAATGTTTTTTTAAATATTTTTAGCAAAAACTAAATTTTCGCTCACTTGATTTAATATAAGAGCTTGACATTTGTCTCTTTTGTGCATTATAGCGTGCTATGAAAAATTGCATAAAATAAGTATGGGATTATAAAATTGAAAAAGAATTTTACTAATTGAACTGGTATATTAGTACTGTAACGAACATTGGACAAGATAAACTCTTAAAATATTAATAACCTCCTACGTCACAAAATTTAAATACTGTTAAGTTAATATTCTAGAAATAACTATAGATAGACTTTCCAAATAGAAATAAAATTGGTAAAAATCTGATATTAAAAACCGACAGTACCTAATATTTTTGTTATTTTATTAGGGAGTAAAGTGTAGCAAAAGACTAAGCGAAATCATGTAAAGCGAAGGTGAATTATTTCATAAAAGCAAATTGGCTTACATCTCGTTATAACCATGAATAAATGCATGTCGTCCGCTTCATGCATATATTACGCTTTAATCTGTTTATTTATCTTTATGCGGTTCAAAAGAATTAGGTTCACGAGGTTAAAAGTTGACATGCTTAAAAGCTTAAGCTTATGTAATTTAGTGTATCTTTTTGGTTTTAGAAAAAACTAAGTTTTAACGTAATACGGTACGTATTAGGTACGCGTATATATAATATTCTTTATTGCACTAAAATTACATAAAAAGTGACGTGTACAAAGGTGGATTTATCTCTATAAAAAGGTCTCTTTTAGTTAACCCGTGCGCGTGGGAGATAGAGTGACATAGCGGGACAGAAAGAGAAAGTTCAGAAACAAATTAAAAAGTAAATAATTATATTAGATGGCATATTTGATATTTTAAAAACTATCCAGCCTTTTTCGTGATTAGTGTAAACTGTAAGGCATTCGAAACATCTGGAGACCTAAAGAGAGCTTTAAAAAGTCAATTTTAATTAGTAGTACAGAAACCTTATATGTTTGTCAAATTCTACTCACATAATTTGATACGATTAAACTCCTCTGACAATATATTCAGTTGAAATATAAAAGCTTGTAAATAGTACCTACCATTTAACATTTGATCTGCTTGATTAATCTTTTATATTTCAGACTCCGTAGTCTGTATACCCTCGTCTCAATACGGTGTGTCCGTATGTACAGATGTTTGCTTTTGCGCAAAATTCTCATTTCAAAATTAAAAAAATAAGAGTAGCCTAAATTACTACTTATAACATCAGTTATCTTAGCAGTTAGCCAGCGAAAGTCCAGTCAAAATTGGTTCAGCCTTAGAAGAAACAAACATGAAGAGATCCTTTAATATCATTTACTTCTATATATCATTACATATTTGTTCCTTTTCATAATCAACAAGAAAAAACTAAAAGCAAAGAAAAGTCGGGGCTAGTCGCTAGTATATATATACACAAAAAATCACACTGTCATATACAGTACATAATATAAAGTTAGTTCAATGACGCGTTGTATGACTGCACAGTGTCCAATTAAATAGAAAGGCGTGGACGTGCTAGTTCCCATGACTATTGTCGAGAACAGCTTTATGAAAACGGTCAATCGAGTTTATAAGTAAATGTTTGTATCAATAGGTACACTTAAATAAAAATGAAGTGGTTGTATACTGTGTTATTTTAATACGGAGCTATGCTATCTATGGATATAGTGTTAACTTCTACGTATTTAATGGATAATGAATATGGACTGTACCAGTGTATTGACTATTTTTAATCTATTATTAACTAGCGACTCGCCCTCTCTTCGCTTGGGCTTTTTCCTAGATTTAGCACAGGCAAAGCCGCGGGATCCGCTAGCTATGCATATAAACCTTCCTCTTGAATCACTCTATCTATTAAAAAAAAACCGCATCAAAATCCGTTGCGTAGTTTTAAAGATTTAAGCATACATAGGGATATAGGGACAGAGAAAGCGACTTTGTTTTATACTATGTGATTAACTTTATTGGGAGTTGTATTGACTACCTGAGGGCGCTGTAAAATAGGTGGGATAAGGTTTTATAAGTTCTGTTTACTCGGTGAGTGACACATTTCGATTCATTACTTCGGACAGTATAGATTGAATAATATAATTGCTGTTGAAAGTATTGCTGGTAATATTTGCTGTGGAATATATAATTATAATCAGAATAGACGAATACATATTATTTTATGTGTAATAACGTGTAATTGGAAGACCATCCTGTCACAGCGCTAACAATAGAGTCATTAGCACGACTTTAGACTTTAGAGACCATCTAAACCTCTGTACCATCTAAATACAGAATGTTTTGTTAGATTTTTGCACTAGGTAGAGTTCAATTAAAAGGAACATAGGTTTAAATTAAAGGTAGTCGGCAAAACTCCGCAAAACAAGTGAGCAGAATGAATCTAGGCTTAGCACCTCTGATTTTCGTGTACAAATCAATTTTAATTTGATTTATTGTGGTTTCAAAATAGTAAAGTCTATTCCAAGCTGTAAGAAAGAAATTCTACATCATTTTATTGCAGAGTGTAGTGAAGGCGCACTCGGAGGTGAATGAATAATCTCTTGTAAGTACCTAACTCATTAGGTTAATTAAATATAATTACTTAATTAAATTAGATTAAAACCTTAGTTATAATGTTTAAGTTACTTATTAGTTATTACCTACTATATTTTTTAAAGTCACGTTTTGGTACCACTTGCCGCAAGAACTAACCTTGGAGTCAAATGGCTTAGTTCTTCTTAAAAGACATAACACCTTGTCTTATCTATAGAAATAACATGGCTTCTACTGGTGATAGGAGAGCTGGCTATTTTCTTCCTTTTTTTTGAAGCGGCAAGGATTCTTGCCCATAATACACGCGGACATGATTTATACCTACATTAATAATGTGCACATTCGCTTGGTATACCTGTATAATTAAGTATGTACAAGTAATTACCTTTTTGCAAATTTTATCTTAAAAAGTTGTTTTTTATAGTTTAGCTAATTGCGAATCAATTGTATGCAAATAGGTATATACTGAAGGTTACTATTGTACAAGTCGATGTCATTATTCTTCCGCGTACTACCGTTTGATTTTTCTTTATACTAGTAATCAAGAAATATGCTATCGAATATATTATTTGTTTGTTTTTGTGTACAGTTATTAACGATAAGAAAAGGATTATTTTTCTCAATACGTCATTTACATATACTTTAAATAGAGGACTGACATTAACATCAACTTAAAAGTCAATAATGAATCCAGCCTTAGGATTTACAGAATGATCAAGAAGATAGATGAAATTTGATTCAAAATCTCTGTATGTACATATATATACCTATACCTGAAAATAAAGAAATCAATTGGTTCGTTAGTCTCACTAAAACTCTAAAAAGACTGGACCGATTGGATTTTTTTGTGTAGTTGTTGGGGGTGTGACAAGAATGGTTTGGGATTAAAAAATAATGGAAAACCCAAAATAAAAGCTGGAAACTCGAAAAGTTCAGAGCTTTTCATTTTATATTGGGAATCATTTAGAGATGAAACCAAATACATTGGGGGTGAGTTGGTAGTAGAAGCTAGTTACATATAAAAACAACAGTAAAAAATACATTGAAAGAAAGTACCACTTCCAATATAGTCGGTTAATTAATTTATCTCTTTATTTGGTTTATCAAGTTGTTACAGATACAGTACACGTTACACATATTATATACAATGATATTGTACAGTCAACAATTTATAAAGATAAAAACCACATGCATAATTAAAGACAGGAATTGTGAGTTTGACAAAAAAAAGGGAAAAATTTAAACATAATAATAAAAACAAAAATACATGTAAGCAATAGACAATAAATATATAATAAAAACAACATTAAAAAATATTCAAACATGACAAGATTATTGTTTCACAGCTCGGGCTACTTCATAGACTATAATATTTTTTAATTTTGCAATTCTCTTGCACAGTTATTGGCTAATCGATTAAAGTCTTGGAATGGGTGAGTTAGCTCAAAGTACGGTTCTGCGAAGGGGAAGTCAAGAAGGAGAGATGATGGTTAATGTGAATAAAATGCATATCGTTCTAAGGAACTACGAGTAGATAGGTGCACAGCATGTTACGTAGACTGTATAAGATTGCATGTGCCTCATCATACGTAAGCGTTTATAAAACAAACACGAAGCATTGTGAACCTGTCATGGAATGCAAATACTGTATAAAAGATAACTATGTGTTTAATATTTTGCCTACATATGGTATTTTCAAGGTTAAGAGGTATAGATAATTCACTAGCGTACAGACCATTTTAATGTCCCACTGGTGGGCTTAGAATGCCTTAGGCTTTAATTCTGCTGCTCATTGTTGACTAAATGTGAATTGGCAGACATCACATACCTTTCAAAAACTAGATTCGTTCTGTCAAACATACATATTTTAGTTGTTACAATTCAATTATGTAAACAAACATTGTAAAGTCACTACGTACTCGCTTAAGTGAACAGCTTGAAAATATTATGGACTTGACTTAAGTCAGATAATATAGACAAAATACTATTTTATACATTCAGAAACTTTCGTAATGGGATATTGAAATATCAACAAAAAACCATTACATTAATCACCACATAATGTAATAGGTATAATGTCATTAGAAACGTTGTTGGGAACTATGTATGTCGCTATGACTTTGCCCGCGTATTATTTATAGTACACACTGTACATAATATATAAGTGTAAAGTTGAAATATTTCTTTATTTATTATTTATTTGAATGCGTTTATATAGACACTCTTAGGATTTCTTTTTTATAAATATAAATATATGTATTACTACCTACAACGTTTTATTAAAAAAACAGAGCTTAGAACACTTCATAGACCTGCCAGATCATCCTTACTTATTGTAATGTATTTTTACTCGCTCGCTTTAATAACCGAGTGATACGAATTCATATCATTTCTATCATGATTACCACTTGTCTGACAGTAAACATTGTAGGAAACCTGCATGTCTGAGAGAACCTAACAAGTTTTCAAAAGGCATGTGTAGTCCGCCAATTCGCACTAGGCCAGCGTGGTGGACTATGGCCTGACCCCCCTCATATGGCCCGTGCCCAGCAGTGGGCCTATACATATTCAAACAAAATACCACTCATATATATAATAAGGAAGTTACTAGATAAGTTTCATTTATTATTCATAAAACAATATACTTTTTCTTCCATAATAGAGTAGAAAAAATATTTACCGTAATATTTAAGTAAGTTTTTCATGTTCTATGTTAATATATTCCAAACTGGCAAAACGTTGCTTAGAAACAACGATACACATTGCTCTCGCAATAAAATTAAGTCGCCTAACAAGTTACTACAGTTATACAGGAATTTATATGATTGTATTGCGAATACTCGTAATAGAACTATATAAAAAGTTCCAGGCTTTTATTTACTTACATAATATGAAGAATTTTCTTTAAAATATTATAATTATTTTATTAATCACTGGTGAACTTAAATGCATATTGTCACTAAAGATTTTATTTGCCACATAAAAATTAATTACTGTTCGTTAGTCTCGCTAAAACTCAAAAACGGCTAAAATGATTTTAATAATTTGTTTTATTTTTTATTTTGTTGGGGGTGTGTCAGGGGTGGTTTAAGTATAAAAAAAATTAGAAAAACCCTAAAAGCAGAAGGAAAATGAAATCGAAAAGTATTTAGAATCAATTTTCAGAAAATTAAACTTAGAAATAAAGTATTTTTTTAAATTATTTTAGTCTTGCTATAGATACCTTTACGAATGATCCTTTATTTCATCCTTAGATAATCCGATATCACATAAACACAGCACATTACATAAGTTAAAGTAAAAGTAAATTGCGCAAGCGACGTAATGCAATTTTAAATTTTACGAAACGTGCGCCACTTCACCTGTCGCGCGGTAAACTAGCGCGCGCGCAGTGTTGTACCGTGAATTAGTTGATAACGTTACTATATAGTTATATCGATATTAATGATATCTTATCGATTATTTTGCACTGATTAATATAATATGTGTGATAAATAGTTAAAATAAAACAACAAATAATTAATAATATTTGGTATATTATTTATGTATAACGTTAAAAATATTATAAACTAAAAGTGTGAACAACACTAATGTACAGTGACAGCAAGTCTATATAATGACGGGCTATTAGGAGAACAACCCCCATGTCCCAAGACCTATCAATGCGCCTAAAATTTGCGGTCACACGCATAATAAACGTATCTTGTTATTATTAAATTTTAAGTGGTAGTGCCATGCTTGTTACTTTCGGGTAGCAGCCGAATGGGCCGGCACGCCCCGTATAGTACCACTCTCACAGAAGACCGGCGTGAAGTGGCAGCTATGCTGTCGCGTTTCGTCCGATGAGTGAGAGTCCGGGAGGCCCTTCCTCCTCCCTCTCCCTCCCACCCTCTTCCCTTCATCCTCCGTCTTCGTTCCCCCCTCCCTCTTTCATCCCTCCTCCCTCCCTCCCTTTCCTGAAAGGCCGGCAACGCATTGCAGATGTCCATGGGCGGAGGTGATGACTTCCCATTAGGTGAGCCTCCTGCCCGTTTGCCCCCTTTTAACCATAAAAAAAAGGTTCAATTAAGATAGTAAGCGCACATAAATATTGTAAGATTATCACCTAATTCAACTGGTAATTAAATATACGTCAAAACAATCATCTCGTTATTTCATACATATCAAGAAACGTGTTTTCATGCTACTTTTACAAATTATAAAATAAACATCACGTGAGTTTTATTAATACACGTTATCCTATATGAATCCATTTACTGCAACGACCAGTAAAATGTTTAATATTTTATTAAAAAATATTTAAGATTTATTTTTGAATATAATGTCTAATAGAATAAATAAATTGCATTATATTATAATAAGTTAAGTCTATAGATTTATATTAGTTAGAAATTAAAAATAATAATCATCCCATTTATATCGATAAAATTGATTAAATATCGATAACAAGAAGAATAATATCGATACATTGACTAGTAAACACTACACTGGTGAAGGACCGCGACAACCTGTTTGACCGGACATGTAGGGTGGCTCAAATTGCAGGGAAAATATGGATTTTTACGCTCCGTTGCCCAGAAAAAAGTTCATAGTCTATTCTAAGCTAAGGTAGAGACACAATGAATATTCATTAGTAATTAAATATACTCCATTTTAAAATTAGTCATTGTGGTGTGGAGAAAGAAAAATTGTTAAGAATTTAATTAAGTTTTGTTCACAATTGATCTTGCGTTAAATTATTGTACAGCTTTTGATGACTTACGTTTTTTTTAATTTCCTTACTTTGTACCTATCCTCTGATATTTGTCCTTCAGACAACATATTTTATTGCAATCCTATCGGAAAAATTGCAACATTTTTGACGCATGACGACTAAGCCCTCAGAAGAAGCTTTATTACGCCCTAGAACTCGCCTAAGTCTTGAAATATTTTGCTAAGTCTTCATTACGAAGACCTATGAATGAACTTCGATACTAAACTTCGATAAAAACCTGGTCCAAAATAAAAATTTGAAGTAGACGTTACCATTTACGACATCATTTCTAATGAATTTATAAGATTTTCTAAATCTGTTAACAATTTTAAATAACAGTATAATCTGGCTTTATCAAGAGTTATATTAAAAATGTAAATGAAGACAGAAATAATTCTCTGTTATTTTTAAGAATAAAAAATTGGGCTTATTTTGTTTTTATTTCAGTTCATAATGAAACATATTATTATCATCTGTAAGCTTACGTACACGAAATTCAATCAATCACTATATAATATAAAACAAAGTCGCTTCCCGCTGTCTGTCTGTCCCTATGCATGCTTAGATCTTTAAGAATACGTAACGGATTTTGATGCAGTTTTTTTTAGATAGAGTGATTTAAGAGGAAGGTTTATATGTATGACTAGTAAAACCGATTCGCTAGTTGTTATAAAATAACTTATGATTCATGAAAAATTTAAATAGTAAAGTAGAGATGATGAATAACATAAAACTTTTTACAGTTGGACTTATTACAAGCACTTTTGAACGGTCAATTTATTTTGAAGAGCCCGAGTTTTATTCATTCGTGAGAAAATACATATCAACAAGAAATATTACAATTGCTCATTTACATACCGAAGATACTTTTTATTTATCCTTTAACTGCCAGTTTCTATAACCTATCTACCGATAGACCGGTAGATACTTTCATACGATTTTGACAGGTTGTAACTTTTTATGTGTCAAAATAGTATGAAAGTAACTACCGGTCTATCGGTAGATAGGTTATAGAAACTGGCAGTAAATAACACACAAATATACCTATCATTTATGAGCCAATGAACCAATATTTCCAGTGCTTTAATGTACCTAATACCTATACTCCACGATACCTTTTTTTACTCTACATCGACCTGCGACCATCTTTTTAACGTAATATATTCTTTAGGCCAGTAAGTAAAGAATTTAACCTTGCACTAAATTTCTGATCCAATTTTAATTTGTTTTTTAGGTAAAGGGTCACTTACTGATCACAAAATCACAAAATGCTGACAGATCCAGGTGGAGCTTCAAACGCGATCTTGAAAAGTTTTTGGCCGATATCTCAGAAACTATGCACTTTAGGGCAAAAGTTATTTAGACCATTGTTGTAGAGCATAAAATTTCGCATCTTTTATTTCCTGTAAACTGTTTTGTAAAAATTACCAAACCAAAACGGCAATTGACCAAAAAAACGGCTTTATTTACTGTACTACTTATCTTAAAAACATTTACAATATATTCAGTGTTTATAACACAGGAGATAGAACAAAATATGAATGAATGACCTGTATACATAGATAGGACAAGGACTGAAAAGCTTTCACCTAGAATTGCTAGTGATGAAGAAGTGACGCGCGTCAAACATTTGATACACGTGTACACATAATACTAACAATAGCCCATGAAATAACAAACGAACCAACATAAGTTTCTGATATAGATTCAATAGTATTATAATAATAACTAGCGGACCCTACAGACGTTGTCCTGTACATATAGAAAATTTTTATAAACTTTTGCTCCCGGTGAAATGTTTTAGTATGCATGCGCAAAACAGCGTTGCCTAGCAACGACTTATTTATAATTGAATATGCCATTTATTGTGCAAATGTATAAATAACTAAATAATATAAAAATACATTATCTAGTGGACCGAATTGTGAATCTAAACCATTCTCGAATACACTTGAACACACACAAAACATTTCATCAAAATTGGTCCAGCCGTTTAGGAGGAGTTCAGTGACATACACACGCACAGTAGAATTATATATATAAAGATTTGACATCTTGTATCATTTCTGTTATAGCATTAAGATTATGATTATTCTTACGAACTAGAATTCAGATAAGAAAATCTAACTAAAATTAACAATAAGTAGCAAACCCGGCCCGCTTCGCTGGGCGTAAGTTAAAATAAATAAAACTGTTTTTATAATTTTCTAATTAAATAAAAGAAACCAAGTTACTCCTTATAACATTAGTTATCTGCGAATGAAAGTCCCGTCAAAATCGATCCAGCCGGTTCAGAGATTAGCCGGAACAAACAGACAGTAAATAAATAAAAATTGATTTTGTTATGTACCGTATATACTTTCATATGCATTTAGTGAAAAGCTGTTAATTTGAAATTGAAAACAGGTATTTAAATTTTTTTAGATGTACTGATTTAAAATTTATTATACAATACATACTACTACATTATACATACTATTTTTTTAATATTTAATTTTAAGATATATGTAAATTACTACACATTTAATATATATTTCATACCATTTCCAAGTTCCGATAGATTCTGTGTTCTGAGTAGCACCATTCCACCGCAGTGTAAACATGCCGCGGGATACATGAACTGGGCCATTTCTTTGTTGCTTTATATTCTCGAGGGTACCAGGTTTCTTAGAAAATGCATCTTAAAAATTGATTTTTAAATGTTTTTCTTTACAAAGAACCTTAACCAGAACATACTATGTATGTTGCACTGCATCGTATTCTTTGCTTTGTTAAAAGCCACTAAAATTCTTAAAATGTATCCTTTCATCGATGGTAGATACTAGATACGTATCTACATATAATTGATTTTACCTTTAAAATAATCTAAAACATCTAAAAAGAATCAAATGTGTTGTGTTTGACATTAAACATACTTAATTGCAAGGTTATTTTACTGGAACATAGCATATAGCAATGATATGTACATAAGTAGTTTAGATATAGGTACATGTGTTTTTATTACTGAAACACCATAATTCTAACTAGTAAATAGTAAACCTTTATTAATTACTTGACTTTTCCACGGCAATGAGTAGGTGCAATATGTGGTCCAAGTCCGAAGAAAGCTCCTTTGACACCATTCTGCACCCTGTATTTGTGCCCTGACAAAAACTAGAACACCTCTTTGTTTCGATCTACTCACTGCTCTATATACTATACCAATGATAGAAGATATTTATCCTATCCTACTAATATTATAAATATCAAAGTTTGAGAGAATGGAGGGACGTTTATTATTTTTTCATCAGAACGACTGAACGGACTTACGAGTAGATGAAATTTGGCAAAATAATCTATAGACTAGACAAGCACGTGGTTTACTTTCTTACCCGGAAGAATGTACTATTTCCTTGGAATGTATTTGTCTATTTCATTAGAAATAAATGAAAAAAAAATGCGTGAAAAAAAAAATGAATGCGTGGATGAATTTATAATGAGTATTGGTGATTTCAGTTTGATCACATAATGTTTTGGAAGTGCAAATCTTCTTCTTTTAAGTCAGTTATTTCACTTGCGTTTTACATTATTATAATGTTCTAAAGGTTATTTAACTTATTTAACTGAAAACTTTTCGGACAAATGAAAATCGACTCAAAGTTAGGTTGCTCTTTTTCTATAGTTTTTGGCAAACTAGCAGGAGCCTTATATCCATAATTTCATTTATAATGTCGAAAATTCGCGTAAACCTAAGAAAGTAAATTAAGTATACTACGAACTAAAAGTAATCTATTAGATTATTATCGTATAGAACAACTCTTATTAGTTTTTCGCTCAATATAAAACCACAATGTGTACAAACTAACAACATCAAAGGTAGGTATTTAGTAACTCAATAGTGCTTGCACACATGTCTTTCCGACGTTTCAATACACCGCAGGATATTACTAACTTACTCGTATATCGTAAACACAAAATCTATTTATAAGTTCACTATATTGATTAGAAGTAAATATAGTTTCATAGCTTTAAAATATAATGTATTCAGCGCTTTTTAACGTCTCACTGCTGGGGGTGGGCCTGCTTTTGATACTAGAGGGATCAGACCATAGTCCACCACGCTGGCCTAGTGCAGGTTTGCGGACTACATGTCATGTTTTTCGAAAATTTACTAGGTTCTCGCAGACATACAGGATTCCTCACGATGTTTTCCTTCACCGTAAGACAAGTGGTAATCATATTAGAAACGATTCGCACAAAACATTAGATAGTACCCGAAAAACCAGCTAACATCATACTATATTTCGTCATAGTCCAGTGACGGAAGGACAAAAATTCTAAATACTCTAGAGGTCGCTCTGTATCGATAATAAAGATATTTTCAAAATTTTTTGAATCAGAGTTTTATTATATGTTTAGATAGGGTAATAAGTATAAAGCAGTTCTTCAAAAAACACATAATATCTAGGTTTTTCCATGGTATAGTAAACTATCTATAGTTCACGTGAAAATCGTTTCGACCTCCTTACGTGAACGGGTTCACCATAGCGACCACGTTATTGACAAAATGAAGCTGAAAAATTCAGTAAAAGCCATAGAGAAAAGTAATATTATATGGTAAAAGCTAAATAAACAAAAAAAAACAAATGGTTTACTCAACTAAGTAAGACAATGAAGTTATTAAAATTCCACCTGAGATATCATCCCCCTGGTATTATTTTGGAGTATATTAAAAAGGGAATTGTAAAGAATAAGGATATCGATCTGTTAGATCTAAATTCCAAGTAAGTTCATTTCCATATATTTATATTAAATAGCATGAATTATAATTTGCGCTATTATTATAAATTCCTCTTCACTACATAGTATAAAACAAAGTCGCTTCCCGCTGCCTGTCCGTCTCTGATGCTTAGATCTTTAAAACTACGCAACGGATTTTGATGCGGTTTTTTAATAGATAGAGTGATTCAAGATGAAAGTTTATAATCAATATAAGATATAAAATAATGTATTTTTTTATTTAGCTTACCAGTGACATATATGTATCTAGTTAGTTGGTATTAAAAATGACACTAAAAACTATTATCTATGCTTAATATTCAAATTTTAGAGAATGATTGAGTTTACTGAATTATCAATTTTTCCTTATAAATAGCTCTGATATCAAAGAAATCGCCAAACAACTCTACCAGAAGGAACTGCTCATCACTGAAGAAGTATATGATCAATTAGAACAATGTCTGGAAACGCTCAAGAAGAGAATAGAGCATGAAGGTCCAACAGGAAAACGGTTTTACATTTACAAAACCTTACAAACGCACGTGTTGCCGCTGACCAATGTCTGCTTCAATAAAAATGGTGACAGGTACGATTACTATCTATATTATAAAGCTGAAGAATATCTTTGGTTAACGCGCTATTCTCAGAAATTACTGGTTCGACTTTAAAGAATTCTACTACTACGCGGAAGGAGCGGGAAATGCTAGTTTTGCAGTTATTGGTGAAAATTTTCATTTATTACTCGTTTACGCGACGCAAAGGAGTGTAATGTGCTTATCAGGCTGATCAGTACTTATAAATAAAATTGAAGTGTTTTTAAATGCATATGAAGTATGTATAATAAATACGGTACATACATCAAAAACACAATTATTATTAAAATTTTTGGCTTTGTTCCGGTTAATCTCCGAAACGGCGTGAACGATTTTGACGTGACTTTCATTAGCAGATAGCTAATGTAATAAGGATTAAGAAGTAACTTAGGCTACTTTTTTTTTAGACATTATAAAAACCGTTTAATTTATTTAAAGTTACGTCCAGCCAAGCGGGCCCGATTTGCTAGTTGGAAAAATAAAATAAAACTTATGTAAAACAGATGTCTATCGGGGAGCTATGACAGGACTTGCAAGGTGTGGGACGTAGAGAGCGGTAAAGAACTACAGACGCTAACCGGCCATCAGAACGTGGTGTATGCAGTCGGATTCAACTTCCCTGCATGGTTTGTTTTTTTCTAACATAAGAAACAAAATATTATCAACAGACGAAAATCTAATTCCTGTTGAATATCCATTTATTTAATTAGAGTTATGAAATTATAACTTAAGAGGTTTTTTTATTGAAATGAAGTTTCGTAGCAATTTCTTTATTTATTACAAAGAAACAAAGCAAGGCTGGTAAGGAAGGCTGTGCCCAGTTTCCTAGGATAACAAATTTATTGTAAATATACTTAATTTACTTTTACAGTAATCGTGTGTTGACTGGGTCCTTCGATAAAACTGCTAAAATCTGGGACCCAGACACAGGTCAGTGTCTCGCCACGCTGTGGGGGCATACCGGAGAGGTTGTTGCAGCTCAGTTCAATGCCAAAGGAGACCTTGTCGCTACTGGATCTATGGATCATCTTGCGAAGCTTTTTGACGCTGAAACTGGTAAAGTTGTTATGAAAAGTTGAAATTAAACACCAGAATTTTCCTTTAACTCCAATTAATGTTACATTGACTATTCTGATTCATAGGAACCTTTTTGATTCCTTGAATCTGAGGGGAATCAGACCGTCTACCAAGCTCGCTAAATGCGGGTTGGCAGACTGTACATGTCTTTCGAAAACTTATTAGGTTTTCTTAGATATGCTAATTTCCTCACAATGTTTTCTACCATTAGTATACATTTTCAGCACCTGTAATAATATTATAGCAATGCTCCTTGACCATACATTTAGTAAACTAATACAGTTCTATATGCAAAAACTTATATAATACGCCCGCATTTGTATAGGCATAAAAAGAAAGCGACGTCAGTACATTCACAACTCGTTCCAAGGTCCTCGCGCCTTGTTCTTATATCCTGTTGGATATTGTTGCTTTAGTAGCTATTGGCACCTTTAGTGTTGCCATTAAAAAAATTGGAGACAGTTATTTTCTTATATAAAGACTGATTTATTATGGTTGAAATTCGAGTAGTTAGCGATTAGCGAACGTTACGAGGCCAGGTTATACCTTTTGCATCATGTAGAAACTAACATTATTATTTCAGTATAAGATATAACGAATAGGTAGTGTAATACAATAAGTAGAACATACAGAAAAAAACTTTTCTATTTAATTTTTTTATATATTTTTTAGGCGCCGAAATTCAAACCTACGCAGGGCATACAGCAGAAGTCATCGCATTGCAGTTCGACCCCAATGAGGGTCAGAGACTCATTACTGGGTCATTTGACGGAACAATATCTTTGTGGGATACTAGAGTAAAGGAGTGTGTAAATTTATTTATTAATAGCTTAAAACACAGATATATGTTATAATATTTAAACGAAATTGTTGCTGCTTTTTGTTATTATTATAATTCCTATGATTATTACGTCAGTTCAATAATATAGGTTTTAAATGATATTTTTGGATGTTTTTACTAAGAATTTTGTAAACAATTGTAAGGATTTTATATCCTACACTACAAATAGAACTTTTGCTCGAGAAACAGTATTCCAATTTCCAGTACAATGTTATTGTCATTACCATCACCTACATATATTTGCTACATAGGTTTTATTTGATTTGAATCAATTATTCTTCCGATTTTTGTGAGTTAAAGTGAGGGAAGCTAGTATTTCACTAAAACAACTTATTTTATCGCCTAATTATGTGTACACTAACACGTGTTTACAGACGTGTATCAGTGCTAAGAGGGCACGAGGGCGAGATATCAAACGTGCAGTATAACTGGGATAGCACCCTCGTGGGGTCGGCGTCGCTGGACGGCAGTGCGCGGCTGTGGGATGCTCGCAATAGCGCCTGCTTAGCCACTGTAGCTTCACATACTGATGAGGTGAAATTGTATACCTGAAAATTTATAACCATCATCTTTTTATCTAAGGATCAAGTATATTTTTACTAATATTATAAAGCTGAATAGTTTGTTTGTTTGCTTGGTTGGTCGCGCTAATCTCAGGAACTACTGGTCTGAATAGAAAAATTCTTTTTGTGTTGGATAGTCCGCTTATCGAGGAGGGCCTATAGGCTATATTACATCACGCTGCAACCAATGGAAGCGGAGCAACAATGAAAAATGTTGCAAAATCGGGAGATAAATATTTCTTTTCATTTTCAGCCTTTAGAACGCGAATGGAGCCGCGGGAAAGACTAGTAAATAATAAATGCAAATATATAATAATAAGAAAATATATTAGTCTTTAGTAATTGAACTAGCCATAGCGTAGGAGAAGTTATAGTGTACAAGCATGTACATTGAACATAGCTTGTACACACACAAAAGTGCAATCTCTATTTCTGACACTCATACTACGGTGAAATGAGGATTCGACTCCACGAAAAGACGTAGGATCTATGGTTTTTATGTTCTCTAAGCCTTAGGTCTAAGGCAACGGCTGACCAACTCACCACCATCTTTCTAACTCTTTTTCGTAGCTGTTAATAAGAATGTTTTTGTCAGATAAAAACCGATAACAATACTTGTCCCGATCGTAATTTGAAAGTCGAATCCAGAACATCTGGATCTGCAACCGCATATGCTATCTATTATGAGAAAGTCAAAATTAAAATTAAGCGATATTTGATAGCACTACTGATGACTGATAATATTACACTAAATATAGTAATTTACCTACAGGTCTTAGATATATGTTTTGACTGGGCCGGACAGCGGATGGCGACGTCTTCAAGCGACTGCTCCGCCAGAATATATGATGTTAAATCCGATTTCAAGGAGCTGGTCGTCATGAAAGGTCACAGAGAAGAAGTATCCAAGGTTAGAAACTAGACTATTTTTGCAAAAACATTTAAGATATGAATTTCAACAAGAAATTCTCAAAATGAATTCTAAATGTAGAGCTTTGTTGCCACTATAGAGATTACGCGAAGATACAACTTGAGTATGATATGTTACTAACATTTGAGCATAATACCTCATTATATAATAAACCATAAAAAATATTTTTAAATAAATTAAAAATATATATTATAAATATAAATTGTGAATATAAATTACAAATATACCGTTTACTTGAAGATTATATTCTAGTAATTTAAGTAACTTGTCTACGAGCACTATAGTGACTATATGATTAGAGCATATCTAATTTTAGAACATCGCAGTTCAGTTTTATGACTCGATTGATTAAATGTCCGACAGAGATTACTTTGTTAGTGTGAAACATAATATCTAATAATAATTTTCTTATTAAAATAGTTGATTTTTTATGTACTTCCAGAGTAAGACGTTAATGAGGTACATACATACATGCGTACATATATTTTACAAATGTAAATAGGTAAATTGCTCTTTGAATTAATATTCCTGAAAAGATATCAATAGGACACATAGGAACGCCCCGAGCAAAACGAGGGTAAGTAGCTAGTGTAGTGTACGGCGCGGGGATATGAAATAATGTACACGAGACGAGAGTTCTAAGCCAACTGTTTATTGAATAATTACATTGCTTTATATACCTGTGATAATTACATGTAGTAAACCCCCCCCCCCCCCCTTTATATACCTGTGATAATTACATGTAGTAACCCGCTTTTAAAAAAAAATTGGAATACAAATAAATGTGAAGTAATCTTCTATATAAATATAGATGATAGAGGTCTGCAGTTGTGCGCGCATCACGGAAAAACTACTGGATAGATTTCAATGAAACTTTCTAAGTTTTATTTCTTAGACACTTGGCCCTTATCAAAAAAAATGATTGCGATATCTTCATTTAATAAAAAGTTATTAAAGTTTCAAGAAACAACGATTTGTATATGCACTGCGTGTTCAGTGATGTATGTTTCCTTCTCGCGGAGTCGTGGGGCAAGCGGCGTAGCGTGCATGCGGAAAACTTTGTTAATATTTCAAGCAACACGGACGAAGTCGCGGGTATCAGCTAGTTCATAATAAAATTATAGTTGTATCGTTATAGGTGTGCTTCAGTCCTGCGGGCGGTTGCTTGCTCACAGCTTCAGCAGACCGCAGCGCCCGGTGCTGGAACACTACTACAGGGAATTGTATTCAGGTAATAACTATAGCCTATAGGTACCTCTCTCCTATTTCGCTAACCTTCTCAATATAAGTGATTTATCGAATACTATTTATGTATATATAGGTATGTGTTGTAATGATTTATCAAACACCAGTGTTAAAATGTCAATATGTCTCCAAATTTAACTAATGAACCAAACAGTTGTACTCAATATTATTTACTAGCTTTCACGGCAGATACTAACTATCATGTAGCACATTCATTGAAATTAAGTATTCTTTGAGGACAAAGTCATTTAATGATTTCATAGAAAACGCATTTTTAATGTAATCCTATTTTCCGGAATCCGACCAATAATTCTTTTCCGGACATGAGTTTACATTTAAAAAATAGGTTTGCGTTCAAATGGTTTATCTGCACTTCTAATACAAACATTGTATACGTTTATTTAGAGGTCAGATTGTTGACCTCTTTGCCAATTTAGTTGTCAACACAAGTCGTCATATTCATTTATAGGTATCATATCGGACCATTAAATTCAATTACTACTTCAATATAATTGATCCGGTTGCGCTTTGGCTTATCTAACTATAAATCGTATATCAAATAAATAAATATGTTGGGACTTGGGACATACATAGCACCATCCAGTTTCATGGTAAACTACGAGGCTTAGTTATGGATACCAGATAGTTGATACGCTACATATGTAGGTATATGTTGGGACATTTTTACAACAGCACCATCTAGTTCCGTGGTAAGCTACGAGGCTTGTGTTACGGATACCAGATAGTTGATATACTACACATATACATTTTTAAATACATACATAATATAAATATTAACACCCATGACTGGAGAACAAACATTCGTGCTCAACAAATGAATGCCCCCAGAGGGACTCGAACCCGCAACCGCTGGCGCAGAAGGTAGGGTCACTACCAACTGAGCCAAACGTGTAAAAATATGGCTATTGCCTATATATGTATAATAAATGTGACAAGTGTACATATTTTATTTGTGATTATCGCACAAATGAATGACCTCTGCGGGATTCTAACCCGTGACCGCTGGGAGAGCAAATAATAATATACTTATTATTTTATAATAAATTTATTATTACTATAAATTCAATCTTTTTATCCAGGTGCTTTCCGGTCATCAAGGGGAGATATTCTCTTGCGCGTATTCATATTCCGGTGATGCCATTGTAACCGCTTCTAAAGACAACAGCTGCAGGATCTGGAGATGACTCGATTGGTGGTTTTGATACACCTAAAAAAATAGTACTTAGTCTAAAAATATAGTCGTTTTCAACATATCTAGGCTATTTGTGCAAGACTGGCCTAACTATTATGTTATTTGCATACCAATGTTGCATACCAATATATTATCAAAGATTATTATTATTAATAATAGGTACACATGCGAGCATTGAGTATTTATAAGTATCTACAAAAAACTGCTAGTTGAACCAGTATTGCGCATATATTATAGAATATTTTCAACTTTTCATTTTTATAAAATTATACTGTTTAATAAACTATTATTAGTTATCATTATATTAGAAGTTTTATTAATCACTATATATTATAATATAATAATTCAACCCTTATGATGTCGCACTGCCCACAAACATTTTTTCAGCGGTACATTTTCTCTGACGCCTTAAATGATAGTACCATTTTTTGTCGAAGTTAAAATTATTCGATGTTCAAACTCGATACTGAATACCTACAGTTCTCGAGGCGTAAGCTCTGCTTTGCATTTGTGTGAGTGATAGCTAAAAGCCAATGGCCGCGCATCAAAAACCAGTTAAAAGAGGTTTAAACCAACTCGCAACGCGTTACGCCTTCGGTCGTGCCTATCCGTACACTACACTCACACAAATGCAAAGCTGAGCTTATGCCTCGAGAACTGTACTGATGTATTATGTGCATACTCGTAGTTATAGAACCGTCATAAGCCTGTCATAAGTTGCAGGTTAAACATGATAACCCACGGGTACACTTTATAACATATCGTCTAGTCGCAAGTTTTATTTTTAATAATTATATTATTAGAATATTATTTAATGAGGATCCGTACGGTTTTTAGTTGAGAATACAGATTTATAGAGCTAAGAAATCCTTAACATACAGTGCAAAAATTTTTGTTCTACGACTAAAATTGACGAAGTTATAAGGAAATTACTAGCGAATTTTGCTGCGTGCCGCCGCTGTAGCTGTGACGTCATAGTAACAGATAGCCGTTGGCAACGGTAAGGCGCGCAGTGTGTTCGTAACTTTAATATCAAATCTAAGTGTCCAATTTGTGTCGAATTGACTTTTTAACTATGTATTAATATTGTATAGTGCATAAATGTATAAACACTTGTTTTAAAACGCTAGATTGACTATTTTTTACTTACTAAAGGGCCCAAAACTTCGTGGAAAATGGTTTTCCGTTGAAAAAAGAGATGATAAATCTCCACCCTCTGTCCAAACTACAAGACATTGTTGTGAAGATTATTTCGATGAACGTACCTACAGGCTACGACTTTACCCAATAAATGATATGTATAGTTATGTTGGTACTCAACTCAACTAAATAGTTGATACTAGTGATTCTCTCTCGCTTCGCTTGGGTTACTGCCTAGATTTAGCGCGAATACGGCGTGAATTTCGCTAGTATTGATAAATTATAGCTGATGTGTTATTTTAATTTGTAAGCTATATACTTATAAAATTTCATCAAAATCCATAGAATAGTTTTTGCGTGAAAGAGTAACAAACGCGCAAGTATGTAAGAATTTACAAACTTGCGCGTTTATACTATTAGTAGAATAAGTTGGTATCTACTATTACGTGTAGTGAAAGTGTACCTATGTATTCTCTTATTTTAAGCCAACCGTATTAATAAAATATAAAAAACAATACTATTACACATACCTACTAATAAACATATGTACCTACTTTTTATTAGTTTTGTGGATAAACCTACATACCAACGCAGTGGCGGATACAAGATTAAATTTTGGGTTAGGCCTTATTTTTTTAACGTTGGGAAATGCATTAACGCATACCACCAGGTGGTTATGTGGGACTCACCAGCTTAAAATAATCCAGTCCTTCCCACTAAAGTCTTATGGGGCGTCGTCGTTACGCATTTAACCACGACGGCCCGGCAGGTCTGCCAAGGCAGACCACACAGCCCAGCGGTTGCTCCACAGTCCGCTCTGCTATCAGAGAAGTACCAGGAGCAGGAGCATGACTCACCGCTTGCTGAAGTGGTCCCTTGCGTGAGCCGTGAAATGGAGAGACACCTCATGACAAAGAAGTGTCTCTCGTAAAGTCTCGAACGGCAGAGTGTTGAAAGAGTTAGCTGCATCCAATGAGACGGCTAAAAGCACGCTTCCCTCCTTCACTGCGGCCAGAGACCCAACCTTCAGGGCATTCAGGGCGTCCACGGTTGACCGACCCGCCTTTAACCCGAACTGAGCCTCTGAAAGACCCGGCCCTATCTGGAGATGCTGAGTGATATGCAGCAAGAATGTACTAAAAGAACTTGCCCATCTTACTCATCATCACGATTGGCCTGTAAGAAGAAGGAGAGTACAGAGAACGACCCTCCTTGGGCAGCAGACACAATTTCTCCTCCTTTTAAATCTGCGGGAACTATCCAACACGAAGACGTACATTGAACAGGTATTCCAGGGCGATGTACAGAACTCGCCCTGGAATACCGTTCAGTCCCGGAGCCCAGAGTCCTGGTCTGTATATCGAGGGGATATCCTCAATTACCTCAAGTAAAGGGGAGGAGTCATCTGCACTGTGTTAGACGACTCCAGAAAATAATCTACTACACTAACATGGCTTTTTTAACTGGTGAGCCCTATGCGTTTTTCTACATAAAAAAGGTAAAAACGGTACATATAGAATTTCGTTGCACTGTGTTAAATGAGAAGAAATTGTAAAATTCAGCTCTATTATATTATTATTTTATATAGCATATTATTATTTTATTATATTTCTGTTTTTCATGTTGGTCCGAAATTATAGTGCGCGAAGTGCGAGCGAATCCGTGGGCTCTGCTAGTGTATTATACATATAAACCATTCCGTTAATTGTGTATCAAACGTCATAAGGTTTTCATTCATATTAAAAAAGTTTATATTGTCTAAAGCGCTAAGGTAAGATTTAAAATAATTTTATATGGTGGTTAATTGTTGTTGAATTTTCTAATTCTCCGCGCAATTTTCGTAATATTTTATTTAGTAAGAACCTTCTCCTGACAATAACAAACACAACAAATAAAGAATTAGCGAAATCGGTCCAGCCGTTCATGCGTGATGACGTGACCAAGGGAAATAGGGATTCATTTTTATATATAGATAGATTAAAAACTCTTCAAAATTACCGTCTTCAGTCGTTTCTTTAATAAGTAAATATGGTTATATTTGTAAAAATCGTAACAAATATGTTAGTAACTAATAATTACACCTGACGGTTTGATAAATTTTATCTCTGAGGGATATGAAGGGAGGACCCTAGACTCAACAATAAGTATTTGAATTCACTTTTAGAAGGTGATTGAGCTTGCACAAAACCAGCTTCTATTTTATATGAACTCATATTAAGCTGTATATAAACTTAAATATCACAAAATAGCATTCTTAAAAACTTAAATTGCTAACACTCTTAAAAATAGTTGCCAACAGCGTCGCGCGGTACTCGGGCGGCGGGCCGCCTGTGTTCGATCCATCACAATGACGTCACACGCGCCCGCGTAATTTGAATTTGCCCGCAGAACGGCGTCATGTTTATTACTTAATATCTTCGTAAGTTTTGGTCCGATTTGGATAATTCAAAAAGATATATCATTCTTATGTCATAATTAATAACGTGGATATGAGTAATATGGCATTTGCTATAACTGTACTGATCCTCATTCCATAATAGCAAAAAAGGTGTGATGACTTGTATTAGCAAATAAAGTGCTTAATATATGTGGCAACTGGTAAGAAATCACAGTGTTTGTCAGTCCTCCGACTTGACCGATTTTAATGAGTTTTTTTTGTAATTTTGGTAGGGATGAGAATAGATCTTAAATTATTTTTCCTTTAACCTAACCTAACCCCACACCTTTTATGGCAGAACAAAGTTTGCCCGGTCTGATGGTTTTATTATATAAAAATATAACATTTTTCACATTTTAGTACATCAAATCCTATTATTTTAATGAAAAGAAAGGTTGAATTTTGCCTGTTTCATAAAGAAATTAATTAGACTTTTTTCGGGATATCCTATTGACCTTTTGACAGTTAATGCAAATATATACTTAGCTAGCTTACTAACATCGTTATTTTGTTATGTTAAGAAGAAAAAAAATATCACCTGTCCCGGACCGTCTGGGAAAAAAAACATTTAACCACAATAATCATCGGTGGATATCTATCGCACATCGACAGATGGAAAATAAGGAATTTTTAAAGATTATTATGATGAAACTCTATAAAAAATGAAAAAAAAGTCCTTTAATCACAAAAAGTGGTTTTTGTTATCTAGTACTTATTACAGAAAAAATATAGGGTAGGACAGGTATATTACCTTAACCCTCAGATTAAGTAAAAGATTGTTCTAGAATTTAAGTTGCAAGTTTCTTACAGACATTTGTTACAAATTCAAAGTCAATTGAAGTCTTAATTTTTCGCACTTATGATTCAATCGAGGATAAATGAGTGCTATCAGTCTGAAAGGAAGCGTTAGTTGACTACATCCGTGATATTTCAAACTACATTCAATACATTGCAAATATGAAAAAGCAGTGAAATTCTGGGAATTTATTAAAAGAATATTTTGTTTCTTTGTACCTACGAAAAATTGAAATTTAATCGAAATAAGCGTTTCGCTTCCGATAAATAATATGAGAAATAAGAATATACAAATTATAACCCCGCCATGTTCATTTTGCAATCGCACAAATGACCTATTAGCTTTATTATTGTTAGTCAGTAAAACTAAACAGCATATAAGTTATAAGTAATAAACGATATAATAGCATTATCGTACCAGTGTTCCATCGCACTTGAGTCGTTCACTGTACATTACGTCAAACTTACAATCAAATGGAACTCCTCCGAGAGCACACGCGTAATATGTTAAAATTTATAATTCTAGTGACTTTTCTGGGTTTAGTAAAGGCGGAATACAAATATGATACTAAGTGGTTTAAAGTACCTCTCGATCATTTTGGCTTTCAAAGAAACGAAACGTTTGAAATACGGTATTTAGAAAACAATGAATATTGGGATCACGAAGGGCCGATATTCTTCTACACGGGAAATGAGGTACGTAGTTTTATTATACATATTTGTTTTTTTTTGTGCATAAAATTGCAAAAGCGAATTGACATTTTCAATGAAATACTGGAAATTCTCGAGAATATAAGTAAATGTAGATAAATGGATATTTATTATTAATATAAATTATATAATTATCACAGGCATTAAGGCACAACATTGTTTAATCAGGATGCAAGTAGCTTTTTAATAAGTTTATTTATTTGTAGTGACTCTTAACAGTGTTTATCTCGTAGACTGGAGTACAAGGTCACCCATTCGATGTTCGCGTAAGACAATTGCAAATGCTTATTTTAAATCGATATCTATAGGAAACCACATTAGATTATATTTTAGACTTGGCGTTACATTTGCCACCAGGTCGCTAATGAAATGGTCAAATGTTAAAATTACAAGTTGCGCTAACGTTACTGTGAACAATTTATAGGACATAATAAATAATATTATCTATCACGAATAGGTTCATATAACATATCTGATGATCATTACATCACGAAATCTCTAGAAAGTGCCCATATCTGGTAAGAAAGTATCTAGATATCAAAAATTATAACAGGAAGTTTACTGATAAAATTTGGAAGGATTTTTGAAAAACTTTTACTTAAAAGGGTAACAAATAGGTTGAAAGTCGTAAAAAATGTTTTAATAGTTATTTAAAAATACAGTGACTAAAATTCGCAATCATCTGTTGAATTAAAAATGACAATATTTAAATATTGTTATTTTTAATTCTGTGATTGTAACTCTGTGTGTCCCAAAAGGAAAATAAGGGACAGTGTGAAACTTAAAGTGGAAATATTTATACACAAACTACGACTTACCAGAAGCCATTGAAAAGTTTGTTTACTAATAAATGGTAAATTGAGTGGGTGGGTGCTTGACCTTAACGTCTCGTATTAATGCAAGCCACACACGTAGTCTAGGCACAGAATATATAATGCCTAGGTTATGAAGGCGGGCATAAACTACTTTTTGCCCACACTATAAAACGGTTCCCGTGGGATATTAAACACTATTTTAATAAATATACCTACATATTGGCAAGTTTATTTAGTCTTTATAATCTGTAGTACAACTAAATAAAAGATGTATTATGTATGTAGTGAGGATTTTAGGTTGCGATTTTATGAATCTTTGTATTTAAAGTTTTGTTAGATATCATATCGTATTTATTTTCGTGGCTAATTAGGTAACTTGAATATTTTTAGAGCTATTTACTTTGTTAGAAGACAATATTCTTTGGCACCTTATCATTTTTGTTTACATACAATAATAGATGCTCATTGTATATTGTTATCAACGCTTCTAACAAAGCTTATGATAGTACTATCGTATAAGCTTTTATCAGAATTTAGTCGAATGCAAGTACCTAATGGAATAAAGCTTCTCTTGCAATATAAAATAACTCTCTGAAGTCTGAACTCAATACCACTTATTCCTCTTAGATCTCAGTCTACTATTTCAAGGAAATCCTGTCATTTTCTTAGGATGAAAAGTACTCTCACATTGTAAATCTGGTCTTAATCGCGCCAGTCACATATTATGTAGAAAATACTAAGAATAAGAGTAGCAGTTTTGTTATCAGACACAAGACATAGTCACTTGAATGCAGGGCCGTAGCTAAGGGGGGGCATTGTGGGGCAATGCCCTACCTTGAAATCACAATGCCCTACCTTAAAAAAACCAAAAACTAAGATAAATTATAATTGAATTGTTTGTTTATAGTTTGAGATAAAAAAAATTGTAGCGATAGGTATCTAAACTTTTCCGAACATGCCACAGTTTGTGACATTCATTTCATATTATCATAATTCTTTGCTCTGTGTATTGGTAGATGGCATTTGAAGCGCCATCACATGAAGCGATGGGTCTATTTAATTATAATACCTGTGATGGGTTCTAAATGGTTTTATTATTATGTTAGTTATTAATTATTATAATAAGTTTTCAGAAACAATATGATCTAAATGATATTTTTGGTCGTATCTATTCACTCGTATCACCCCACCTAACAATTAATTATTACCTGACTCTCACTCAGACGTGGATCTCTGCATCCAAATCTGGACCTTCATCCAACCGTCTTGTTCGCTTGTTCTTCATCATTGAGGATTTAATAGTTCTTAGATTCAAACTCATGTTCTGCTACAGAAATTATTTGTCTACAAATAGCTATTGAATGTAAATCAATGACCATGGTGAATGATTTAAGAGCCCGTGCTTTGGAGCAGATCAATTATGATAGATTTTTACCAATGCTGCCCTACCTTTAACTAATGCTGCCCTACCTCAAATTCGACTCTAGCTTCAGCCCTGCTTGAATGTATTTATAAAGAAACCTCGCTTCGCTTGGGTTCGTTTCATCCCTAGATACGTTTTAAATGTTACTAGTTAGATACGTTTTATATGTTGACCCGGTTGACCCGGATAACCAGCTATCATTACACCAAATCTCATCAAAAACTGTCCAGTGGTTTTTTCGTAATGTGGTTACGGACAAAAAGACAAAATGACAAAAAATCTAATTTTTAAAAATTATTCAATTTACAGATAGCTACGACTCGGTAAGAATTTTAGTATAAAATTTAAAGTAGGTATAAATATGTAGGTACATTTATGATCTGATTGACACTTCACTCCTGTAATTTGTTCTCAAATTGCGCTTTCTTTAAGCCAGTAAACAATATTTGCTTCGGTTTCAAATCGAACCCATGACCTTAATTTAATGCTTTAATTCTAGGGTCAAATCGAGGCGTTCGCAAAGCACACAGGCTTTATGTGGGACATCGTCGCTGACTATCACGCAAAATTAGTTTTTGCAGAGCACAGGTGTGTTATTGAAGATAAGCAAATGAACTCGCTTGACGCATGCTGTAATCTTTTCGGATTTTCACGTATCTTTCACTACGATCGGGTTCGTCCAAGAATACTCGTACCTACGTTTTAACTAACCATTAAAGCATACATTTCTCAAGAATGAGTCACTTATTTACTGATATAAAAAAAACGGAGCTTACATTTTAGATTAACACATTAATGCTATTTTTCATCGACGTCCTAATTAAATAATTTTATTAATTTTACCTCCTCAGGTACTACGGTAAATCGATGCCTTTTGGCAACAAGTCTATGGATAATGAACACATCGGTTACTTGACGTCTGCGCAAGCGCTGGCCGACTATGCAGATCTTGTCAACTACCTGCAAGGAGATACCCTTAAACCGAAATACCCCGTTATCGCCTTTGGAGGTAATGAAATCAAATGCTCAATCCTAAACTAAGGGTCTAAATTCTAATATGAAACAGCACCATCCAGTTCCGTGGTAAGCTACGATGCTTGTGTTACGGATACCAGATGGTTGATATACTACATATATAACTTTTAAATGCATACATAATATTATAAATATAAACACCCATGACTGGAGAACAAACATTTTTGCTTTAATAAATGAATGCCCCCAGCGGGACTCGAACCTGCGACCGCAGGCGCAGAAAGCAGGGTCACTACCAACTAAGCCAAACGAAAAAATCCTTGATAATTTGAAGCGAAAACTTTACATACAAAAGCTTTCGCTTTAAAAAGATTAAGCCACTGTACTAGTAATAATGATTTTTCAATGAGTTTATTCAACAAAAGAAAGTTATTATAGCATGTAGGTAGTAACTATAGATTATTAAGATAAGTATAAGATGGTGAATTTATAATATTCATAAGAATTAGATATTTAATATACCTACAGTATAAACAATAGTTTGTTAATAAATAATTAAAATATCGCAACGCTAACAATATTATTATTACACAATAATATCTTCAATAACATTCTATAAAATTTTGTTTACGAAGCATTATTCGCATATTAAAATTAATTGTTTTGAAAACTCTTTGAATGATTAATGATTATCGCCATAAATAGTTATTGTTCGATTTCTCTCGATATCGAATCGTAGAACACGATTAAATCGGTTCTCACTAAAAGTAAACTATTATAGGTACATAGTAAAATGATTTTTGTGGAATGATATTCAAAAGTAAAATATTTACTCTAAAACCCTCTGAATGATTTTGTTATAAATATGCTGCGACATTTATACACAGAACGATCTTGCTCCATGGTTAAGCGACGACGACGAGGGCCGTGTTATGAATATAGTTAATACACTATACCTTTAAAGACACACATATTAAAAATTCAACTATTTCCTTTAATGGTTTCCAGAAGTGCCAGTTGGGCACAGTTGACTTCGCCAATGTCACGTAGAATGGAGCATATTAAAAATATAAACACGGTTGACTGGAGTACAAACATTCAAACAATTCAACATGCTCAATACATAAATGAATCCCGCCCCGGATGGAACTCGAACACGCGACTGCTAGCACAGCAAGTAGTCACTACAAACTGAGCTAAACGTGTGTCAAATTGACTTAATCGATTAACACAGCTTCATATAGATCACTACATAGTATAATACAAAGTCGCTTTCTCTGTCCCTATATCCCTTTGTACGCTTAAATCTTTAAAACTACGCAACGGATTTTGATGCGGTTTTTTTTTATAGATAGAGTGATTCAAGAGGAAGGTTTATATGCATAACTAGCGGATCCCGCGGCTGTGCCTGTGCTAAATCTAGAAAAAATCCCAAGCGAAGCGAGGGCGAGTCGCTAGTAAATATTAAATGTCTGTGTGTACACATACCATTTAATTTTCTAGGTTCGTATGGTGGAATGCTGGCTGCATACTTTCGTATCAAATACCCCCACTTAGTGACAGGTGCGATCGCAGCATCAGCTCCTATTCATATGTACCCTGGAATGGTGCCATGTGATGTTTATGACAGAATAGTGACGTCTAGCTTCAAGATTGCTAGTCAGACATGTGTGGACAATATTAGAAGCTCTTGGAGCGTATTGAGGTACCCAATTATAGTTACTACTGTTACTATAGCCACGAAGTTTCATAAAAATTCAGGCATTCGGTTTTGTTGACTGAATAATTTATTACGCGGGCGGTACCGCGGAAAAACACTAGTTTGTCGGATTTTTTTATCCCACTTTTTAGGCAGACAGTAAAATCTGTAATAAAACATAATATTTAACCTGTTTATAATATTTACCTGCATTCAAATTAGTATCTTAATAAAGCTACTGCAATGTCAAAACTTTCACTTCCTTTGTTTTAGTTGTGCTGTAAATAATTTTATCATTATTGTTATTGATATATTTATTAACGTCATCTTGTTAATAGTTATCCATAATTAAAGTTATTTGCGTTTAATTACAGAAGCTTTTTAAAAACCCAGAACAATACTGATTGGTTGCAAAAGACCTGGCAGTTATGCGATCCGATCAAAACTTCTGAAGATGTTCAGACCCTGGTGGAGTTCTTACAAAGCATGTATGAGACCCTGGCGATGGTGAACTATCCTTTCGCTACGGACTTTCTAATGTCGCTGCCGGCGAACCCTGTTAGGGTTGTGTGCCAGTACTTGAATGAGCATTTAAAAGACAAGAAGTTGCTTGAGGTATATTTATTTTGTTATTTCTTATACTAATAGGTATCTTTTATTTTAAACATATAGTACAGTTTGACGAATGCTAGACGCAATGATCAGAATTTTATCTTTACGTTAAAGGTTTTAGGTTGATATCCATGTCTTAATAAATATTGGTATGTAATGATCATATAAATACATAATATGTGTAACATTGTGGTCTTTGTACGTTTTCCAGATTATTAACATAAAACAACTTAGTGGACATTTTCAGATCTGGTTCGATCTTTTGATATCCACCAATATCTTTATTTTTCAGGGCATTGGAAAAGTTATACAGACTTACGCCAATTTTGAGGGCAAAGCAAAATGTATTGATTACAAGATGGGTGACAATTTGGGTAACCTGGACGCCAGTGGTTGGGATTATCAGGTAACATAATATGACTTTCATTTTAATACCAGATTATAATAACGTCGTATCAATATTGGACGAAAAACACCGAAATGGTTTTTCGGAAAGAAGCTTTTTAATTTTAACTTAGCTAGTAATGCTGAATAAAATATAATGGGAAAAATATTATGTTATTCATCAATAAGTTGTTTACAGGTCTGAGTTAAAAACTAACAGATTATCATTATTTACAGGCCTGCACAGAAATGGTGATGCCAATGTGCTCGAATGGAGTGGATGACATGTTTGAACCAGCCCCTTGGAATTTTACTAAGTATGCTGAAACATGCCATAAAAAATACAATGTCTACCCTCGATCCCAAGGCGCCAGAGTGGAATACGGCGGTGATAGATTGAGGGCAGCTTCGAACATTGTTTTCAGTAATGGACTTCTTGACCCGTGGGCTGGAGGTAATCTTAAAACCTTATATTTTTATTTGATTGATAAATTGCTTATTACTAATAGTATGAAGAATAATGTCTTATTCTTTTATCTTTTTCCCCAGTGATGTATAGCAGCCCTTAAAAGATTTTTTATAACTTTGCAGGTGGAATCCTCAACAGCATTAGTAGCTCGGTGACTGCAATTGTTATCATCGATGCTGCTCATCATCTAGACTTGATGGCAGCCAGTAAATATGACCCAACCTCAGTGAAAATGGCCAGAAATATTCACAGACAAAACATAGACAAATGGATTAGAGAGTTTAGAGAAGAACGCTCTGGTAGACAGTGATTAGGTTTAAGATTACAATTTATATTTTAAATAAAAAAATTTAATACTATCTTTTTTTTATTAATAAGGCTACTTCCAATTTATCCGATCGATAAGAATTGCGTTCTACGAATGTTGTAGACATTCTACTTATTATTTTCTCCTCTATCGTCATGTTTCTTGAATCTTTAGTATTTTTTATTTTATATTTTTTACTTGACTAAGTTATCTAAATTATTTCCTATGAATGATATTAAGAAAATCTTAACGAAAGAAAGATTACAATGAGTGATACAAAATACCTCGTGCACGAATGCGTAACTTTTAGAATATAAATGAATATAAAAAAACCCTCCTCAACAGTTAAATTAGGTGGCTTAACAGCTATCTTACATTCCATAAAAATAATATCTTAATATATCTTAAACTATTATTTGATCTTTATTACGAAGCCGAACCCGTGACAATAATTTCCATTTACGTTGGTGGCGTGACGATAGACTGCAGTGCTGTGCAACTAAGATAGAATATTATTCTGTCTCTGTTTTATCCCACGTAATCCAAGCGTACTAAGCCCTCATCACATTACTCGAATTTATTTCATATTTCATAAATACCATTTAATTGTCACTTAAACGGCGTGCGCACTGCGCAGTACGCACTGCGCAGCTCCAGTCGATAGCAACGCTGTACAGCGGCGTTGACGCGAAGCTTAGAAGTTGTCACACAAATCGTACAAATCTCTTACTATTCAAATTGAGCTTGTTGCAAAACCTGTTTTATTCAACTGAATTTTAATTTTAAGTAATTTAAGGGTGTAACCTCATGCTGACGCTTGACGCTGGTTATGAGCGTCAAATTGTGTCACGTGGTTAATTTAGGCTGTGCTGCCACCTGGAAAAAACTTAGTAGCGTCAAATCGTAAAAAGCTAAACTCGAATTAGCTTTTTATTTTAAGGATTAAACAGAAATTTAGAATCTATATAATCGAACTCGAAAGTAATCGATATTAGTGGTGTAAAAGTAACGAAACATAGCGTACCCGTATGTATTCGTTACTATAATAATCAGTATTCGTTACTTTCGTATCGTTACGTTACTCGTTACTTTTGATACGATACTTAGAACATCGCATCAAGTCGTGTTGCGTATTTCGTATGATCCGTATGATGATGACGTCACGTCGTTCGTACTTTGTAGTAAAAAAAAATACTATTACGTATAGTATTTTTATTTTTTATAGACCCTAAAACAATAGTTATTAAATTTTTTGTCTATATGTCTGTTTTTGTGTAATCGTTTAACACAAAAAATACTGGACCGATTTTAACCTAATTTTCTGTACTAATTACTCGTGTCAACATTTAGGATATTTTTTATTGCAGAAAAATATTTCATTTCTACATGAAATCAAAATGATTGGTTTTCTTGAGTCGTTCTTAGAAAGCTAGCGGTGGGAAAATCTGAAAGAGACACAACAAAACAGTGTAGTAGGATGCTGTAGCCTGTAGGTCCTAAAAAGTCGTACAGAAAAATCTATAATATCTAATATAAAGTTACACTCGCAATACCTATTTTTGTCCGTACGTCTACGTATAAAAAACAGTAGGTACCGAACTATACAAGGGGTAGCTGGCGCATTACATCGCTTACTGCCTAACCTTGGGGGCCCACAAGAGGGAGTCCGAAGATTATATACAGGGGTGGTGCGATCAATAGCTCTATATGGAGCACCCATATGGTCACAAAAACTATCTGGCAGTAAACGCATCAGGACCAAACTCCATAGTGTTCAGCGTCGTCTAGCTATAAGGGTTGCAAGAGGTTATCGCACAATATCTTTTAATGCGGCTACCGTATTGGCTCGTTTTCCACCGCTAGATATCTTAGCGAATAAGGATGCAAAAATATACAATACCATTCGTGAGCATCAGCAGAGAGGCGAAACTGCTACAAGAGCAGAAATCGAGCAAATACGACGGGAGGCACACAGACAAGTCTCTATCGAATGGCGTACACGACTAGAGAACGAAAATAATTCACGCGCTGTTAATGCTATCCTTCCAAACTTTGAAACATGGCTAGAGAGAACGAAGGGTAGTATTACATTCAGACTAACTCAGGTGCTGACTGGTCATGGATGTTTTAGCGATTACCTTCACCGAATTGGACGTGAAACGACCCCACAATGTTACCATTGTAGTAGTGAACGGGATGATGCACAACACACGCTAGAGCACTGTTCAGCGTGGAACTCCGAGCGAAGTAGTTTGACATTAAAAATTGGAGGAGACTTCACCTTGTCATCTATAGTAGCGAAAATGTTAGCAGACGATAGTATATGGGATATGGTAACTTCTTTTTGCGAGACAGTCCTTATTAAGAATGAAATATCCGAGAGGAACCGAGAGAGAGCTGATCCCGCTCGACGAAGGCGCAGGAACACTAATAATACACGTTCCCGTGCATTAACGACACAGTAATCGTATTTTTTGAAGTACGTAGTTAGGGATGTGCTTAAATCAGCATCGCGCAAGGAGGGTACCGGTGCGTTCTTAGAGAGATCCCGGTACTTTCCACTAAAACGCAGCAGACGGTAATCGAGGGGGTTTTAGTAGGTAAAAATCCTACATAACCTAACCATCTCGTACGTTGGTTGGGTATCTTTAGAAGATTTCCCCCCCCGTTAACAAAAAAAAAAAAAAAGGTACCGAACTAAGCGCATCGATTTGCACTGGAATAATACTAAGTATTCGTTCGCAAAATTTCTACAAAATATCTGGAAATAACTCTTCAATTTTCTTGTAAACACTGTGTATCATGTGCGTGAACTGAACAGTCGTATTTCTTTGTACGTAGAACTAGAATCATTCAAACTAATATTATAATAACATCAGGCTGTATGGACTATAGTCCTTTGCCTGTCCCTATTGGGATAAATTTTAAAAACAACAAAAATCTATAGTTTGACGCTGAAAGCTAGCGTCAAGCGTCATCATGAGGCATAGATATATTTCTCACCTCAAAGCATAGATATAAAGCCTCAAAGTCATGAGGTTACAACTTAAGACATCTGATTCTGAGTTCTGACATTTAACTGTTCAGCAATAGGTTATGTTTATGTCAAACTAGTCGGTGATGTCAAATATTATTAATGAAAACAAAAACAATGTTTTGAAATGTTAACTATGGGAAAATCGAAGGATTATTATTTTATATCATAAAATAAGCTATATATTAGAAAATGAGTATTACGTGTAAATATTGTAGCGAACCAGAAAACAAACAGGACCGTCCTGGCCTGGTTTGCCAAACTTGTACATGTTTTGTTCATTTATCTTGTTTAAAACGGCCGGGAACTCCAGGGGACTTTGCCTGTGATGTTTTCTTTGATTTTACGTGCGCAGACTGTTCTCAGAACTCAGAGGAAGTTTTTAAACGGAGTAAATTTCCATGGTAAGATTTATGTTTTTATTTGCTTAGCCATAAATATCGTGCATAATAAGCCGGTGTTTGAGATTTTCATAATTTATGAGTGATTTTTATGAATAAACTTCAAAATCTGTGTTCCAGACTCCAGTGTTAATATTATACTTATATTATATATTTGTTAAATATAAATTATTCTAATAGTCTTTTTATATATTTTTATTACATTTATACTCTTACTGATATAATATATGTTTATTTTTCAGGGTAAATTGTTTACTATTGACATTACATCACTTAAGTAAACACATGCAGGGAATCAGTAACAATGGTTTCTTTCACTACAAGATGCACATTTGCTACTTCGTTGATAGATATTGGACTCAGCTCTTTGGAAATCACTTGTGAGTATGATTATTGTTTTTAATATTAAATTTAAAAAAATAAGATACATATGACAATTAAAGAATCAGTAATGTTCTAAATAAATAAATTATTTAAATTTTGACTTAACAGATTAAAATCACTATTTATTTTCAGCAAACAGAAAAAGAATTGGATGGGTACTATAGCGGGAGCATTGTCTGTATATAATAATGTATTTTTTCGATCTGGATCTACCATTTTGAAAGAAGCAGGCTGGTGGCAATTACAACACAACTTCTCTCCTGCAGTTGCCTCACATATTTGTAAGTGAGAATCAATAAAATGTATACTTATTATATTAAAATAAAATTATTGAGATTTTCATTTAACATTTACACTACAGGATAATACTATATTTAGTTTACACAAATATTTGACATTATAAAAGAACTATCTTTTTGGATTTTGTCACCGATTTATTTTGATTTTTGGTTCCCGATGTTTTTAATGTACAGCATTCATGGCCACAGGACAGACTCTCATGTGGCCATGATAGTTTGACATGATATTTTTTTTTTTATGGTAAAAAGGGGGCAAACGGGCAGGAGGCTCACCTGATGGGAAGTGATCACCTCCGCCCATGGACATCTGCAAGCCAGGCTTGCAGATGCGTTGCCGGCCTTTCAGGAAAGGGAGGGATGGAGGAGGGAGGGGGGAACGAAGGCGGATGATGAAGGGAAGAGGGAGGGGGGAAGGAGAGTGGGCCTCCCGGACCCTCACTCACCGGACGAAATGCGACAGCATAGCTGCCACTTCACGCCGGTCTTCTGTGAGAGAGTGGTACTAATTAACTATACGGGGCGTGCCAAAAAGATAGAATGATAGAAAAGATAATTTCATTAATAGGTAATTAAAGGATAGTGTACCTATCACTCACTCGTCAGTGTGCATAAAATTATATCTGTTTATATTTAAATTTAATTTTTAATCTTTTGTCCTACAAAATCTTCTAGTTGAATTCCCAGTGTTTTTTTTGGGTTTAAGATCAGTTCATAAGTCTATTAACATTTTTTTTGTAAAATACCATTTTTGTTTATTGAAGAGAAGCTATTATTTTTTTTGCAATTTTTATATAATAAATTTTATTTATATTTTAACATTTAATGTTCTTTTCAGTACAGGAACTATCTCAAGACAAAATGACACTAAAAAAGAGGCGTTACCTGTTCTCTTGTAACCAATCCTTATTCATAGATATAGTTACGAAAATGGGTAAATGAAGTTTTTTAACTATTTCATACTACCTAGAACATATTTTATTATTTTTCATACATAAAATAAATTTGTAACTTATTCAAATCTGTGCCTTAAATATCTTTTGGAAAATCTTATTTAAATATCATTATTGTTAATTCAGAGGTTAATATTGTCACTCACTCACTTAATAATCATATGCTTATAAGTTATAGTCCAAGGACTGATTGCAAGATATTTAAATTAGAATATCTCCTCCAAGCCTGCCGTAAGGAACTTCGTTCCAAAAAAAAATCAGTGTTGAAGGAGTTTTTAATTTTAGTATTTTTGTCTGTCTGTCTAGGAATGTATTACTAGATGATTTTTATGAGTATGATATTTATAGTTATGTGAATGTTATCCATAACGGTAGTCATATAGGGAAAATATTCATAGTGACAAACTTAGCAATTGTTTACTACTAATTTATGTGAAACCCATTGGCTAATACTTTTTTTTAATTCTACCCTCCTGATCTGAAATAAATCACCATATTCAAATAACTTTTATGTTATTTGTGACTTTATTAAAATAAGACTTTTATTTGTAGAGATGTTAGTCAACAAAATTATTGTCCGTTTTCAGGTTACCAAGATTATTTAAACAATATTACAGAAATGCCAATAGCTCAAGCTACACCAGATGCAATAGAGGAGATGCCTAGCAAGAAACGACGTTTGGACACAGACGAAAAATCTGGTGCGTCTACATCATCAGTTAGTGAGCCTTTTGAGTCTGATATAAGGTAATATAATCTATACTAATATTATAAAGCTGAAGAGTTTGTTTGTTTGGTTGAACGCGCTCAGGAACTAATGGTCTAAATTGAAAAATTCTTTTTCTGTTGGATATTCCGTTTATCTTAAACATGCTAATCTCAGGAACTACTAGTCCAAATTAAAAAATTGTTTTTGTGTTGGATAGTCCGTTTATCGAGGAAAGCTATAAGTTATATTACATCACACTACAACCAATAGAAGCGGAGCATCAATAAAAAATGTTGCAAAATCGGGTGAAAATTACTTCTTTTGAGAGCTTCCGTCGCGTACGCTGCGTAAACGGTTAAAGTTATGCAAGAAATCATGTATTACAGAATTGTTCCCCTTTAAAAGTTCTTTTAAAATAACTCCGCAACAAAATAATGATCACCGCGTGCGAGGGTGAAGGGACGCCGGTAGCTCTGCGAGATATTTGGATTCCAGCATTTAGAGCGCGAGCGAAGCCACGGGAAATGCTAGTATGTTATAAACAGATATTGATGTTAGTAGTATAACTAGTGAATGGCCACAATGCAAAGTTTAAGTAATATTGGCAATATTAATATTATGGAATATTGTGTCAAAAAGGTGTTCATTCTTGCATTATTTTAAACTACATCTGTCCTCGAAAAAATGTTTTGGAATATACAAATTTTTTATGGCCAGCTGCAACCCCTTTGAATCGGGTCTGTGTGGATGCTGGTTCCATTAACATAGTGTTGCCATTTATAATAATAATAAATAAATAAATAAATTTAGTTATATATAAATACATATTGATTTTTTTTGGTTGGACTTGAGTTTTTTATATTAAGATTATTCTGGATACATTTTTTTTGTTATCTGTTCTTTATGCTATAAGTTTGAATTTTGCCTGTCATATGATTTTTTTAAATATAATTATTAATAAAAAGAAATAAAATGCAGAATATTTTGATCTGTTTTGTCACATATTGTAAAGTATTTTTTTTTATTATTCAATAATTAATCTTAAATGATCTATCATTTCAGATTTTGAAAAGTTTTCCAATTTATTTTTTCAATTTGGGGTATATTTTAATAATGCTTCCAGGCAATATATGGATGATAATTTTGAAACAGACTTAACCAATAATCTGACATACGTCACTGCGAAGGATAACTTCGCCGATGTGAATAGTATATTCGATGATTTCGGTTTCTTACCTACCAATGTGGCACCAACAAGTGAAGATGTAGTCAAAGAGGTGACTATGATTTTTTTCTTGTTTTACTTATTGTAGTCTAAGAGATAAGTTTCTTTTTAATATGCGGAAAATCCTAGTCCTAGTCATTTTTTTTTTTTTTATGGTAAAAAGGGGGCAAACGGGCATTAGGCTCACCTGATGGGAAGTGATCACCTCCGCCCATGGACATCTGCAAGCCAGGCTTGCAGATGCGTTGCCGGCCTTTCAGGAAAGGGAGGGAGGGAGGAGGGAGGGCAGTGGGAGGGAGGGGGGAACGAAGGCGGAGGATGAAGGGAAGAGGGAGGAAGGAAAGTGGGCCTCCCGGACTCTCACTCACCGGACGAAACGCGACAGCATAGCTGCCACTTCACGCCGGTCTTCTGTGAGAGAGTGGTACTAATGAACTATACGGGGCGTGCCGGCCCATTCGGCTGCTACCCGAAGGTAACAAGCATGGCACTACCACTTTAAAAAACTTTTTCCCCTCTTAAGAATTTATAAGCGTCATATCCTGGCAAGTTTCAGTTATACTTTTCAACCAAAGAATATTTTTCGATTCTAGACAAAAAGAAAGTAATAAAGTGCACTTCATCACTATCTAGAGGCTTTCGTTAGATGTATTTGCAGATTGTGACCATATTTAACAAATTATTAACTTTACAGAGCGACTCTTCCAGCCTTCACTCACACAAACTCCACTATGACTCCGACTCACTCAGCTCACACAATCACACAGAATTTCAATCTGATGACGAGAAATCCAAAGATGTGAAGAAAGTTGAAAGTAAACCCAAGAAACCTGAAGAGAAACCGATTGTTAGAACTCACTCTCTTTTCTCAACCCTGCCAAACTCCACCGATATGCCGTGGCTTGAGAAAGAAAACGCAGAAGATACGTCAGAACTAGTCTCCATGACAGAATATGAAGAAGTCCAGCTATTGAAGAATATAGAGAATCTCATACCCAAAGTGAAGGAGGCCAGTAAAAAGGCGGAATTGTATCAGCTTAAAGCTAAGCTGTCCTTGAGAAGGTTAAAACGCCATAATCATTTGCCTATGTTCGACTTGGATAAGTAAGTACACATTTATTGCTAAAATGAAACATAAATAATAAGATAAATTTTTGTATTTCTGATTTCCCCAAATTTTTTTTTAATTTTTAAGGCAGACAGATTAATACCAGTAGGAAAAGACTATTTGGTCTTTTAAAAGACTATTTGGGGTGTTGTTATAATTAATAATAATAGTAATGTTGTTATAATTAATACTAATTATATTAAGTAATTTTTAATTATATTTTTTGATGTTTGATTCTAGTATATCCATTATTATAATTATATCTTTTAAAGCTAATAAAAATGTAACTTATTTAAGGTATGTCATAATGTTTTAAATTAGATTTATTTTTTTCAATTTTTACTAGTTATTTAAGATTATTTATTAAAAGAATAAGAAGATAGAAAGAAAAATAAATAAATATGTTGGGACATTATTACACACAGCGACATCTAGTTCCGTGGTAAGCTACGAAGCTTGTGTTACGGATACCAGATAGTAATATACATACTATACATATATAATTTTAAATACATACATATTATAAATATAATCACCTATGAATGGAGTACAAACATTCGAGCTTAACGAATGAATGCCCCCAGCAGGACTCGAACCCGCAACCGCTGGTCCAAAAAAGTGGGGTCACTACAAGTATAGATTCGTGCAATATTTGTATTTACATAGGCTATAATCAGCAGCATTTTCCCTTATAGTTTCGTCTATTACATAAAAATATGACTTAAAATGCAAAAATTGATATTTGTTTCAGGACGGTTAAATTGTTAGGTGGTTATGTAACAGAGGACCCTCGCGTCATCATGAACGCTGAACGGATCTTAGACAGGTTCCAGCGTTCGGTGAGTTGCTCGACTTTTTAATATTATAATCAGTACATCAGTACATATAAATAAAATTGAAATGTTTGTTTTTAATTTCAAATTAAATGCCTAAGAACGTATATGTAAAGAAATCATTTTAAAAAAATTTTGTCTGTCTGTTTGTTCTCGCTAACCTCTAAAACGGCTGAACCGATTTTGACGGGACTTTTACTCCCAGATAACTAATGTTATGAGTAACCTAAGCTATTTTTATTTTATTATAAAACTAGCTACTCATCTTCGCTTCGCCAGATTTAGCGCGAGCGAAGCCGCGGGTTCCGCTAGTTATACATATAAAACTTCCTCTTGAACTACTCTGTTTATTGAAAAAACCGCATCAAAATCCGTTGTGTAGTTTTAAAGATCTAAGCATACATAGTGATAGGGATAGACAGACAGCGGGAGGCGACTTTGTTTTAAACTATATAGTGATTATTTTTATAATCATTTATTTTAACTAGGGCCGGGTTTGCTATAGTATTGAATAAAAGCTAGTCCTTTTTAGTAAAATGAATTCTTACACATTTAAATAAAAACTGTTGGTTTTCAGTATCTTATAGATAATCTATGTGGTACAATATCCAGTACCAATTTCGGCACGTTGCTCCTGTCTCACATCGAACCCACTACCTTCCGGTCGGCATATTCTGGTACCGTGCTAAAGCCGTTCATCCGGAGAGACACCACTTCTACGCCCACTTGGCTGAAACTCACTGATGAACTGTTGAGGAAGACTAATCGGTAAGATTTTGTATGCCCGCTGAGTTTCTTTCGCCAGTTCTTCTCAGGTCAGAAGTTTCTACTTTCCGAATTAGTAGTCCAAAATACTACGTTCGGCAAACCGAATCTAAATAACCAATCAAACCCATGACCATAATTGATATAAAGCATTCGAAACGGAAATTATAAACCAAAATAAATCCGCAAAAAAAAACTGATAAAATTGATTTCTTGCAAATAAATCCATTTTGTTTTGACTATATCATAATGAAATCAAAATATTTTATTCAGCATAAAAATTGTTACAATTTCTTACTGAACGTCATGAGTCTACCACCAGTTTGGAAAGAAGGAGCCTCTGACCTGAGAAGAGGTGGCGAAAAAAAACTCAGCGGGACTAATATTATTTTTGTATATTTTTTTTATCTTAATCAATTTAAAATTATTATAATTAATGTTTTAAAGTGTATAATTTGTGTATTTCCATAGACATATTAAAGACTACAAGCCGCCCCCTCGAGCGTCCATAGACTACTCCTACGTCCGCCCGCAACATATCGCCGCCATTAACAATTTATGTGCGCAATTCTTCTGGCCCGGAATAGATGGTAAGAAAAAAGCCTTTTAGCAAAAAAAAATTAAAACCTTTATTATGACGTGAAGGGAACAATGATTCTGAAGATTCATAAGTGTAATATAATTAATGGTGCAGATTTTTCGTGATGTATGAAAAATCACACTACTAAAATTAAATCATTTTTCTTAACCTTTACTAACCGACTATAAAACATCACACAGTAAGTGAAATCTAAGAATTTGGTTTCCGGTGTTTAGAACGCGGGCGGAGCCGCGGGTAATGCTAGTAGATTATAGAACTGGTAGCGTAGTGTTGCCAAAGTATCGATAGTTTCACCATCGATAGTTTTCATGTAAAACAGCCCTAATACCGATAGTATCGATAGCTGGTTATGTGGCAATACTATTGACGAAGAGCAACTATATTTATAGTATTACCGCTAATGAATGATAGAAACGATAATATCAAACTTCTGAAAAACAATACAATCAATAGTATCGATACTATCGATAAATTAAAAGATCGATAAAAAGGAGCAACTATCAATAGCTGAAAACTATGGATAGTATCGATACCAACGATATTAGTTTATTTCTAATATTAAAGAATATATTTAGTATTTTTAAATAATAGGGTGGGTCAAAAAAATCTTTTAATTTTTTTCCTTAGTTGTCATAAAAATATCGTCTGAGTTGACAAAAAAAAAATCTGGTAAATTTTGTGCTCTTAATATTAACGTTTAGAGGTGACAATTTCTTATAATTTATCACAAAATAGATTTCAAAACATGAAAGCACTCCAAATTTACCAGATTTTTTTTTCATCATCTCAGAGTTCAGACGATATTTTCATGTAGCTAAGGGAAAAAAATTTTTTTTGGCCCACCCTATTTAAATAGTATTGATAGAACTACCGATATAATTCAAACTATCGGTCCACATCGATCTATTATCGATAAGCTATCGATAGCCGACTATCGTTGTGCAACAACACTACGGTGCGTCAGTGTAGGAGGCGCTGCAGAACCCGGAGTTCAGCTACGTGGTGTCCACTAACCCCTGTTTACCATACCATACCATAGGCTATCGATAGTCGACTATCGTTGGGGAGCGTTCAAGTATTTCGTAACCCAAATTTTGAACATTTTTGACCCCTGCTCCCCCCTATGTAATGCGCCGTAACGTTTTCCTGTACACCTTCCCTCCCCATAAACGTAACGTAAGACCCAACTGAAAATTTTTACCCAAATGTCACAACTATGTTGCACACACGCCCCCTTGTGTATCATCGATAGTCGACTATCGTAGTGTAACAACACTATGGTCCACTCGTAGTGTCTGAGGCGCTCCAGTACCCGGAGTTCAGCTGCGTGGTGTCGTACCGGCGCGTGGTGGTGGGGTTCGCGCTGCTCGTGCCGGACGCGGCGCGCGGGGACGCGTACGTGTCCTTCGTGCTCACGCGCCCCGAGTGGCGGCGCGCGGGCATCGCCGCCTTCATGCTGTATCACTTGCTGCAGGTGTGTGTGTGTGTGTGTGTGTGTGTGCGTGTGTGTGTGTGTGTGTGTGTGCGTGTCCTTCGTGCTCACGCGCCCCGAGTGGCGGCGCGCGGGCATCGCCGCCTTCATGCTGTATCACTTGCTGCAGGTGTGTGTGTGTGTGTGTGTGTGTGTGTGTGTGTGTGTGTGTGTGTGTGCGTGTCCTTCGTGCTCACGCGCCCCGAGTGGCGGCGCGCGGGCATCGCCGCCTTCATGCTGTATCACTTGCTGCAGGTGTGTGTGTGTGTGTGTGTGTGTGCGTGTCCTTCGTGCTCACGCGCCCCGAGTGGCGGCGCGCGGGCATCGCCGCCTTCATGCTGTATCACTTGCTGCAGGTGTGTGTGTGTGTGTGTGTGCGTGTCCTTCGTGCTCACGCGCCCCGAGTGGCGGCGCGCGGGCATCGCCGCCTTCATGCTGTATCACTTGCTGCAGGTGTGTGTGTGTGTGTGTGTGTGTGTGTGTGTGTGTGTGTGTGTGTGTGCGTGTCCTTCGTGCTCACGCGCCCCGAGTGGCGGCGCGCGGGCATCGCCGCCTTCATGCTGTATCACTTGCTGCAGGTGTGTGTGTGTGTGTGTGTGCGTGTCCTTCGTGCTCACGCGCCCCGAGTGGGGCGCGCGGGCATCGCCGCCTTCATGCTGTATCACTTGCTGCAGGTGTATGTGTGTGTGTGTGTGCGTGTCCTTCGTGCTCACGCGCCCCGAGTGGCGGCGCGCGGGCATCGCCGCCTTCATGCTGTATCACTTGCTGCAGGTGTGTGTGTGTGTGTGTGTGCGTGTCCTTCGTGCTCACGCGCCCCGAGTGGCGGCGCGCGGGCATCGCCGCCTTCATGCTGTATCACTTGCTGCAGGTGTGTGTGTGTGTGTGTGTGCGTGTCCTTCGTGCTCACGCGCCCCGAGTGGCGGCGCGCGGGCATCGCCGCCTTCATGCTGTATCACTTGCTGCAGGTGTGTGTGTGTGTGTGTGTGTGTGCGTGTGTGTGTGTGTGTGTGTGTGCGTGTCCTTCGTGCTCACGCGCCCCGAGTGGCGGCGCGCGGGCATCGCCGCCTTCATGCTGTATCACTTGCTGCAGGTGTGTGTGTGTGTGTGTGTGTGTGTGCGTGTCCTTCGTGCTCACGCGCCCCGAGTGGCGGCGCGCGGGCATCGCCGCCTTCATGCTGTATCACTTGCTGCAGGTGTGTGTGTGTGTGTGTGTGTGTGTGCGTGTCCTTCGTGCTCACGCGCCCCGAGTGGCGGCGCGCGGGCATCGCCGCCTTCATGCTGTATCACTTGCTGCAGGTGTGTGTGTGTGTGTGTGTGTGTGTGTGCGTGTCCTTCGTGCTCACGCGCCCCGAGTGGCGGCGCGCGGGCATCGCCGCCTTCATGCTGTATCACTTGCTGCAGGTGTGTGTGTGTGTGTGTGTGTGTGCGTGTGTGTGCGTGTGTGTGTGTGTGTGTGTGTGCGTGTCCTTCGTGCTCACGCGCCCCGAGTGGCGGCGCGCGGGCATCGCCGCCTTCATGCTGTATCACTTGCTGCAGGTGTGTGTGTGTGTGTGTGTGTGTGTGTGTGCGTGCGTGTGTGTGTGTGTGTGTGCGTGTCCTTCGTGCTCACGCGCCCCGAGTGGCGGCGCGCGGGCATCGCCGCCTTCATGCTGTATCACTTGCTGCAGGTGTGTGTGTGTGTGTGTGTGCGTGTCCTTCGTGCTCACGCGCCCCGAGTGGCGGCGCGCGGGCATCGCCGCCTTCATGCTGTATCACTTGCTGCAGGTGTGTGTGTGTGTGTGTGTGTGTGTGCGTGTCCTTCGTGCTCACGCGCCCCGAGTGGCGGCGCGCGGGCATCGCCGCCTTCATGCTGTATCACTTGCTGCAGGTGTGTGTGTGTGTGTGTGTGTGTGTGCGTGTCCTTCGTGCTCACGCGCCCCGAGTGGCGGCGCGCGGGCATCGCCGCCTTCATGCTGTATCACTTGCTGCAGGTGTGTGTGTGTGTGTGTGTGTGTGTGCGTGTCCTTCGTGCTCACGCGCCCCGAGTGGCGGCGCGCGGGCATCGCCGCCTTCATGCTGTATCACTTGCTGCAGGTGTGTGTGTGTGTGTGTGTGTGTGCGTGTGTGTGTGTGTGTGTGTGTGTGCGTGTCCTTCGTGCTCACGCGCCCCGAGTGGCGGCGCGCGGGCATCGCCGCCTTCATGCTGTATCACTTGCTGCAGGTGTGTGTGTGTGTGTGTGTGTGTGCGTGTGTGTGTGTGTGTGTGTGTGCGTGTCCTTCGTGCTCACGCGCCCCGAGTGGCGGCGCGCGGGCATCGCCGCCTTCATGCTGTATCACTTGCTGCAGGTGTGTGTGTGTGTGTGTGTGTGTGCGTGTCCTTCGTGCTCACGCGCCCCGAGTGGCGGCGCGCGGGCATCGCCGCCTTCATGCTGTATCACTTGCTGCAGGTGTGTGTGTGTGTGTGTGTGTGTGCGTGTCCTTCGTGCTCACGCGCCCCGAGTGGCGGCGCGCGGGCATCGCCGCCTTCATGCTGTATCACTTGCTGCAGGTGGGTGTGTGTGTGTGTGTGTGTGTGTGCGTGGTGCGTGTGTGTGTACACTGCACATATTATGTGGCTGTATGCGTATGTGTGTATGCTTCCGTACGTATCTGGATGTTTGCGTATTTGTGTATGCGTGTGTACGTATGTGGATGTGTGCGTGTATGCGTGTATACATATGTGGATGTTTAGGCATGAATACTTGACTTGCTTGTTTGTATACGAAAGTGGACACACACAATACACTCACACACACAGTACACTCCAATTTTATATATATATATATATGTATAGATAATTCAACATAATGTATGGTTTGTAATATTATAAATGTTCGCAGACTTGCACTGACCAGGATGTCACACTACATGTGTCACCAACTAACCCAGCAATCTTCCTATACCAAAAGTTTGGTTTTAAAGTAAGTACTAATGTTTATTTTAATATATTATAATATGGTATATAGAAAGTTAACTGCATTTTCATTCACAACTGCTCAGAAAGAAATAAGAAGAAATAAAGCTGGGGGTCACAAGTACCATTCCTAAATAGACTAATCCTTGTATTCATTAATAATGCTTGTCATAACCTGTTAGTCCAGTGAATTCAGACATAAACAGGTGGACAAGAGTAGAGAATATTAGGGGATATTAAAAAGAATGTATAAATTTGTAATATCAAATTTGATATGTGAAAACTTCAACTATTTGTTGAGATATATATTTTTTATTAGTGTGTGTGTGTGTGTGTATACAGCGCGGGACGGTTTAAGTGAGTGCTCCGTCAAATTAGATTTTAAAAAATATGTGATATATGTGTATATTTCAATTAAATACTATTTGGATCATGAGAACTTAATATTTTTTAAAGTTATTAAAATTCCGATTATGTGCCGTACGGCTTATCATCTCAAGGTTACTGGAAAAATTAAATTAAATCATAATTACAAGTCAATATAAACAAACTTTATTTTAAGGCTTAGTTATAAATCCTTCAGCCAAAAGATAATCATATATTTTCCTCGTTTTATTCACATCGATCTTAAGAATGCGACGGGCATCTAATAATCTCAAAAATCCTAATTTGTTGTTTTCAGTTATCAATGAATTTTTAATATCCACATAGTTCCTTGGTATAAGTCTTAAATTAGAACACACAACTTTTTCACTATCAGAGAGAAGGTGGAATCCCGGTAAATCAACTATATCTAGAGGCACCGACTGCGGTCTTAACCTTTTGCTGGTATTTCCAAAAACAAGCTTTTGCTTGACCGGGGACTGACTTTCAAATTTCTTCATCATCACAATTGTGGCTTGTTTCTGTTCTTTAAGAGCCAAATTATTTTCTTTCTTCAAATACATAAATAATTTAGCTGAATGTAAAGTTTTTATACCTCTTCTGCGGAACTCACACAATCTAACTAGTTTACTTAGCAATTCATCCTCTAAATGCAGTGACTCTATGAATGCATCAAATTGAATTCCTGTCATAAATTGCATAAATGTCAGTAGTCTTTCTGACTTGGATCTTGTTAATGTCATATCAAACCTTTGTAACCATGAAATTAGTTTATTTACCATAATAAGGCCATGATTCTGTATAACTTTGTATCTACGGCGCCTTTCCCTTAATCTTGTATTAAGTGCATTGACTAAACTAATTTTTAATGCATCCATACATTCATCGTCTTCTTCATCTGAATAATTATCTTCTATACTGAATATACTCTCAGCGTTGTGATCATAGCTTAATTCAAACTCAGATCTATAAGCATTATAACCTGCCAACTGTTGATCTGACTGATTATTCCTTGGTGGGTTTATACTTAGTTCTGTATTATATAAATATGGTGTCAAAGGCTTTGGAAACAAAGACTGATCGGTTTCGGGAATCAACTTCAGTTCATCATATTGTACTTTCTCTATGTAATATTTCTTGTAATGCTCTTGACACTCAAGTTTAGTACGCGTGTGGACAGTTTTCGATATATCTTCCCAATTTCCATAGCCAAATGTTGATAATGCTGACAAAAGCTTACATTCTTCCTTAGCAGACCAATTACAGTTTTCAAAAAGTGGAAAATCATTTCTCCTTATGGCATATTTGTGATAATTTTTGTGGTCTCCTTTTTCCTTTCCTGATGCAAAACATGAACAACATAAACTAAAATCACATTCACAACATTCTATGTAAGGTTCATGAGCTATCTCTGCACATATATCACATTTGACCTGTAATATATCGTTTGCCATTTTTGTTCACAGGTTGAAGAGTTAATTCAAGATTTCTACGAAAAATACTTTGATATTGATTATAAAGGGTGTAGACATGCACTGTTCCTGAGATTAGTTCGATAAATAAACGATATTAACATAACTGTCTTTTACTTCAGTCTAAATCCAAATTTCCACGATACAAAGTATGTAATAACAATGGCTGTTTCAAAACAACTTCATAAATAAATCACTATAAGCAATAACAGTATTTACATTGTACGGTAAAAGTAAATCACATTCATGTATTCGCTTCTGTCAGTGTCATTCTCTTTGAGTGTCACTACTCACTAGTGACTACATAATCCTTATCTGTCAAATATGAAGGCCATGTTTCTAAATTTTTTTTTTTTTTTTTTTTTATCTGGCAATTCTCGTACATAGTACATTTGCCATTATCAAACGGGAGAAATTTTTATGTATTTAAAGGAACGAGAGAAGTTAAATTTAGGAATCATTCAGGACAGGAATAGGTATATGATACATATACATATACACACACACACATATATATATATATTATATATATACACATACATATACATATATACACACACACACATATTACACATATATATATATATGAGATATAGATAATAACTATATGAAATAATAAAATATGTAACTATATATTTAATTTATTAAATATTTAAATTTCTATATTATTAATAATTATAAAGTCTGAGATTATTTTATAAATGTAATATTTTTTAATAAATAAAAGGCAAGTAATTGAGGTTGGGAAAGGGATTTGGTATTCTATTAAGGAATTTAGGAAATCGAAACGATCATATAAAGGACAAGAAAAGAAAAAATGATTTACATCGCCTGTTTCACAACCACACAAACAAGAAGAGTCGTTAATAATGTTAAACTTAGAAAGATGAGCCGGCGTACAAGTATGTCCAAGTCTCAATCTTGAGATGATACTAGAGCACCTCCTATTAAAATTCATAGAAAAAAACCATGGTTTGGATAAAATATCAGGTTGAAGAGAGTAATAATAACTACCCTTTTGTTTACTACTATTTTCCCATAACGTTTTCCAAGATGATTCAAGATTGATTTTAGGTATAGATACCAAGTCTGAACAGTAAATCTTATACGGAACAAGGTCACCACAAGAGATCGCCTCATTAGCAAGAGCGTCTGCTCTAACATTTCCTTGGATTCCAGAATGACCAGGAATCCAAGAAAATTTAACATTATAATTTTTTGATATGCATATAGATAGTAATTGTCTTGTATCAAATATTATGGGATTGTGATGTTTAATTTTAAACGGGTTCTTTACTAATGCTTGTAAAGAACTAAGTGAGTCTGTAAAAATAATAGAATTTTTGAGTTTAGCTATTATTATATATTCTAGGGCTTTGAATATACCCAAACACTCTCCAGAAAAAACAGAAGATTCTGAAGGGAGTTTTACTTTCTGTACAATATTATATTGATAGTGAAAAATTCCTACACCTACTGTACCGTTAACCTCATGTTTCGAAGCATCAGTAAATATTAGATGGAAATTTTTCAATTTTTTATTAATAATTGCATTAAATTTTTGATTAGCCATTAAAAAATCCGACTTAGCTATACCGATATTTAATATTTGTGGCGATAGAATGAGAGATTCGAAGGGACAAGAAAACAAAGGTAACATGTTAGATTGATGTAAAGGTGCAGAAAGTGATTTAAACTTATTATAGCTATTGACTAAACATGGATTAGATTTATGTATCCAAAATGGTGAATTCGAAATGAAGTAAGCTAAAAGATGAAGTTTTTCAATAAGAGGATGATTGTAAATCTGTAAACGGCGTAAAAGGAATTTATCAGACAAATACTGACGTCGTAAATGTAACGGAGGATCGCAGCATTCCATTTGTAAAGCGTTAATTGGACTAGATTTCATTGCTCCACAAATTATTCTCAAACATTTGTTTTGAATTTTGTTCAACAATTTAAATCCAGAAAGAAGACCCGGTTCTAATAAGAAGGATCCATATTCCAAGACACTACGTATGAGAGCATTATATACAAGTTTCAAATAAAAAGGATGGGTACCCCACCAAACTCCTGCTAAACACCTGATGATGTTAATCATTTTTTCACACTTAGTTGCAATAAAATTGCAATGAGGGATGCCTGTAAGTTTATTGTCTAAAATGACCCCCAAAAATTTAAAATCATTTTTTTGAGGTATAATGGTATTATCGTAATAAACATAAATTGGAGTGATTGATCGCATACGAGAGAATAGAACTACGGAACTTTTAGATGGGGACAAATTTAGACCATGATCATCAAGCCATTTTCTTAAATATTGGAGAGAAGTCGTTAACTCTGTACACGCTAAATCAATGTTATTACTTTTAACATAAAGTAATAAATCATCCGCGTATTGTAAAATCCCAATCTTACTATCTATAGCTAAATCCATATCGTATGTGTATAAATTATATAATAAGGGACTTAAAACAGATCCTTGTGGAAGGCCTTCAGATAGCACTCTAGAATATTTTTGATCATTGTCAGTAAGAATAATCGATCTATCAGTAAGCATATTTATAATAAAAGATATAATTTTTATGGGAATCTGTAGGCATAAAAGTTTTTGTTTCAGAATTGGGATCACAACATTGTCATATGCATTAGATAAATCTAAAAATGCTGCAATGACAAAATTGTTAACCGAAAAGGCTAGTCTGATGTCAGTTGTAAGTAAACTAATATTATCTATAGTACTTCTGTTTCGTCTAAAGCCAAATTGATTTGTTGATAGCAAGCTTTTGCTTTCAACGTACCATTCTAAACGATTCTTAATTAATTGTTCGCAGATTTTAAGGAGAACAGATGAAAGGGCAATAGGACGATAAGACAAAGCAGAAGAAGGATCTTTATTGGGTTTTAATATTGGAACTAGAATTTGGCATTTCCAATTTGGAGGAATGTGGCCAGAGTGAAAAATAGAATTTATCAAATTTAAATAATATGTCATGCTTATGTCATTTAAGTGAGTAATGAAAGAATAATAAATACCATCTGGACCAGGAGCAGAGTCTGATACATATTCTAAAACATTCTTTAATTCCGTCATTGAAAAGGCAGAGTTTAATTCAGATGATTCATTGTATAAGGTATCACAATCATTTAAGTTATCTTTACGGAAATTAACAGTTGGAGGAGCAATTCTATCAAGAAAATCGTCTATTAAAGAAGATGGAAAAGTTGAAGATGGGGGTGTGTTATAAGCTGATCTAAATCTTCTTATGTTTTTCCAGACACTGGATGAAGGAGTATTGGGAGATAGAGATGAGCAGAATTTTCGCCAGCTGTCCCGTTTTTTCGTTTTAAAAAGTAATTTTGTCTTGTTTGTAATCTCCTTTAGTGATAAGAGATTTTCTAATGTCATATTACTATTAAATATTTGTTCTGCATTTTTTCTTTTAATCAAACATTCTTTACATTCAGCATCCCACCATGGAGGACTTGGAATATAGGTGCCCCTATGTTTAATAATAAATATTTCATTGGCACTTTCAATTAATGCATCTAAAAAAATTTGTGCATTGCAAGAATTGCTAGTATTTTTTGATAATTTCTGATTAAGTTTTAAGTCAACCTTATTACTAAATTGATCCCATGTATCAGAATTGGCTTTAGAAATATCATATCTAGGGAATAGATTTGTGCAGTTTTTAATTAATTTACCAAGAGGGAATGAGGTTATAATAGGATAATGATCACTGCCAAATGTGGATGTTAGAACAGAGCTTGACAGCTGAGATATAAATTGAGGAGAGCAAATAGTTAGATCAACTACACTATTGCCTTCGGATAGGTTTGCACGTCTAGTGGGATTTCCATTGTTGATAACACATAAGTTGTTTTTATCTAATATATCTAAAAGTTTATTACCATAACAGGTTGTCATGGAACAGCCCCAGGACTGGTGATGACAATTAAAATCACCAGTTATAATTAATGGTTTAGGGAGAGATAAGAATATATCCCCAATTTCATTTAATGTATTAATAGAAGTATGTGAAATATATACGGAAACAAAACAAATTTTATTTACAATTACAGCTAAAATAGAAATTTCAGAACTATGTACAGGAATGGATATTATATTAAAAGGGTACTCTTTCTTAATGAGAAGAGCTACACCACCATAACCATCTACTCTGTCTTCTCTGACAGTATTATAATTTTTCATATTTAATGTAAAACCTGGTCTAAGCCAAGTTTCACATAATGAAAATAAAAAAGGTTTATATTTATTTAGTAAGTAAATAAGATCACTTTTTTTATTAACTATACTTCTAGCGTTCCATTGTATTATTTTGTTGGCCATTATTTATTTTGATTATATTTACAATTAACTCCATTAAGGGGGCAACGATGGACGGTATGTTATTATTGGTCTGAGCAAAGGTTTGTAATAAAGATATAATATCTGATATTTTTGTTGGTTCTTGTTCAGAGGGAGTATCATTTATGACTGGACTATAATTTTTATCTATTTGATTAAAGGAAAATTCTTTTAAGATGTTGTCATGTGCAGTTTTGTCATAACCTTTACCAACTTTTATAGGACGTGAAGATTTACTTATAACAGTTTTCTTGTAAGAGTTTTGTGAAGTACAAGGAGTTTTAGTTTCACTTTGTAATGATAATTTTTTTTGAGGACTAGACAATACTTCAGCAAATGATTTATGAAGTGTAGGGAAAATTTTACTTGCTTCTTGATAAGAAACACAATTTTGAGACATATATAGTTTTATTTCTTTTTGTCTGTTAAGTTCCGGACAAGATTTACTGTTTGCCATATGGCTACCAGAACATTGACAACAGTAATAATCATCTTCAACATTACATGAATCGCTAACATGATCCTGACCACATTTAAGACATCTTGGTTTGGAGCGACATTGTATTTTTGTGTGTCCGTAACGGCAGCACCGATAGCACTGTATGGTGGGGAAAACATATATATCTACGGGTAGAGAATTGTAGCAAAGAAATATTCTTTTAGGTAGTACCTGACCATCAAAATACACAACAACTGACTGTGTGGGTTTCCATGTTGGAGACCCATCAACAATAATTTTATAATTTAATCGTCTAATTTTGACTATTTTGCCACAGCCAACAGGAGTTGAGATATTAGTCATTAATTCCTCAGGAGACCAATCTGTTGGAACTCCTCTAATAATGCCTATTCTTAGAATATTAAATGATGGGACATATGCTTTATAATTATTTTCAGTTATAATACTATTGCTAATAAAGGAGTTTGCATCAATATAATTTGTGAAAGAGACAGACATACGATTTCGACCAATTCTTTTAACACTACCATTAACTATATTATAGATTTTATTTTTTAATAAAAAATTACCAAATGTTATTGGATGCAATATTGTTCCATCATTATCAGAGGATTGGATCTTCTGAATATGAATAATATAAGGAGGCGCATCTAGTTCATTATAGAGATTTCGACCTATTTGAGTATTTGGTTTGTGTGAATCATTAGTATTGTGAGCTACTGAATTATCTGGTTGTAATGTAGGCTGCTTTGCAAGTGACAAATTTGTTACATCTTTATTACCCTCATCAGATTTATCTGACTCTACACAACGACATCCAATGTCCTTCTGATTCCCCACATTTTTCTTTTTCTTCTTATTGCAATTTTTGCATATTTTGTGTAGGCGACCACGTTTTAAAGAAATTTTTTTAGATGAATGGTCAGTATCTAAGCTAGAATCATCATATTCTACCGTAATAAAATGGCTAGGGTCGGGCACTTTGCTTGTTCCCCCTGGATCGGGAGGCTCATTCATTTTGGCTAATATAATAGATAAAAACTTACCAACCAAAAGTTAACTAATTAATTATCATATATACACATTAAGTTTATAGAATAAATATTATAGAAAACTGTTCTGAATGAATGAAATGGAAAATAATAATTAATTAAAGAGAAATCAAAAAAAAACACCACCGCGCGCCTTGAAATTTCCCGCCGTTTTTTCGTTTCTAAATTTCGATATTATTTATTTATTTTATAAAAAATTTATATAATATAAAAAATTCTAACTGAGTCAAATATCTACATTAAATATTTTTTATACAGCGTTTAAATCTATAGTTTACAGAAATATTGTGTGTCTGTTACAAGAAAACCACTGGACATTACTTTGAAAGCCGGTTATCCGGGTTTTGAATTTTGATACCGTTTATTCTGTTGATAAATGAATTTATTGAATAATCAATAATCATTAATAAATGAATACATTGATATAAATTCCACAGTTAATAGGAAATTAAAATGACTAGCAACACTTCACAATATTTTTTTTTCTACAAATATTTATTTTAAATAGAGAATGGATATTTTTTTATAATCTTGCACTTTAACTTTACTGTTCCGCTCTGATACACATAATATGTTACTGGAAGAGTTCTCTTTTAGAGATAAGTCCGTCTTCTCTCTTAATAATTCTGATTACCTATCATGTATATTTTTACGTAGTACACTAAATAATATTATACATTACTTATATAAAACTACTGTAATTATTAAGTAATATGTACCTATACACTTTTAGTTTGTTGCATAATAAATTTTTATGTAAATGCTAATACTTCAGTAAATAACGCCATACGTGACTGAAACTCCTTTGTTCCATAGAATAGTATAGAACATTCCAGAAAATTCTAGAGGTCTCCATAATGATCGTCATGTTTGTACTTAATAATATTTTTTTATGCGCTTTATATTTATACTATACCTATTATTTACTTATAAATAAATGTATTCATTTGATGGAAAATACAATGCTAGTTTTAATATGTATGAGATATTATGCTAAAAAATCTAGAGGACTCTATTAAATAATCATTAATTACAAATAATGTTTATTTAAACATTCCTTAATTTCTCTTGCATTAATTAAAAAATATTATTTGAATTTTAGTACACCTACGTCCACATAAATGGGTAACTTGATGGGATATAAAGAAGAAGAATTCAATAAATTCACGCCTGCCATTTGAGCTTGACAAAAATATCCTTGTTATTATCAGATAAGCACAATTTCTAATCAAAATGATTAAAATTTCATTAATTTTCATAAAAATATACCTACCTAATTAGTAATTAGTATAATTTATCTAATTTATACCCGTTTTAAATGGCTACTGCTTAGAAGCTACTGCTGTGTTATTTCTAGATAACTAACGGTAACTGGATGAAAGGAATTTTAAATACATAAATGAACTATGCATAAAATTGAGCTTCAGTGCATTTACGATTAAAAAGTTAACATTTATTTAATGTATTAATTAAAAGCAATTAGCGTTTGCAACTGGCTTTAAAACCAGTCTTGGTTTTGCGCCTTGCGAAGTTATATCTAGAACGTTGAAACACGTGAGCCGCTATTTCTTGACCCACATAATATTTATCATCACGTGTTTGATCGTAGTCAAATTTTAAATGAGAAATCTGTTTTGAGTATCAAAATAATCCTATAGGTAAATAAAATTATTTTTATACGAGGTTCTCTTAATATAATAAAAACATTTAAATTAACACTTCTCGAGTAATTACTAATTACTCCTTATATGACTATAATAATGTAAATTCCATAAAAATGAAGACTACATTTCTGATTTTCCATCTACAACAATAACACAAAAATCAATTTTTTTTATTCAATGCAAATTATACTTTATCTCATTGGCATAAACATTATAATACTAAATACATGTATTATTTGTGTAAACTCGATTATTAACATTTCCTTACCGTCCCTTTCTTCGTCAGAGATATACGTCACACAAAATTTCTCAGTTTTCAATGCCCACATTAAATTATATAACTATTAATTTCAAAAAATCTATTGGTTTCAATTGCACAAATCTTTTTTGCTATTGGTTCATATTTTTTGCACTGGTTTCTCATTGGCTGAAAAGAATACAAACAAAGCATCATATTGATCGTATAATAAAAGAAAACAGGCTGTTTTCAAACGCGACGTCAAGTCTGCTCTCGAAGCTTCGTCTAAATTGAACAGCTCAATTTATATTTATCTCTTTCTAATTCACGTACTTGTGTATTGTCATTTATCTTGTTTCTCCCTTCCACATCAAGTGAAGGCCCCAGAATGTTCTAGACGTTTTAATGTATATATTTTGCCGCGACGGCAGCGCAACGTTTCATTCATTTGTGAACTTGTGAAGTAGATAGTGTGAGTTCGTGAGTTGTTTTGTGTGTGGATATTATAGACTTTCAGCTAGTTATTAGAGGATTTCATATTGAAACTGCAATTGTAAGTATTTATTTAGAGATTTATTGCTCGAAAAATAAACTTTCTACCAATTGTGTGTGAAATTTATTAAAAGAAAGATCTTCTGGAAGGCGTGTAGCATTGCGCGAATCATAAGTCTACGTCTCCAAAAATGGTGTCAGACAAGACTAACAGGAATTATTTCTTTGTTACAGGATAATTCATAAAAATGGGAAAGGATTACTACAAAATCTTAGGAATCGCTAAAGGTGCGACAGATGACGAGATCAAAAAGGCGTATCGGAAATTGGCCCTGAAATACCATCCGGACAAAAATAAAGCCGCTGGTGCAGAGGAAAGATTTAAGGAAGTGGCAGAAGCTTACGAGGTGTTGTCAGATAAGAAGAAGCGTGAAATCTACGATGCTCATGGTGAAGAAGGTCTGAAGGGTGGAATGGGCGGTCAGAACGGGCCAGGTGGCGGCCAGTCATACTCATACACGTTCCACGGAGACCCAAGGGCCACTTTCGCCCAGTTCTTCGGATCAGCGAGTCCCTTCCAGGCATTCTTTGACTTGAATGGCGGCTCAGGTGGCACTACAATGTTCTTCGACCGCGACATGGATGTAGATATGGATCCCTTCGCCAACATGGGAATGGGGACGGCAAGACCTGGTGGACCCGGTGGAGCGTTCAGGAGTCACAGCTTCAACATCCACGGATCACCAAACAGGAAGGATAAGACTCAAGACCCACCAATAGAGCACGATTTGTACGTGTCACTTGAAGATATCGCGCGTGGTTGTGTAAAGAAGATGAAGATTTCACGAAGGGTTATGCAGCCAGATGGCGGATCTAAGAAGGAGGATAAGGTGTTAACCATCCACGTCAAACCAGGTTGGAAGGCTGGTACTAAGATCACGTTCCAAAAGGAAGGAGACCAAGGCCGAAATAAGATCCCAGCAGACATTGTATTCATAATCAGGGATAAACCAAATCCACTATTCAAGCGGGAGGGCAGTGACATCAGATATACAGCCAAGATTTCACTTAAACAGGTAAGCATTACAATATTTATGCATTTATTTATTTACTACATAGTTCCATTTCTTGTTTACAAAGTAAAATACAAAACTATTGAAAATTTACTATTAAAATAATAAGGACAATGTTCAGTTAAATACTAGTAAAGGGTAGTAGTAGTAGGTAGTAAATTGATGAGTCATAATAAACACTTTATGACTCTGGTAATTTTAAACTGAATTTATTTGAAATAGTCTAGAACTTTCTTAAGAGTCTATACATTTTTACAACAAGTATGTATATCTAATCTTAATGTTTCTTTGCAGGCTCTATGTGGGACCATCATTGAAGTACCGACAATGTCTGGTGAGAAGTTAACAGTCAATCTTCAAGGTGAAGTGGTGAAGCCCTACACAGTGAAGAGATTCCCAGGATATGGTCTCCCCTTCCCCAAGGAACCGACAAGAAAAGGTGACCTGCTAGTTGCATTTGACATTAAATTCCCAGACCGTTTAAATACTGGTGTCAAGGAGATATTAATGGATACTCTTCCAAATTAATGTGTATTGGAAATCTCATTAGGAACAGAGTGCTCTTACAGACCTTCAGTTTAAGGACTGCTCAAACGTTCAGTGGGACATTCCCTTTAGGGTTTTAATTTGTCGAGTGGAAGTCACAACTTGTTAACCGATACTTTTGTTTAACAATCAAGCAGACATTTTGATTTAGCTTTAAAATTGTTATAAAATTAGCAAGTTATTGTTTCCTCGCAAATGTAATAATCACATAAAAGGTATGACAGGTTCTGTAATTGCCCAAGAACCGAAAGAACATGGAAAAATTTTGAGTTATTTATTAATTTGTCCAGTCAACCATGTGTGTTTGCGAGTCTTCCATGCGTTTTAGTATGAGAGACTAGTGTGACTCGAATGTATTTAATTTTGTAAGATGTAAATAGTAAATATTTTGTAAATATAATGGCAGTGATTGTAAGTTTTAGGTTGTGGCTCAAATTCCCTGAAATAAAACTTACAATTGCTTTAGAATAGATTAGAGAAGTTGGACTTCAATTTTGACTCATAGATGTATTCTGACAGAACTTATCACTTATAATTACTGTTAATGCAATAAAAGATTCAAACATTTATGGTTTTTGATTTTTCAATTCCTTATAATTTGATTTTATGCACACAGCTTACCACATGTTTTTGCACCACACTAATTTTATTGATCTATTTTAGAAACATGTTTGAAAATATCTTCAGCCGAGTAAAAATAGAACTAAATTTTTTCAAGAGCAGACATTTCTAACAGTAAAAATAGAAATGTCCAATAACAATCTTGATTTAAATGTTTTTTCCTTTAGTTTTTCATAACTGAAGTTTTCCCTGCTACAAGTTATTGCTAAATTATATTTTTGTTGGTTATTGAACCAGCTTTATGTATTTCATTTATTACTATTCTATTTTGGGTTTACATTAAACATATTGATGTCATTGAACTTCTTATTAGGTAATAACTTGTAAGATTTTTATTTACGTACCTAAATAAAAATAGTTCTAATAAAAATTAAGCCTATAATGTTAGTAAAGTCGTAACACTTAATTTAATATAAAAACTATTTAGTGTATAAGCTGTATGAGAATTATGGTGGCGTCATCCGTTGGCACGGGTTCGGACCTTGGAGAGGAGGCGGCCATGAAATTAGCGTTCATAAAAATTTAAAACAAGATAAAAAGTGAACTGCTAATGTTATTGAAAATTATGCAACTAGTATTTTTAAATACTAGTGAATAATCAATTGACTATTACAAACTTATGTAAAGTTAATACTAACAATGTATTAGTGGAGTTTTTTGATGTGTCATTATATATAATGGATTTCATCCAATTCCGTTAAGGTTTAAAATAATGGGACGTTTATGGCTTACCAAAGCCGTCCCATTATTTTAAAATTTATAGCGTAAGTTCTTGGTGGGCCTTTTGTAATAAGGGCGGCTAGCTTTCAGTAGGTATGAGGGATTCTAATCCTAGAACTACTGGGTCGTGTGTGTTAAAACAACCGCTCAATGAATAAAAACTTATATTAACTGTTCACAAACATAACATTACTCAGTTACACAGAAATATTAGTTTATATCAAAATTCAGAGCGGACGCGAACGCGGAGATATTGCTCAGACTCGAAAACGCGCGGGAATCTTAATATAATAGCACGCGCGGGGCGCGCTTGGCGCGATTGCGTAGCGACTCGATCTGCGCTATGATTGGTCGAGACGTCGCGGTTTGCCCGCGAAGACGAATCGGCGAGAGCGGGAAGATGCGATGACGGATGCGTTTCGTTATACGCGTCTGTTGTAGGTGACTTATACAAATAATATATGTTCTCTATTATAATTATATATTAAACTTTACATAACATAATATTTATAATTTATTTAATATTTAATTTACTTATTTAACATCATATACACTCACCTACATACATACAACATGATTATATAATTATTTACATTTATTATTTAATACTTATTCATATAAAAATAATTCATAAGCATAGCCGCGCGAAACCCGTAGTATACGGCAGAACGATATTTATTTATCTCCTACCGGCAACTTATGATTTTTGTATCTATCGACAGTCGACGCCTTACCAGCTGATGCTAATTACTTGTTTTATATAATTTAATCGTTTTCGTTAGTTTTTTTATATGTGGACTTATTGTGTATGTACCTGTAACGTTTATATTACTGTGTATCTCCCTAAACTTTCTCCTCTGAACTATTTTTGCGTGTGTGTTAACTTTTTCAATATATAATTTTATTAAGTGACGATATAAAGACTTTTTTATTTGTGTTTTCTCGCGTCACTACCAACGACACCCGCTAAACTGGTGACCCCGCACAGAACACCAGGGAGAATTTCATACTTTTCTTTGCACTGATCGCGCGCCAAGATGGCCGCGCCCGTTACAAATTGTACATTATCACAACAACTGCCCTCACAGATCCGGATACCGCCGTTTTGGTTTGAAAAACCCGCTATCTGGTTTGCGCAACTCGAAGGTCAGTTTCGATTATTTGGAATTTCTGATGATGCCACAAAATTCTACCACATATTAGCTACACTAGAAAGACAGTATGCCGCCGAGGTTGAGGACATTCTCACCGGCCCCGCAGACTACCAACGATTAAAGGACGAACTTATTAAGAGAACAAAGGCATCCCATGAACACAAGGTCAAGCAGCTATTACTTCACGAGCAGCTCGGCACTCAAAAGCCATCTCAGTTTCTTCGCCACCTGCAACACCTCGCCGGATCCGAGGTACCCCAGGATTTCGTAAGAAACATTTGGACCAGCCAACTACCTACATTCATGCAGCCGACTCTTGCGTCCCAGGCGACGTTACCACTGGACGCACTAACCGACCTGGCCGACCGCGTCTACGACATCGCGGTGCCGATGTACGTCGCATCGCCCACAGCGTCGTCATCAGCATCAGCGACACCAGCGGATCAGTCGTCGTCAGCAGCAGCAATGAAACGAGAGGTATTAGAGCTCACAAAACAGGTGAGTGCTTTGAGTACTCGGTGCCACTCCAGTTCGCGACCGACCAAACGTCACAGAGACGGAAGTCGGTGCGCACGTTCTACACCCCGTTCCCAGGCAAGCTATCGCAGGTACCCAATCTGCTGGTACCACACGAGGCAAGGAAGCAAGGCACGCAGATGCACTAAGCCTTGTGATTATAAGGTGGAAAATAAAACGAGCCCAACCGTAATGTCGACCAGCTATAGTTCCAGCACAGGCCGTCTGTTTGTCACGGACCGCAGCACTGGAACACAGTTTTTAATTGACATTTTTAATTGACAGTGATATTTGTGTGTACCCACTTTCCGCGCTTCGTGAGCGCAGGTGTAAAACCTCATACCAGCTCAGTGCTGCCAATGGTTCAGCTATTAATACGTACGGCTACATACAGTTAAACCTTAATTTAGGCTTACGTCGTAACTATCCCTGGCAATTTATCGTAGCCGACGTCACGAAACCTATTATAGGGGTAGACTTTTTATCACACTACCGTCTCATTGTTGATGTCAGCCAACAAAAAGTCATTGATAGCCTCACCAACGTCAGCACTGTAGCAAGTTTAGATGTAAGGAATAATGTATCTAGTGTTAAGGTAACAATAGGTGATAGCAGATATCATAGAATTTTAGATGAATTTCCGGAAATAACACGCCCTGCTGGTACTCCGGGAATCGCAAAGCATCACACTACACACCACATACGCACTACACCAGGTCCACCTGTATCATGCACTCCTAGACGTCTCGCCCCTGATAAATTAAAAATCGCAAAAGAGGAATTCGACGTCATGTTAGCAAACGGTACTGCACGTCCGTCCGACAGTCCGTGGGCATCACCGCTCCACCTCGTGTCTAAAAAAGACAACGGGTGGCGCCCTTGCGGCGATTATCGCCAACTTAACGCGCGGACAATACCGGACCAATATCCAATTCGTCATATTCACGATTTTTCGCACAATTTGTCTGGTTGTACGGTATTTTCGGTAATAGATTTAGTTAAGGCCTATAACCAGATTCCTGTAGCTCAAGAGGATATTCCCAAGACCGCCATTACCACACCCTTCGGTCTTTACGAATTCCCCTACATGACATTTGGACTTAGGAACGCCGGTCAAACTTTTCAGAGATTTGTAGACGAATTAACACGTGGACTCGATTTCTGTTACCCTTACTTAGATGACTTCTTAATATTTAGCAAAACAGCGCACGAACACGAAGATCATCTACGTCAGCTTTTTGAGCGTATGAGTAAGTATGGTGTACTCGTCAACACTGCCAAATGTGTGTTCGGCGCGTCTGAGGTAACGTTTTTAGGGTACCAAATCTCTGAAAAGGGCACCAAGCCTCTGGACAGCAAGGTACAGGCAATTTCACAGTTCCCACCTCCAAGAACCGTCCGAGAACTTCGACGATTCTTGGGGATGGTGAATTTTTACAGGCGATTTTTACCCAACGCCGCTAAAATTTAAGCACCATTAAATGCCTTGCTGACCGGATCGGTCAAAGCTTCCCATCCAGTCGCCATAGAGGGGGATTCATTGCTTGCATTCGAGGCTTGCAAGAAGAGCCTTTGTGATGCAGCCCTTTTAGCCCATCCAGATTCACAGGCTAAGCTAGGACTAGTCACTGACGCCTCCGATACCGCGATAGGTGCAGTTCTGCAGCAGCTGAAGGATGGAGACTGGCAGCCGTTAGCATTCTTCTCTCGCAAGTTGAGCCCATCGCAGGTGAAATATTCCCCTTACGATAGAGAGCTCCTTGCCATCTACGAGAGTATAAAATACTTTAGGCACATGCTAGAGGCCACTCACTTCACAATCTATACTGACCACAGGCCACTATGTTACGCTTTCCACGAGCGGAAAAGTAACTGTTCGCCACGTCAGTATAGACATCTCGACTTCATCTCGCAGTTCACCACCGACATAGTCCACATCGCTGGAAAGGACAACTTGGTCGCCGACACCTTGTCGCGCGTTGACGAACTGCAGGTGCCAGTCGACCTTGAAGTGATGGCCAAACTTCAAGCCACAGATCCAGAGCTTACGGATCATCTCAAAGGCGATTCTTCACTTCGCCTAGTTAGGACGACTATTCCTGGGAGTCGTGCTGTCTTGTACTGCGATGTCAGTACACCGACGCCCAGACCTTTCGTCCCCCAACAACTGCGTCAGCAGGTATTTAACTGTCTTCACTCACTCAGCCATCCTGGCGCCAATGCCACAGCCAAGCTCGTTGCCCAACGTTTCGTCTGGCCACTGATGCGGAAAAACTGCCGTGAATGGGCTAAGGCGTGTTTATCTTGTCAGCGCTCGAAGGTAACGAGACACGTTGCCTCACCCTTAGGTACGCACGATTTACCTTCAGCGCGATTCAAACACGTCCACATAGACCTGATCGGCCCGCTACCGCCTGCTGGTGATTATCGGTACTGCCTCACAGCCGTCGATCGCTTTACGCGATGGCCTGAAGCTGTGCCTATTACCGACATCACCGCCGAAACAGTCGCCAAAGCGTTCATTTCCTGTTGGGTATCCCGATATGGTTGTCCTACCGAGATCGTAACCGATCGAGGCAGACAATTCCAGTCGGCTTTGTTTCAACAGCTGTCTAAGTCCATCGGTTTCGATCACCGTAGGACGACGGCATACCACCCACAGTGCAACGGTTTGGTGGAGCGATTCCACCGGCAATTGAAGGCAGCAATCACCTGTCACGCTGACGCAAACTGGACCGAGTCTCTTCCACTCGTGCTTCTCGGCATCAGGAGCGCCTTCAAAGAGGACCTCCACACTTCATCGGCTGAGTTGGTGTACGGTGAGCCACTACGCCTCCCTGGCGAATTTTTTGGCCACAACACCGCAAACTACACCACCGACATCACGGATTTCTCGGCTCGTATGAAGTCATTCGCCAACAGCATTCGTCCAGTTCCACCTCAGCACCACAATAAATCTCGCAAAGCCTTCATATTTAAGGACTTAGCCCAGTGTAGTCACGTATTCCTTAGGGATGAAGTGCTACGTGGCTCACTTCAGCCCGCTTACACTGGGCCATACGAAGTGCTTAAGAGAGGTGCCAAAACCTTCACAATTCGTGTTGGAAATAGGGACGAGACAGTTTCCATAGACCGCCTTAAGCCGGCCTATATACTGTCCTCCGACTTATCCTCTCCACCACCACCGGTCAATATTTTACCACCTAAGGAATCTGTAATTAAAACAACACGTTCAGGACGCAGGGTACACTTCCCTGATTATTATCGTCCGTAGACACGGCCTCTGGGGGGGAGTGATGTAGGTGACTTATACAAATAATATATGTACTCTATTATAATTATATATTAAACTTTACATAACATAATATTTATAATTTATTTAATATTTAATTTACTTATTTAACATCATATACACTCACCTACATACATACAACATGATTATATAATTATTTAAATTTATTATTTAATACTTATTCATATAAAAATAATTCATAAGCATAGCCGCGCGAAACCCGTAGTATACGGCAGAACGATATTTATTTATCTCCTACCGGCAACTTATGATTTTTGTATCTATCGACAGTCGACGCCTTACCAGCTGATGCTAATTACTTGTTTTATATAATTTAATCGTTTTCGTTAGTTTTTTTATATGTGGACTTATTGTGTATGTACCTGTAACGTTTATATTACTGTGTATCTCCCTAAACTTTCTCCTCTGAACTATTTTTGCGTGTGTGTTAACTTTTTCAATATATAATTTTATTAAGTGACGATATAAAGACTTTTTTATTTGTGTTTTCTCGCGTCACTACCAACGACACCCGCTAAACTGGTGACCCCGCACAGAACACCAGGGAGAATTTCATACTTTTCTTTGCACTGATCGCGCGCCAAGATGGCCGCGCCCGTTACAAATTGTACATTATCACAACAACTGCCCTCACAGATCCGGATACCGCCGTTTTGGTTTGAAAAACCCGCTATCTGGTTTGCGCAACTCGAAGGTCAGTTTCGATTATTTGGAATTTCTGATGATGCCACAAAATTCTACCACATATTAGCTACACTAGAAAGACAGTATGCCGCCGAGGTTGAGGACATTCTCACCGGCCCCGCAGACTACCAACGATTAAAGGACGAACTTATTAAGAGAACAAAGGCATCCCATGAACACAAGGTCAAGCAGCTATTACTTCACGAGCAGCTCGGCACTCAAAAGCCATCTCAGTTTCTTCGCCACCTGCAACACCTCGCCGGATCCGAGGTACCCCAGGATTTCGTAAGAAACATTTGGACCAGCCAACTACCTACATTCATGCAGCCGACTCTTGCGTCCCAGGCGACGTTACCACTGGACGCACTAACCGACCTGGCCGACCGCGTCTACGACATCGCGGTGCCGATGTACGTCGCATCGCCCACAGCGTCGTCATCAGCATCAGCGACACCAGCGGATCAGTCGTCGTCAGCAGCAGCAATGAAACGAGAGGTATTAGAGCTCACAAAACAGGTGAGTGCTTTGAGTACTCGGTGCCACTCCAGTTCGCGACCGACCAAACGTCACAGAGACGGAAGTCGGTGCGCACGTTCTACACCCCGTTCCCAGGCAAGCTATCGCAGGTACCCAATCTGCTGGTACCACACGAGGCAAGGAAGCAAGGCACGCAGATGCACTAAGCCTTGTGATTATAAGGTGGAAAATAAAACGAGCCCAACCGTAATGTCGACCAGCTATAGTTCCAGCACAGGCCGTCTGTTTGTCACGGACCGCAGCACTGGAACACAGTTTTTAATTGACATTTTTAATTGACAGTGATATTTGTGTGTACCCACTTTCCGCGCTTCGTGAGCGCAGGTGTAAAACCTCATACCAGCTCAGTGCTGCCAATGGTTCAGCTATTAATACGTACGGCTACATACAGTTAAACCTTAATTTAGGCTTACGTCGTAACTATCCCTGGCAATTTATCGTAGCCGACGTCACGAAACCTATTATAGGGGTAGACTTTTTATCACACTACCGTCTCATTGTTGATGTCAGCCAACAAAAAGTCATTGATAGCCTCACCAACGTCAGCACTGTAGCAAGTTTAGATGTAAGGAATAATGTATCTAGTGTTAAGGTAACAATAGGTGATAGCAGATATCATAGAATTTTAGATGAATTTCCGGAAATAACACGCCCTGCTGGTACTCCGGGAATCGCAAAGCATCACACTACACACCACATACGCACTACACCAGGTCCACCTGTATCATGCACTCCTAGACGTCTCGCCCCTGATAAATTAAAAATCGCAAAAGAGGAATTCGACGTCATGTTAGCAAACGGTACTGCACGTCCGTCCGACAGTCCGTGGGCATCACCGCTCCACCTCGTGTCTAAAAAAGACAACGGGTGGCGCCCTTGCGGCGATTATCGCCAACTTAACGCGCGGACAATACCGGACCAATATCCAATTCGTCATATTCACGATTTTTCGCACAATTTGTCTGGTTGTACGGTATTTTCGGTAATAGATTTAGTTAAGGCCTATAACCAGATTCCTGTAGCTCAAGAGGATATTCCCAAGACCGCCATTACCACACCCTTCGGTCTTTACGAATTCCCCTACATGACATTTGGACTTAGGAACGCCGGTCAAACTTTTCAGAGATTTGTAGACGAATTAACACGTGGACTCGATTTCTGTTACCCTTACTTAGATGACTTCTTAATATTTAGCAAAACAGCGCACGAACACGAAGATCATCTACGTCAGCTTTTTGAGCGTATGAGTAAGTATGGTGTACTCGTCAACACTGCCAAATGTGTGTTCGGCGCGTCTGAGGTAACGTTTTTAGGGTACCAAATCTCTGAAAAGGGCACCAAGCCTCTGGACAGCAAGGTACAGGCAATTTCACAGTTCCCACCTCCAAGAACCGTCCGAGAACTTCGACGATTCTTGGGGATGGTGAATTTTTACAGGCGATTTTTACCCAACGCCGCTAAAATTTAAGCACCATTAAATGCCTTGCTGACCGGATCGGTCAAAGCTTCCCATCCAGTCGCCATAGAGGGGGATTCATTGCTTGCATTCGAGGCTTGCAAGAAGAGCCTTTGTGATGCAGCCCTTTTAGCCCATCCAGATTCACAGGCTAAGCTAGGACTAGTCACTGACGCCTCCGATACCGCGATAGGTGCAGTTCTGCAGCAGCTGAAGGATGGAGACTGGCAGCCGTTAGCATTCTTCTCTCGCAAGTTGAGCCCATCGCAGGTGAAATATTCCCCTTACGATAGAGAGCTCCTTGCCATCTACGAGAGTATAAAATACTTTAGGCACATGCTAGAGGCCACTCACTTCACAATCTATACTGACCACAGGCCACTATGTTACGCTTTCCACGAGCGGAAAAGTAACTGTTCGCCACGTCAGTATAGACATCTCGACTTCATCTCGCAGTTCACCACCGACATAGTCCACATCGCTGGAAAGGACAACTTGGTCGCCGACACCTTGTCGCGCGTTGACGAACTGCAGGTGCCAGTCGACCTTGAAGTGATGGCCAAACTTCAAGCCACAGATCCAGAGCTTACGGATCATCTCAAAGGCGATTCTTCACTTCGCCTAGTTAGGACGACTATTCCTGGGAGTCGTGCTGTCTTGTACTGCGATGTCAGTACACCGACGCCCAGACCTTTCGTCCCCCAACAACTGCGTCAGCAGGTATTTAACTGTCTTCACTCACTCAGCCATCCTGGCGCCAATGCCACAGCCAAGCTCGTTGCCCAACGTTTCGTCTGGCCACTGATGCGGAAAAACTGCCGTGAATGGGCTAAGGCGTGTTTATCTTGTCAGCGCTCGAAGGTAACGAGACACGTTGCCTCACCCTTAGGTACGCACGATTTACCTTCAGCGCGATTCAAACACGTCCACATAGACCTGATCGGCCCGCTACCGCCTGCTGGTGATTATCGGTACTGCCTCACAGCCGTCGATCGCTTTACGCGATGGCCTGAAGCTGTGCCTATTACCGACATCACCGCCGAAACAGTCGCCAAAGCGTTCATTTCCTGTTGGGTATCCCGATATGGTTGTCCTACCGAGATCGTAACCGATCGAGGCAGACAATTCCAGTCGGCTTTGTTTCAACAGCTGTCTAAGTCCATCGGTTTCGATCACCGTAGGACGACGGCATACCACCCACAGTGCAACGGTTTGGTGGAGCGATTCCACCGGCAATTGAAGGCAGCAATCACCTGTCACGCTGACGCAAACTGGACCGAGTCTCTTCCACTCGTGCTTCTCGGCATCAGGAGCGCCTTCAAAGAGGACCTCCACACTTCATCGGCTGAGTTGGTGTACGGTGAGCCACTACGCCTCCCTGGCGAATTTTTTGGCCACAACACCGCAAACTACACCACCGACATCACGGATTTCTCGGCTCGTATGAAGTCATTCGCCAACAGCATTCGTCCAGTTCCACCTCAGCACCACAATAAATCTCGCAAAGCCTTCATATTTAAGGACTTAGCCCAGTGTAGTCACGTATTCCTTAGGGATGAAGTGCTACGTGGCTCACTTCAGCCCGCTTACACTGGGCCATACGAAGTGCTTAAGAGAGGTGCCAAAACCTTCACAATTCGTGTTGGAAATAGGGACGAGACAGTTTCCATAGACCGCCTTAAGCCGGCCTATATACTGTCCTCCGACTTATCCTCTCCACCACCACCGGTCAATATTTTACCACCTAAGGAATCTGTAATTAAAACAACACGTTCAGGACGCAGGGTACACTTCCCTGATTATTATCGTCCGTAGACACGGCCTCTGGGGGGGAGTGATGTAGGTGACTTATACAAATAATATATGTACTCTATTATAATTATATATTAAACTTTACATAACATAATATTTATAATTTATTTAATATTTAATTTACTTATTTAACATCATATACACTCACCTACATACATACAACATGATTATATAATTATTTACATTTATTATTTAATACTTATTCATATAAAAATAATTCATAAGCATAGCCGCGCGAAACCCGTAGTATACGGCAGAACGATATTTATTTATCTCCTACCGGCAACTTATGATTTTTGTATCTATCGACAGTCGACGCCTTACCAGCTGATGCTAATTACTTGTTTTATATAATTTAATCGTTTTCGTTAGTTTTTTTATATGTGGACTTATTGTGTATGTACCTGTAACGTTTATATTACTGTGTATCTCCCTAAACTTTCTCCTCTGAACTATTTTTGCGTGTGTGTTAACTTTTTCAATATATAATTTTATTAAGTGACGATATAAAGACTTTTTTATTTGTGTTTTCTCGCGTCACTACCAACGACACCCGCTAAATCTGTTATAAATTATAAATACAGAAAGTTTAGTTGTTTGTCACGGCTGAGCTATTATGAATAAAATTTGGCAGTTACCAAAATATGCTCTAAATCCTCTAAATCCTGGAAAAACTGTTCCGTTCGCATAGATTTGTCCTTTGTTATAGTATAACTGCAAAGGACTTCCGTACTAACCAGTTAAAACACACCTAGTTATGAACCCGAGCGAAACGAGGGAGAGTCGCCGCTACTCGCTAGTAAATGCAATTATTACTCACGATTGTAAAAGCCATACAAGTGCAAGGTACATCAATGAAATCCAGGTTAATTTACGCAAAACAGACATGGAAATTTTTGATAAAAATGCTTATTTGCAAATTAAACTTTAATGGCCGCTTATGTACCCAATATAATACATACATACAGAATGATTTACGTATATATGTATATTGTATATGGGCATTTACATTATATACTTACATAACTAGCTGACCCGGCAAACGTTGTTTTGCCATATAAATAATTTCTAGTGAATATTTTGGTAGGTAGTAAGAAATTTGAAAAATACATAATAGCCCTAGGTAGCTAGGGTTATAAAAAATAGCTTACTAATATACACAAAAAATCATATGAATCGGTCAAGCCGTTTCGGAGGAGTTTGTTAACAAACATTGACACGAGATTTTTATATGTTAAATTTTAAAAATCTTGTTTTCTATGAAATTCTAACATTTATGGATCACATTAATTTTTAAATTGTAATAAATGTAGGTACTTTGGAGTTTGGGATACCTTTCAAGACGTAATGATAAATGAGGACGATATCTAACTATAGTTTTTAGATATTTCATTTATTTCTTAATGAACAGCCTATTAAATAGGACGTAAATCAATAAATATTTGAATAAAATTATTTTTACTAGAATTCGAATCGTAGGTTTAGTGGGTGTACGCATGATGTACATGCGCGAAGTCGCGTCGGGCGTCACTAGTAAAAATACCCGCGGCGCCGCCGCCCCCGCTCTATCGACTGAGATGTTCCCTATCGCATCGTCATAATAGTGTTAAATAATATTTCCTTATTTTCATGTTTTCATTTGCAGAGTATTATCTATTGGGAGAAATCTTTTATTGATTTTACTTCTTTTACTTGATGGGTTCACACTTCCCTTTGTTTTATATCTATCGATCGCGGATCTTTGTCGCGGAGCAGTAGCTAACTGCTAACATATTATGCCTCATGTAATTTACCATTATTAAAATTGACATACTTCGCTAATATAAAATAGTTACAAAAAAACTGTAACAATAACTATAAGTAATAACTGTAGATCGTTTCCATTGTCCTTGTCAATTAGAAAGATCATTATTATTGCAGTTTCAGGCGACGGCTATATTTATTAAAATACCACATTAATTATTAGAAAAACTAAAAATATTATTTACTAAATACATTACACACTAAATACTCTCTTTTTTGTAATTTTGGGAAGTAAATTCTTTAAACCTATTGATCTGCCTAGTAGGAAAATGGTACGCCTAAGGTTTCTTATTTGCGATATTGTCCGTTACTCACTAGACAGAGCCATTATTTTTATCTAGAAGAGTCTTTATTTACAACATGCAATTAACTTGGCAGCCCTCCTTTGTAGTGTAGTACCGCACGTCACTTGCCTGCTGCGACGTAGGTACTTATAAACGCTTTCATAGTATATACGAGTTATGAAAATTTTGCACTATGTGTAGCTTTAAACACTAAATGTTAGAGTGTAGTTTCAAAAGCTTAAATTTTCAAAAGCTGTGTCGTTTGCTAACTAGTAACTAACTAACTAGTGTAAATGAATATGTTTAAATTTTTAATTTTTAGTGTCTGGCGGTAGGCTTTATTAATTTTTATTCTTTAAAATAATTGATCAGAATTTTTAATAAGTTATTATAGTCATAAACTGACAAATAATGATCGCTTTGGTGATCACATCTTTGTCTAGACATTAAATTAGACATGACTCTGGAGTAGTGACTTAGATTAGGCCTTTTCTAAATAGGTTAATAAATTGCGAACACTGTTTTTAAACTTTAATACTTACCAATTATCTTTACCTATATAATGAAACTGAATCGAATATGACGATAAATATTTTTAGAAAATTATTATTAAAAAAGTCCTTAATTAATATTATGGAAACAGGCCGAATCTTTTTAATTACAATAATTATTCTAGTCAGTCGGTTTGTGACGGCATTTCGAGAAAACCTCTGCACAGATTATAATTAAAGGTATACTCGTAAGTATGATGATAATAATTGATAGCTGATGTCGGATCAATATAAAGGATACTTTTTACTGCGGTAAATTACATAATCTCAGAGAAATCTACAGTAACCGGTCATACTTACCTAGGGACGAACCCGAGCTAAGCGGAGTTATTATAACTATTGAAGCAGGCTCTAAGCAATGCGGTAGGGCTTACTGGCCCTACCTGGCACAGATTACTTAATAATAGTTACTACGTATCGACGACGCTAATATCAATGCCCTAGGGCTTGTTATAATATGTAAATTGTAAGCCTAAAATAATATAACAATTTCTAGTATTAAGCATTGTTTAGTGCTTCATCTATTTTAAATACGTTTATCTTAGTATTGAATCTATGAAATAATCTTTATCCATAAAAATGTTGCGTAAAAATATGAGTCATTATCAGATATCGTTGTTGCAACCTTATTTCTGGTATAGTGAAAGATTACTTCTCAAAATTTACTTATCTTTCAAAAGAAATGTGTACGATTATAATATGTGGTACTAAGCAATTATTTTTTTGAATTGGTTTAAATTAAAATTACAAAAAATAACGTAAAGTTATTATATATATTATACTATAAGTAACATAAAAAATATTTTATATATGAATTTTATGTATGAATTGGTTAAATAAAACGTACCTACCGGTACCTACCTACTATTAATCGATACTTTTACTATTTCGCAAAACAAATCGTAGCTAGGCTAGACAGGTCAATGGCCGCGCTGCATAACCGAATTTCATCTATGACTTGCTTCCAGATGTTTCTAATAGAAAAATGTGTTCTGTAAATAAAAAAACTAGAGTAGTTAGAAAAGTTGAGTTTCAAACGGTCAAATCGTCAATATCGATAAAGATCAAAATAAATATAGGTAAAGGTAAGGTACCTAATAAGATTTTATACAGAGCTATATTTTGCGCATTTATTAAAATGTAGATTTAATCTATTTGTAATACAAATCATTATTGGTTTGTTAATTGAAAAACAGGAATTGAATTAAATTTTAACCCAATTGTTGGTAAAATCAGTGTTCGATTTGCAGGACAATGACCTTCGAAATCGCTGGCACTGAAGTATGAAACATGATTTGCAAACACTGTCCTCTCTGTTGACCGAATGAATTATTTGTCTTAAAATATCCCTTTAATATCAAATTTTTTTTTCTTTATTTTTTTAAATTCTATTTATACCTACAATCTACAACGTACAGATATTATTCATTGAAACCGCTCTAGGTTTTAGGTCATAAAAATTATATATAAGTAGTTTAGTAAGTAGTATTTCCTAGTACGAAACAATGGACGAGTACCCAGTGCGATGTACACTGACATGATCTTCTAAGTTAGGTGTTAGAAAACACAAAAAAGTGGCGCAACGCGCTGGAAAGCTACATTTTCAGATTTAAACATTTATCATCCAGATACTTTTTAATGATTTTTAAATTGATTTTAGTCTTGTTTTTATTACATTTTTTTTCTCAGTATTAATATTCGATGGTACACTTTACTTTTGCGTTCCTGGAACTACGTGGGCTGTCATTGCTGTGTAACTTTCACATTATAGGCGGACACAATTGTTTTGACGTAGGTATAATGCCGGGTCCACACCGTAACCGTATTCCTTTTATACGTAATTAGGGTGTGTTGTTAGTGTGTTTAAGCTTTATTTTGGTAAGTGAATCAATTGCAGGAAATATAGGTAGGTCGTTTACTCATGTTTGAATTATTGAATCACTACATAGTATAAAACAAAGTCGCCTTTTCTGTCCCTATATCCCTATGTGCGCTTAAATCTTTAAAACTACGCAACGGATTTTGATGCGGTTATTTTTAATAGATAGAGTGATTCAAGAGGAAGGTTTATATGCATAACTAGCAGATCCCGCGGCTTTACCTGTGCTAAATCTAGGGAAGAGCCCGAGCGAAGCGAGGGCGAGTCGCTAGTATATTATAATTAGTAAAAGGAAATTTACATTCTTAGAAAGATACACCGCAATTACCTCTATGTTTAATGCCTACACAATATTATTGAGGTCAGAATTATAAATCATCTAGTAGGTACCTACTAAGTAAAAGACATTGGTAGCCCAGCGGTAACGCGTCGCTTGGATAACCGAGTGATGCGGGTTCAAATCCGGGTCTCGCACCTCTAATATTTTCACGTGCGAATCATTTCTATCATGATTATCACTTGTCTAACGGTGAAGGAAAACATCGTGAGGAAACCTGCATGTCTGAGAAAACTTAACAAGTTTTCGAAAGGCATGTGAAGTCCGCCAACTCGCACTAGGCCAGCGCGGTGGACTATGGCCTGATCCTCCTCGTACTGAGGGAGGCCCGTGCCCAGCAGTGGGACGTTAAAAAGGGCTGATGATGAAGTAAAAGAATTTAATGTGATGTGTAAATGTCCCAACGATTTATATAATTTTTTTATTGTTTGTAAAAAGACTAAGAAGTGTGTATGTACAAACTTTTATCATCACTGGGCAAACATTTTTCCCGTATAGTTAATATTACACTGTTGTTTTTACTATCTATCTCACATGTACATGAATGTTCCGTTATCAAGCTACACTTGTTTATATTTATACAAGAGTTCGTAAATATCGTCTGTAACTTGTAATAGGTAATATCCAACACATGTTTGTAGGAAGTAGAGGCAATTACTATAAGACAAAACTAGTTAAACAAATAGATTACCTAGAACTACAAGACTTACCTGTAAAATTAAAATGTATTCTTAATGCTTTCTAATTGTTATGAATTACTCTATTATTATTGTTTATTAAAACTTTTAATAATCAATATAAAATCCAAAGACTCGTTAGTATTGATAATATTATAAACATTTTATCCAATAAATAAATAATATAATCACTATGTGGAAAAAAGCGTAAATTAAACTTCCAATTTTCAAACGTAAACAACGTATTGTTATCGCTTGTTTTAGCGCGAAACTGCAAAATTACAAATTGCAACAGATAACACACGCTTTCCAAACATTCCCGAAACTGCGCGAATATTACCGAACGTACTAGAAACGCTATTCGAGAACCTCCTTAGACCGGTATCTGAACCACAGAAATTAATTTGTTATAGGTATAAATGTTGTGTTGCTATATGTTATTTATTATTATATATCCTTCTTATAATCATATCAACAAAAAAGTGCCTATTTACAGTGTGTAAATTAAATGTAAAGAATATTCTAGAATATATGTAGATCTATATACAGTAAAGAATTACATCGTTGTTTTAGAATACTTTATATAAATTAGCAGCATTAGCATTGATAGTCTTAAGATTGAAGAGTAATAAAATAAAACTTTAATTCTATACAGTTATGTTAGTTTACATTAGTGTCCGACCGAAACTGGTTTTACGACCGAAACCGAAACCGAAACCGAATTTCGGCAACGGTCTCAGTTTCGGCCGAAACCGAAACCGAAACCGAAACTTTCTTCCAAGGATCATGTTTTCAGAGAAAAATAAAGAAAATGTATTATAATCAGTCAGTTTTAATTAGTAAAACAAATATAAGTGTTAATTTTATACGGATAACCAGGTAGGTATCTATTCGTTTAATTATAAGTGTTAATTTGTAAAAAAAACAATTATTATATTGGTACCTACTTAATAATTATTAAATTGAACGCGAAACTCTTAATCCTTAATATTATCACCACTAATGCACTATAGTAAATACCATGTACCTAACTAATGTTTGTTTACATATAGCATCAGCGAAAGAGTTAAATTAACCACAAAATGTTTAGATTTTTTATTTTTATGGTAAACTTGATTCTACTATAATCTAGGTACTCCTTTGTAATATTAAATTACTTTTAGAGGTACTCTTATATTATGCATGATAAAACTTACCGAATTTAAAACATATCACACGAAAACTTACAACAAACAAAATGCACTGCAAACAAACAGGTTACGACATGATTACGCACGGGGACGCGGCCAAATGTCATAGTCGCTTGGATGTCATTTACCCGGCCGAACACACCCGAGCACAGCGCGGAAACTCTCGAATGCAGTTTCGGTTTCGGTCGTAGTTTCGGCAGGTTTGCTGCCGAAACCGAAACATAACCGAAACTCGTTTTTTTGCCGAAACTCGACCGAAACCGAAACCGAAACCGAATATTCGGTCGGACACTAGTTTACATACATGGACTTATCCATAGCATCTTTATTTTTTATGTTAATTAATACTTTATTTCAATATATTATTATGCTGCTTATAGTCACTTAATATTACCTAGTTACATTTTAATTAACATTACATATTGTTTAAATTAGTACTATCTACTTCCCTTAAAAATGGCAAAAATGATCAATGCAAACATTTATGAAATATGCATACATGTGCTCGCGTTGTATCACGTGTCTCATAAACGTGACTTATGATACAAGACACGCGAGTGTAAATCTATAAGAGAGAAGACTAAATGGAAGCATTAATTGTAGTATTGTTCATAACGCATCTATTATTATTGTACAGTCAATGTAATATTGCTTTTGTACGGTAAAAGATGTATTACTGTGTATTAGTTATAGAAAAAAGTTTAAAAAAAACGATCATAATACCTATTATAATATAAAGGTAGGTACCTATAACACAAAATGAAACATAAAATCTCTTGGTAGGTAAAGTATCTACCTATGTAATGCAGTAGGCAGTCTTTTTTTAGCTTGTTACTATTACGACTTATAGGTACCTACAATTGAAATTTTTCCCTTGGCTAATTTGGAAAAACATTATTTGTTTATAATACCTATATTGATATTAACGGGGTGTTATTGCTGTATGATGTATCAATAAAACCCAAATAATTACCCAAAAGATCAAACATCTTGTTTACCCACAATTAAGCAGAATATACGCTTAATCACAGCGCCATACAGTTATCACGTATTAATGGTTAATATTCATAGCAGGTAGAATATTTATGCAAGACTTTAAACTACTATGAATGATTAGTAGCGTATCCAATCTAGATAAGCAAAAATAGGTCTTCTACCATTTCCGTAAGATACAAATCCGTTTAGTACTACGAAGTTCGTTCTACGAAGGTCCGGAAGGTCAATCAATCAAAGTGAAAACAAACACTGCTAAGTGTTTGATAAATTTGTAAACAAACGTGATAATAAACGACAAAAAGTCTCCATTTTACATTTAGAAGCATTCATCTAGATTCTAGTACAAGCTAGGTTTCTCCGCCTTCAAGTTATCAAATCAAATCAAAATATTTTATTTAGTATAAAAATTGTTACAATTTCTTACTGAACGTCATGAGTCTACCACCAGTTCGGAAAGAAGAAACCTCTGACCTGAGAAGAACTGGCGAAAGAACCGTACCTTATGTACCATATATTTACCGTTGTTACCGTATACTATTACCTTTTTACATAAACATACATATTATGTAATATATATTATTTATTTATACGTCTTCATGTACGTAACTGACCCGCTACATACCTAACTGTTTTGTTTATTAGAAGTATTTTCTAGAGATACTACGTCAATTTTTCTATATTCACTTATAATACGTTGTTATGTAAAGTGTCATAAACGATTGTTATCGATGTTTTTTTTTTGCTTTTGTTTTTTGTACTCCAAATATTTATCTTATAACTAGCGATTTACGTTTGACTAAGGTACGATCTTCGTCACGATTTACCTAGTTTTAAGTTTTCGCAAACCCCAAATAAATTTCTAAAAAATAGCCTAAGTTACTCCTTTTAACATCAGCTATCTTTCAGTGAGAGTCTCGTCAAAATCAGTTTAGCCGTTTCAGAATCAGTTTTAGCCAGAACAAGGAAACTCATAAAAATTGTTTTTTTTTCTTATTACCTAGTACATACTTTCACTGTTTACTACGCAGCATTTTGTAAAAGCTATTATTTGGACATTTTTACTTCATTTTTCGGTATAGGTAAATATGAATTAAGAAGGTAAGTAATTCAAATAATATTATTTGAATTACAATATAACTCAGAAATGGCACTTATGATTTGGATCAGTTTGTATTGAGATAAGGTTTTCTTTTTTAATTTTATTTATGTTTTCTAAAAAGACCCAATTTTCATGTTTTCCGAAAAAACGCACAAGCACTACATTTTATATTATGTAGATATGTCGTATTTTATCGAAGATAAGAATAATTAATTGATTGATATAATATTATGTACCTACCTAACTCACGTGTCAGATTGCTGTTGGATGCTTCTCGAAGAAGGCGACCGTCCTTATCAACCGCAAGCGTAGCGCACGTGCCATTATAGTCCAAACGTGAATACAATATAATAATTGTTTAATATTATAAAATACCAACACGGGAATATAAAAGTAATTCTATGTTAATACATCTTGAAGTTTTAGTATAAATCAAATTCCTCCGCCGCGTCTGTCTGTCTTTCTGTTTGTGTGAACTCAAAAACAACTGCACAGATTTTTATGCTATTTTCACCCATGGCTGGAGTGGTTCTTGAGGCACGTTTTATAAATCTAGTATTTTATAATATGTACCTATGTACCTATGGTGTCCGTAACACAAGTGTCTTGGTTTACCATGGAACTAGATGGTGATGTGTTTTGATAAAATTTCCCAAAAGAAATATTTATCTACCTAATTAATTCATTCGTACAATCTAGGACACACGTGTAGGATTACTTTTCCGTAACAGCCACATATTCTTTTTCAGTAGATAACCTACCTACTTGTTGAAAAAAATGTATAATATTTAAAATTGAATGAATGAATGAGAAGAGTAAGGTAAAAATTCGAGATTAATGAGGTATTAGTTATATTTTATACCTAGTGTTAAAAATACACCCTAAATGGTTGTCACTAATAATAGTATGAGATCCTCCTTAGTTTTTGCCACGTTTATCTCCATGTTTGTAAATGATTTATGTCTTCCATTACCTTAGTGAAAATGACTTAATACAAATCTTTATATGGCTCTAATTAAATCGACCCTTATATAGCAGAACATTGTGTCTATTAATACTATTAGGTAATCCTTTAAACAAAAGTAGACTAAATACTAATAGATAGGTGTTATTGAAAGTAAGTCATCTCCATAATTTTTTTCGCTAGTGTATTATTCATACATATAAACCTTTAAGGTAAGCTTGCATGAACGGATCGCAGAAAGGCGAGTGACATGACGGCAGTGAGAAAGCGAAAGTGATGTCCTAGGATTGTAGACTTGCGCACCATCCTCTCGCGCTAACCGTCCAAATGAATTTCATGATTCATCAATAATATTCATTTTCTTCTTTTTAGATGTCAAATCAGTCTGGAATTCGATCAACAATATATAGAGAAATCTTACCTTTTTTATTCGGAAACCATACAGGCTACAGCAGACAACACCATCAAGTTACATAGACAAGGCTTGTGGTTTGAATACCAGATAGTTAATGATCTACAAATATATAACTTTAAGTACATTATTACATAATATTATTTATACATATACTAACACCGGTTACTGAAGTAACCGCTGTCACAGCTAACGTGAACGTTTGTGGTGACCTATGGGTATTAAAAAAATAATAAAAATAATTTGTTTCCTTGTTAAAAAATTAAATAAAAATGTAAGCAAATCTTACAAGTAACACAAGATAGAACAATCTTTTCTGCCATTTCAACACACCTCTCAGAGATAAGTTAATGACAGCCTTGCCTTTTGTAGAGACCGAAACGCGTCATCTTTATAGGTCTTCCTGTAAATTATTTAACGAAGAACATTTGCGTCATAAGTACGTCATTATTGGATGTGTCGCATATTCTTTTTAGTTTACTATATAATAAATAATTCGTCTGGGTCTTCTTTGGTTTCTTCGACGGAGGTTCCGGGTTTGATATCTGTTTGCAGTAAAAAGCTAACATAGTTTTTTGTTTGGAATGGTCCACTTATTTTTATTTGTGCACTTATTATCTTACTACGCAGAGACAAGATCTCCCGCGCAGATTCCTAATGACGCGATTGGCCGCCGTGACCGAAATTTACTTTGGGCATCATTATTATTTTTCTTTAATTAAGGGTACTTCATACTACACTATATATATTTAGGTCGATAGCTAAAACCAAGCGTGACGTTGTGCCATATTATCCTTAAAACCATAAAAATTGAAGCAATAAAATTACTGGTTGTTTTTATACTTAATCGATTAATGAAACGAGTGTATAAGGTAAGCTTTTGCCTGCCTACGAGGCAGTTGTAGCCCAGTGGTAGCCCGGTAGCCGGTTAAACACAGTGAAGCGGGTTCAAATCCCGGTAATCGGTGTTTTTCCTTACCGTAAGGCAAGGGGCAATAATGTTGGAAATTAAACCCGGAGTTTGAACCCACTACACTCTGTTTACCAAGCAAGCATGTAACCACTTTGCTATCATAGCCCTCAGTGATTGAATTAGTCAGTTTTCTAAGTCGTTAAAGACGGTTAAGTGTGGTGCGTGTGCGCTGGTGTTATGACATAATGTATGCAACTCGCCAATAAATACAAATACTTCTCATTTCGCTAATGCCAATTATTCAGTTTATTTACATCCCAATGCCAAGGTTTAATGCTCGTTTAGATATAATGTTATTTGCGAATATATTAAAATTATATAGTGCATTAATTTAGCAGTTCGTCTGTATGTACACTTTATATAAACAAATTGAAGTGATTTTTTGTTAAACTTATGAGTTTTCGTTTGTATATTTTGTGTAGTATGAGCTATTTATACTGCCTCGGTGGTGTAGTGGCTAGCATGTACGGTCATACGTCGAGAGGTCCTGGGTTCGAGTCCCGGGTCGGGTCAAGTTTAGTTACTGAGTCTTTCTGTTTAGTAAGCCTCAGTAACCGCCCGGAGTTGGGAAGTTGGCGGTGTGTCACCCCCACAGAGCAAGTGAATTTGTCAATTCAGTGGTCACCCCCGTGCCGAGGCAGAGCACGTTAAACCCTTGGTCCTGCGCATTAGCTCTCACTGGTCGTGTCGAACAGTCGTCCCACCGGAGCATGAGAGTGATAGGAATAGAGCACTTGTGTATGCGCGTAAACTTGTGCACTATAATATCTCCTGTGCCGTTGGCCAGCCCCAATGAGATTGGCCGCCATGGCCGGAATGGAATCGGTCGGAGAACATTATAGTATTTGCCTACAGTTCAAGAAAAAGACTGAAATGGAATGGTTGGATGGGAAATAACTCTGTCGGTCTGATTATTACTTTTTAATGATATTTTTTAAAGCTATGTCCATAAACTTATTTATGGCTTAGTTATATTTTTTGTTTTTGATTAATTTAAACAAGATAAAACAATGTTTAAAAAACCCAAATAAGTTCTTACAGCGCTGATAAAAACAAGTAGCTATGTAATATATGATAATTTGCTTTGTATTATCTTCTACGATCTAAATATATATCATCATCATCATCAACAGCCTTTTGCAGTCCACTGCTGGACATAGGCCTCCCCCAAGGCGCGCCACTTCTTCCTGTCAGCTGCCGTTCGCATCCATTCGATGCCGGCATGGCTGCGCAGGTCGTCTTCCCATCTCGCGGGTGGGCGTCCCACGCTACGTTTGCCAGTACGCGGTCTCCACTCAAGGACTTTCTGGCTCCAACGTCCATCAGTCCTTCTGCAGATGTGGCCTGCCCATGTCCACTTCAACGTGCTAATCCGAAACATAATGTCGGTCACTTTGGTTCTCTGACGGATATGCTCATTTCTGAGGTGGTCCATCAGAGAGACTCCGAGCATCCTCCGTTCCATAGCACGCTGAGCGACCTTGAACTTGTGGGCAAGCCCTGCCGTGAGTGTCCACGTTTCAGCACCGTAGGTCATAGCGGGGAGCACGCACTGATTAAAGACCTTGGTCTTTAATGATTGCGGGATAGGCGACGTGAGGACCTTCCTCAGCTTTCCGAATGCTGCCCATCCTAGCTGAATTCTTCTATTGGACTCCTTTTCGAAATTGTTTCTGCCAAGTTGAATTATTTGGCCCAGGTAAGTGTACTCAGAAACAACCTCTAATGGGGAGCCTTCGAGCATCACCGGTCTCGGAAGGGCATGTTCATTGAACATGATTTTGGTTTTATCCAAATTCATCCCAAGACCGATATTCCTAGAAGCAGCTTTCAGATCAGACAGCATTCCCTCCAAATCCTCCAGCGATTCTGCCGTGATGACAATATCATCAGCAAACCTCAGATGTGAGATGTGCTCGCCGTTTATATTGATTCCCCGCCCAGTCCAGTCCAGCGTTTTGAAGACGTCTTCCAGTGCATTGGTAAACAGTTTCGGGGATAAAACATCCCCCTGTCTAACACCTCTTTGCAACTGGATAGGTCTCGTCTGGTGGTCTTGGAGCTGGACGGTCATCGTCGCGGTCTCATAAAGGCATCTCATCACGCTGATGTACCGCCAATCAATTTGGCATCGCTGTAAGGATTCAAGAACAGCCCAGGTTTCAACCGAATCAAAAGCTTTCTCGTAGTCCACAAACGCGAGGCAGAGAGGTCGGTTGTACTCTTCGGTTTTTTGTACAACCTGCCTCAGCGTATGTATGTGGTCCAGAGTGCTAAATCCGCGGCGAAACCCGGCCTGCTCTGGAGGTTGAAAGGCATCTAACCTTGGAGAGATCCTGTTGGAGATGACCCTAGAGAACAACTTATACACGTGGCTCAGGAGCGATATCGGTCTGTAGTTCTTCAAAAGGGTTTTGTCCCCTTTCTTGAAGAACAGTACGACCACGCTCCTGCTCCAGCTTTCGGGAGTTCTTCCAGAGAAGAGGGAGGTGTTAAATAGTCTCTGGAGTTCCTTCAAGATTGGCTTACCGCCAGCCTTTAGGAGCTCCGAGGTAATACCATCTTCTCCTGGAGCTTTTCCGTTTTTAAGTTGCTCCAGGGCCATCTCTATCTCATCCAAGGAGATGTCAGGCAGGTCCTCCGTGAAGTGGCGTGTTAATGTGGCTCTTGGATCTGCAGGGTCAGCATCTGTTCTCTTTCGGTGCGAACGGTACAGTCGGCCATAGAAATCTTCAATCTCGGAGAGAATCTCTGGCTTTGAGGTGACCATGCCTCCACTAGCATTCCTCAACTTCGTGAGGTGGCTGCGTCCGAGGTTTTGGGCAAATACGCGTACCCCGCGGTTCCGCTCAATCGCTTCCTCGATGAGGAGCGTATTCGAGCGCCGCAGGTCACGCCGTATTGCTTTCCTGATTTCCTTATTCCGCGCCCTTTCCTCCGAAGGAGTAGCCAGTGGAGTTTCTCGTCGAATCCTCATCAGCTCAAGAGTCTCGTCCGAGAGTTTTGATTTCTTGGCGGCCGTCCGCTTCCTGCAGAACTTCTTGCCCTCGCTGCAGATAATTTCAGCCACATTATCGAGGTCCTGGTCAATGTCGCAAGCCGTGTCCAGGGCGGCGAATCGGTTTTGTAGTTCCAGTTGGAACTTTGTGGAACCCGTTGCCACTTGCAACCGTTCTGGTCGGAGCGTAGACTTCATCAGACGAAGTCTTTCCAGCTTCAAATTTATATTCAGGGTGCCTCGGACCAGTCGGTGATCACTACCGGTTTTAAACCTGTTGACCACCGAGACATCCCTGAATATGCGCTTCTTGTCCGTCATGATGAAGTCTATCTCGTTTTTTGCCATACCGTTGGGACTTTCCCAGGTCCACCTCCTCTGGGGCTGCTTCTTGAAGAAACTATTCATCAAGTATAGCCCCTGGGATTCAAGGAATTGGACCAGCATGTGTCCCCTCGGATTACGGTTGCCTAGGCCATAGGGTCCTACGACCGATTCGCCGCTCATCTGATTTCCGACTTTTGCATTGAAGTCCCCCATAACAACGTTGTAGTGGGCCTTGGTGGTGGTGTTTAAGGCTCGCCCTATATCTTCATATAGGGCTTCCACTTCGTCATCCGGTTGTGCCGACGTGGGCGCATATACCTGAATCACCTTGATTTGGTACTTTTCGGTGAGTTTAAGTACGAGGTACGCTACCCTTGTCGATACACTGGAGACTTCAACAACGTTGTTACAGAGGGCTTTATTGACCAGGAAACCTACGCCACCTTGGGATTTGCGGTCTCCTTCCCGGAAGTAGAACATATGGCCAGAGCTCAAGGTTATGCAGTCCTCCCCCTCTCTTCGGACTTCGCATAAACCCAAGATGTGCCACCGTATCTTGCTCAGTTCTACCTCCAGTTCGGACAGATGTTCGTCTAGCCGGAGACTGCGTCCATTAAACGTCGCCAGGGTCAGTAGTTTTGGTGACTCGGTCCGCTTCTGGAGATTCTTCGCACCCCTGGCACCGTTGTTACCCCGACCGTCACCGTGGCCGGGAACAGCGGCGCCGCCAGGAACTCGGGGCCTTCCATTTTTGGATTGCTGCATGGGGGGTTATTGCCCATACTCACCACGCTGGGCAGGCGGGTTGGTGAGCGCAGTGCCATTAGGTTTTTGAACCAGTGGCTGCTGCCCCTCACTGGCTAGAATTTAGCGCCTTATGGCTTTTACTGGTGGTTATACCGCCATCCGTCGGTTGGATTGCCACAAGGTTCTATTTTGTGACCCATCCTGTTCCCTTAGTAGACTCTTACTACACCCACGGGATGAGAGGGGGGAGCAGTATTCTTGATTGCCGCTGCTCCGTCTAAATATATAATTAAGCAATAATTAAAAGACTTCAAGCAGTGAAAACCGCAGGCCGAGACTTGTATAAGTTTGAAATTAATGTTCAATACTTTGTATTTCGACTTGTGGATCGATCATTCGTTCATTGGCTAATCATTCACATTATTTTTTGTTTTTATTTTTAGTTAAGTACTTATATTGATTATTTTTAAATTTTATTTATTAGTCTGATATAGTTTTATGTAATTATTCTTAAAAATAGTTTTTTTTTATTATTCATACTGAACATGATACGAGGCGTATATTTATATTTGTTTCTACCAAAACAAGACGTCATATTTGCTTTATACATATTATCATGGATCATGGTACGTATAAGGTTAAAACAATCTTTTTTCTTTCCATTTTTAACCGACTTCAAAAAAGGAGGTTCTATGTTACACTGTATATATATATTTTATGTATGTTCATTACATATCTTTTGTTATCTTTTGATTCTTCGTCTTGCATCTTTCATTTCTTAAATTGAATGCTTTCAAATACGTAAGTAATTACTTGGCAGGCAATACTGATGGAAATTTAGAGATGTTTACTGCTGCGATCTACAACTGAACTACATACATACATATGTACGCAGGGAGGTATATATCTTAGTAACTTCTTTTTATTTATTGTACAGACTGCACTTGGTTTACGTGGTGGACTATGGCCTATGAACTATGGTCTATATGGTCATATTGAAGGCAGACCCGTTCCCAGCAGTGGGACGTTAAAATGAGTTGCATACATACTGATATATCGATATAGGTGTAGTTTCTTGTCTGTGCTATAAATAATTTATTCACAAAATTATCACTGAGTTTTTACGTTCATTTAAGTAACTGTACTAATTATTATGATGACCTATAATATTAATTAAAATAATCCAAACCGTCACTGGTTTTAACGTAACGGTTTATGTAATTACCTTCTATACTATCTTTTTTAATTAAACTCGAACAAAGTTTATATTTGGTTGTTTATAAAAGCATAACGAAAACCTAGAACATAATAAAAAAATCTTATCTAAGGTCTGTTGTATTCAGGACACGTTGGCTCAATGTGTAGTGACCCTGCTTACTGCGCCAGCCGTCGCGGGTTTGAGTCCTGCTGGGAACATGCATTTGTTGAACAACACGTGTGTTGTATCAAATATCTGGTATCCGTAACACAAGCCTAGTAGCTTACCACGGAACTAGATGGCGTTGTGTGTTAGTGTCCCAACATATGTATTAATTTATATATGCATATTTACTAAAACCCAGCATAAGGTTTAAGAACTAACGTCAATGGCAAATTGACCTTCTACTAGTTGCTATGTTATGTCATACAGGAGCTTTTAGAGGCATATTAGATATTTAAATTTACTTGCTTTTATGTATTCCTTATTACATGCAAATAAGACTTAATTTCGCATGGTTTTTAGTTTATAGAGACTTCACAAGGCCAACTCCTTCCTACAGCGAACCAAATAACAATGCAAAGGATCTGAGTCATGAGCGAGTTGATCGGACCGAATGTTTTATAATATTTGATGGAAATAAACAGTATTTAACATTACATAATCATTAAAAATGCTTATAGATGTAATGACAGTTCTAAACTTGAATTTTATTTATTTATTTATTTTATTTTAACTCTTTAATGTACACCAATAATACACACAAAGAATAGACACAAAAACACAAAAAGAAAAAATGTACAGAAGGCGGCCTTATCGCTTAAAGCGATCTCTTCCAGGCAACCCTTGTGGTAGAGGAGTAAGTTTTTGCAAGTAAGGTAGGCGGTGTACGCGAAGACTTCGATAGATATACTATAGATTCATAAAACATACATACATACATACATACGTACATACTAACTTACATACATACATAAATACATACATAAATCCTTATACATACATACATACATATACATATATAACATACATACAAACATACATATAGAAGAGCTCATTAAGAAAGTCTGATTATACAAATAAAAATAATTCAAAAAATTTTAGGAAGAAAAATGAGGGATACCGTCAAGGAAAAAAGGAGATAGTTAAAGGGATAAATAATATTCTTTCAATAAAATCTTAAATTTGTCCAAGCTCTTAGCACATTTTATGTTTAAAGGAAGAGAATTCCAAAGGCGGACATACATTATAGTAGTAGTATTTTGAGGAGCATAAAATGCAACATTTAAAAGTAAGAATATGGTTAGTGGTTGGGGTTACCACTACATAGTGCGTTCACCTTGTCGTGGTGGGGTTGCTCATTAGCATTCGGCAATACAGTCTAGTGCGAAGCCAAAAAATTTACTGGGTGGGGTACACACCTTGTGGGGTCATACAGATTACTCTTATATTAGCATCCCCTTGGCAAGTGAACCAGCGTTTACGCTTAACGAAGTCAAAAATGAATCCGAATCAATCGGACTGGATTTTTAGGGTTCCGTACCTCAAAAGGTAAAAACGGAACCCTTATAGGATCACTTTGTTGTCCGTCTGTCTGTCTGTCTGTCTGTCTGTCTGTCTGTCTGTCTGTCTGTCTGTCTGTCTGTCTGTCAAGACCTTTTTTCTCAGGAACGCGTGGAGGTATCAAGCTGAAATTCATATCAAATACTCAAGTCTATGGTCTCTTGGAGCTGTGAAAAAATCAAACTTCTAAGTCAACGCGATCAAAAGATACTCCCGTTTATGCCGCAAATTTTCGACGCTCGCAAGGGAATCAAAACCTACAGGGTCTACAACGTCTTATAACACAGATAAAGGAAAAATTGCGAAAAGCATAAATTTTTAGTTACATCATATAATAAAAATATTTTTAATAATTTTAAACTTATTACCCCTTTACTCATACACCGTTCCGTACAGGTTTGTACGGAACCCTCGGTGCGCGAGTCTGACTCGCACTTGGCCGAATTTTTTGGTAATCTATATTAAAAAATTATAAAGCTGAAGAGTTTGTTTGTTTGGTTAAACGCGCTAATCTCAGGATCTACTGGGCCGAATTGAAAAATTCTTTTAGTACTGGATAGTCCGTTTATCGAGGAAGGCTACATTATATCACGCTACTACCAATAGGAGCAGAGTATCAATGAAAAATGTTGCGAAAACGGGAGAAAAATATTTCTTTTGATTTTCTGCCTTCAGAACGCGAGGAATTAGGAAATTTATGTTTTTCTTTGAGGTTTAAAGAAATATTGTTTATTTTGTTTACGCCCTCACATGTCCATTAGAATATCACAATTCTCAAGTCTTAATAGAAAAACGTCGTCTTGAACCTTGAAATAAGGCCTTTCGCGTTTTTGTTAGCACTTCTTAATTTTTCAAGTTCGATAAAAATAGAGCAAGGATAAATAATTCAGTAGGCGTAGAAATGACATATTCGAACTAGATTTGATTTTTTTGCACTTGAAATGCAATTTAATTTTTATTTTAATTCCTCGATCTCCTTTTAGAACGTTAATTTGTGTTGTAGGTGGAAATAAATTTTGAATATTTCATAAATTGTACATGTCATAACTTTTGCAAATATTAAATTAATGCAAACTTTAATGTAAAACTGGTTAGTCATCTATTTTGACTCGTTCCAAAATAGGAGAGATTCCATAATTCACAATTCTGTTCACGTTTGTTTCATAGATTAAATATTAAGTACATTAATAATATAACATAATATGCGATTAATAAAATTATATAAGAAGTGTAAAAGCATTAAAATTACATTTTTTTTAAATAACCCTAAAGCACTAAGCTATACGAATAAAAAACGGTTGACAAACAGACAAGAGAAAAGAACTGTTTTGGCTTTGCCTATTAGATTAATAAAGTGGAATATTTTCCAATTTTTTTTATGTATTAATAATTTATGTTTTTATTTATTTTTATGTTTTAATACAAATTTAAGTAAATAGTCTAAAAACTTAAAAGAATTATTCAAATATCTGCAAATGAATATCAACAAATGAAAAAATGCTTTGTGACGTCACGCGACCTATAATTGGGCACATCAACTTCATGACATGTCCCCATTAATTTAATCGCGTAGTGTCTCTAAGTAAAGTTCGTTACATATAGTGTTATTGTTCACTTCAATGTAGTATATTTTAGGCAACTTAAACAAAGTGGTCGCCTTGAAAACTGAAGCGGGTTCAAATCCGGGTCTCGCTTCTGATATTTTTAAGTGCGAATCATTTCTATCATAATTACCACTTGTCTTACAGTGAAGGAAAACATCGTGAGGAAACCTGCGTGTCTGAAAAAAACCTAGCAAGTTTTCGAATGACATGTGGAGTCTTTCAATGCATTTAGCGCCATTCAATACATTTAGGCCAGCGTGGTGGACTATGGCCTGATCACCTCGTATTGAAGTTAGACCAGTGTCAAGCGTATAAAAAATAGGGCTGAAAAACAAGTAAAATAAAAGGCTATTAAAAATTCACAAAGATTTATTTATATGTGATTCGATAGGAATAGCAATAACAATGTCTGTATAAACTACATATAAATTAGTGTAAAGTTTATCCGTTGATACGTTGATAGATATACTTAAGAGTAATCAGTAATCACAGAACTATCATTTTATTCAGGATATTTTTTTCATTTTACAAATATATTTTCTTATTATAGAAACATATGGTTATTCTTAAGGCTGGTCCCACACGAATTCTTAAAAAAGGAATACTCCTTTTGAATTATTAGTGTAAAACAGGTTTTAAAGTCCTTTTTAATTAATTTGTTTAATCTTTTCCTGATTTTTTTTAAACTATGACTATAAATACTTGTCTTGTGTATTTTTATAATATAGACCATATAAACGGTCATTAAAATGTTTATCTGAATTCTTTTCAAGCAAAAAGCACTGAACGAAATTTGACTATTACCTTTTTTGTTGGGAAATCTCTCACTCCCACGGAAAATATAATAGAGGTCCTAAGATCCTTCGTACAAAAAGTTAGTCTTATCTTCTAAAGTACACTCACAATAACAACTTTTGTCAATTTAAAACGTACGTAGGCATTGACGCATCCGAGCGAAGTTATAATATAAAAAAAGCATATATTAGACATGTCATTAGTTACTAACATAATTATAATTAATATTTAAAGAAAGATGATTTTATATAATATAAGAAGAATATTGTAAGAATAATTGTAATTAAAATATCATATTAGGTACTGCATGTTCTGTTATTTTGGCACAATGTGATTCACAGTCATTCAATAGTAACTAAGCGTCTAATATAAGTGAAGAAGGTATAAAAAAATACATTAACCCTAAATCGAAGAAGTTGTAGAGAAAAAGCTTACGATTTAAGCTGGAACAAAAAAGGCTAAACAAAATTAAAAAATAAATCTGTGGAATAACAAAAACATAAGTAAATATAAAAAAATACTTATAGATAGACAACAATAATATCACATTAAATTATTGGATATGTTGGGAAAAGAAAATTCAATCTAATTACCTATATATTGTTAATTGCATTTGCTTTACTATTAGTAATTAATATATAAAAATCTTACAAAATTTATACATAAATCCATTAAGAAATAAAAATTTATAAAATTAAATAAAATCTAAAAATCAAGCTTCCGAAAGCTATCAAAAACACCAAATAATTAATTTTTATTATTATTTATATGCCATTGTGTTCTTATACAAGAATATTCTGTACGCCTTATATTTATGGTATAAATTACATTAATTTGCACAACAAACAACTAGACGTACAAACGTAGGTATGTACATTGCTCACCATATACTCTATGTTGCTCACTGTACAGTGTACTAGGGATGTGACTTAGAGAAAAAACATAGATTACTAAATAATCGATTTTTCTCTCTTAAAAATAAATCGATTTGTAAACAATCGATTAACTAAAAAATAATCGACTTTTCCTAACTATTCGAAAAGTTGCATTTTTTCATCATTATAAAAAATTTTCCAAGTCGACAATAACTAATACAACAATCTGTTGCTTTTAAAATTGAAAAACAAACCAAGTTTATTTTCTACTTAAATAATGAGGAAACTGAATAAAATTATTGATTGAATTTTACGATTTTTAATAATTAGAGAATCGATTATTTTTTATTTTTTTATATCCCTATTGTGTACACGCAATCAAACGCAAAACCACAACATGGGCTTAAATCAAGACTCGAATGTAAAAACGAAATTATGTTCTAATAAATGTTTGCGAGATTTTTCCTAACCGTAATAAAATTTTAATTATAAATATAGTTATTACAAATTTCAGTGTAACATGAAATTGTGATTTAATAGAACTTAAGTTGTATCTATCAGAGGCTCTTGGGGCGCATCGGTTATATATATAGATATAAATTAGGTGTGTTCGTTATACTAGATAGCTGAAAAAATAAACTGCTATTTATAAATAACCAAATTGTCTGTTATTTATTTCCAGAGGCGTAACGAAAATATATAAGGTATAATATAAATATATTAAAGCATAAAAAATAGGGGTTTAAAAATAGCGTATTCTTATAACTCTTTATCAATATATAGCCGTTGCACCCACCTCTACAGTTATAACTCGTTATCAGTATATAGCCGTTGCGCCCACCTCTAGCAGCTTACCAACTATTTGGTTCAGGGTTTCTTGGGGGTTTCCTTCCAGGGTGCGAAGTTGGGTTGCGGCAGCTCCTTGCAGTCGACGAGGGGGTTGGTAGCACTGAGGGCTTCCATGACGCGCGGCTGCGCCTGGTCCAGCAGGTCTTCGTTGGCGCAGATCACGCCGGCGAGGGTCGTCTTGCGGATTTCTGCTAGTTGCTCTGGAATGTTCGATTTGTTTGATATGAATTAGCAAAATGGCTGGTTTGTGGGATATTTGCCAGATATTGTTATATGGTATACATGTTGGCAAATTAGATAGTAGTTATATAATAAAAAAATAAATAGATAATTGGGACTTCTTTAGAAATATAGCAGTCTATAGCTAAGACTAACTTTTATTAAACGGTTTTATTTAGCTCACCCCGTTTGTTTTATTTATTATTTATTATTTATTCTTGGGTCAAATTTAGTAATTCAAATTTCACCCTCTTCCTGTCAACCGATTAATCTGAAATTTTGTATACACTTTGGATTTTGGTGACAATACAATTATGTTTATTCATTATCATTATAAATTCAAGATGGCCGCCGCTACAAAATGGCGGATAATTTATGTTTTATTAATCCCATCAATATGGGTATCAAATGAAAGGGCTCAACAAGCAGAATACAATATACTATAAAAAATTGAAATCCAAGATGGCGGCCGCTACAAAATGGCGGATAACGTAGGTTTTATCAATCCCATCAATATGGGTATCAAATAAAAGGGCTCAACAAGCAGAATACAATATACTATAAAAAATTGAAATCCAAGATGGCGGCCGCTGCAAAATGGCGGATAACGTAGGTTTTATCAATCCCATCAATATGGGTATCAAATGAAAGGGCTCAACAAGCAGAATACAATATACTATAAAAAATTGAAATCCAAGATGGCGGCCGCTACAAAATGGCGGATAACGTAGGTTTTATCAATCCCATCAATATGGGTATCAAATGAAAGGGCTCAACAAGCAGAATACAATATACTATAAAAAATTGAAATCCAAGATGGCGGCCGCTACAAAATGGCGGATAACGTAGGTTTTATCAATCCCATCAATATGGGTATCAAATAAAAGGGCTCAACAAGCAGAATACAATATACTATAAAAAATTGAAATCCAAGATGGCGGCCGCTGCAAAATGGCGGATAACGTAGGTTTTATCAATCCCATCAATATGGGTATCAAATGAAAGGGCTCAACAAGCAGAATACAATATACTATAAAAAATTGAAATCCAAGATGGCGGCCGCTACAAAATGGCGGATAACGTAGGTTTTATCAATCCCATCAATATGGGTATCAAATGAAAGGGCTCAACAAGCAGAATACAATATACTATAAAAAATTGAAATCCAAGATGGCGGCCGCTACAAAATGGCGGATAACGTAGGTTTTATCAATCCCATCAATATGGGTATCAAATGAAAGTGCTCAACCAGTAGAATACATCCAAGATGGCGGCCTCTACAAAATGGCGGATAACTTAGGTTTTATCAATCCCATCAACATGGGTATCAAATGAAAGGTCTCAACAAGTAGAATACAATTTACTATGCAAAATTGAAATTTAAGATGGCCGCCGCTACCAAATGGCTGATAACAATTTTTTATCAATCCCACCAATATGGGTATCAAATAAAAGGGCTTGACAAGAAGAATACAGTGCACTATACAACCTCAATATTTAAGATGGGCGCAGCCACTAAATGGCGTATAATAATAAGATTTAAATTTAGAAATTGAATCTGTAATTTTTAAGTATCTGATTAATCCAGCCTGAATCCATCACCCAAGTCAAGATTTTGTATCGTGTTGAGGACTGTGTGGCGTTAGGGTGGCTAAAAATGATACGTCGTTAGCGGTACACCACCCAAGTTAAGGTGAAAGGTTAAAACGCGCCGAGAACTGTATGGCATTAGGGTGGATAAAAATGATATGTCGTTAGCGTTTTTCCCTCAAGACTCAGGCGCATCTTGTTGTACATAGCCTTGCCCCTTTATTGGACCTCTGGGGGGGTCGACCGTTAAAATGTCCATTACTCGTGGGAACAAAATGGCAAAAAAAATATAAATAAAAACTAAAAACTAGAAAATAAAAATAGGTAAAAAAACTTTTTAAGTTAAACGGTTTTATGTTAAACATACATTGCAATGTTTAAGATAAATGTACTAAAAACCAAAAAATAATAAAATAGATACAGTCGTGGGAATTATAAACATATGCATAGACTAGACTAAAATAAAACCGTGGGGCACGTCAATAGATATAGGCCAACTGTCTAACGACGAATTAAACGATTCTTCTATCGCACATTAAGTCGATAATTTGTAGACAATTGACGTGCCCCACGGTTTTATTTTAGTCTAGTCTATGCATATGTTTATAATTCCCACGACTGTATCTATTTTATTATTTTTTGGTTTTTAGTACATTTATCTTAAACATTGCAATGTATGTTTAACATAAAACCGTTTAACTTAAAAAGTTTTTTTACCTATTTTTTAATATACTAATATTATAAAGCTGAAGAGTTTGTGTGTTTGTTTGGTTGAACGCGTTTCTAAGGAACGACCGGCCCGAATTGAAAAATCCTTTGTGTTGGATAGTCCGTTTATCGAGGAAGACTATAAGCGTTATAACATCACGCTACGACCAATAGGAGCATTAATGAAAAATGTTCCAAAAACTAGAGGTATTTGGTTTCCAGCCTTTAGAACGCGCGCAAAGCCGTCGGAACGGTTAGTTTAATAATAAAATTATTTTATCTTTAAAAATAAATATAATTTAACTGTCTTACCTAAAGTGAATCTAACATTTTCATCCGAGGTTTCATACCAGAAGCGATCACCGATCTTCAGTCTGAGGAACTGGTCGGCGATGAGGCACGTGAGGGTTGGACCGAGGAGCCTGCCCTTGGGGTCTTCAGCTAACGCCCCCGTGTACAGATCTATATCGTCTACGTTTCTGTTAACAAAATTTTGAGATGATATAAGATGTGTCATGAGATATTTGAAAATATAATACTTTTGATCGTGGCATAGTTGTCCGAGTATTTTTCTTAAGGTCTCTAAGGCTTTTGTGAGATAGTGAATTATATAGGCTGTATTAAGGGGCACACCATAAGAAATGGTGATGAGAAATGGTTAAAAAAATATTTAGTTACTTATTTATTATGGTAGAATTTAGAAGACTCGAATTTGATTATTAGTAGCTTCCGGCAATCCAGTCACATTGGAAGCTGACTCACTTTGGTTGCTCCTGGTGCTTCTCCGACGACAGAGAATGGAAGTAAAGTTATCATAACCCTCAAAACAAAATACTGACTTGTATATCTGACAGATGCGAGAGAGAGAGTCGTCGAAGACGCCATCGAGCTGGTCACATTCGGCGAGCGCGGGCAGTCCGCAGTGCGCTCGCCACGCCGGGTACGCTGGCAGTCCGTGGTCGCGTCCACGCTGGATGTTCAGAGACACCAGGTCCAGTCCACATGGTACTGTCCCGAACCCGGTGCTGCTGGTCGCGCTGCCGGTCGCGTTGCCAGCGCCGTGGTAGGAGCCAGGAGCGGGACGGGCAGTGCCGTTGAATGTAGGTTTCCGCTCGAACAAGTGCTCGCTTAGCTGTTGGGGTTAATGAAGAAGTATATTTTCGTTGACTATGTTATGAAAATTTCATAATTGAACTATAATTTACATACTTACATTTATATAAATTCTATCAAAACCATAATATTATTCTAATTATTTTGAATTTATGAGTTTAAAATATTGCATGTCTTTGGTATACATATATACCTATATCCTTCAGAATATAGTAAGAAGGCCTTTGAAGCGTGTGAATTAAAAATCATTTTTGAAAATCAAAATCACGCAAGATTTCCTTCACAAAGACAATAAGAAAATATTTAAGTTTTCTTTTGCTTTTGATTTGTTAATAAATACTAAATAGTAAGAACCCTTACTTCAGCAGTGATATGCAGGTCCACTGAGTGCACGGGAGTATTGAGGGCGGAGCTGACGGCCGCCTTGGGCCCCTTCTCCTGGTACAGCGCGTAGGGGTTGAAGAGCATCTCGTGCAGGTGCGTGTAGCTGACCGTGCCCGTGCTCGCGTCTACGTTGTGGATCAGCCCCTAGGGGTTGGGGTTCCAGATGAAATGCTTGCCAGATCATATTGTATTAAAAGGTATATTCGTTTGGCTCAGTTGGTAGTGACCCTGCTTTCTGCGCTTGCGGTCGTGGGTTCGAGTCCCGCTGGGGGCATTCATTTACTAAGACCGAATGTTTGTTAATATGTATGTATTTTAAAAAAAGTTATATATATTATGTAGTATATCAACTATCTGGTATCCGTAACACAAGCATCGTAGCTTACTACGCAACTGGATGGCGCTGTTGTAAGAATGTCCTAACATAATTATTTATTTATATTTAAACGTGTTAAGTGCATTGACGAGATCTATTGTAATGAAGTAATAATAATATTTACGTCACTCTCTTCTTCAGCTACTGAGAATTGTAATTTTGTTTAAATTTCATTAAAATAAGTCTATATAAAGTATCTAAGACCTAAGTGCTGCACTAATAGTAATAGCACTTACGGGTATGTTTCGAAATAAACTACCTCTGTTGCAGTTCGAGTCTCATACACTTCAAAAATACTCTCGATTCGAGAGAATATAATATTTAAAAATATAATCTAGTTATTATCTCTAGAAATACCGGTAGCAAAGTGTGTGCAAATCTGAAGGCAGCAGCAGAAAAGTGGTTGGCGATGGAGGGGTCCACGGTGGGGTCGTACGCGTCCGAGTAACCCTCGCTCTGCAGCGTCAGGTTCAGTGCCCACATCACGTCCAGACCTGATGGTGACGGAAGTATTTATAATGGCAACAGCTTGAGTTTTTATAAATTTAGTTAAACCAAAAGCTCTTAAAAGTATTTTGTGTTAAGGAAAGAATTACAAAAATCATTAATCAGTAATGTTGTATCGGTATATCGATACTTTAATTCGAGATTCGGCTTACTCTATTTAATTTTTTTTCAGGAGGCAATAACGTAAACGTTAGTTGACGAACTGCGACGATTTGAGAAGCATGAAATTTAAGATGATTTAAAAACATTTATTAAAAATATTTGGTTGATTCCGCCGTTTCGAGCAAATTTTACCGTTCCGCGGATAAAATAAAAAAGTCAAAATTTTAATTTTTTTTCGAAAATTATCCAGTTAAGTTCGCTACTAGATTCATAAAATGTGAGAGGCACCTTTTTATCTCAATTCGTTATGGAGAAATTAATCCTTGAAATTTTACAATTGGATGGTGATGAAAAGGAGAAGGATTGTAATGAAATCAGGTAGGATGGTAAAGTTGTAAACTGAGATGGTAATGAAATACGACAATTCAGTTGCAAAGGAATCTATAATTAAATCTATAAATAAAAAGTAAGTATAGGAAAGAAAAAAGATATGACTTGATTGAACCGACTTGAACCGCAAAGCTCCGGATGTAAGATCCAAGAAGAGAGCCTTTTACTTAGCCGCCAAGTCCTACAAAAAGACATTAAAGAAGGCTCGTTTTGACCGAATTACACATATTGGCGGAAAGCTCTCTGCTCAACCATCTGGCAGCAGAGCTTTTTGGTCCCTTGCCAAAGCGGTCGAGACGAACTTCTGTCGGCCCTCACTCCCACCGCTGGTAAAACCTGACAGATCCCTGGCTCATACGGCAATGGAGAAGGCGAATTTGCTTGCCTCTCTTTTTGCCCAAAATTCATGTCTAGACTCTGGCTAAACCTAAATACTGGAAGCTTGCCAACGTGCAACCAGTGCCCAAAAAAGGTAGCCGTGCGGACCCTGCCAATTATCGTCCGATCTCAATCACCTCCATACTCTGCAAGATTATGGAGCGTATATTGAACAATCGTCTAATGGCATTCCTAGAACAAAACGATCTCTTCAGTGATCGACAATATGGGTTTCGCCAGAATCGGTCGACCTTCTAGTGTATGCCAAGTGCCAACCGCACCATTGGAGAAGCTCGAAGTGGGGAGGCGATCGCTGTCTCCCTTGACGTCTCAAAGACATTTGACAGGGTTTGGCAGGCGAGTCTTATAAGCAAGTTTTCAGCCTATGGTATATCTCCTGGCCTGATCGGCTGAATTAAATATTTCCTGAGTGACCGATCACTCAGAGTTGTGGTTGAGGTTTATTCATCTCACCCGTTAAAGATCAACTCAGGAGTTCCTCAGGGGTCTGTTCTCTCTATAACCTTGTTCCTGCTGCATATTAACGATCTGCTTATACCCGGTATAGATACGGGGGTACGCAGACGACAGCACTGTTGTAGAGAGATACCTGCCGAATGCTCAGGCCAGTAGAGATCAAATTCAGTCTGAAAGAGAGGCCATAGTAGAGCGGTTGAATCTCACACTCAGGACAGTCTCCATTTGGGGCGATGCCAATCTTGTGAGTTTCAACACCACCAAAACAGAGGCGTGCCTGTTCACCACAAAAAGGAGTCCTTTTACCTTGACTCCTACTTTCCGAAATGTGCCTCTGGAATACACTGACCGTCTTCAGTTGTTGGGAATGGACGTTAGCCCCAACATGAACTACGGGCGGTTCATCGAGTCTAAGGCTAAGGTAGCAAGCGAGGAAAGTTGGCATCCTCGCAAAGGTCCAACAGTATTTCACGCCGGGACAGCTTCTTAATCTATATAAAGCTCAAGTTTAGTCGTGTATGGAATACTGTAGTCACATATAGGCTGGTGCTGCGAAATGCCATCTGTCAGCCTTGGACTCGCCTTGCGCTGAGGCTTATTGGTGACCTTACCCTGGTCAAAGCCGTGGACATCCCACCTGTCCGGACGAAGAGTTTCGCTTTGTCATTTATTATACGTACGGCTAAGGATTGGAACAACCTGCCTGCATCAGTGTTTCCGCCCGATTACAATATGGGTGTCTTCAAGGCAAGAGTGAATAGGTGGCTACTGAATTAGTGCGACTTACCATCTATGACTGCGTTACCACTTACCATCAGGTGGAGCGTAGTCAAGAACTTATTCAGAATGGATAAAAAAATATTTTCTTTTTCAGATTCATTAGAATGAATAAATGATTTGAATTGTAGCTGATGCTCAGAATTATATAAATCTAGTTTTTTTGGAATTAGTTTTATATTTGGTGTCTCATAAAATTTACGGTTTTCCCAACTTAAACGGATGTCGGATAAAATCTTGACTTTTGGAGATCTTGACTTTGTTGCTGTTGTAGCTGTTTGTCAAAGGCGAAAGCTGTAAATCGATTGGACCTGAGAGAAGTTTTACATTATCAAAAACGTAAGATTCATGTAGATATTTTAAAATTATGGACTTGTCTATGCTTAATGACTGGTCGATATTGACATCAAGTGCTTCATTTGAATCAAATTGTTCTTCACCGTAATCATCACAATGAAGAAAACCCTAATGTTTGTTATGTACAAAAGTAGTGCTAACATCTTGACATTCAAAACAACTCAGACGCCGTAAAGCTATAATTTTAGTTTTATCAGTAGTCCACACGAATTGATGGACTTCCATCGTGCCTTTAAATCCTGGGATGTTGAAACTCTAAATAACATAAACATTTGTCATTCCTTTCCAAATCATTTCATTACCTTCCGGTAAAAAAATGGACGGTACGGACGGAAATGAATTGGAGATGAATGAAAAATTTCAACTTTTTCGGTGTTATCTTCGTAATTATTTACATGAATAGTCAATTGATAGTATAAAAAGAAAACGCTTTTAATGAGTTATGTATTCCTAAAAATAATTATAATTTATATTATATATTACCTTGCAAAATTGTAGGAATGTGATGAAACAATTTATGGACGAAGCACTTATAAGACTGTAAAGATCGTAAATAATTTTAACAGCGACTTGCATACGTCCACTTTTCTCAGAGGCCTCAGCCGACTGATCGGTTTAAAGTACATTTTGATTTACACCGTTCGTCGTAAACCTCTATTTCTCGAACAAGGAGTAAAATTTTAAGTATGGATGGTAATGACTTTTTTTTTGTGACAAATTTAAAGTTATTCATTATTATAATTGTATTATGTTAACTGTTAATTTAAAATATTTTATCGATAAGTCATTAGTTTGGTTTTAATATTACATAGTCATAATAGATGTTATTTGAAAGATTATGAAATTTCTACTTAAAAACCAGCTGAAGTGCATAGCTGGACACAGAGAGGAATGATTTTAATGGTGGTTTTTCGCGTTTTTATAGTAAACTAATTAAAAAAACTGTAATATTAAGAATACTACTTTGAAAGTGATTATATTGAAAGTGTATTGGCAAATAATATTCAAAATTAATTCTCTTGTTCATAGCTTAATTAATCTGGAAATGCTTTTTGCACGAAACTACGGAATGACCCATTTACATCTAACTAGTAGGTTATAATTTAGTATAATGATAAAGCTTAATTAGAACAATTACCAAGTATGGAAGGCAGGAATTCAGCATAAGTGATATGCTGCATCTGGGCGCCGAGGATCCGCCGCGCCTCCTGGAAGACGGTCTCGTCGTCCCACTGCGGGTTCAGCTTCTTGAGGATGGTAGCGACGCGGTTGTGTTGTCTCGCCCAGATCAGATGCATGGTGGTTAGGTGGAGGTTCTCGTTGGCTCTGTCATCGCCTGGGTATGCCATATTAGCGAAGATTAGTTTTAGCTATAAGCAGCTTGTAGTGTATGTGCAAGCGCATGGGTGGGGGCAGTTGCTTACCAACCGTTGTCGAGAGTACACGTGTTTTGCAGAATATATCTGAGTATTATAAAGTGTGTGTTTTATTGGATCTCAAGCCATCACGCAGCTAATTTGTACAATGAACATGTGAAGAACAGATTGGTCTCGGGATTCAGGAATTTTGTTGAGCTAATTTAAAAGTTTATGGAATTTTAAGTATAAGACTTTCCTCATTTTATTTTGAAAAATAGAAAACCACTAAAATTGAAAAAATATGACTTTTCTAGAAATCAGGTTTCTAAAATGTGTGAGGTGTGTTAATAGGTGTTAACAGGTTTTAAAGGAACTTAAAAGAGAAACAATGAGATGGTTTATCACTCACCCACACAATCACCTAACTTTTGGGAAGTTCAAAAATGAGCTTAAATTTTAGATTTAGATTAGATTTTTAACCGACTTCAAAAAAAATTCAAAAAAGGAGGAGGTTATATGTTCCGTTGTATGTATTTTTTTTTATGTTCACCGATTACTCCGCCGTCTGTGGGCCGATTTCAAAAATTTTTCTTTTGATTGGTAGGGTATAGTTCCGAGGTGGTCCCATTGTCACCAAGTCAGGATCTGATGATGGGATCCCAGGGAAATCGAAGGCAACTCTCAAAATTTACAGGCACCTATTATGTTTTTGATATATTTTCTAAACCCGATAAAGCTTTTACGTATGAAAATCATCATCTCATGTGGATGAGCTGATGATGGAAGGTAAAATTCCTCAACAGTTGTTTTTTATGTGTTTTCACCGATTTCTCCGTGAATTGTGGGCCGATTTTAAAAATTTCTTTTTTGTTCGGTAGGGTATACATTCAAGATGTTCTCATTGTCACCAAGTCAGCATCTGATGATGGGATCCTAGAGAAATCGAGGGCAACCCTTAAATTTTATCGGCACTGATTACCTTTTTCATATATTTTCTAAAGCTGTTCAAGAATTTGTGATGATGTAAGGGATATATCCTCAACGGTTAGGAGTTGAAAGAAAATTCTTTAAATATTATACGTAGTTATGAACTGATAGTCGTATTCCTTCAGGATATTAGGTGGATTGATAATAGAAGGTAAATCTTATTAACATCTACGAGTTACGTGGAAAAATAGACGTGGACAAATCTCGATTGACTATTGTCGTTCATTTCAAAACTTCGCTGACTTATTGGAGCAGTAGTTTAGTGAGCCTTCCAATATCTTATTTAAACATAATAATTTCCACAAAAAAATTTAAAATAAATTATTTTTTAACAAAAATGAAAACCGACTTCAAAACGCTACAAATCGAAACTAAAAAGAAAAAAAAATAATTTTAATTACTTAGTTATTGTTGGAGTCGGTGCCAGCCAAAGCAAAATAATCTTAATACAATTTAATTAATGTATCAATTTGTAAATATAATCAAAATATCCGTTCGAAAGGTTATTGCAAAGGCAGGATAAAACTGTCCTTCTTGGCTGGCACCGACTCCAACAATAACTAAGTAATTAAAATTATTTTTTTTCTTTTTAGTTTCGATTTGTAGCGTTTTGAAGTCGGTTTTCATTTTTTTGATATAAATGTTGCTTGTTAATGTTTGATTTAAAGTTTTTGCAAATTTTCTGATCAATTCAAAGTTGCAGAGCCTAAATCTGGCTGTTGAAAATAAAAATTGGTATGTTCTGACAGCTTTTTGGTGATATTCCGTTAAAGCCAAAGAGCAATCTCCTTATATATGGACATGGATTATGGATAATGTGGTTTTATAATAAAACGTCAAAAGAGATAAAGTTATACCACTTACCAGATTCAAAACAGTAGCGTCCCTTCGCGTTCATCTCGACTGTATTGCAGCCATCCGTGGGGTCAGTAGAAGGAGGCAGGAGTTGCCAGCGGCCAAGACGCAGCATTCGCAGCTGACCATCCAGACCAGCTCGTAACTGCTTGGTTTTGTTCACCGTAAAGCTGTATACTGTGGAGCCGTCGAGGAATGCGGTGGCCTGGTTGAGCTGTTCTCTTTGACCTGGATGATATAATGCTTGTGTTGTTAAGGAACCTATGAGTTATATCTTAAGACTAGTTTTCAATGATCAGATAGGTATAAGTAGTCATAAGCTAAAATTAAAGTCGGTACGTCCCCATTAAAACATGTATATTGCCCTCCGCTTCGTAGCTGATTTTATGTATCAATAATCATATACCTACTAACTATATGCAGTGGTAGCACGTGGTAACATTCCGGAATATGAACCCGGATCACTTGAGATCCAAGTGATCCGGGTTCATATTCCGGTTCTCGCATCGATGTGCGAATCATTTCTAATATTATGATAATAGTGAAGAAAAATGTCGTTAGAAACCTGCATGTCTGAGAGAACCTAGCAAGTTTTCACGCACTTGGCTGTAGTGACTATGGCCCTCGAAGGGAGGGCAGTGAGCAACAGTGGGGAAATTAATACTAGCAAAATTAAACATTTCACTTACAATATTAAATTTACATGAGATTTTAGGCGTCTTACCGAATCGGCAAGTAGGTGCTGGCGCAGACCTTACAAACTCCATACAAGTGACGTTATAGTCTTGATAGAAGGGGTCTTCTTTATCCAACTTCACGGGAAAGCATTCTGGATGAGTAGTCTCTGAATTACAGCAGGAAATTGCGGTGCTGTTTTCACCTGGAATTACAAATAATATTATGTAATAAAACGAATATGATAGCAGTAGCTCAGTGGTAACGCACCCGTTGGGATAACCGAGTGATGCGGGTCTCCCAAATCTAATATTTTCATGTGTGAATCATTTCTAACATGATTACCACTTGTCTTACGGTGAAGGAAAACATCGTGAGGAAATCTGCATGTCTGAGAGAATTTAGCAAGTTTTCGAAAGACATGTGAAGTCCGCCAAAAATGACTGAATATAATACATAGATACAAACGAATGGGAATGAGTAACAGACCCTCTCTTTCCTTAGGCTAATCTGTAACTTTTAAAAATATATTATAATATTATGCTATCATGTTTAAATTTCTCGTAAAATTGCCTACATGGTATATTTTTTCTATAAAAAAACTAGATTATCTTAATGGATAGCTTAATTGCTTTGGATTAGTAAATTAGCAAACATGTTTTCGCGTTAAGATTATATATTAGCTTATTATTAGTTCGAGATATGTGGAAATGTCTAAAAAATAAAGGCCACATTCATTATTAAATTGTATTTAAATACAAAATTAATAATTAAATTGTATTTAAATCTAAAAGTAAAGTAGAAATCAGATTTAAGTTGAAATAGATATCTGTAAAAGAAATAATAAATATTTTTTTATGGACAAGTTAATAGTAAAATTTACATGGAAATCATTTCGAATACATGTACGTATATGTGCTTTGTTTTTTTCCATTCAAACAATAAATCTTTGGCTTTGACGACGTTTGGCTCAGTTTGTAGTGACTCTACTCACTGTGCCAGCCATCGCGGGTTCGCGTCCTGCTGGAAGCATTTATTTGTTGAGCATGAATGTTTGTACTCCAGTCATGGGTGTTTATATTTATAATATGTGTAGTGTATCGAATATTAAATCTATGGCATCAACTATCTGTTATCCGTAACACATGTCTCGCTTACCACGGAACTAGAAGGCGCTGTCTCGAAATATAAAAAAGCTTACCCTTGCTCAAAGCAGTGGCAGTGATATCATGGTCTATGAACTGTCCCCACACAGCCAGCATGACTGTGAAGGAGGAGTCATGCGCGTAGGTGGGGCGGTGCACTGTGACGCTTACGTCCCGCGCGCTGGGAAGCACCGACCCGTCGTTGGCGACACGGGGCGAGCTGATACCTGGTTTTCGGTTTAGAATGTTCATCATCAGCCCTTTTTAACGTCCCACTGCTGGGGGTGGGCCTCCCTCAGTACGAGGGGATCAGGCCATAGTCCACCGCGCTGGCCTAGTGCGTGTTGGCGGACTTCTCATGTCTTTCGAAAACTTGCTAGGTTTTCTCAGACATGCAGGTTTCCTCACGATGTTTTCCTTCACCGTAAGACAAGTGGTAATCATAATGGAAATGATTCGCACGTGAAAATATCAGAGGTGCGAGACCCGGATTCGAACCCACATCACTCGGTTATCCAAGCGAGTGCGTTACCGTTGGGCTACCACTGTCTTTAGAACATATTATATCATTATTAGAACTACCGAATTATCTTTTTTTATTTCTTTATCACTGTTTTTATTACATAATTAAGTGTTATATTATAGGCAGTTTATTATATATTTTAATTTTTTATTTCTGTAGTTTTTCTTATTAATCCTTAATATATGATAATTAATATTTATCAATAATACATAATACATTAATTCTTCTTAAAAACATGCAAATTCTTAGTATATCTATAGCTTTTTTTTATTTAAGATGTTTTTTAATAACACTTTTCAGATCTAATATATTATTATTCGTTAGTTACAAATCATAAATTACTTAAATTAAGGTATTTATTAATAAAATAAATTTATAAAAAGTATATACCTTGTTAAATAAACTATTCTATCACCTACTACAGTAAACTTACCATCTCCGTAATCAGGAGGCAAAACTCTTCTAAAGGGCGTGTTAGAGACTCCCCAAGTGAGGGGGTTGTTCAGGTTATTACACGAACCGTCCTGAGTACGGTATTTGGAAATCTCGCAAGGCTTTGTTATTGGCCGACAGTATGCTGGCTCTTCGAAATTGCTTTCTGTTGAGGGGCCCACACCCACCCCTCCTTCTAATTTGGGGTCCGTTCTAAAAACAAGTTGTATATTAACGAATGCTTTAAATAGTCAAGTGCCTTAAATTTAATTTTAGCAATTTCTCTCTTATGTTTTTTATATGAGTACAATGATAATGAATGCGTGGTTCCAAAGGTTTATTAGTGTGTTAATCACACACTAATAAACCTTTGGAACCACGAATTTCAATCAAAAGTCAGTAAAAGCTTTGCAATGCGCAGTGTTATGATGCAAAGATGGGGGATGATCGGACCCACAGAGCAGATGAATATAAATAATATATTTCGTGATCGGACCTCACAAAATAAAGGCGGTATTTCTAGACAAAGTTTATAGTACCTACTAACGACTAACCTTGTACCTATGTACTAAGTACTGTTAGCTACAAAACTCTTATAAAAATTAAATATTACCTAGTAGGCGGCAATTTAAAAATTAGTGAAATGTAAAACAAAAGAATTAGTTCTGAAAAGAACTGTTATAGACGACACGTTCGACATTCGCTTATGAATAGAATTTTGTCTGTATGTCTGCTGTAACCGCATCTCGAGAAAACCATTTGACAGATTTTAATGAAATTTTTCATAATAATAGCTGGTTATCCGGGTCATCATATAGGCTATTATACAGCTGGAAAATGTCTCATCTTTGAGAACTCCATACAACTCTAACCGTTAATATGTACGTAGGGATGAACCCGGGCAAAGTGAGAGTGAGTCGTTAGTGTATAATATTTTTCACATTTCTTATTTCTACCAAGAAAGAATGCCATCGTGTCTAACCGCTTGGCTTAATGTATTAACGAAACTGACTACAAAAACGAAGAAAATTGCTACCTACAAAATATGTTCTGTAACATTTAACACATCTTAAAATTTAAAATCCCCACCACAAAATTGTGTTTTTAGGGGCTAGTCTTAAAAAATACTTTATGGATTTTCGTAAGGTTTCACTTATAGGAAGAGGGATTGTCAAGAAAGGTTATAATCACTACATAGTATAAAACAGAGTCGCTTTCTCTGTCCCTATATCCCTATGTATGCTTAAATCTGTAAAACTACGCAACGGATTTTGATGCGGTTTTTTTTAATAGATAGAGTGATTCAAGAGGAAGGTTTATATGCATAGCTAGCAGATCCCGCGGCGTTGCCTGTGCATGTAAATGTAGGGAAGAGCTCGAGCGAAGCAAGGGCGAGTCGCTAGTACGCTATAATTTGCAGAACACATCAGTTTAAGCGCGAGCGAAGCCGCGGGTTCCGCTAGTATCTTTATGAATTATAGCCTATGTGTTATTCTGATGTGTAACATATATTATTGTAAAATTTCATCAAAATCCATTAAGTAGTTTTTGCGTGAATGAGTAACAAACATACATCCATACATTCTTATAAACTTTCGCGTTTATAATATTAAGAACTTAGTATGATTTTGTTAAATACGATGAATATCTAGACGCTAGTGAAATATATTTTGAATACGATTGATCAACTCATATTTAGAAGTACTTGCGCCTAGTATTAGATAGCATTAAGATTATTCGTATACAATATCATCGGTCGAGCAGTGAAGCCAAACTAGGCCGGATAGAATTTCGTGGTTAAGTGTATTGTCATACGAGATATTGATCGCACCGGCTTGCCTACATTTTAAAATTATTTTTGTATAGCATTACTATCTACTTAATTCTTAATCTATGTACATCACTACATAGTATAAAAAAAGAGTAGCTTACCGCTGTCTGTCCCTAATCGATATGTAGGTATGCTTGGATCTTTATAACTCCGCAATGGATTTTGATGCGTTTTTTAATAGAGTGATTTAAGAGGAAGTTTTATATGTAAAAAATACTAGTGGAACTCGCGGCTTCGCTCGCGCTAAATCTAGGGCGACCCGAGCGAAGCGACAGCGAGTCGCTAGTAGGTACATGTAATAACATTCTGAATCGAATCTGTACATTAGGTATTTATTATTTATAACTGGGATTGGTGCCGAGGTCGGCCCTTGCTACGTCGACCAGTGTTGGTCCATTGTAGCTCCCTTAAGGTGAAATTAAAGTTCTCCGCTTAGTCCTGTTGCTTCCAGGAACTTCCAGATTTTCTGAGCGGAGAGCTTCTGTATCTCTTCCGGTTGCATGATATGTTGCCCCAGAAAGACACTTCTGCGGTGCATGAGTGGTCCGCAAGAGCAGAGGATGTGCATAGCAGATTCCTCTGACTCATGGCATAGTCTGCACATTGCGGACTGACTTAGGCCAAGGGTAAACATATGTTTATTGAGTTTGCAGTGGCCAGTGAGTATTCTGGTTACCGCACTAGTTTTATACTTGTTGAGTTGAAGCAACTCTTTTGTAAAGGTTTTGCGATATCCCTTAATTAGCGCTTTGGAGTGAGTTTGTCCAGAGGTGGATTGCCACTCTTTAAGTGCTTTGAGATTGCAGTCATATTTGAGAATTGAATAGGCATGTTGTTTGGCAATGCCACAAAATGGCTCGGGGCCACATTGTGGGGTTTCAGCGCCCGACCTTGCCAATTCATCTGCCTTTTCATTCCCATCTATACCTGAATGACCCGGGACCCATCTGAGGATAACTCTGTTGGATGTACCCAGGACGTTCAGGTTGTCCATGCAGTTCTTAACCAGCTTAGAGTTGGTCTCAAGAGAATCTATAGCCAATAGTGCTGCTTGGCTATCTGAGTTGATGTAGATGTTTTGGTTTCTAAGCTTTCTCTCCAGAATGACTTCAGCACATTTATTGATGGCGAAGACTTCTGCTTGAAAGATGGTGGCCTCCTTACCTAGATTGACACTCATGTTAAATCTAGGCTTAAGGCCATAGATTCCGCACCCTACATCAGATCCTTTCTTGGATCCGTCCGTAAACCATACATGACTGCCCTTTTTGTGAGACTCTTGGCCGTTCAGCCACATGTCCCGGTTGGGAAGGTCTATTGTGTATTGTTTTGTAAAGTTGAACTCTGTGTTCATGCCATCTGCTGGCATTTTTAGAGTATTGTGTTCGAATGTCGACTCTTTGAGTTTATTCATATATTGCGATTGCAACTTTACATTCGATTGTGTACAGAGCCTGTAGAGGCAGGATTTTGCTTCCTTTTGCAAGTGCAGGTATAGCGGAGCTATGTTCAACAATGCATTTAGAGCGTCTCCTGGTGCCGAATGGAAGGCTCCTGTAATGATTAGACATGCCATCCGTTGTACACTGTCTAGTTTGCTCATTGTTGTCTTTTGTTTGGTTTTGTTACACCATACTACTGAGGCGTATGTTATAACCGGCCTTACCACAGCGGTGTACATCCAGAGAGCCATTTTGGGTTTTAGGCCCCACTTGGCTCCAGCCATTCGACAACATATGCAGAGGGCCATTTTGGCTTTTTGTATAATGTTGTTGAGGTGAGAGTACATTAGGTAATACTTTTTCTAAATATTATTGAAATATTCATCGTTATCGATATAGAGGCCTCTATAGCAGTTTTTAGGATTTTTGTCCGTCTTTCTGTGACCGCATCTTGACAAAAGGCAGGCAGATTTTGATGTTTGGGATAATGATAGCTGGTTACCCGAGCCGACATAGGATAGGATACTTTTTACTTCTGGAAAACAACTAATTTCTAAGAAATATCAACTAACCGTTAACTTACTGTATACTATGTGGTTTCTAAATATAAATACCTATCTTAAGTTTGATAGTGACACCTTAATATATATATATACTAGCGACTCGCCCTCGCTTCGCTCGGGCTCTTCCCTAGATTTAGCACAGGTAAAGCCGCGGGATCTGCTAGTTATGCATATAAACCTTCCTATTGAATCACTCTATCTATTAAAAAAAACCGCATCAAAATCCGTTGCGTAGTTTTAAAGATTTAAGCGCACATAGGGATATAGGGACAGAAAAGGCGACTTTGTTTTATACTATGTAGTGATATATATATATACATACTATTCAATAAAACATTCAAGTATATATATACTAACAAATTAAAAGTAAATTGCCTTTTTTACATTGAATAAGTTAGACGTGGTATGAATGTCGTTCGTATGGAACATCTTAACACAGAGTTTCATGTTACCGCTCGACTCTACGATCAACATTTTAGAATTAAATTTTATACTCTAGTTAATTAAGCCGACTAATATGTACCTATGTATCTCTAATATATACCTACTATTTACTAATGTACTATATGTACTAAACCTACCTATTATCTGTTATATGAAAATAAATATCTTATACAAATATTCGGAGTGACAGACAGATTGCTATAAGTAATTTATCTGATGATTTTTTTAATGACTTGGATGCGTTAAGGAAGTAGACGTGTTTATTCCCAAGGAATTTAAAAAAAGATTTAATTTTTGAGAATATTTTTTTAAGTTATATCGTTAATGCGAGAGTAATGAACATACTCTACGATAGAAATATAGAAACAAAAACAGAAGTTCTTGGAAAGATTTTCGAAAATCTAAGGTTAACTATTTAGTTTTTATCTCATTCATATGAAGTCAGTTATAATTTAAACTTCGTTATTTTTGTCACAAGATCAAATGGTGTATTCAGAGTAATAGATTATCTTTAATGAAAGACAATTGATGTAGTGCAGGAAACAAATGCCCTCGTTATTCTTAAATTGGTCGTTCTTTGTCGCTATATCACATAGTAACATGGATTATGTCAAAGAGCTTTATATTTTTGTTATATTCAAACTTTAAAAGATCCAATAAGTATTATGTAACTAATCATACTAATCAAACAGTGTTCTTATAAATCATTATAAGTTGTCGAATACATTATTAGGCTTAGGTTTTTTTATAAGTTTTGCTAGATAATATATGTACATCAAAATATTATATAACATACTTAATACGTATATTTAAATATAATAATTAATCTAAATATTAAAAGCGAAAGACCACTCACTCTGAGTGAATCTCGAACTCTCTCATAATCACGAAATTAAATTTGGCAGGGAGGTACCTACTCTTACTTTATACATATAGTATTTGCGACAGAGCCGTAATTATAGGGAATCCCTTTTTAATTTGCTTAAAAGTCCTTAATTTTTTGAGGTAGGTACATCCTTTTTTGGCAGGGAATAAAACAATTTACGCGAATCTAATTAATTTCATGCATTAGTATGAAAAAAATATATTATTTTTACTGCAGTATCACGATGTTCAGCATTCAATATTACACCTTATAGCTGTCAGGTCATGTCATGTAACAATTTGCTCATTATCGAGAAATTACCAAAACCATAGACATCTAAATATTATGTAGATACTTTTAATATGACCCAATAATAAGCCTGCCCCAATAAAAAGCTTGGCATCAGCTGGGAATGTAGTTTAAAAACAAGTTTTATAATAATTAATTATTTCGTGTGTCTTTCACTTCACCCTGCCATTCTAATATGCATTTTTTAAAAATAACACAATTTTGGTTTATATTGAACAAATTAACATATTTTTATGTAGATATGGAACCGGTAATATAACAATCACGTGATGGCAAATCTAGTCGGAGCTTCTTTTCGATCTATTATTTTATAAAGCTAAGTATATTTATTATGCCTAAGGTTCCACTCTGGGACCTAAATTATTGCTACGAGTATTACCGTACCAACTGTCGAATAAATGTTTCAATTTAAAGATAAAAAGAGGGTATTTTTTCTGTTATTTAATAAACATTATATACAAAGACGAATAGATCCGTTAAACGGAAGTAGGAGAAAACTAAAGCAACTATGTTAGAATGTCTTAATTTTTATATTTACAGGCTTTTTAGATATTAGTAGCGTACCGTTATAGACTGCAACCATAGTAGGTATATAGAATGACCTTTATACTATGCTGCAACCGTCCAATCATTAGTAGAATGTGACATCAATTCATGAGTTATACAAAGAGAATGTAAAACCTACGGGAGTTATAAGTATTTAGGGTGTAACCACTTACAAAATATTCAATTAAATTGTCAATCAAATAAAGCGTGTCAGTCGTGCAAAGAATACTTCGCCATGCTCATGGTGGAATAAAGAAGACGATCGATCGATCCATGGCTACCTTGAACGAACCATAAAACACTTACCCATTAAGTAAAGCTTTAGTAGCAACTTCAGCGGCGAAGGCAGAGTCTGCCAGCGGCTTCACCAGCGGCGAGGTCGCCGCGGCTCGTTGCGCTCTCGATGCAGGAGAATCACTGTCCAATGGCTGTAGACTGCTTTCTATTATTTTTCGCTGCTTTAAGGCATCCTTTCCTTGCGCTATGGCTGCGTCTAAGTTCATCTGTGTCGGTGTAGACCCTAGCCAAGGTCTGGGAGGCTTTGCTAAAAAAGGTTTTTTTATTATATTAAGTAGTCTATAAATATGTATAAAATAGGTACTGATGCGTCAAATATATTTTAAGTCAAAACGCATAATTTATTAAATCTGATTCAAAACCTAAACTAGTTCTCTTTAAAATGCACTCCCGACTTAATTTTAAATTCTCTAATCAGGTTTTCGAAGAATTAATTTTTTATTGCTATTTTTCGTATCTCGCCGTGTGTCACTCAGTGCTTTTTGAAAAAAACATAATTTTGGTTCAGATTGAAGAAATTATCATTTCTAATATGCAAAACCGGTAAGATTCACGAGACTACATCATTGCCATTTTGCGAGACCTACGTAATAACTAATAACCAACTATAATGACATGATGAAAAGAGTTTATTATTTTGTTTGTTCTAATTTTTAAAAGTTTAGTTAAGTAGTTTCTCAGGTTCTCTCTCCAGGATGAGGGATCGGATACAAAAAAAATTCCATTAAAAAATAAATACTCGGGATAAAAACTATTTTCTATCTTTTAAGTTGAAACAAATCACACATTTAGAAAAATACTTTAAATCGGATAAGTAGAGAATTCATCCCGGACCTATATTATAACACTTGAATTTTATTAAAGTCACTATGTTTTTACGTGAAATTATTTGTTTATAGCAGAGGCCACTTTCGGGTCGAGACGCGCCATCATGACTGTGAAGATTGAAGAATAATAATAAATAATAAATAAATAAAATCTTTATTGGAAACATTATTTACAATAAACAAATTATGTACGATAATGGCTACAGTAGTTACAAACAGTGTCGTAGCCATTAACGCCCACTTCCGGATTATGTATGTACATTTTTTCCAAATCAAAAAGGTTTTAGACTGGTGGTGGTTGATCGTGGCCAATTGGAACGTTGTGTTGTGTGTGTGAAGGATAGTTTTATCCTGGCTTTGCAATGAACAAATTGATAAATTAATCGAATATATTAATTTAATCTATTAATGTAATTTTGCTAATGGCTGGCGCCTGGCACCAACTCCCAAAAAATACTTTTTATTTTTGCTACTTTGAAGACCTAACTCCTAGAGGTTGATGAAGTTTCCCTTATAGTATAAAAATAATATTGACAGAATTTTCCTTCAACTCCTAACTGTTAAGGAGCTGTACCATGCACCATCAGCTCATCCTCATTAGATGATGATTATCAGACGGAAATACTTGAGCAACATTAAAAAATATATGAAAAACGTAATAAGTGCCTATAAAATTTGAGAGTGGCCCTCATCTTCCTTGGGATCCCATCATTAGATCCTGTCTTGGTGACAATGTGTAAGAGTGACAGTGATCGCAAGTATTATACCCTACCGAACGAAAGAAAAGTATTTGAAATCAACCAACAGTTGGCGGAAAAATCGGTGAACACACATAAAAATATACATTTATATACAGTGCAACATAATATAATCCCCTTTTAATATGTAATCGGTTAAGAAATAATCCAATTAAGACTTGGAAGATTTTAAGTCGGTTAAAAATCATAGGATTTTAATCATACACGTGCTAAAACATGAAAAACCACTATTTAAATTTTATTGTTTTTAAATATTAACAATGTCACATATACAGTGGAATATATATAATATTTTATATATGTTTTTATGTATATAGTTTCGAATAATTTAAATAGATCCTTATACATTTTATTCTGCCATGTTAAAAATTACTTGAGTTGTAAATAAAAGAAAAGTAAATTACTTAGTTGGTAAAGGGTCGTGGGACTTTCCCCAAAAATGCGTTCACCGAGTCGTGTCGTGGCGGCAGTAGTAGTAGGGCTCAGTAGCGTTATTCAATCCGACCGGGCCCGAAGCCATGAAACTTGCAGGAGGGGCCCACTTCGGTGGGCGGTGTGTCTTGCGGGTTGCTCCTGGTACTTCTCTGGATAGCAGAGTAGACTGTGGAGCAACCCCCATGACTGTGTGGTCTGCTTCGACAGACCTGACGGGCCGTCGGTCGCCGTCATTGAGACGGATGATGGGTGCTTGGATTTTAGTGGACACCGAGCAGTACTGGCTTGCCGGTGAGTCCCACATAACCACCTGTTTTCTATAGGTGATATGCGTCAAAGCATTTCCCAAGGATAAAAAAATATAAATAAAATTATATGAGTTAAATGTTACAATTCTTGTTTTAATTTAGATATATTGAAAGAAAAGACGATAAATCTGCCGATAAATAAAGATAATTTTAATCATTTAATGTTTAGTTACTACATAGTTTAATGAGAAGACGCATCACCCCTTGAAAAAAATGAGGCGGACCATTCTCATTCACGTTTCCTTGAGATAGTTATATTGGTTCACATCATTTGTTAATTTAAACAAGCTCGTTTATGGGCTAATAGGGCGAATATCATTATAAATGGTTAAATTATACATTTAATTTCGATGAACTTGGAACCGGCGCGTGCTCAAATGTCAGCCGCCAAACTACATTTTGATAATGTTATAAGTTATGAATTAAATATTCGAAAGGAAGGTTTGACTAGCTCTTTATGTGTTAGATCGTTTATTATTATCGATGTCAGAGGAGTCCATAAGCAATTGCTTAGGGCATCACATCTTGGGCACCTGAAACAGCACCCAAAAATTTCTATTAATGCTTTAGTTTTAGTATATCTTTCGTCATTCATACAAATTCTAAGGCACGTAATGATCTATCTTGTATTAGATACATGTTCTTTTAACAACTAGTTTACTTAATATTTTCTTAGGTTTACGCGAATATTTGACATTTATAAATGAAACTATCTATTCGGAGACAGAGTCTCTCTCGTGACCATGATTGCTAAAGCATTCGAAACGTCGGAAAACAAAAATCAAAATAAATCCGCGACAAAATCCGAAAAGATACTTTCATTTATAACTAGTTTACTTATGGATAGCAGGGCCCAAAGGCTACAAGTGTGGTTGCTTAGCCCATAAAGTAGTCTCAATTCGGCACTGATTATTAAGACAATTTTAACATGCTATTCGAAGTCGAACAGATTACTTATTAAACTTAGGTATTATAAAAAAAGAGAATTGTTGCTACTTTACATTCATTTCGCTTTTAAAATCTCTGACAGGCCTCGAAGCTCGTAAGATTATCTCAGATATAGACCGTACAGGCATAAAGTAACTTAAATATCGTACAGGTTTCATAACGATGTTTTTCTTAAGAGCTACTGTTTTAATTATAGATTTAAATATAGGAATATATTATATATAAATATAATTAAATTTATAATTAATATATATTTTTTTATTATATTGTTATATTATTTTCTATATTTTTTTCTATAATATCTGTCATCGTATTAAAAGGCGAAATAAGACGAATGACCATTATTTTTTAAAAGCTGTTATTTAGCTTTTAGATCATTAGACGGTATGTTTTTATGGTAGAAATCTTCTTCACTTCTCTTACCCTATAAAATTGAAATTTTGTGTGTACTTTAGTGCTAATTAAAATATTTATTACGATATTATACTCCATTTACGATAGACTCCTGACGAAGCAACTCCGCATTGCAGTTCAGACACAATATTTCACAGTCATTTACTATAGCCCATTCTAAATCCAACACGGTTTCTCCAGGATTAGCTCGAAGTGAGATCAGAAATACGAAATTTTGTATAATTTTTGTATTGGATTCACCAAGTGCATGTCCGGTCATCACAATTATGTGGACAATGAAAAGCGCTTTCAAACTTTCATACTATTGGTCGATGATTACTCGTAAACTTGTAAGGTCTACTACCTCACTGTGATAGTTTTCGGTAACTTCTTCAAATACTACCACCATCTTTAAATATCCACAAAGAACCATTTATCTGACATGGCACTTCAGTCAGCACAATCGATAAATATTATTTTCACAGACCCCATATTGTGGGGTGTTGTTAAATAGCAATAGCACCCCACAATATGGGGTAGACAAGAAAAAAAGATTTCCACTTTATGTGGTATGTACCCCTACAAAAAATTTTTTTCAAGACCCATTTTACTTCTTCTTCTTCTTTTTTAATTAATTGATAGTAAAGTCTCTGAGCTAAGCTGCGGACAGACGACGGACGGATATGGCAAAACTATAAGGGTTCCTTGTGGCCTAAAAAAGTTGTGTACTCAGGGGACCCAATCAGCAACGAAGTTCATCGCCTTTTCTTCAAAACCAGATGTAATTTTATATGGATATTTTTATTATTTATTCATAAACTAGCTCTTTATTAATTGTCTTGACTTGAAGGACAGTGGTAGCCCAGCGATAGCGATAGCCCAGATATATCAAAACAATTTATTCGAAAATTGTAGGCCTTAAAAAAGGGCTACAGTCAGAAAACTTTGTAATAGCATAATATGTCCCATATGTACACAAAGCTGACCGAAGTAAGGTTAAGTCTCTAGTATTTTTAAACATTTAAATAAACTGGAATAATATAGATAAAAGTATGTGCATATTTTAAACTTTACACCAGATAAGGAATATAGGATTTCAATTAAGAATATAATAATGTTTAAGTTAATGTGAAATACGAGCTATTTAATTAGAAAAATGTAGAAATAGTATTATAATAATGTCATAACACTATTCCTATTTTTAAATTAATTGCTTAAGATAAAAGATTTGATTTTGGAGATAATATCCTACAAACGATAGTCAATACTCAATAAATATATTCTCGTGAATTAACGCGAGTTGGAATTTTTATAATCCAGTGATAATGTCGATGGCTATCGGTTTATAACCGATTTATTGACCTATACTAAATTATACATTATTAATTATACATGTCAAGTGGTAGCCCAGCGGTAACGCGGTCGCTTGGATAACCGAGTGATGCGGGTTCAAATCCGGGTCTTGCACCTCTGATATTGTCATGTGCAAATCATTTCTATCATTCTTACCACTTGTCTTTCGGTGAAGGAAAACATCGTGAGGAAATCTGCATGTCTGAGAGAACCTAGCAAGTTTTCGATAGACATGTGAAGTCCGCCAACACGCACTAGGCTAGCGCGATGGACTATGGCCTGATCCCCCTCGTACTGAGGCTCGTGCCCAGCAGTGGGACGTTAAAAAGGGCTGATGATGATGACGATGACGAAATAGTTAATTGCCTATTTTTTTTTGTTCATTGTTATTAACAAGAAATATAAATAAACAATTCGCAACAATAAATAAAGAGCGAGCGCTGTTGACGTTCATATTTCAATTCCTTCAATTTACTTTTAAGGGTTCTCGTAAATGTACACTCTGATTAGACATTATTGTAAAAACCAATGATATTCTAAGTTTTGTAGTGGAGAAAATGGTTGATAATTAATGAATAATAACAGAGAATTGTTAAGAAAATGATATATTATTTGAATAGAAAATATATATTATAGAAAACTAAGCCTAATAATGGTTCGTTTATATCGTATTCTTTTGAAATAATTCTCTTAAAGTAATTAAAGAACTCTATCAACTTCGAAGCGCTGTAAGACCCAGATGAATGTATAAAATAAAATAAAAATATAGTGAAAATTATTCATTAAAACCCAAACACAACAAGAAAAAAGTTATAACGCCTGAAAGAAAATTTGTTCCAGAATTTTAGGCTATTTTTGTTTATAACTTTTTTATTTTCTATTTTAGGATAAAAAGTAATAGGGTCAAAGTTGTAGACAATTTAATTAGATATGAATAATATGTATATATTAATTTGTATAATATAATGTTGTATATTTTTTGTAGGGTTGCTAGTTTACGAGATATAGCGCGAAAACCCTTTGCACCCGATTTTCAATAAATGGCGGCCGGGAGGCAAGGACGGCGACCCCACAAACTTGAACTTAAGCTTATACTAACCTCCCTACACGTCAAAAAAATAAAATTGCAACCTCTGAAAAACGCAACCCTAAATGTAACTTTTCAATGGAATACCTTTTAGCTATAAAATAGCTTGATTGATACTACTACCGAAACTCGAGAGTTCTCTCGATTCCAATTTAAACCACTACACGATTGTGTAAGAAACTAAGCACTATCGAGTCAAACTCGATTAAATCAGTACTCGAAGTTGGTCTAAATATAACAAGAACCTGTGTTTAATTAGTAGATGAAGTTATTCTTCATTTATCAGATCGTGTCTAGACTTTTTTAGTTCATCGAACTTTTATATGCAATATATTTTCACGAATAATTAGGAGAAAAAATAATAAATTAGGAGCAAAAATATATTCGCAAAAACATAATATGATTCTAAATTAAACCGAATTTATTAGTTTTAGATACGTGTAATAAGCAGAAAAGGTCAATTGAGCACAATCACTTAAATTTTGCAGTAATTAAGTGGTAATTTAGAGATAATTTAATGCTGCAAAAATGAATTTTACACTGCATTAAATTGTTCAAAAATTAAGCTAGCTTAATTACTAAAACGCTAAACGCGTATCACAGCATCTAATCAATTTAACATTAACTTAATAGTAAATTATTGGCCATTCGTGAAGACTGAAGGCTATTAAAATATATATATTATTATATTTTTTTTTATTTAGCAGAACTTGCTAATTTAAGGGTATGGGTTTCTACGGTTCCTCAACCACGATTTGACAGCGGTACAGATCTCGACGAAATAAGACGTAAATTAAGAATATTTTTTTTGATATCTGGCTTAGTTTCAGAGATAATGATACTTAAAAATCGAAAAATGAAAGCCATCTACTCAGTGTTTTAAGCGGCTGCGTTGTCGGTCTAGCTAGCTAATAGTTGGCATGTTACAGGTTTCAGGTCTTGGGTTTGATTTCAAGGTCTGACTTGATAATTAAATTTAAGTACTAAACAAATGCTGCTTAAACATAAATCCTTAGATGTCGGATCATAATGTATTACAAATAGCAATATAGTTTAATCAAGATTTGATAAGAATATAGCTTTTATATAAAAAAATATACGGCTGATTATGAAAAAAAGTCGAATGGCTTTATCGAGTTGATCAGTTTTTTTTAACTCGTGATCGAATAGAAATAAATACATAGAAACAAATTGAACTCGATCAAAAATATGATATAAATTATATAATGCCTACTGTTTATTTATGTTACAAGTCTTACTAAGAAAAGATTAAGAAAAATATATATCGAAAATAAAATTAATATATTAGCAAAGCATAAGTCATTGGTAATACTTTAGTGGTCTAGACTAGATCATTGTAGAACTCCAACTAGGCATAGTATATCTAAATACACGACAGCATACGTTGTCATAGATATTAGATCTAGTAATTTAACAATAAAACTTACATTTCAAGGGCCAGGTCATCTTAAACAATGGAGTTAGATTTTCATTAAAAGTTAGTCCAAGGGTCAAATTCTTTGGCGTCTCATCGCTGGGTGTGACGTCAGCGTCGTAGCCCAGGTTGAAGAAGATCGTGACCAGCAACGACACCGACAGGAGAACACTGCTGTACGAGAATACGTATTAGTTTATTTTTACCGACTTCCAAAAAGGAGGAGGTTCTGTGTTCGCTGCTATGTTCTTTTTATACCGACCGTTTCCAGTATTATGACTTACGTCTAACAAGAATAATCGTTGGTTCAAATCTCATGAGAGATATTTTTTTGTGAACTTCAGGTTGTGAAATGAAAAAAGACCTGACAAAAAACCAGTAAAAACCTTTTTAATAATGATATGGTAAAAAGTAAACAATATAAAGAAAAACCTGAAAAATGTTATATATATCATCTCTTTTAAGGCTACTGGTTTATAAACAAACTGAAACACTTTGCTATAGTTACAAAATTGACTACGATGGAGAATCGAATCTACACTTAGTGTACAAGAAAACGGTAAACTGATATAAATTAATGGTACCTATAGGATCAGATCTCAATTCAAATATTTAAATATCATCATATTAAAATTAAATTTTATCGAAACTTACATAGTTACATAGTAACATACAAATATATGTAGGCATAAATTATTATTGCTATGTGTGAATCGATTATCATGATTCTTATTAAATACCTTGAGATTGACATCTTAAAATCCAACTGCAGACGTGAAAAAATGATTTTTAAAATAAGTTAAAGGCATTGTTTATTATATGCTTTAAAACCTTTAACTCTAAACTTAAACTTAACCTCATATCCTTGTCCTTAAAAAATACTAATTTAATTTTAATTTCCGGTAAATTATATAAACTTAAAGAATTTAAATAGTTAAAATCAATAATTTAAATACAAATAGACCGAGCTGGCACGTTCTATAACTTTTTGTGAATTAATTATAGCTTCTATATATGTAATATGGAAATCTATTTTTAATACATGTAGGTAAAACATTTTTACCTTGACTCAATGAAAACACCCTAAAAGAAATACCGCTAACTTATAAAGCTAAATTTTATTTCGTTAAATAGGTAAAAAGGGATACGCAGGTGAATCCTGAAAAATGCTAGATGATTTCTAAAAAAGCGAAATTCTCGAAAGGATATAGCGCGCATTTCCCGCGGCTTCGCACACGTTCTAAAGACCTGAAATCATTTTTTTTTCTGAGTCCCGCGGTACGGTACCACGCAGAACTAAAACCTGTCCTTTCCGTTTTTGCAACATTTTTCATTGATGCTCCGTTCCTATTGATCGCAACGTGATGTAATATAGCCTATAGCCTTCCTCGATCAACGGACTATCCAACGAAAAAAGAATTTTTCAATTCGGACCAGTAGTTCTTGAGATTAGCGCGTTCAACTAAACAAACAAAAAAACCAACTCTTCAGCTTTATAATATTAGTATAGATAGGAGTATCGCGTATTGCGACGTATGAACGAGGAGGGGTAGAGGCGAGAGTGTGTTACTCCGGGCTCCGGCGTGCAATAAGGTGGTAAAAGTTTCGTTCGGTTAGTCATAGACCATAGTACTGGTTTTCAATGCCTACATACGATATAACCTGTATGCAAGCTTGTTGTAACTTTTCAAGTTTATGTTTTGAAAACGTCTGCTTGTAAGTTATGTTATGTTTTGAAGAATTGTGCTAAGTTGCTTATCAGTTATGACTTACCTACCCTACGTTTTGACAGAGAGGATATATTTCTCAGCAAAGAGATATTAACCGTAGTAACATATATGTTACCCGGATAACCAGCTATCATAATCTTAAATAACGGATCTGTCGAGCGGTTCTATCGCTATACGGTTACAGACAAACGAACAGACAGACAGACAAAAAAGCTTAAAAATGTAGTGCCTTTGTATCGATTCAAATGACTATTTCGATAATGTTTTTCAAAAATTGTGAAATTAATAGTTAGATTTCATTATATATTATATTACTCTATATTATCAAGTATTTATATGTATAGTATATAGCCTCGGTGCGGTGGTGTAGTTGCTAGCATGTACGGTTATACATCGAGAGGTCCTGGGTTCGAGTCCTAGGTCGGGCCAAGTTTAAATATTGAGTCTTTCTGTTTAGTAAGCCTCAGTAATAGCCCGGAGTTGGGAAGTTGGGAAGTTGGCCCTCGTGCCTCGGAGAGCATCGTAAAGCCGACGGTCCTGCGTCTTAGCTCTCACTAGTCGTGTCGAGTAGTCGTCCCACCGGAGTATGAGAGTGATAGGAATAGAGAGTGCACTTGTGTCTGCGCGTACACGCGTGCACTATAATATCTCCTGCGCAGTTGGCCAGTCTCAATGAGATTGGCCGCCATGGCCGGAATCGGTCGGAGATCATTATTATTATTATTATATATGTTGTATGTGATGAGATTTCTGTTAGAGATAAGTCCACCTTTGCCCTCAACTTCTCTGTTATATTTATGTTGTTTTTTTCATGTGCCATAAAGAATATATAATAATTAATGATTATAGATAAAGCGTAAAGATTAAAATAAAGTTGCATACATTAAAAGAACACAAACAGCGCACTGAAAATTTCTTAATCTTTTCTGATACGTCCTAGAAATGCTGGACTCGAACATATAAGTGGGAGGCACCAATGGACTTCTTTCCGAGCTGGTTTGTGGTCGCTGCATGTTTACTGATTAGGTACCTGAAACAACATTAGAAATTTTATTTTTGACCAAAAACTTATAATATATGGCTGGTAATCTTCACTATTTATCACTAGAGCCTACATGCATATTATAAAACAAAGTCCTCCGCCAGGTCTTTCGCGATAATCTTAAAAACTACTGCGATTTTCATGCTATTTTAACCAATGGATAGAGTGGCTCTCGAGGGCTTAATATATAAACTAGCGGAACCCGCTAAATCTAAGAACGAACCCGACGAAGTGAGAGTGAGTCACAAACATCCATCCATCCATACTTACAAACTTTCGCGTTTATAATATTAGTATAGAATAGATCTAGCCGTTTTTGGGGTTTAGAGAGACTAACGAAAAGTAAGTGATTTTTATAATATACTAGCGACTCGCCCTCGCTTCGCTTGGGCTTTTTCCTAGATTTAGCACAGGCAAAGCCGCGGGATCTGCTAGTTATGCATATAAACCTTCCTCTTGAATCACTCTATCTATTAAAAAAAAAACCAATCAAAATCCGTTGCGTAGTTTTAAAGATTTAAGCGTACAAAGGGATATAGGGACAGAGAAAGCGACTTTGTTTTATACAAAGTATGTAGTGATACGACAAGTTTGTAAACTATATCAAAAACGTTCTAATCTATATCAGTCATAAATAATAAAAGCATTAATTGGTTCAGACGAACCAACATTTAGGTCTATCGGCTGCGGTGTCAATGGAATCCTTATAATTTCATTACGTGTTTCCTTTTACTACGCTCATTGTGTGTTTAACATAACTTCGTGCATTGATCCTATAGAAATTGTATCATAATAGCCGAAAAAAAAGTTTTATTAATGATCCAATCTTTTAAAACAAACCTTTAAAAAAGAATCTTTTATTGCAAATATGTAATCGAGAACCTTATTAGTAGGTATTAAAATATATTATAAATGAGGAAGTTGAATAACTAACTAACTACTATGTTTATTATTTGCAAATATAAATGATGAAAAACAAGTTGACGAAGTAACAGCATTATGCAGTAGTAGAGTTCCGGTACGAGTACAACAATTAGTATAGATTTTTTTGTAATTAAATATTTCCAGCAGTAAAATTATACCAAATTTTATCGAAAGTGCTTTTATCGATATCTTTTATGATCACAGATATACAGACTGACAAACAGTCAAACAGACACAAATCTTAAAACTATAGGCCTCTTCGTCGATAGATTTGCCGTATGATCACTTACAACGACTGGTTGTACTATAACGTGATGTATCGTGTGGTTGAGATAAATTGAGTAAAAATCAGCCTCTCACTCTTCTTCCCTCTAAATACTCCAAAGAAATCACGTCAATTCGTTACTCTGTTTCAACGTGAAATAAAGACAAACAAACAAAAAAACTTTCACATTAATTATTATATTATTAGTATCGGTTTATTGAGGTTAAAGGCTTATATTAAGTTACGTTCCTTGAGAGGCGAATGGCGTAATTATATACATATAAATAAAGTTTTAAAGCGAGTGTCAATCGAAATCCTTACAAATTGTAATCACAATATTAATAAAAAAATATTATGGAAATGGAATGAAAGTATAAAAAATGTTATAGTTGACCCTAGACTTACAAGTTATATTTTTTTCTTTAGATTTACACGAATATTCTATTGTGAATTCTGTACCTACATTGAATTTTTTTTAAAAGTTTTATTGAAATAGTTATTTTAGCGCAAGCGAAGTCGCGGGTTCCGCAAGTAAATTTATAATAAACTTGCCAAATTATATACTAAAACCTTCCTCTTGAATCGCTCTATCTATTATAAAAAAACCGCATCGATATCCGTTGTGCAGTTTAAAAGATCTACGCAAACATAGAGACAGACAGCGACAGCCGACTATATATAAGCGGTATAGAGTCCACTTAGCAGATTTTGATTAAATTTGGTACATATTATGATAGCTGATTATCCAGTTTGACATATAGAATACTTTTTTCTGCTGGAAAAGGTCGCACCTTCGAGAACTCTATAACCGTTAAATGTATGTAGGGACGAACCTTTTGGAATCGTTTTGCCTTTTGGACGATTTTGCAGGTGTATTTTAATTATGGTCAAGATCCTGTTTCAGACATCTCACAAGTTATTATAGGAACTATAGTTAAATAGTCATATTTTCCGATTACTTTAGATTTTTTATTTTAAATTTTAGAATCTTATTTTCATGAAATCTCATTTAATTTAAACTAGCAAATAAAATAAAAACAAATCAATTCTACGGGACCCGAATATTTTTTTCGGAATAATAGGTATATAATAGTAATACATGGAATAATAAGTACATAATCTATTTCTGTGCACTCAAATTCGTTCAGCTTTTTGACGTGAATGAGTATTTTCCCACAAACATTTATTCAAACTTTGCATATATAATATTAACGAGATTAAATCACCATTTATATTTCATATCATAAATTTTATTAACTAATAACTATCGATAAATACAACAGACATACAATTTGAGAGAAATTTATCAAATGGTATTAACTTGATACGATGTTGCTACCCGATCCAAGAACAACATATTTTTTCCGAAATATTTCAAACTGGTTTGCGTGACGTTTTTTACTTATTGTTAGTGCGGAATAATTCGCAATAATTGGTATTGGAAATGGGATATGTTGAATAATAATATAATGACAAGTTTACGCCGACAGTTAAATAAAGTGAAACACGTGTATATGAAAAGTTTTTCATAACATAGGTAATTACTCTTGAATGTACGAGTTTATTTTGTTATCTTAGACTGATTCAAAACAATCAAATTCAATCATTAGATGTTTATATACTATTTATTATTACTACAGGATATTAATTAATGCAAAAATGATTGCACAATACTTGCCATCATGTATTTATTGCACAATACTCGCTACCTATTTTTTGCGCATTTCTGATAAAATACTAGATACTTAGAATAATTCTAAGACTAGATAAATAACTTAACTTTTTTATTACCTACTACTTAAAATTAAAATATTATGTTGTTTACTAGTATAGATATTTTTTTCACTTTTCATTAATATACGGGGGAACTTGTATGGTAACTTGATAGAGCACTTGCGTTTACGATTGAACGGTTAATATGAATGTGTATTTAATTACCATTATTTGTGATATTGTAATTTGAAACGACATTTTATTAAAAAATTATAAAAAAAAAATGTAAACATAGTTTTACACTACATACCTAAGTCCTAAGTTTAAAAATTAAAAAAATGAAGAAAAGGTTATAATATAACAAAGCCTGTCTTGATTTAAAAAAATATTAACGATCTTATTTTTTTAATATATACTTAGTACAATAATGTTTAAAAACTTACCCTAAATTTATAACAATTAATAGGTTGAACTCATGCTACAACTTATACTCAACAAGGGCGACTCTATGTCTACCGGTCAGTCGCCCGACGAGGTTTCAACGCAACTAAATTGTTACAGAGATCAGGAGTTCGGCAGTGCATAGTTAATTATTATAATATATTTAAGAATTGTCTTATAGATCTATCGATTAAGAGTATTCAACGCTATTATTAGAATCAAATATTTCAATGTTTTTCAATTTATAAGTTATTTACAAAGTGTCTGTTAGATATTTGTACTGTGTTCATTTAATTTTCATAATAATATCAAGATGAGATATTAAACCAATTTATGTAAGCTTTTATGTTTTATTACATTTATTTGAAAGTAATTGTATACATAACTCTTGCGATTGTCGAGCTGTCGAAAAATTTTACTGTTAAAGCTCTTAACCAACTGAATTCTATTTATTATTTATTTTTTTGATCATCAATAGTTTCAATTTGGTTAGTGGACTTAAACTACACGTTATTTGTCTACTTTTGAGCTTCATATGCGACACCAACAGCTGATATCCTCGATCAAAAGTTCTGGAAGGTCAAAGCGGTCAGATACAAGTTTGATCATAACTGCAGTCGCAGTCACGTCTTCTTGTTTAGCTTTCGAAACATCATGAATTAAAAGTATTTCCTTATAGTATTCCTATCCAGACGGTCTTGTTGTTCAGAAAATTTTAATGGTTGCTGCAGATTTTCAAGCGTGTGAGCACAAATGTTCAAAAAGCACTAAATTGTGCCGTTATGTTAGATTTGTTCCTAGAGTCAAAATATTAAAGTTAAGCTGAAACTTTAGTTATTGTGGTATTAACTTAGTGGTAACTTCTTTGAATCCATTGTATTAAACTGTCACAAAAAAGTGATGATTATGCAGTAGTTTTATTTGGTGTAGAAGCTAAATATAACTTACTCTAATAAAATATATACTCTATTATACTATAGTATAAGGGATAGGTAGAGTCACTTTTACGACATAACTTGAAATAAGAATATAATATTATACTCTTCTTTTGTTTTTTTCTTTTTTGATGCGGTTTTTTTTAATATGGATATATAATATTATACTCTTTTTTGTTTTTATCTTTTTTGATGCGGTTTTTTTAATATGGAATCGAAATTCAGCACTCTAGACTTGCGCTATAAATTTTCGATTGCCTAATTGTTTAACTTTAACGTCATTAAAATAGTTTATGAAATTCTACGTAGATGTGCGCATCATTTTGATCTTACAGAAAAGGAAAATGTCGTGAGGAAAACTGAATGTCTGAAAGTAGTCCTAGCAAGTTTCGGAAAGAAATGTGAAATTCGCCAAACAGCACTTGGTCAGAGCGGTAGACTGTGGCATGATCCCTGTCGTAATGAAGGAAAGCTCGTGTTCAGTAGTGGAACGTTGAAAAAAGTTTCAATAAAATGGTTGTAATTTAAGAATTTCATTTGCCACTCTACTTTGAGTAAGAATTTCATTGGCCACCCTACTTTGATCTGAAGTTCATTTGATTCCTCTTGACGATTTCCATTGTTTACAGTCGGCGAAGTGTCGTTTTTAGGTTGTTCAAAGTATACGTACCTAAAAACAATACTAACCTATTATTGTAGTTGTGCTTGATATAAACATATATTATGAGTTTAACATTAGTAACCTTCTTCAAATTTTTATAAAAATCCTACAAAATATTATGATAATTATGATGGCTGGTTCGCAACATGGAAGATATTATAAAGGTTCATAATTCGTAGTATTTTTTATCTTTGAGCAACTGCGTAACTTATGTCATGGTGACGTGACGTGTCAGTGTGATGACATTTGCAGTTGTGAAGATTGGTTAATGGTTAAGGATCGACAATTTTCTTGTGTACGCAGAAATCTAACATATTGTATTAAAATGGCAACTGTTGAAGAGTTGCAAAAGAAAGTTAGCGAACTGGAAGCTAAGCTAGCAGCAGTACAAGGCAATGCTGGACCTGCACGACAAAAAATCGATGTTATGTCCTCTGAAGTGGTCGACTCTAACCCGTACAGGTATTTTGTTTATATCTTAAACATATGTTAATCTTTTCCTCTAATTTAATACTTTTATTTTTGATTTCATTGCTCTTTTAAGACGCTTTATTGTGAGTAGCTAATCGTTAATTCATAGTCAAACTAACTCTTGCTCTCCAATTGTTCATATAAAAAATAAATTTTTAAATTCGATTAAATGACAGACAATCAAGTCTTATATTATTTATTCAATATAATGTATTTTTTGTTTTATAGCCGACTTATGGCACTCAAGAGGATGGGTATAGTGGATAATTATGAGAAGATTCGGGACCTTTCAGTAGCTGTAGTAGGTGTGGGTGGAGTTGGTAGTGTTACTGCTGAAATGCTGACTAGATGTGGTATTGGGAAGGTATCAAATGACATACTTCTATTATTTAATAAAAAAATAATAATAATGTAGCTTTTAGCATGAAATAAATGTTCAAATGTTTATTTTACTATTCAATACCTTTTACTTTTCAAATATTTTCAAATCATACACATTATAGTAAGTGCTAACTTATTATATTTTTTCAGTTAATTCTATTTGATTATGACAAAGTAGAACTGGCCAATATGAATAGGCTTTTCTTCCAACCACATCAGGCCGGCTTAAGCAAAGTTGATGCTGCAGCTGCCACATTGCAAGCAATTAATCCAGATGTGACCATTGATGCTTATAACTACAATATTACTACTGTTGATAACTTTCAAAATTTTTGTGATACTATTAGGTTAGTCCCACATTTTATTAATTTTATAAGCTAATTTTGCTAACAAATTGTAACTCATTGCAATAATTGATAAATATAAATTAATTTATCATATATTTAAAAGTTGGAGTAGAAATTGGAACATTATAAAGTTGTAATTATATGATTCTCTGCTAGTGTTATGATTTCTAATTTCAGAAGTAGAAGTATAAAATATATATATATATATATAATAAATAGTTAAGTACTTCTTTATGTTATATCATAGAATTTTTTTTATATATTTAGAAAGATGCAGTTTTGTGTATGATAGTTATATGTATTTCTGTTAATAAATCATTTATTATTTTAAATTTTAGTACAGGCAGTCTAACAAAAGGCCCAGTGGATCTTGTGCTGAGCTGTGTAGATAACTTTGAAGCTCGGATGGCAATTAATACAGCATGCAATGAACTAAACCAAAAGTGGTTTGAATCAGGTGTCAGTGAGAATGCTGTGTCTGGGCACATACAGTTCATTGTGCCCGGAGAGAGTGCTTGTTTTGCTGTAAGTATTAATATTTGCTTAAATATTTATATATATTTCTTTACTATTGCAACATAATGGCATTTTTGTTTTTTTATAAATTATTTTATAATTTATTTGGGATTCAATGGTTATAGTCTAGAAAACAAAAAGCATTAAAAAAATCTATAAATCCCGAGAATTTTAGGAAAGTTTAACTATTATTTTACTTTCTTAAGTTTATGTGAATATTTGACATTATAAATGAAACTATCTTTTTGGATTTTGTCGCGGATTTATTTAGATTTTTGGTTTCCAACGTTTCGAATGCTTTAGAGCGATCATGATCATGGGAGAGACATATCCCGACAAAATCCGAAAAGATAGTTTTACTTATAACTATTATTTTCGTAAAAAACATTAATAATTAATACATAGCTTCTGTTTCTACTAACAACTAACAATATTGTAGAAGTGTTGGGATCAATTGTTTTAAATTATTTTCACATATATTTTTTGTTTTATTACGAAAAATGTGTGTAATTGAGTGACTATTATTGAATTAATATTATTTTTGCACAGTGCGCGCCGCCGTTAGTAGTCGCAGCTAACATTGATGAAAAGACCCTTAAAAGGGAAGGAGTATGTGCGGCCAGCCTCCCCACTACCATGGGCATTGTTGCCGGCTTTTTAGGTAAGAAGTACTACTGTACCAAATCTAGATTTATTTTATTACTAGCTTTATTTCCCGCGGCTTCGCAAGCGTTCTAAAGAACGGAAACCAAATTCTTTCTGAGTCTGTCTTCCCGTTTTTGCAACATTTTTCATTGATGCTCCGCTCCTATTGGTCGTAGCGTGATGTAATATAGCCTATAGCCTTCCTCGATAAACTGACTATCCAACACAGAAAGAATTCAAATCGAATCAGTAATTCCGGAGATTAGCGTGTTGAACCAAACAAACAAATTCTTCAGCTTTATAATATTAGTATAGATTGCTCAAGAGAAATTATTAATTTAGATATAAAAAAATATAATTCAGTACAAACACAAAGATAAAAAAATTGATAGGTACTGATATTTTTAATTATAATTCATGTCATGTAACTTGTGCCTTTCTGGTTTTTTACTGCTAAGTGTTACTGAGTTCTGAAAATATAAAATAATATTTGTTTTTTTTTTATTTTAGTGCAAAATACACTGAAGTACCTGCTAGGGTTTGGGAATGTGAGCTATTATTTGGGATACAGTGCATTGACAGATTTCTTCCCTACAATGACTTTGAAAGTAAGTTTTAAATGTTATTTATATATTACATAATACACTTATTTACATATATTGTATTTAGCTATTTCTTATAAGTCTCAAAATTCTGTGTTCAAATCTAGTTGGTTCACCAATAAGAACATGTAAAGATTTGGTTTGAAAAAAAACATGTATGTATGTTTGTTAATTGTTACTTTATGCTGAAACAGCTGGCCACAACTATGATCTGAATTAAATTGAATACTTAATGTGAATGGCTAATATATAAATAATTAGATAATATATGTTGTAAACACGGTATAAATACAAGAAATAAGGATAAACTTGTAACACCCAGTTTTCGCCTACAAAAAGTAAATAGGTCATTTATGGGGCAAGGTGTACGCATGTATAATAAAATTCCACAGTCAATATTGAGCTTGCCTTTGAAGCAATTTAAATCTAAAATTAAAAATACGCTACTGAATAAGGCTTATTACACCATCACGGAATACTTAGTAGATGTAAATGTGTGGGATTAGTGACTGGTTGTGTCTCACGTAGGATAAATAGATAAATATTGTAATGCAATATTGTTATCAAAATATTTTTTTTGAAAAGAGCTTGAAACTGTTGAGTTTCTCGCCGGTTCTCAGCAGAACAGCTTTCCGAGCCGGTGGTAGCTCACAGACTTACAGACTGACATTTAATTTTATTAATGTAAAATTGACGATTCAAAAGAGCTTGTAAAAGTCTATTTGAATAAAGAATAATTTGATTTGATTTGTCGCAGCCCAACCCGCAGTGTGACGAGGTATGGTGCAGGCGTCGCCAAGCGGAGGCCCGCGCCCGGCCCATGGTGGAACTGGCCACAGAGGTCGTGGAAGACACTGTGCCCATACATGCTGATAATGAGTGGGGTTAGTTGTGATAACTAAGTTTTATTTGTGGCTCTGTTTGTGTTATGTATAGAATAATAAAAAAGTGCGTGTGTACAAAGTACACATGTCAGAAGTTAAACTTGAATTTAAATTAAGCTAACTCTTCCCCGTCTCTGAGCGCCTGGTACTATGGACTTATTTTTTCGTTTCATCGAGTTTGAAATCACAACGATTCTAAAGAAGTTTCACTTCAAAATGTCTGAAACATTACCTAATTAATAAGTAATAACATACTGTGATATATAAAAAAAAATAATAAAAAAATTGAATTATAAATTAAAAAAAACTTAACAATTTAATAATTAATTCGTTTTACATACGTATAATTTTTTTTTAATTTATACATTGTAATTTTTTCACAGGCATCAGCTTGGTGGATGAAAACTCACCTGAAGAAGAAACTCCGAATTTGAAGCTTGTAGATGGCGTTCAGGTATTTGAAAAAATATCATATGAACATGTTTTCGTGACAGAAAATAGATTTAATTTGAAAAAGGCTAGATTGAAATTGTAAAAACTTTATTTACCTACCTACCAGTTACTAATTCTTCTCAATCACTTCTAATAAATTCTCAAAACTGTCATGTCTGTCATTAACTATACATAGTTTAGTATATCAGAGTTGTTTAAAACGATTTTGGAGCTGTATATGAATTTAATGGATTAATCAATGTATTTTAAAAAAAGATAGTGGTAGACTATGGCCTGATCCCCCTCGTACTGAGGGAGGCCCGTGCCCAGCAGTGGGACGTTAAAAAGGGCTGATGATGATGATGAATTAATGTATTTTAAACCGAATATATTGTTGAATTGTAGGTGGCATACAGCGTGCCCGTAGACAATAGTACGCCGGAGTCGAGTACTGGCGGCGCCGTGGCTGCCTCAGAGCTCTCCCTCGAGGACCTCATGCAGCAGATGAAGTCTATGTAAATAGAAACTCACATGTATGTCTGTTTACACATATGTGGTGACAGTGCAAAAGTGGCCTAACTTAAAAATGTATAGAGGTGATTAGTTTTATGAAAATATGATTTTTTGTGACACTGTTACTATTAACACTTTCAAGTATTATAGTGAATTTATAGAAACTTAATTTAATTTATATAAATATATATTATTTATATTTATATTTTTGACGACACGCGTGGCGTAGTTTGTAGTGACCCTACTTGCTGCGCCAGCGGTCGCGGGTTCGAGTCCCGCTGGGGGCATACATTTGTTCTCCAGTAATGGGTGTTTATATTTATAATATGTATGTATTTAAACTTATATATGTGTAGAACATCAACGATCTAGTATCCATAACACAAGGCTCGTACCTTACCGTGGAACTAGATAGTGCTGTGTGTAAATGTCCTAACATATTTATTTATATTCATATTTATTTATTATGAAACTAAGTATATATTATTATAAAACTTATGTTACGAAATCCAAATAAACGAAAAAATTAAAATGCATGTATAAATGAAATTTTTGAAATTTTGACTTAGGCCATTTTTACACTGATGACGCGATATTATATAGCTTAAAGCTGTGTGTAGCGGCGGCTCGAGTGCGGTTAATTTATTCGATGGATAAGAATAAGTGTTGTATTTGGTACTTAATTGCTCTCTCTTTTGAATTTGTTCTATTTTCTTAAATTATTGTGAAATTTAACTTACTATTTACCTCCCTTCTTTTTATCATTATTACAAAATCCCTTGAGTTCCTATTTAAAACATCGTCTTAATGTTTTTTTTCATATAGCAATTATTGACGACACGTTTGGCGCAGTTTGTAGTGACTTTACTTTCTTGCGCTAACGGTCGCGGGTTCGAGTCCCGCTGGGCTGCATTCATTTGTTAAACTTGAATGTTTGTACTCCAGTCATGGGTGTTTATATTTATAATATGTATATATTTAAACTTATATATGTAGTATATCAACTGTCTGGTGTCCGTAACACAAGCTTCGTAGCTTACCACGGAACTAGATGGCGATGTGTGTAATAATGTCCCAACATATTAAAGTATTGAAATAAAACTGGGTGGGCCTGCCATTGATGGATATTAAAGTCTAGATTTAAAAAAAAACATATCATCAGTTCATTTTATTTAGAAATTATACCGTTTACATTTATTAGATTCATCTTACAAGAAAAATTATATAATAATTTAGGCTCAATTATATATTTTAAATTACGTAAATGAAATTGGTGGTTTAAAGACGGTGCTTGTTATTTTTTAAATGATTTATTTGTTTTGATCTGTTTTATATTTATATAGAGTAAGAAAATAGTTAAAAAATAGTGTGATAATTAAAAAAATGCCAACTTAAATGTTTTTTTATGACATAGGTAATTGAAGACGTGAATGGATGAAGGTGATATGTCGCAAATTGCAAATTACGCTGTTTTATGCATAAAAGTCGTCATAATAGGTGTAAATAGTTTTAGATCTTATAACAGCCGTATTTATGACTACAATAGTTTAGTCAATGACATGTGACAGACATTTAGTGTATGCAATCAATCTATATATATAAAAATGAATTGCTATTCGTTAGGCTAATTTTGTGTCTTGAATTATTTGTGGAAGTCCAGAGAAGGTTTAAAAGGTTAAAAAATATGAAAATGCTCGGAATTAAATAATTACTTAACCACCATATAAAAATATTTTTAATCTAACCTTAGCGCTTTAGACAATATAAACTTTTTTAATGTAACCTTATGACGTTTGACATAGAATTGACAGAAAGATTTATATGTGTAATACACTAGCGGAACCCACGGCTTCGCTCGCGCCAGATCCATCGCTAGTATCACTACATAGTATAAAACAAAGTCGCTTTCTCTGTCCCTATATCCCTATGTATGCTTAAATCTTTAAAACTACGCAACGGATTTTGATGCGGTTTGTTTTAATACATAGAGTGATTCAAGAGGAAGGTTTATATGCATAACTAGCGGAACCCGCGGCTTTGCCTGTGCTAAATCTAGGGAACAGCCCAAGCGAAGCGAGAGCAAGTCGCTAGTATTATTGTATAATACTTTAAACTTACCACTTTTATCCATTTATGTCTTCAATTACAATTTTTTTATATATATGTAGCTAAAAAGCTATATGCTTTAATCGCGCTCTAGCTGCTATGCGTAGGTTATTGTGCGTGCTAATTCTAACGCCAGAGCATTGTATGTGATTGTCGTACTATTAAATGTTCCCGCACATTTTATTTGCTAGGAAAAGTGTTGTAACTCTGTATTGTGAGAATCTATATAACCCTTATTTGAAATTGCCATAAAACACGGTTACAATGTTGTTCCTAGCAGTTTCTAATATATTCAAAAGTGGCATAATATAAAAAAGAGCATACTCGTCCAAATGTTCTTATAACATAAAGAAGAAGTATTGCTTCATAGAGATATTATATGTGCTTGTTGTGAAATTTAAAGGTATATATTAAATTTACTTGTATTTTTTATTTTCGAACCACGTTGTTTTATTTTGTTATTGTAAATTTATATTTGTTGAATACAGAAGGATGTTATTAAGTCTAATTTATTATTTATTTTTTTTGGATTCTCATAAATATTATAATATTTTTCTGTAATGTGTAAGCTGCAATATTAGCAACTAATGAGGGCTAACGCGTATGAATTTGCCACTAGGGGCGCTTGTGTAGCGTGAGGTCTCCGAAATGTCAAATGTCACTGTTTGCCGGATGGCTACGCGGTTTATTTCTATTAAGATTACTGTTACGAATATTTAGCAATACGTTACATTAATTATGGCAAATAGAAGTTGCGAATCGCTACTTACCACTGCTTTGAGACAGTTTTAGCTTTCGGAAACTTATGTTCGCTTTTTTTCCGAGCAAAACGGGACTGCACTACACTGTAGCATGGACAATACGTTTACTCTACGGTTCTTTTGTATTAAATATGATTTAAATGTAAATTATTCTTTTGGCGCCCGTAAAATCTAACTTTAACAGCCGTACTTTAGGACCTCACTCTACAGTAGCGCCACCTGGTGAGCCAAAAAACGATAGTCCTCATTGCAGGGCCATCACAAAAATATTGCATCCATGGCCCAGGGCAATGTGTTGCAATATGTCTACAATTTACTAAACTTAAATTTACTATTTATTAAACTTTAGTCGCTTAGAAAAGGACACACTACGCCATAACAATAGAGAAAGCGAAACAGCAATAGGACTGGTCGGGCAATATTGCAGAAAATGGTCAGCGATTGTCCGGCAATATCGGCCATACCAAAACATGTTTGGTAATATGGCCGGGAAAGTACTGCAATATTGCATAGTTTTGTTAGTTTTGCTTACAATGTTGTCGGCCACCGTATTGCAGCCATATTGCAGAAAAATATTGCCAGTTTAGAAGTACCTTTATAAAATGTTGTATACTATGTATTAGTGTATCTGTAATAAGTGATATTGTGATCGGCCAAAAGCAGTAAATGTCAAATTAAAACGTCACAAATATTGAATTTATGTAAAAAAACATTCCATTTTTTAAAAAGTAGACTATATTGTTTTTGACAGATAAAAAAGTTTATAAGTAATTGTTTAGTTGTAAGTAACATTTTTACATAAAGTAAACTAAATTATATAATAATGTTGCTTTCTAAGCATCGATATCATGTTTATTAAATAAATTTTATATTAATAAATTTCTTCCGCAAGTACTTCGGCTTTTATTATATCCGTTAAGTTTTTTAATTTTGTTGTTATTTTCTTGTTTGGCGAAGGTAGAGTGTTGTTCTGAAAAGAGGAGAGTAAAATATATATTTTTTTAAATATATTCAATGTCAAACAAAAACCTAATTTCTTTAAAGTTTGTTCCATAAAAAACAAATACATGTATGTTTATTTATTGTTGGGTTTTCCTAAAAATATTTTTTTACAAATAATAAAATTCTGACAATCAAAACTGAACATTAAATATTTTTTGTAAAATCTTATAGAAACAGTATTTGTTACACAGAGCTTGAATTTACAGTTTTTTCGAATTTATGTCTGTTTTTAAAGTACCTACCTAGAGACGCATCCGAACACAACATAGGTTGTTAATTAAAAAAAAAGTGTGTGTGTACTTAGGTACGTACGCACGTAAGAAGTTACACTTCTTTGGCATTACTAGATAAAAATCTTTCTAAAAATTATGTCTTCGCGTCATCCTACGTTTGTAGAAAAAACTAATAGAAAAAAGAGTATTTAATTGAAAGTTTTATTATAAAGCATTATCTAGTTAAATAAAGTTTATTTAAATATCATAAAATAAATATCATGAGTATAGTTGCAAGTCTTCTAAACTGTTGACTAGCTAACTTCATACTGTCAGTTTTTCATGTCGGTGTGCGCGCGCTTCGTAAAAATTTACTCTCATCTTTCCCTAACGCGCCAAGAGAAAACTTCAATAATTTTCAAGTTTTATGCTACTAACTAATATAATGGTAATATTACCATTAAAGCGTCCAGTACAGTGCTAGCGCGGTGTACGACTGCGGCGTGTATCCCGCTGGCGGCGGCCACGGCGTGCGCGAAGCTTGCCTCCGAACTGCCTTCCGACACGCGGAAGAGAAACACTGGCTCGCCATTGTCCATCATATGCTCGAATTTCTGTTCAAATGTAGCTATAATCTATATACAGTTCTTGAGACTTGAGCTCAGCTTTGCATTTGTGTGAGTGATAGCTAAAAGCATAGCCGCGCATCAAAAACCAGTTAAAACTGGTTTAAACCACTCGCGACGCGCTACGCCATCAGCCGTATCCATCCGTACACTGCACGCACGCAAATGCAAAGCTGAGCTTAAGTCTCGAGAACTGTACTAATACTATAAAAGCTGAATGGTTTGTTTGTTTGTTTGGTTGAACGGGCTAATCTCAGGAATTACTGGTCCGAATTGAAAAATTCTTTTTGTGTTGGATAATCCCTTTATCGAGGAAGGCTATATTATATTACGCTACGACTCAGGAGCGGAGCATCAATGAAAAATGTTGCAAAACGGGAAGGGCGGGCGTTAGTTCTGAGCGACTCAGAAAGAAATTGGTTTCCAGTCTTTAGAACGCGTGCCAAGCCGCGAGAAATGCTAGTAAAATATAAAAATAATGTGTTTATCCTTAACACGTTCACTGTGCAAGCCGAAATAATAATTTGACCCCACAAGTGCAATGATGTTTTGTTTATAAATTAACTTATTATCATAGAAATAAACAAAAAAAGTAATAAATAATTTATTATTTTTATTTTTTAATAATATACAGTGAAACCTGGTTAAGTGGGACCTGGATAAGTGAGAAACCTCCATAACTGGAACTCATGCTGAGGTCCCAAGACTTAGGCACTGAATTACCCCTGTTAGTGGGACAAGCTAAGCCTCTATATCTGGGATTTGTTCTTTCGATTTATCATCATAGTTACCTCTATAACTGAGACAGGGAGTAAATTTTATATGCATAGACCTCTGTAACTGAGAAAACATTGTTTTGTTTGATCGCACCTTTATAACTGAAATAACCTGTCAATAACCTCTATCAATGGAACCCTCTGTAAATGAGACAGATATTTATTTATACCTGGATATCTGAGACACTGGGTAAGTGGAATACCTCTATAAGTGAAACAACATTGCAGGTCCCTTGATGTCTCACTTAACCAGGTTTCACTGTATTAGGAATTTTCTCAATGCCGTACGTAAAAAAATGACTTTGTTATGTGGCCATGAAATAATCATTAAGTTTTTGCTGTGTATCAGAGAGGCTGCGCCTTCTAGAGGGATTCAACTAGAGGGGTCCCGTCATTGTTTGATAAAAATACCACGTCCTGTATTGAAAAAAATAGTATGAAAGCGCTGTACAGGCTGTTACAGAAGTTTAGTGGAAGAAGGCAATACTGCCGCTCAAGTCCGAAAAAAAAACAAAAAAAAAAACGGAGACAGAGTGTAAAAAATGAAAAAAAGCTTTTTGTCTGGCTTGTTATAATAAACATCATTAATATTTTGTGCTAATAAGTAAAAGAGTTTCTATTAATAAATAAATAATTGTCCCTTTCTGTGTTTAATTTTGCATAACATATACTAGCTACACCAATATAAAATGTCACTGGGACATCATGGTAAATAATTATTATATTCATTGTTCACACGTGTATGCAAGTACAAAACAATATTTTCATACGTGCGCGGAATTACATGCCATAGAAGTTATTTTAGCTTGTGCCCCACATATGTGCCACGCACGTATGAACTGATCCTCGCGGTGCCCCATATGTGGGCAATACACAGGGAACGTGTTAATGTATATAAAATAATATCTTACCAAAAACCTGACAATGGGAGTATCAACAATATAGTCTCTAAGTTGTAAGAAGTGTGTGGAGAGCAGCACGTGTGGGCAGTCCGCAGCGCGAAGCAATAGCGTGTGGAGTGCGGCGGCGAGTAGAGCCAGCCCGTCGCCGCCCGCCGTGCCCTTGCCGAACTCGTCGGCCAGCACTAGCGACCTGCTACTAGACTCTTGCAGGGCTAACGCCATCTTGTGTTGGAATAGAATTATCAATTCAGTCCTCTTGATAAGGGGAAAATACTGAATATCCATGGAGATCGAAGCGACCTGCTGCAAGATTCTTGCAGGGCTAACGCCATCTTGTTCAAATAGAATGCTCAATTCAGTACTCTTGATGGGGAAAAATAATAATGTCCATGGAGATCGATGGGTACGTTTGATGAGATAAGTTGGACATAGATATGCAGACCAGAACCAACCCACAATCTTGGTGAAATTGAGTTACAGACACAGATAGGTCCAAAATTGTGTGTTTTATATATGCTAAAAAGATCTAAGCTATCTACATGTTCTATAATATTATAAAGGTATTTTTTGGAAACAGGTTTATTCAAACTTTGTACACAGTTTTTTATAAAAATCGATCATATCTCAAAACAGTCATTCTGTCTGGTTGGGTTGGGTTGGTTCTGGTCTGCATAACTATGTCCAGTTATCGCGATAGCAATTACATTACCCCCATTGAGAACGTTGGTAGTTGGTAGTAAAAAGTATAAGATAATACGTTTTACTTAAGAGTGATCCATAAAGTAAGTCACACGTCACACATTAAGGGGGAGGGTGAGGTTCGAAGTGTGACATTGTGTGATAAGGAGTGGGAAGAGATCCTAAATTTTGTGACGTCAAATTTCAGTTAATAAAGCACCAGTAATTTTTCTAATAACCATGTAATTTTGTTTTTTCTATGCAATATAGAATATATATAAAGTGTAAAAACATGTATTTAATTGATAGAAAGAAGTAACCTGTCTCAAATCAATGAGGAAAGCGGACATATGCGAGGCAACGCACTCCGTGGACTGTATGCGGGAGTAGATGTGGTCCACAATCCCCACGGTGGCGGCCTCCGCCGGCACGAAGCTGCCTATATGTGCTAGGTACACTATGAGACCTAGACACATTACATTGCTTTTTCATTATCATAAATCGTCGCTGTAGAAAGATAACCTCGTATGTCCAGAGATCCAAACTTTACAGGAAACGAAAAAAATGGTTCATTTCGTCAATTTTTTTAATCAAGAGGTTTTCGTTTTGCACCAAATATGGCACTAGTAGTCATGTATTGGATTTTGCCGTAATATAAAATACGTGGTTTTCATTTGATTTCTACAAAAAATGCATTTTTGACATACGAGGTATTCATTCTACAGCGACGAAGTCTTACTCTACTCGGATTCGTCTCCAGGTATTTCTCGGAAATGAAATATTTTCCCGCAGTAAAAAGCATTCTATATGTTGACCAAAATAACCAGCTAATTAAAAAGCCAAATTTTATATAAATTTGTCAAGTTGTTTTCTCGTGATACAGTCACAGACAAAAATTCTAATTAAAAAAACTATATAAGAAGACTTCGAAAGAACCCGAGAGAAGCGAAGGTGAGTCGCTATTATTATGTATACTAATATTATAAAGCTGAAGAGTTTGTTTGTTTGTTTGAACGCGCTAATCTCAGGAACTACTGGTCCTAATTGAAAAATTCTTTTTGTGTTGGATAGTCCGTTTATTGAGGAAGGCTATAGGCTATATCACATCACGCTACGACCAATAAGAGCGGAGCATGAATGAAAAATGTTGCAAAAACGGGAGAAAAATATTTCTTTTGATTTTCAGCCTTTAGAACGCGAGCGAAGCCGCGGGAAAGGCTAGTCTAAGTATATAAAATACTAAAACCAACATATTTAAATATATATTTACATATATACACTACCTATTTGTTTCATATAAACAGATTTGCCGCTAGAGTTAGGCCCAGTTAGTATCTTAACAAAGCCCGCCTCCAGACTGCTCTCGGAGTCGTTAGGCACGAAGTTGTCTGTCGTCGCTATATACAAGGGATGTCTGCCTTGCTTTATGTTTATTACCTTTTCCATAGTTAATGTTGGTTGCACGAAATTGAATTCTTTACAAAATTTCGATATTGTTATTAAACTGAAAATATGTAATAATGTATATTAAACTTACACTTACATAATGTATATTAAAGCTATCCCAATTAGAATGTCTGCTGAAAAATATGCAAAGAGGCAACCATTTTAAAATAATATCTAGATTTTAAAATCGAAACTATGTTTACATTACTAAAAATAAAGTTCTTCTCTCTTTCTTCTCTAACAATATTCAAAAAATTTTTTTTTTAATATTTTTTTATCAGGCAACATTTTTAATTAAATATAATAATAAAACCTTTGCATACAAAAATTATATTAAAATGTCTGTATAATATTCTCTTAAAGTGCAATAAAAAGTGATACCAGTCCAATTCGGCGCATTTATCTATGACAGTAGCTAGCGTGTGTAAGTTCTCTAACAGTATGGACGTGAGACGCATCATGATGCGAGTCTCGTGCGCGACTATCTCTGGGTACGTGTCGCCTATCATTATGTCCAACTCTGAATCAAAAAAAAATCAAAATCAAAATAGACTTTTACAAGCTCTTTTGAATCGTCATTTTTACATTATCAAAATTAAAAGTCAGTCTGTAAGTCTGTGAGTAAACTACCACCGGCTCGGAAAGCTGTTCTGCTGAGAAGAACCGGCGAGAAACTCAACAGTTGCTCTTTTCAGAAAAATATTTGGTAACAATATTGTATTATAATTTATCTTTTTATCCTACGTGAGACCCAGTCACTAATCCCACACATTAACATCTACTAGGTATTCCGCTATAGCGTAATAAGCCTTATTCAATAACGTGTTTTTAATTTTTGATTTAAATTGCCGCAAAGGCAAGTTCAATATGAACTGTGGAATTTTATTAAACATGCGTACACCTTGCCCCATAAACGATAAAGAGGATAAGCGGATAGAGGACTTATATTTTCTCGTGATGCGGCCACAGACAAAAAATCTAATTGCTATAAATTCGGCCTCCTCATCGATAGTTATGACTATATCAATTAGGTTTTCCAAAAAATATATAATGCAGAATTTTATTATATTATGTACGAATACGTATAGAATATGGATTTATAGACTAGAGATTCACCCTTACTCTGCTCATCTTTATGTGCCTATAGGATAATTTTTACTTACGTCATCTCTAAGAAATCTATAGTATCGTTAAAACGTTAAACAGTTTTGGGCCTCAAGTATGCTATTGCAATGGTGTTACAATTGTCTATCAATAACATCGTAATTGCTACTTTTTGCAATTTTGGTAGTCTACTAATTCAATGGTCTTCCAATGGGGTATCACTGACACTTCAATGACACTTCAATGACACTTTGCAAACAATTGGTAGTCCCGTACGTAATGACAAGTCAATGATCAAACGTATTGCGTAGTCTGTTAATCTATCTTTTTGGCTTTGTATGATCATTTTACATAATGCTTAGTCTTTAAAACATAAATTGATAACATATTATATAATCGAACTTAGCCTAAATAAACGTTTTACGAACGCTTTTACAATTGACAAAATTGTCAAAATGACAAGACCATTGATCGACCATTGTATTTACAAGTAGACTATTTATAAGTAGACTACGAAGTTTTTGACTAATGGTAATTGAATTAAAATTGCATTGTTCTATGACAATTCATGTAAAATAGCAGACTTGAGGCACTGGATAAAGGAGGTAAGCGGATAGAAGACATATCCAGTCTTTCAGTCAGAATTATATTAGAATCCATCCAGTGGGTTTCTCGTGCTTCGATCACAGACAGACAGACAATAATTAAAACTATACGTATTTAAAATATAAAATGTCTACCTCCTCCTTTTTTGAAGTCGGTTAAAATGTAACGTCAAAAGCCAGCCGTTTCAGAGATTACCCGGAACAAACAGACGGAACAAATTTATTTATTTTTTTGTTAGTATCAAAGTATATATTACTTTCATATGCACTTAGTGAAAAGCTGTTGATTTTGAAATAAAAACAGACACTCTAATTTTATTTATATTATGTATACGAGTAGATGTATAAATTAGCTAAGCAAACTGTCATATTACCTTCGCATCCTCTACTTTTGTAATGTATATAGTCGTTGTTTTGAAACTGAAATAGATTTCATAATTTAATGAATGGTTTTAAAAGGTTTCAACACGAAAGTCAATAATATTAATATTCAAATATTATATGTTGAAAAATATAATAGTAACTAACGTATTAAGTTAGCTTTAAAATAATACTAGATTAAAAACTTATTATTGATAGCTTTATTAGAATATATTTAAATATTTATAGTAGAGGAGACCGTGGAAGATCGACCTTCACCGATCTGATAACCAGATGAGACATATTTTTTATCGAATGTAATTTATAAACAAATATGCCTATAATTACTTGCCTATCTGAAAGTGGCATATTTGTTTATAAATTATATTTAATAAAAATATGTCTCATCTGGTTATCAGGTCGGTGAAGGTCGATCTTCCACCGGCTCTTAGACCATTAGAAATATGCTTTTAATTCTTTTGAATACAAGTTTGGCTTTGTTTGTAGTGTCATTTTCTGTGTCAGCGTTCGCGGTTCGATTCCCGCTCGGGAAATTCATTTGTATCAAAGGAAGCACGAAATGTCCAATCCAGTCATGGGTATTTATATTTGTAATTTGTATGTACATATTTAAACTTATATATATGTAGTATATCAACTATCTGGTATCCATAACACAAGCCCCGTAGCTTACCATTGAACTAGATGATGTTGTGAGTAATGTCCCAACATATTTATTATTATTATTATTCTATATTATAAATGAAACTATCTTTTCGGATTTTGTCGTGGATTTATTTAGATTTTTGGGTCCCGAGGTTTCGAATGCTTTTGCTTTACAGCAATCATGGCCACGGGAGAGATAAGGTTAGTTTCTCATTTGACTAAATCCAAAAAGATAGTTTCATTTATAATGTCAAATATTCGCATAAACCTAAAAAATACTATTATTCTATATCTTACCATAAACCTCATATTGGGTAGTTCTTTTTGTTCCATGGTAAGGTTGTCGTCCCATGCCTTAACCCCGAGCAAGTACCCCAAGTGAGGCATGTACAGCATCGTACACTCTTCTATGAAAGTCGGTAAACGATCCAACTCAACCTTGGCTGTTTCTGACATCAGCCCGTGCAGGCTGGCCATTGTTTGCTTTTCTTGATTATTTAAAACAGTATTAATATTATATTATTACTCCCTTTTGCATAAGTTTTTACAATCTTTGATTTGTTGGGCCTTAAGGAACATATTAAAAAAATCTCGAGTTATGCTTATATATTTATTACTAATTATTCGTATATAGATATACTCGTAGTCGTAATAATTATTTTAAAATTTAATTTAAACAACTTCAAAGCTTAAGATTTAAATTTAAATTTTTATTTGTAATTTTTTTGACAAAAACAATTATTTTTCTAATGAAATTTTATTCTCTATTTAAAATTTTAATTTTTTGTTTCATGTAAATTGATGAGACTACAAGGAAGTATAATGCAACTCACTCATATCAAGATCTGGATCGACTCCTGCTTTGACAGTAAATTTCCCTTCGGTTTTAGAAAGCTCGAAGTCCACTATTCTATTCATATATAAAGCCATCTGTACACAATAAGTTTAAAATATACTAACGTTTTACGTTGTAGTTATCTACATTTTAGCGCTTATATTATAGCATACAGTAATTTCTCAGAAATGATCCTGTGGTAAAAAGTATCCTTTATTTTAACCAGGATAACCCACTATCCCGCTGAGTTTCTTTCGCCAGTTCTTCTCAGGACAGGGGTTTCTTCTTTCCGAACTGGTGGTAGACTCACGACGTTCAGTAAGAAATTGTAACAATTTTTATGCGGAATAAAATATTTTGATTTGATTTGATTTGATATCATTCTGAATTTCATCAAAATCTGACAAAACAAAATGACAGTCAGACAAAAATTCTAATAGCAATAAATTCGGCCTCTGTGCCGAATTTATTATATTTTATTCAATTAGATTTTCCAAAAAATAATTGATACACAGATTTGACTCAGGATTTAATTATATGTAGGTATGTAGGTATAGACTTATGTCCGTCCCTAGATACTAGGTTTTAACGATGTATGGGATATGTTTTCTTGCGGGAAAATATGTCATCCCTAGGGAATTCATACCTACTAATCTTTAAAGAACGGAGTTATGGTTAGTCGCTATATTTCATACGAAAAGATTCAATTCCACACCCATTTTTATTCGCACGATTTAATGGTACGAATATCATATTTGCTATGTGTTAGTGGTCTAAGAAATTACAATGGACTTACTTCATATAGTTTGTTTGTATCGTAAGTGGCGAGGTCGACCAAGTATTCGCAAGTCTGTCCCGTGTTTTCGCACATTTCACAAATAAGCACTACGTTGTAGAGCGTCTGTTTGAAATTATTTTTTTGCATCTTTTTGGGTTTTGTCGTGGATTTATTTGGATTTTTGATTTCCGACGTTTCGAATGTTTTACATTGTCCCGTGACCATGATTGCTGTAAAGCATTCGTAATTTCGGGAACCAATAATCCAAAAAAATCCGCCACAAAATCCGAAAAGATGGTTTCATTTATAATGTCAAATATTCGCGTAAACCTAAGTTATTTTTTTGGACATCAAAATTAATACTTTTATACAAAAAATAGTTAATAGATTGGGTTTATTAAAATAAAGATACTTACGTTGTATAAGGATTTCCATTGGTAAGCTTTCGCCGATAACGCTTTAATTTTTGCGAGTATTCCCTGCATACGTAAAATTATGTATTCTATTTATTTAATACAAGTCTAAGTTAATTAGAACCACATAGTGTTTATTAATTCTATAACATTTCATCAAATAGTGTAGGTAGTACATTTTAATCCTTTAACTTAAAGGGCTGACCTGATTCGGATGAAATTTAGTATTATATAGTACGCGTTATTTGCGCACCTTCCTTGCTAAATTTATATCATAACTTTATAAGTACCAAGAAGTAGGTATATATTTAAAAGTAGGTATAAAATTTAATTTTAAAATAATATCTAGCAGTTCCAGGTTGGATAAACCTTAAGTAAAGAGATAAAAGTGGGATTTTATTAAGAAAATAAATAGATTGCCTTACATTAACATTCTTAACAAATCTAAGAGACGAGCAGATGTTCCTCATGATGGAGTCGCTCTGCGGCCGCAGAAAGTACGCTATCACTTCCTGTCTCCGCCGAAGCGTCTCTATGTCTTTGGTTGGATGCCGGAGCAAAGTTCTTATAAGAAAAAAAGGATACAACCTAATTTTTATAACCTATTTCATTGAAATTAGTAGTTACTCAACCGGTTCGTCCCTTGTAATAATCAAATATTTTAACAAAAAAAAACGAGTTCACAAAAAAAAATACTGTTCCAAAACAAATAATTAATGTGCACTAAAAAGTAAAAAATAATTTTGTGTTGTACTACAACTTAATAATCAACTTATTTTATTTAGTTCTCCTAAGTAAAATGTACTAAGTTACAATTATTATTATTTTTGGAGTCCTCCTCCTTTTTGGAGTTGGTTGAAAATATAAACAAATTCTATCCCACGAGAACCGTTCATTTTTTTGGGATAAAAAGTAGCCTATGTGCAATTCGATTCGCAGCAATAATAGAGAACACCTTTCGGGTTTATGTTACTCTTTTATTTTATAATGTTTCATCTAATAAAGTCTTGAAGCTTGAAAAAATGAGAATCTAGAGAACCGTCCCGTGGGATTCATTTGATTTTGTCTGTCATTTGCCACTAGAAACTAACTAAAGTGAAGCGGGAATGATTCAATACTTTAGTATATTCTAAACTCCAAAAGTTTGAACGAAAACATCAAATCTTCAAAATGTTAAGTAGGTATATTCTATGAAAGTCGCTCAAACAAAATGTCTACGTTTTTAGATATATTTGTAGTATTCAAGGATAATTAATTGATACGAAAACGCATTTTAAGTAGTTAATTTAAATATTTTCCTACCTCATTCGGCGATTACCAACTTTAGACGAGCATTTGCTAAGAAGTTGGAATAAGCTTAGACCTTCTTTGTTGCTTCCTTGCACGCCCTTCTTAAACCCGCTCGGATGGGATAACGAACTAAATATTTGTAAGCCGCGGTAGGTGTCTTCATCCATCGTTACTATATCATTTCTAAAGTAAGAGTAATACACTATATTATTAACATTATAAAGCTGAAGAGTTTGTTTGTTTGGTTGAAAGCTTTAATCTCAATAACTACTGGTCCGAATTACGGAACTAACGGAACGAATTGAAAAAATCTTTTTATTGCATAGTCCGTTTATCGAAGAAGGCTATAGGCTATATTACATCACGCTACGACCAATAGAAGCGGAGCATCGATGAATTTTTTAAACTAATTTTTTTTATTCTCAGCCTTTAGAACGCGAGCTGAGCCGCGGGAAAGGCTAGTATGTTATATATAGACTACAAAATATACTTTTTGTAGTTCTTAAAAAGTACATAGTAAAGTCACAATGTCTTTGTGATTGTACAAGTAAATTTTAAGCAATGCAATGCAAAATGCATAATGGTTATTTTATTTATTGTATTTCAATAATAAAATATAATAAAACATAATAAAATCTATAGTCGAATCAACATCATTCTCTAATAAAGATTTTTTGCAATTTAGTGATATAGAGGCCAAATCTAGTTTTGTGTTTGTAAGTCTGTCAGTCTGTTTGTGATTGTATCACGAGAAAACCACTGGAATGATTTTGATAAAATTCGGTATGATAATCAACATATAAAACACTTTTTAATGGTGAAAAATATCTTTTATTTTGGTAAAAATATATACTAATCGTTAAAACATATGTAAGAAAGAACCCAAGCGGAGTGAGGGTGAGTGAGGGTCTCTAGTCTATCTATATCTATATATATATATATATAATGAAAATGGTCTTCGTTTGAGGCTCAATCACGCCTAAACCACTGATCGTATCGACATGAAACTACCACCATTCGATGCGAAATTTTTCCTAGATGGTTTATGGCTATCTATTTTTTGAATTCCAACATTCCTTCATTTTTTTATTGCTGTTTTACTTTTATGAACATTTATCCCGCTAATAAAAACAAAAGATAAGCATTTTCTCTTGATTCTTTTGTTTTCATGGATTTCAACAGAGTATATTAAACGGATTATGGTTTTTTACATTCAACTAAGAATCTACTCACGGTACGGTTTTGCTATGTAGAGGTCAGCTATGAATAGATTTTAAGAAATCCATCCCCCAAAGGAGATTGCGGGGGCGTTAACAATGAACAATTCCTGTTTTTAAACTATAGCTCCTATAGACTTCAAATTTGGTAGGAATCTTCTGTAAGAGGTGTAGAAATAGGCTATGAACGAATTTTACGATAGCTCACCCCGCAGGGGGTTGCGGGGGTGGGTATTAACAATTAATATTTTTAATTTTCCAGCTAAAGCTCCTACAAGCTCCAAATTTTGTAGGAATTTTCTATAAGTGATGTAAAAATGATTTATGAACAAATTTTACGATATCCCACCCCAAAGAAGATTGCGGGGGCGTTAACAATGAAAATTTTTAATTTCGAAGCGATAGCTCCTATAGACTCCAAATTTAGTGAGAGTGTTCTATATGTAATATAAAAATGATCTTAGAGCGGATTTTACAATGAATCACCTCCAATAAGGTTCGCGGGGGTGGGTGTTAACAAATAAAAAAATTCAATTTCGAAATATAGCTTCTAAAAATTCTAAATATGGTAGGAATCTTTTATTATTCACATAAATATCATCTCAAAATGGATTTCAATATAGTCTACTTCCGACAGGAATTGCGGGGGTGGGTGTTAAAATCTAAAATTTTAATTTCCAACCTGTAACTTCTACAGACTCCAAATTTGGTGGGGATCTTCGTGTATGTAGGGATATTTGTGTATTTCCTTACAACAATCGTCTTTTTGGCAGCGGAGAAAAAGTCATTGAGAGGTTTCCAAAACTTAACTTTACATGTAGCTATCCAATCAACGGACTAAGAATTTTACATTCATTTTACTTTTGCAGACTACATATCCGACGAATTCTTTTATTGCGGGATCGCGGAAATGTAACAGATTATAATGAATGCATTTTCTAAGCACTTGAGATGTGGAAAAGGAATTTAGTTACTTATTCCAATAGAATTCATAAAAAACATGAACAATTAATTTTCTATAAAAAATTGATGTCACGGAGAAAATTTTAGTTAACAGAAAATTCGTCGTACTTGAACCTAGACAGATTTTAACTTCACATATGAGACTTGCAATGACTTTAACTTAAACGATTTTAACGACTTTAACTTTAACTTAAATTATTGCACATTGAAAGTTACAATGAATATTAGTGAGAAAAATCACCTGGATGGAAGATACAGGCTAAATCGATGGAGTTTGGAATTTGTGTAAGTCTAAACAATATCGATGCTTACAGTTCTATCCGCGGGGCATATTATGTTCATACAAAAAAAAAAAAAAGGAGAATAATAAAAATATGGAAAAAAATAAAAATGAAACATAAAATGTAATTTATTTCCTTTTTCAATTCGCCCAGCGAAGCGGGCGGGAAACGGCTAGTATTCTACTAAAGCTATTGTAGTCGTTATTACTATAGAAAGTGTGCTGTATAGAGAAAATCTTGGAAAGAATCTTATTCATATATAATATATGTATGTATGTATGTGTGTATGTATGTATGTATGTATGTATGTATGTATGTATGTATGTATGTATGTATGTATGTATGTATGTGTAACTTACAATGATATCCTTTTCAAACTCAAAAACTGTGGTTTCCCGTGCAGGTCCATGCACAAGTTGGACCAATTTAGGTCCAAATATCTCAGCATAGCTCCTAAAGCATGCACTGTTTGTATCTGAGTAAAGTCTACTATAGTGCGGAGGAACATTAAGCGTTCCTCGTCTGAGCAATCGCTTGGTTCATTGGGCAGAGAAAGGGTATGGATACGTCTCTTGCATGCTTCGAAATCTTTTAAATGTAAATAATAAGTTTATTGTATATAATAAAAATTTAATTAACAAAAAACTTTTTTACTCATCGTTTAAAAAAACAACAAAAAAACTCAAAAAATTAAAAATATAACTAATTAGTTGTTGAATGTTTTTATTAGCTACTTCGTCATTTCAATATAGAAAAACAAATACACCCCTAAATGTAAAAGGGGATGACTGAGTTTTAACTTTTTACCCACTGTTTTTTTAATGAAACAAAATAAAAGCCGACAATTTTTGATAATATAATCTTTGCTTTGATTTATATCGGCTGGCACTAACTCTGAAAATATCTGGTTAGGTATCTTATATCTATAGTAAGTTAAACTACCGATTAGTTATATTTTATTTTGAGTTTTTTTCGAAGTGTTTCTGTGTTATTTATTTGCTTTAAATTAGTGCCTTCTTAGTTCTTACATTAAATTTTTAAAATGTTTGTTAGATGATATTTTTTTTATTTTAAAAAGAATAATACTTATATTAAAAAATTACAGTCGTGAAATTGATTTTTTTACAATAAAAAGGCTGACTACATTCATAATACTCACTATATTCTTTAGCTGATACAAATGTTAGTTTACATCTCCCCTCATTAGAGTCGTCATTGAAAAGAATTCTCTTTACTACACTAACGAAAGTCCCTTGCGATTTTCCATCCAAAATAATTTTAGCGGGCTCTACTTGGTTGAATAGCGATAAAAACATCTGGTGTTCCGGTGGACGGTCTACTATTTCTTCTAATATTTGAAGCTGCATTTATAAATATAGATTAATTGATCTAAATATAAAAAATCAATAACATCTAATCTAAACAATTAAAGATAAAATCTAAACAATTAATGATAAAAATTCGGAGACGAATCTTTATATTGATGGAAAATCTTTTTTTTAAATTCTAAATTAGTGCTTGACTACGTTCCACTTGATGGTAAGTGGTAACGCAGTCGGAGATGGTAAGTCGCACTAATTCAGTAGCCACCTATTCACTCTTGCCTTTAAGACACCCATATTATTATAATCGGACGGAAACACTGACGCAGGTAGGTTGTTCCGATCCTTAGCCGTACGTATAATAAATGATGAAGCGAAACGCTTCGTCCGGACGGGTGGAATGTCCACGACATAAGAATGGTAATTTAGGTCGTAGGACACTTTATACTGCGGGAAAATATTACATCTCTAATCTATACTAACCGTTAAAACATACTTATCTAAGAAAAGTACCTATTTAGCTATGAATAAACACAAAAGGTTATTAATTAGAAGTGAGGCAGACGAGCCAACGATATAACCACGTTAATATATAATTTTAACCCTATTTATTCAGTAAATAAACTAGTCAGGCTTTTGCGGAGCTTTCGTTAGTCACAATCCACGGCCACATACTCAGACGGATTACATAACTAGTTAAATTACACGTTAATAAGCAAATAATAATTAAGTAAATATGTACTAACTTCACCAGTTTGGAGAGTGTAGTAAGCTGCCCCCAGTCTTCCAGATTTACAGTACACTGTCAGAAGACGCTGTATGTATAAACGGTAAAGAATATTAAAGTTTGTCTTAGTAGCTAAATTCTAGACTTATGAAATAAAAAAAATAATGATATCCTACTACTACTACAGTACGCCCTAAATTAGTCAGTTTTAGTAGTAGTACTTATATAATAATTCTTAGGTAAAACTTTTATTAATCATGTAAAATTCAAGTTTTTAAAGTTATAGCATAAATATACTTATTTTTAGTATATCTTAGGAAAATAAAATATTATAATTATTAACTTAGACGTTTCTTCTTATGACGTTTTGCGTGACTTTCTAAAGCAGGTCATTTTAGGTCATTTTCGAAGGAAAAAATCTTGATAACGTGAACTATGTATAATTTTTAGTGTTCGTGTTGTATTTGCTTGTTAATTAAATATGTCACGTAAGACTAATTAAAGCTCTTAATAAGCCTTAGGCTTATAATAAAACAGTTTTTAAAAGCGTTGTTGGTCCAGTAGTTATGTGCGGCTGCCGTTATATTCGCAGTCCTGAGTTCTGCTCCCGAGTTCATTTAAAAGTTAGTTGAATTTTAGTTCACCAACTCCTGACTAGAGAATTATAATTCGACTCATTTTTTTAATATATTTTTTTTAATATATAATAATAAATTGTATCCGAATGGGCTCTAGACCCCATTCGGATACAATTTATTTGCCAATGTCGCGTAGGTACAATGGAGAAAATACGGTATATTTCGAATGGCCGGTAAAACGAAGGATAAGTTCACCGTTGATCTGATTATTCATGTAGAAACAGAGAGATGAATTATATTATAGATTGAGTCTGCCAAATTATTTTTTTCTTCATTATAACATAATCCACTAGCGCGTTTATTAATTAACGTTGAATTTCTCAGAAATTGTTAATTTGCTAATAGGTAAGATTTTAACCATCATTATTTGGATTTATGTTTAGTTCTATAACACTCTGTCTACATTATTCCTATTTCCTAAGCAGCCCGGAGCTAGGAAAGTCGGCAGTGTGTACAATGGCGAAGTAAAAATTAAGCAACATTTTGTTTATAACAATCACTTACCTCTTCATTTTCTGACTCCTCACTCTCTTGATTATTATCAGTAGTATTGTTAGTTAAAATTGGCCTAGTATTTCTGCGTAAAATCATATTGACATTAATTTATTATCACTTTTAAAAAATATATGTATTATAAATATTGTCGACGAAGGTGGAAAACTAAATAACTGCTATTTAACTTCTATAATAATATAGAAAATTCATTATTAAAAATGTAGTCAAAATTTATTCACTGAATCGCTGAAAAGTAACTCTACAATACACAAGAATGTGTATTTTCTTTTATTAAGGAAACTTTATGATTGTACTTTACTTTATGAACTTTATGATGAACGTTGTGATTTGTAAAGTAAAAATTAGTAAAATTGATATTTATATTACGGTTTATGTTGCCAATAAAAAGTTTTTTCACCATTACTTGTAACAAAAAAACTTATAACCTTTTGCATTTTGCAATAACAAAGTGACTATCCTTTGAGTTTCCAGTGTTTTGGTTATCGCTTGTTGACCAGCGCACAACTGATGGAGTTTCGTCACTGTTCATTTTGATAATTAATTTTATTGTATCAACTGTTTATTTTTTATTGAACTTTAATCCTTGTATTAAATAATCAGGAATATGTACTCAAATATATTAAAGCGAATAGGCAAAAATATGGCCAAGGTTAGTTGAATAAATTCCCGCCAAAATGTACAACGCATTTTTTTATTTTTTTTCATGAGAATCAGAGTAAGGTGTTGTAAAATAAGTCCTATAAATTATCAATATTATTTATTTCGTATTTTATAAAATAACGACGTAAAAAATTTATATATTTTATTTAACATTTAAAAGATATCTATTTTATAACAAAATAATGTTATAAGAATATTGTGGTTGTATATTAATTATTCCCAACAAAAAAAACCAATACTGATAATATTTCTTTTTAAATTACTAATATACTTAAATTTAGTTAAACTATATAAAATACCAAACTATTTTTAAATTTTATATTTTTTAATTATTCTAAATAGGTAGGTATATTAATATTAAAATTTGTTTAGTTTCTAAGGTAAAGACATGGTTATTGGTAGCGTGAACTATTACTATATCCATTCTTGTGCCCAACCGAGGTATGTTACATAAGTACTATGTGTGTATGGACTTATTTTGTGCACTATAATATTAAGCTTAATAATAATTATTAGATAATTTACCAAATATTTTACAAAGGCACTTGTGGTATAAAATGTGTTGTTTGAATTATTTCGAAAGCCTCCATATATTACGTATCTGTAGGTATACATATTTCAGATATTTCTAACGTATTAAACACAGATAACATTATATTGTATTCTTTGATTATCAAAGATTGTATTAAATATAATTTCCTATATAAGTTTATGAAAGACTTAAAAGTGTAATCACTATTCACTACATAGTATAAAACAAAGTCGCTTTCTTTGTCCCTATATCCCTATGTATGCTTAAATATTTAAAATTACGCAACGGATTTTGATGCGGTTTTTTAATAGATAGAGTAATTCAAGAAGAAGGTTTATATGCATAACTAGCAGATCCCGCGGCTTTGCCTGTGCTAAATCTAGGGAAGAGCCCGAGCGAAGCGAGGGCGAGTCGTTAAATATATAGCAATGATGGTAAGCCATGTTCATAAATTTTACTTATACTTATAAGTAAAAAAATAAATTCTAGCTCTGTTGAAGGTATGGTTCCGTTCTCATACACAATGATAGATAATTCTTAATATTATCAGGCTTGGTGTAGAAAGAACTTTCCAGAACAAAGTAAGATAATTTAAATAATCAATAAGTCCCGATCCTCTGGAGCGTCTCGTCGTACATTAATTCTGATGTGACGACATACGTAGCCAACAGCTTCCATGACAGGCGCAACAGTAGCCGCCATACACGACTGTATCAGTGTGCGGAGTGATGCGAAGTAAATCTTCAAACACCTCAAACATGGAGTTGAACACCATATTTGCTAGAAACAGAAATTATATGATTCACTTATTATCTTTCAACCGACTTATTTTTTTACTGTTATTTTGTAGTCGCTTTTAATTTTTTTCGCACCATTACTAGTGAGAAGTAAGATAATAATCCAAATAATGCGAAAAAATATATCCAAATGGTAATGACTAGTTTAATGTCATATTATCTACACTAATATTATAAAGAGGAAAGATTTGATAGTTTGTTTGTTTGAATTGAATAGGCTCCGAAATTACTGGACGGATAAAAATTCTTTTACCATTAGAATCCTACATTATCTCTGATGAACATAGGCTATATTTAATACTAGCGGAACCTGCGGCTTCGCTCGCGTTAATTCTAGGGACAAACCCGAGCGAAGCGAGGGTGAGTAGTTAGTACACCATAAAATGTTGGAATCTTACCTCAAAAGCTAAGCAAGCGAAGCCACAGCCCAGCACTAGGGCGCAGGGCGGCGCCACTATCACGGCTAGCAATGTGTAGCACCAGTCCCTCGCATTCCGGAAGCAGATGTGGCTGAGACGCCAAGCGCACTCCGGGCTTCGCGCACCCTCTGGCTCGCCCACTATGTCGTCCCATACTATCTGTGGAAATATCTTATCACTATGAGTAAGTATATACATGATACACACAAAATGGCACCAAGCCTAGGGCCTGTATCGTTTTTAAGAAAGGAATTAACTTCTTGCCTGTTACAGAACTTTGCAGTGATGACATTATCGCTGCAATCACCGTTCTCAGAGGGCGCGGTCAAACTAGAGCACTCGTATGCTCAGCCTACCTGCCCGGAGAGAAAGACAACCCTACCGAAGAACTGTCTAAAGTCGTCGACTACGCTCGAAGACACAAGACGGAATTAATTGTCGGCTGCGATGCAAACGCCCATCACACCATCTGGGGCAGCACTGGTACCAACAAAAGAGGTGAGTTGCTTTTCGATTTCCTCCTAGCTAATGATCTACAAATACTAAATAAAGGCTGTTGTCCGACCTTCGTTACTAAAGCTATGCAGGAAGTTATTGATATTACATTCGCTACTGAACAGATTGCTAAGCACATAACAAAATGGCATGTCAGTAATGAAAACTCTATGTCTGATCACAAACATATTGTCTTTAGCATACAAGGCTCTATAACTACTGAACCTATAAGGCTAAGAAATCCCAAAGCTACCTCGTGGGTGGACTTCAAAAACCTACTCGCTGAGGCAGCTAAGGATCTCCCAAAATCAATTAAGACACCCGACTCTCTTAACATTTTAAACAACTTGCTAACAGAAGGCATCTTAAATGCCTATGAAAATAGTTGTCCTGTTAAGGAACTAAAGGTAAACAACAATACCCCGTGGTGGAACAAAAAGCTAGAACGACTTAGAGTCACCACGCGTCGCTTATTTAGTCAGGCCACTACACCGAATAGGTGGAAACGGTATAGGAAGGCTCTGACTAAATACCATAAATAGATCAGAAAAGCTAAAAGGGCGTCTTGGAGACGATTTTGTGAGAATATCGCCCAAACACATAAAGGTGCGAGAATCCACAAAGTCCTCGCCAAGACACCAAATATCTTTCTCGGCTTTTTAAAAAAGCCAGACAACTCTTTCACGACCACAGAGATGGAAACGCTGGAACTTTTAAGAGCAACCCATTTCCCAGGATCGTACCCTGTCTCCGACACCGAATTAATCCCTAAGGAATACAATTTCCACAGGGCCAATAGTTATGACTGGAACATGGCCAACACTATTTTTAGGCCTAAGCAGATTAAATGGGCTCTGAATAAATTCAAACCATTTAAATCAGCAGGGGAGGATGGCATCTTTCCAGCCCTTCTCCAACAGGGCATGGATATCCTCATTCCACATCTGGTAAAACTCTTTAGAGCAAGCTTTGCTTGGGGCATTATACCAGAACAATGGACTAAGGTGAAGGTTACCTTTATACCGAATATCGGTAAAAGTGACTATTCTCAGCCCAAATCCTTCAGACCTATTAGTCTTACTTCGTTCCTACTAAAAACAATGGAAAAAGTAATCGATCAGCACATTAGAACAAGGTACCTTGTGGCTAGACCACTCTCCCACAACCAACATGCCTACCAAAAGGGTAAATCTACAGAATCTGCCTTAGTAGCTCTGATCGACAAGGCAGAAAGTTCCCTAGAGGATAAGCAGACCGCTCTATGTGCATTTTTAGACATTGAGGGAGCCTTTGACAACACACCTACAGCAACCATTCTTAAAGGGCTGAGCGCAAAAGGTGTTGATGACACAACCACTAGATAGGTTGAATATATGCTCTCCAACCGACGTGCAAATGTTACGCTCAACGAACACTCGCACAACTTTTATACTACCAGAGGTTGTCCACAAGGAGGAGTACTTTCACCCCTATTATAGACACTAGCTGTAGACCTGCTGCTTGTTATCATGGCGGATCTCGACGATGATACACAGGGCTATGCAGACGACCTTGTTGTAATAGTAAGAGGTCCCTGCCTCAACACAATTTCCACCAGGTTACAAGGAGCTCTCAACACCATAAGTAGGTGGTGCAGAGAAAATAATTCATCAATAAACGCCGATAAAACAGTAATTGTACCCTTCACTAGGAAAAGGAAGCTTGAAAGGCTGACCGAACTCAGACTAAATGGCAAAACCCTTAACCTATCTAATGAGGTAAAGTACCTTGGATTCACTATCGATCAAAAGTTGACTTGGAACTCTCACCTCAACAACATTATAAAAAAGCCAAAATGGCCCTCTGCATATGTTGTCGAATGGCTGGAGCCAAGTGGGGCCTAAAACCCAAAATGGCTCTCTGGATGTACACCGCTGTGGTAAGGCCGGTTATAACATACGCCTCAGTAGTATGGTGTAACAAAACCAAACAAAAGACAACAATGAGTAAACTAGACAGTGTACAACGGATGGCATGTCTAATCATTACAGGAGCCTTCCATTCGGCACCAGGAGACGCTCTAAATGCATTGTTGAACATAGCTCCGCTATACCTGCACGTGCAAAAAGAAGCAAAATCCTGCCTCTACAGGCTCTGTACACAATCGAATGTAAAGTTGCAATCGCAATATATGAATAAACTCAAAGAGTCGACATTCGAACACAATACTCTAAAAATGCCAGCAGATGGCATGAACACAGAGTTCAACTTTACAAAACAATATACAATAGATCTTCCCAACCGGGACATTGTGGTTGTGTAGTGGTGGGTAGTGGCTGAACGGCCAAGAGTCTCACAAAAAGGGCAGTGATGTATGGTTTACGGACGGATCCAAGAAAGGATCTGATGTAGGGTGCGGAATCTATGGCCTTAAGCCTAGATTTAACATGAGTGTCAATCTAGGTAAGGAGGCCACCATCTTTCAAGCAGAAGTCTTCGCCATCAATAAATGTGCTGAAGTCATTCTGGAGAGAAAGCTTAGAAACCAAAACATCTACATCAACTCAGATAGCCAAGCAGCACTATTGGCTATAGATTCTCTTGAGACCAACTCACAGCTGGTTAAGAACTGCATGGACAACCTGAACGTCCTGGGTACATCCAACAGAGTTATCCTCAGATGGGTCCCGGGTCATTCAGGTATAGATGGGAATGAAAAGGCAGATGAATTGGCAAGGTCGGGCGCTGAAACCCCACAATGTGGCCCCGAGCCATTTTGTGGCATTGCCAAACAACATGCCTATTCAATTCTCAAATATGACTGCAATCTCAAAGCACTTAAAGAGTGGCAATCCACCTCTGGACAAACTCACTCCAAAGCGCTAATTAAGGGATATCGCAAAACCTTTACAAAAGAGTTGCTTCAACTCAACAAGTATAAAACTAGTGCGGTAACCAGAATACTCACTGGCCACTGCAAACTCAATAAACATATGTTTACCCTTGGCCTAAGTCAGTCCGCAATGTGCAGACTATGCCATGAGTCAGTGGAATCTGCTATGCACATCCTCTGCTCTTGCGGACCACTCATGCACCGCAGAAGTATCTGTCTAGGGCAGCATATCATGCAACCGGAAGAGATACAGAAGCTCTCCGCTCAGAAAATCTGGAAGTTCCTGGAAGCAACAGGACTAAGCGGAGAACTTTAAATTCACCTTAAGGGAGCTACAATGGACCAACACTGGTCGACGTAGCAAGGGCCGACCTCGGCACCAATCCCAGTTATAAATAATAATAATAATAAGTATATACATGTACGTTCTTTATAAGACATTCTTATAAAAGACAGTGGTAGACCAGTAATTACGCGCTGACTTAGTAAACTGAGTGACGCGGGTTCAAATCCTGAATCTGCAGCTTTGATATTTTTTTGTGCGAATTATTTCTAACTTGCACTTGTTTTAGGGTTAAGAAAAACATCGTAACAAAACATGTACAACTTAGCAATTTTAGGCTCACCTAATAAAATTGTTTTGATATTGTTACGTACTACGGGTTCGGGATCGGAAATTAAAAGCGTTCTCGCACTAAAGTTGTTTTATTTACACTTAATATACACGCGCAGTTTGTACACAACACTAGTTTAATTTGAGTCTCTGAACACTATAATAATCCACCACTTTTAAATATTCACTATACTCTTCTTCACTTTTCCACTATTTCGTATCTCTTCGCAATCTTCACTCGACTTCGAACGTCAACTGCTGATCTCTATCTATGCGTAAATTTAGAACATTCTAGTATCAAAAATTCAAAATGTTTCTAGTAACTTCCAAATTGTTCCTGAAAATGCGTTATCTCTTTCTGTCACATTAAAATTTGTAATAAACTGTTCTTGTTATCTAATTGTCAAAAGTTAGAAATTGACATTCGCTGTTGTAAGGCATGGTACATGCGTGCTATTATGACGAGTTCGCACTATATTCCGCGACATTACCCCCTCCTAAGACATGCTCGTCTCGAGCATCGTTGTTGCCGTGATACTTGGCTAATCGGTCCACATGCACGATTTTAGCCGGGCTTCTAGATGTACGTTGAATTCGGAAAGTGACGTCGTTAATTTTCGTTATAACCTTGTAAGGCCCCTCCCAACTGGGTTGTAGCTTTGGCGATTTACCCTTTCGTCTCACCGGGTTATGCAGCCATACCAATGAGCCTTCCTCGAAGTTCGTTCCTGTCGCCTTTCGGTCATAACGAGTTTTCATGCGTTCACTTGCTTGTAGTCCTGCATCTCGTATCTGCTCATGAACACCAATCATCTTCGCTCGTAGTTCACTGGCATATTCTGTTATGCAACTGGGAGTGTCCGGCGGGCAACCACTTAACAGATCCGCTGGTAGTCGCAATTCTCTTCCGAAATTTGCAAAAGCAGGTGTTATGGTAATGCTTTCGTGTACAGCAGTCCGGTAAGATAGCAGGAACAATGATAAATACTCGTCCCGATCCTTTTGATGTTTATCCACAACCTTAGCTAGATGGCGTTCCAAAGTCTGGTTAAACCTTTCAACCATTCCATCTGACTGTGGATGATGTGGTGTGGTTCGAGTCTTGTGCACCCCCATGATTTTACATACTTCCTGAAATATATGCGATTCAAAGTTTCTTCCTTGATCACTGTGCATTTCTAACGGAACGCCGAATCTGCAAAATACATCTTTTACCAAAATATTTGCGATAGTTACTGCTTCTTGGTTTGGGATAGCGAATGCCTCAGGCCATTTTGTAAAATAGTCCATCACAACTAGAATATATCGGTTCCCAGAGTTAGTAATTGGAAATGGTCCTGCTACGTCTAATGCGATTCTCTCCCAAGGTGCCCCAACGTTGTATAATTTCATTGCTCCTCGGCTTCTGGTTTGCGGGCCTTTGACAGAGGCACACTGTACACATTTCCGACACCAGTCCTCGACATCATCTCGACAATGCAACCAGTAAAATCGCTCCTTGATCTTGGTTAACGTTCTTCTTACCCCTTAATGTCCACCAGAAGAACCATCATGGTAAGCTCTAAGTACCTCAGATACTTTTATTTTAGGTACCACTAGTTGTAGATGGCTATCATTCCCACGTGTCTTCTCCCATTTGCGACACAATACTCCATTGTGTAACAACAAACTGTCCCATTGTGCCCACAAACTTTTCGTAGCGGTACTGTACTGTGCTATGTCAGTCCACTTAGGTTTTGGTCTACCACTACTTAACCATTCCATGATAGGTCGTATATCTCGGTCTTTTTCTTGAGCTCTCTTCATGGCTTCATCACTCCAACGTTCATCTACCGAGTCTGTTCTAATAATTTTAATGGATTCTAATTCCTTCGCCTCTTGTCTCTGACAATGCTTGCAGTCTTCTTCACAGGGTCTTCTAGATAGAGCATCGGCGTTGCTGTGATTTTTACCCCCTCGATGTTCTATATCAAACTGGAATTCCTGAAGTTGTTCAATCCATCGTGCCACCTGTCCTTCGGGATCCTTGAACTCCAATAACCATTTCAGGGCAGCGTGATCGGTTCTTATCAAAAACTTACGACCTAATAAATACTTCTTGAAGTGCTGTAAAGTTTTCACTACAGCAAGTAGTTCTCTTCGTGTTACACAGTAGTTCTTCTCCGGTTTAGATAGTGACTTACTAAAGTATGCGATAACCACTTCTTGACCATCCTTCCGCTGGGACAATACACCTCCTATACCAATATTGCTGGCATCAGTGTCGACAATAAACTCTCCCTTCGTGTCTGGATACCCGAGGATCGGTGTTTGGCAAAGGTGTTTCTTTAATTCTTGGAAGGCCGATTCGCAATTATTGTCCCATACGAAAGGTCTCTTCTCCTCGGTTAGTTTATGAAGTGGTTTGGCGATGTCAGAAAACCCTTTCACAAACCGTCGATAGTAAGAGCACAATCCTAGAAATGCTCTCACTTGCGTCTTGTCCTTAGGGGTCGGCAAATCTTTCACAGCTGTGATTTTCCCAGGATCCGTTTCTACTCCGTTTTCCGAAACTACGTGTCCAAGGTAATTCACTTGTCTCCTAAAAAATGAGCACTTCTTTGGACTTAACTTTAAATTTGCTTCCCTTAGTTTATCAAATACTTCTTCGAGTTTCTTAAGATGGTCTTCGAAGTCACGTCCCACAATAATTATGTCATCTAGGTAAACAAGGCAGGCTGCTCCTAGTAATCCAGCGAGTACACGTTCCATTAACCTCTCGAATGTTGCTGGTGCATTGCATAACCCGAACGGCATAACCTTAAACTGCCACAACCCTTTTCCAGTTGAAAACGCAGTTTTCTCTTTATCCACGGGGTCCATGTCTACTTGCCAATGGCCACTCTTCAAATCGAGAGTTGAAAACCATTTCATACCACTGAGAGTGTCCAAGGTGTCGTCGATTCGAGGCAGGGGATAACTGTCCTTTTTGGTTACATCGTTGAGTCTGCGGTAATCGATGCAAAACCTTGTAGATCCATCCTTCTTCCTTACAAGTACTACTGGAGAACACCAAGGACTAGTAGATTGTTCGATGATGTCATTCTTTCTCATGTCTTGGATCATGTCGTCAACCTCTTTCTCCTTAGCCCATGGAATTCGTCTTGGTCGTTGTCGAATAGGCGCTACGTCACCAGTATTAATTTTGTGCTTCACCAAACTAGTTCTTCCAATATCGCCATCATGTTTCGAGAACAAATCTGAATATTGGTAAAGTAAATTTTCAGCTTTTGTCTTCTGTGAACTTGTGAGATGATCTTTGCAGTCTTCTAAAAGTTTCATTGCTTGCTCCTTATCCTTGTTAAGCACCTTCTCATTCCGTTGACATCTGCTTAACCAGGCTATCTCTTCGCAAGTCCCTACAACTTCCCCTCTCTGAATTGTTTGCGTAGCGTCACTGGTGTTCAGCACTGGAACCATGGATGTCGAAGTTTTACCTACTACAACTCTTGCTGGGATCCACGAGCTCTCATCTTCACACTTCTCTATGATAGCGCAGCACCATTGACTTCCTGACTTGTTCTGAGGTATAGCGACAGGTACTAGAGTCTGTGATCTTGGTGGAAGAGCGGTGTCTCTTAAGCAACAAACTTTCCCCTTAACTCCACCACTTATCGGTACTTCTCTATTTCTGCACTTTAAAACTCCATATTTCATGTCAATCGTACACTGGTAATTTTGAAAGAAGTCCAATCCAATGATGCAATCATCCAAAATATCTGCAACTATTGCGTTATGCCAATAGATGTTGTCCCCAATTTTTATAGCTACTTTTCTTTCCCCCCAAACAGGTATGCGCTGACCGGTGGCTGTCATAAGGGTGATGTGCCTTCTATCTTGCAAATTATTGTCCGCAATGTGTTTCAGCTTCCGGTTATTAATGACAGTTCGCGAAGCTCCGGTATCCAGTGTCAGTTTACATGTCACTCCATTAATAGCGCCATGTATGACCAAAGTGTTCCCATCTACTGCCTGTTTTACTTCTATCGGTGGAGTTGTAAATCCCCCTGTCAGCGTCCTAACTCTAGCCGAGATCAATTCTCCTCTGACTTGATCGCAGGTTGTTACACCAACATCTGACTGTCGTCGACCATTTTTCCTTATAGGGCAGTCACTTCGAAGATGGCCCCGTTCACCGCACTCGTAGCACTTTGGTTTGAAAAGACGTCTCCGGTTGGATAATCCTCCCGTGGTAGCTTGCTGCACCCTCCAACGTCTTGAGTCATGACGCACAGCTTCAACCTCTAGAGCATGAGCGACAGCTTCCCTGAGACTTGTATGGTGTCTTAGGCGTACAGCGGCACGTACCTCCGAGTCGCGAATCCCGTCCACAAAAGCCTGCAGAAGAATGGTTTCTATGGTGGATGGCGAGGATTTATATGCCTTCCGTACGAGCCTCTCAATCTCTACGGACCACTGCTGCAGGGTTTCATTGGCTCGTTGTGTACGGTCTTTAATTTGAGCCCTGTACACGTGCTCTAGATGACTATCACCATACCGCGACTCTAAAGCGTTAAGTAGCTCACTGTATGTGGTCTTCCTGCCAAGATCGCTAGCACAAAGCGCCTCCAATACATTCAAAGCCTCCTCTCTAAGTGCGACGGTAAGGGCAGATCGGGCTTCATCATCTGTCCATCCACTTGTCTCCTTGATCGTCTCAAACTGGATCTTGAATGCGGCCCAAGAAGATTTGCCGTCGAAGTTAGGGACTTTAAAGATCTTTGCTGTTGATGAACTGAGGTCAACACTACGCGGTAATCTGTGAGTTTCCATGTAATCGACTCTTTTCTCTATTTTAGATAGTTTTGAGTCATACTCCTCTATGGCCTCAACAAGTGTTGTCTTTATTCCCTCGACTTCCCTTTCAACGGCTTCAACCCGTTCCTTATTTTGTTGGAGTGCGACTATTACGTCCTTGTGAATGCTGTCTTGGAGTGCGCGCAGCTGTTCCTCCTGCCGGCGTGCACGTTCCTACTCGCGGCGGGTCTGTTCTTCTTGTAGTGCGCGCAGCTGTTCCTCCTGGCGGCGTGCACGTTCTTCCTCGCGATGAGCCTGCTCCTCCTGGCGGCGAGCCTGCACTTCTTGTAGTGCGCGCAGCTGTTCCTCCTGACGGCTTGCACGTTCCTCCTCGCGGCGGGTCTGTTCTTCTTGTAGTGCGCGCAGCTGTTCCTCCTGGCGGCATGCACGTTCTTCCTCGCGATGAGCCTGCTCCTCTTGGCGGCGAGCCTGCTCCTCTTGGCGTCGAGCCTGCTCTTCTTGAAGTGCGCGCAGCTGTTCATCCTGGCAGCGCGCTTGTTCTTGCATCATGAACGCCATTTGTTGTAGAAGGGCGTTCATGTCTGGCGTGGCGCTCTGTAGAGCCGCGGACTCGCCACTCGATGTACTAGGGCCAGAATCTTCCCTTTGCTGTTCCGCCATTGCGCGTGTAGTGACTCCTTCCTTTTCGTGCCTCGGTACTAACGGCATTTCCGATCCCACTTCTGACACCAATTGTTACGTACTACGGGTTCGGGATCGGAAATTAAAAGCGTTCTCGCACTAAAGTTGTTTTATTTACACTTAATATACACGCGCAGTTTGTACACAACACTAGTTTAATTTGAGTCTCTGAACACTATAATAATCCACCACTTTTAAATATTCACTATACTCTTCTTCACTTTTCCACTATTTCGTATCTCTTCGCAATCTTCACTCGACTTCGAACGTCAACTGCTGATCTCTCGACACACTGCCGGCCTTTTTATATGCGTAAATTTAGAACATTCTAGTATCAAAAATTCAAAATGTTTCTAGTAACTTCCAAATTGTTCCTGAAAATGCGTTATCTCTTTCTGTCACATTAAAATTTGTAATAAACTGTTCTTGCTATCTAATTGTCAAAAGTTAGAAATTGACATTCGCTGTTGTAAGGCATGGTACATGCGTGCTATTATGACGAGTTCGCACTATATTCCGCGACAATATTCATTATTCTTTTTGAAAATATACTAGTTATAATCGATAGAAACCCCGAAATTTTAGTTTTTGAAATTACATTAAATTGGACAGATTTTGATGTGATGATCTGTACCTGAGTCAATATATAAGATTTTTATTGCCGAAAAAAATCTCTTCTCTGAGAAGTCTATAGGTACTAACCGTTAAAAGGGATACACCCACGGTCTCTACTTATAACTAAATATCCGTTAACTAACTTCAAAGTTTTACAAATATAAAAATTCGTAATAAAGAGCTCATAAACTTTTATGAGAAACACAATACAATGTACAATGTATCCGACAAGTTGCCTGAAAACAATTTTGTTCATTACGGGCGCGGCGCCCTGCGCGGACCACCGCCGGTCACGCGATGACCATGTATTTCCATTTTCTTTTCTTTGTCTATCGTGTTTTATATTTTAGGGATCCCTTTTCGCTTCAATTCATTAAACGTAGTACATTATTCGTGGGTAAATGTTAACGGGGTAAGGTCATTGTCATTGCTAGTAGGTACTCGATAACTGATAAGATAATAAAAATTACCTTTAAGCTTTACCTAAATTATATTTACCTACACAGAAATTTCTTTCTATACTAGTTATGTTCACAGAGGCGAGGAATCAAAAATAAGGACTTTAGATTTTAGGGGGAGTGGGATTTTGGAATTGATCATCTTTTACATAGTTTCCGTTCTTACATGTAACTTAATGTGTTAAACATGTACATCTTTATATATCATACTTAAATAGTCTAAATTAAATTTTTTTATTGGCAAATGGCAAGACCAAGATACAGATAATTCCAAAACAAAACACAATAGAAAAATAAAAATTGTTTAAATTATTAAACTGCATATATACCGCATTCCGTATACGGAACCTTTAAAAAATATATTTTGCTACTGCTTTAAGTGTATTAGAACTACAAAGTTATATAAGTTACATTAAATGTAGACGGCAAATCATGTTGATTGCCGCCATGTCTCGCCGGACGTCGTTACAGGATTCCTATTGAATTAGGTAAAATTCAAAATATGTTTAGCTTTTACGTTAGAATTAGTATTCTAGGTATTTAAGGCATTTTGAAATTTATCTTAGAGAGACTACTAAAAATCGCCATTAGTAGTAGTACCATTCATTCAAATTTATCGTAATGTATGTATATCTCCTAATGGTTAAACAAAAAAATAGTTTTTTGAAGTAAAACTTCTTTAGAATCGTTGTGATTTCAAACTCGATGAAACGAAAAAATAAGTCCATAGTACCAGGCGCTCAGAGACGGGGAAGAGTTAGCCTTAATTTAAATTCAAGTTTTACTTCTGACATGTGTACTTTGTACACACGCACTTTTTTTATTAATTTATAAATTCACCAATACATTTTATCGACAACTATATTGTAAAACGTAAGCATTGCAGGAAACAAAAGCCAGATTTGATCAAACGGCTTCATAAAAATAATTATATACACACGTCACGTACGACCTTCGGTCATATTTATTTCTATGAAATGCCAATTTGTGCTGAAAAGCTTTTTGTGATTATAATATAAGTACTATAATATATATCTCTCGACACTTAGTATGTAAAATACATAAAAGGTCAGCTTACTTTATGTTTTAAAGTAATAAATAAACTAAATTCCAGTCAATCAACAATCGAATTAGATAGAAATATCTTGTAACCCTGGAAAGGACATCGTATAGTTTTTATCCCATAGATGATCCCTTAAAGGGATAAAAAGAGACAAAAAGTTTGTATCGGGAATCGATTATTGGTAAAGAGAGGTACTATACATAACTCTTACTGACACGACTTAAGTGCAAAAATCCCCCGCTACTGACGCTCGCCAAGTCTCATCTTTCGTGGCACTTATTATATATAAAATTCTTCATACCTGTGTAATTCTATAACGATATGTTTAGGGTCAATTTTATTTTGGAAAGAATTAGGGTTCCTTTCCTAGGATTTGTGATAATATGGTTCGTAATTCTTAATAATAGTCATCATCATCCGAGCGTTTGTCCCGGTTGCTGCCGTGGCTTTCCCCATCGGAGCCCGGGGTCCGCTTTTCTAGTCATCCGCCTCCACTTCGGCCGATCTTGCGCATCCATGTGGGTTAGTCCATTGGCACGCATGTCATCCATTACGACGTCAAGCCAGCACTTCTTGGGCCTGCCCCTCTTTCGAGGTCCCGGCGGGGGTGCCATGGCTAGACATCTGTTACCCACGTAGCTTGCCGGTCTACGCGTCACGTGGCCGTACCAACGTAAGCGACATTCCTGCATTTTGTCTTCTATGTCACGGACATGAAGGCTACCACGGATGCGGGAATTACGCACGCGGTCTTTCCGCGTGACCCCACACATCCATCGCAGCATCTTCATCTCCGTGACACGCAGTTCTTGCTTGTGTCGCTCAAGCACGGGCCACGCTTCGCTGCCATATAAAAGGACAGGTCTAATGATGGTTTTATAGACCTGTCCCTTCAGTTTGACCGGCATTTTGGGGTCGCAGATGACACCACTCACCTCACGCCATTTTGCCCAAGCTGCTGAAATGCGTGCCTTGACGTCGCAATCGATGTCACCCGACACATGAAGTATGGACCCTAAGTATTTAAACTGGTCCGTGCGCTCGACCATGTTTTCGCCTATGCGAACGGACAAGGGGTCGTTGGAGTTGCAGGCCAGGTACTTGGTCTTCGCCACATTCAGTCTAAGACCACCGTTCTTAAGCGAGCTCTCCCAACCCTTCACGCGTCTCTCAAGGCGGTTCCTGTCCGAGTCTGCCAGTGCAATATCGTCCGCGTACATGAGCAACCACGGGGGTTGCTCATGTGCATCTCTGATGCTGGCGGATAGTTCGTCCATTATCACACTGAACAGAAACGGACTGAGAACCGAGCCTTGATGTACTCCGACGGTGATGGGAAAGGGAGCCGTATCGCCAACAGCCGTCCTGACCACAGACTCGGAATTCAGGTACATGTCTCGGACTATATCAATATAGATTTCTGGTACCCCTTTGGACCTCAGTGCCCACCAGATCATCACGCGAGGAACACAGTCGAAGGCCATCTGCATATCTAAAAAGAGGAGGTGCAGAGGCGTATTCTTCGATCTGTATTTCTCCATGACGGTCCTTAGGGCAAAAACAGGGTCCATGGTGCCGCACCCAGGGCGAAATCCATATTGGCAATCCGAGACTGTGCACTCCTGCCGGATCCGGGAGTCCACAATCCGCTCAAAGAGCTTCATGGTGTGGGACATGACCTTAATGCCCCGATAACCGCTACACTCCTGCACCGATCCCTTGCCTTTGTAGACTGGAGTAATAATACTCAGCCTCCATTGGTTCGGGATTTTACCGGTCAGGAGTGCGCGGTTAAAGAGGTCAGTAAGGGCGCCCACACCACGCGGGCCTAAGGTCTTCCAGGCTTCAATTGGGACTCCGTCGGCACCGACAGCTTTCCGATTCTTCATGTAGCGAAGAGCTAGCTGCACTTCTTCAGGCGTTATCGGGGGCACGAGTCCTTGGTTCGGAGGGAGATCAGGTGGGCTCACTACTTCGTGCTGCTGGTTAAGCAGCTCGTGGAAGTATGAGCGCCATCTCTCCTTCACCGCGAGGTCCTCGCATAACAGGTCACCGCTAGAGTCCTTTACACAGCGGCACTTGGAAATATCCAGTGCCGCTTTGACTCGGGACCGTGCCAATTTGTAAACGAGCTTCTGCCCCTCAGACGATTCCAACTTGTCGTATAACGGTTGCAAGTCGGCCTGTCTGGCTCTGGCTACAGCTCTCTTGGCGGCCCTTTTCGCGGTCCTGTATGCGTCGTGGTCTTCAGGGGATCTGGACGCTTGCCACTTTTTGAAGAACGTCTTTTTCACTCTGACCTCCCCCTGGACTGTGTCGTTCCACCACCACGTCTCCTTGTCACACTTGCGCCCGCCCTTGGACGTGCCAAGCACCACCTTCGCCGCCTCCGTGATTGCCGCCTGAATCCTATCCCAGTGTTGCTGGGTCGATTCGCCATCAACCGCGGTGCACTTGTCACCAACGGCTGAGGCGAACTCCTGGGCCCTTGATTCAAGCCGCCACCACCGAGTCTGGCGTCGGCAGCGCTCGGCACGTTTCTCCACGGGCTTCACGCAGAGATCCATGACAAGGAGGCGGTGTTGTGCAGAGAGACTCTCACCGGGTATGACCTTGCAGTTGGCTACTCTGCTGATGTGGTGCCTCCTAGTTAACAGGAAGTCGATCTGAGTGGCGTGCCCCCCGCTCTTGTAGGTGATGAGGTGCTCGGGTTTCTTTTTGAAAAACGTGTTCACGACAGCCAGGTCGCTGGCCGCACACGTCGTCAGGATTTCATTTCCTTCCACGTTGCGACTCCCGTACCCAAAACCACCGTGAACACGCTCAAAGCCCCCGCTTACCTCGCCCACGTGACCATTCAGATCACCACCCAGTAATACTCCCTGGGACAACGGTATGTCGCGTAGCACATCTCCGAGTCTATTCCAAAACGTCGCCTTTTCAGTGTCGCTACAACCAGCCTGTGGCGCATAGGCACTTACGAGGTGAGTTACCACCCCCTCGATAAGAATCCTTACCACCATAAGCCGGTCGCTGATGCGGTTAACCTCCAGGACGCCGTCTTGCATCTCCTCAGAGAGCACTACTGCCACCCCGCCCTGCCCACTAGGTGCACCGGTGTAGATCAGTTTGTAGCCATTCCCAATGAACCGGGATCTGCTGCCTTTCCACCGAGTCTCCTGCAGGAACGCCACGGCCACCCTCCGCCTAGCGAGTACATCGGCCAACTCTCTTCCACGTCCGGTTAGCGTGCCAATGTTCCACGTGCCGAAGCGTATCTTGCGGGTTTGGGCTCGCGTCGTTAGCCGCGCCCGCCCCTGGCGCGGTAGCCCTTGCCCATTTGTCGCAGGAGTCGGGCGGGGCTCCTGCGCGCCGTTTTGCGGCGGCGCCCTATCCCTGCGCAAATTCCTTTTCTGACTTCCCATGTTTTGTGGCGATGTGTGCTAATTACGGGAGCGACTGCCGTCTGACCTCCCAACCCCGAAAGGAAAGCTTAACTACAAAGATGATGTAGTAGTGAGTTCCCTTTGTCGCCTCGTACGACACCCACGGGATGATATGGGGTGGCGACATTTGTATTCTAAACGCCGTCGCCACACGGCAAATATTTCTTAATAAACACGGTAATTCTTAATAATAGTATGATTAGTAATATGATTATACTCTACCTGTATATGCTGGTTTAGCTTATTAGGGTCTCTATCCTCCAACGCCTCTCGTACACCATTGTCCGGCTTTTCCATCCTCGGCGGTGTCACTTCTATCCGCGGTTTGTTCTCAAACGTCACCGGTGTTAGAACCGGTGGTGCGGAATACGTTTCTGATATTTCGGGCAACAGCTTGACTTTTTTAAATACGTACGAAAGGATTGCACGTTACGAATATTTGAATTTATATCACTTTGTTTTATTTAGTGTATAAATAAAGATAAACTTAACTATTTAATGAATGTTACAGATATAAAATATTAATAGGTACTTTTTAAGTTTTAAAAATATTATGTTCTTTTGAATATTTTAAGCATTTTTTTCCGAATTACTGCGAGTAATTTAGCTTAGTTTTGTTTTGTATAGTTCAACTCATGACATTATATTGTTACTAACGTGTTGGCCGACTAACCACTACTTGCTCTACTGAATAACTAACCGTTTCAGCTTAAAGCTCCCGCGCGCATGCCTCACAAGATAATGGAAAAATTGAATATCTTCGATATACCTAATATTTACAAAAGATTCATGATATTTTCTTATTAAATATCTTACTATTGAGTAATATATTTATTTCATAGAAGCCTACTGCAGGTACTTATAACTTAAGTTTCCCGCGGTTCTACTTAGGTTTCACGCTAAAGAAAAATATGTATTACATAGGTATTTCATTATCACATCAATTCTTCCTGACTTACGGTCCCGTTTGAATTAATTCAGTCTTGACAAAATTTATATGTAAACATTCATATAGCCAATTGAAACGACTTCAAATCCCGGGTAAGTACCTAAAATTACATTATTAGAATGTAAATCAATCGTTAGTCTCCCTAAAATTCATAGGACTGGACCGTTTCTACTACATAATTGTTATTTTGTTTTGTTTGAAGTGTGCCTGGAGTGGCTTAAACCTATAAAAATAGGGAAAATTCGTAAGAACAACTGGAAAAGTGAGGGTCGAAATATAATAATAATATAAAAAGCCATTCATTACTCAACACGTCATAATTTATTATTCTATGATTTCATAATATGCCGGCAATTTTAGACCATTACCCTCGTTTCTTTGTTTGTTCTACGAAGTGTAATTTTCCCTTCATTTACATTAAAAACCTATATTTATTTGTATGATGTGTGATAAATATTAATAGATTTAATCATTCAATGGAACTGATTTCCTACTACAGTCTTTTCAAAAACTGTTTTATTGAAATTTCAATATAAATTTCATTTAATTAAAAATATAGCCGAAACAAAATTTAAACAAAGTATTTATTTACAGCAAATGATTGACATGAAAAGTATGAGACTAAGGTTTTATTCTGGTATGTCGTTCTATTACTCACTTTCGAATTAGTTAATTTGAACGCACAAAAGAGCGTCGTTAATTAAGATTATTTTTTTATTTATAAATTGGCTGCATGTAGAAAATAATATTTTTGGGGTGTTTAAACGAGGTTCTTTTAGTACTATACTAGCGACTAGCCCTCACTTCCTCGGGTTCGTCTTTTGAGCGAAGTTCCGCTAGTAGAAATAAATAAAGTTTCTAAAATATAGCCTCCTCTTTTTTGAAGTCGGTTAAAAAATAGCCTAAGTTACGACTTATAACATTAGCTAAAGTGAAAGTTTCAAATCCGTCAAAATCGGAATAGCCGTTTTAGAGATTACGCAACAAACAGACTTACTATACTTTCATATTATGCATTCAATGAAAAGCTGTTAATTTGAAATAAAAAACAGACACTCCAATTTTATTCGTATGTATTGATGTATAGATTATACGTAAGGCGAGAAAAGTATACCTAAACCTAGGAGATCACCTATTCTATAATCAGTTATCAAAAAGAATAAGCATAGTAAAAAGAATGGAATAAGGGTTGGATTAATAAAATACAAATTAAAATATAGATTTTAATTATTATAATTATAATTTTATAAGATTATTAATTTCACAAATGTACATGCACGACTATTTACAGAGCTACGCTTAATGAATATATCGTTCCATTAACTTGAGTACTTATTATATCTTAAGGCGAGTGTACACTAAACGAAATCAAATTTTTGAAAGGTTAAAATTAATAAAAATAACACCAACTTTAATTAAAAAAATAAAGACGTTTACTCACAAAATTCTCTAAAGTCTAAAGTCTAATGTAAACTCGCTCTTATATAATACAATATTCTTCATATTAGATACAATAAAAATAATAATTGAGCATTTTTTTATATCAGCACCGAATTTTATGGTCAGAGTGTATAAGTCTTTATTATATTATGATTATATTTTATTAGTATTGCACCGGAGAGCTAAAGTTACAGAGAAATAACTATACATGTGGTAGAAATGTGATAATATGCGAGTTTTAAGAAAAATATGGTTCATTTATTCGTAAAAGAAAACTTTATGTCATAATGTTGTGGCACTATACGTAACTTTTTGATTGCACCTTTTAGTGTTCTATTTTCATAAATAAAAGATATAAAGAGAAGTCTCTTATATGAGAGATGAGAAGAGATGAGATAGAGAGAGATGGAGATATTAGCAGGGTGGTGTGGTAGTTTTTCCTAATATAATGTAAGTTTTTAAAATAGTAATTCCGTTTCCATTCCATTCATTACAGTTCCGTGGCAAAAAGGCACTAAGTACAAGGTGAAGTTTGAAATTTTGTGCCACCTGATGCAGCAGCGTATTTGCATCGCAGCACCGCACGGCTTTTTAAAAAAACGTTTGTGGTGATCTTGATGTTGATATGCCTTCTATATGTATTTATAATATGTATGTATGTAAAATGTATCCGTAACACAAGCCTCGTAGTTTACCATAAAAAATATATATTATACAATTAAAAAAAGTACATATATAGGTAATTCTCGTGACAGTGAGATTCAAACCTGTGCTATTTTGCAATAACTTTTATGTAAACTCGACAGCTAAATTATCTGTCGTATGAAGAATAACCCAGTATTCAGTATAGTTGTTAAATTACTAAATTTAGGTAAAAATCTTACAAATAACACTACTAGTATCTAATTTTATATACACACATAACAGAAGAGCAAACAAATTAATAAGGTATTAGGGTATAAGGTGTGCCCACAAAGTCGTCGGTCACAGGAAGGGGTCTAACCCACTTCCGCGCGGTCGTTAATGCCGCGGCAGACTTACTTCGCCCTTTTGTATGCCATTAGCTTTTAGGGGAGATTATGATTTATATGTTTTATTTGACATTTTATTTAGAAACAAAGGCCTAAAAGTTACACGAAACAAAAGAAATGATGCTCGGAAAATATAAAAGAAGTGAACGAAATTGTGTCAAGAAAACCTCGTGTTGAAATCAATCAAAAAAATGAAACATAAGTGTATATAACAGTGCAATAGTGAATAAATTAAATTAATTTAAACTTCCCCTACCTTACATAAAACTCGCATATTAGATTTTAAGTACTTAAATAATTTAAACTTAGCACCTTTCTTAAATCTACAAGTTAGTAGAATACAGTTAAGTCTAGATTAAAGCTTCGATATTTAACGGAAGACGGCTATTGCGTTACAATTATAACCTAAATAAATCAATAAATTTACATCATTAACTCAAATAGCACTAAATAATATATGTAAGACTTAAGAAATTCTGTTTGAGATATAAAATCATAATAATATAGAAAAGTTATATAAATATGATATTCCGTCTTAAAATCGATTATTATAATTGATTTTAATTATAATTCCTTGTAAAAAAGACGATTAATATTATGTGTTAGCTAGCGAGTAGCGACGGCGGGTCGCGAAGGCCCCGCAGGCCGCAGCGTCGGTACAATCACGGGTTCCTCGGCGTCTTCTTCCTTACTGACCTCTCTGTTGGGTTAGGGTTTAATTTTGTTGGTTTATCGTGTGCGTCATTTATAATTTATAATTATTATAAATAAACGTTATTCAAGTCTATTCTCTACGCCAATGTCCAGGAGAATGAGGAGGAGATCGGTCAGTAAAATATCATAGTATAAAAAAGGTGTTTATGTACCATATAATAAGTATATAATATTACTATATTAAATAGAGTTTTATTATTATTAATAAATAACATTTTAGGTCTTCAAATTTCATTTCAAACATACATTTAGATTTAGATTCTGTAGCTTATATAATATTTTTTATCCATAATTTTTCGTACATCACAGCGTTAGACCTAAACCACTTTGCATTGACAGCCTCAATTATCATTAATGTTATGGAAACCGTTATCAATTTTAATACATTAGGTTTATGTACTAAAAGCTACCATTCCATCGTCATCATGATAACACATTCAACGTTAGACAATTTTAGTATTTTGCAATCAATCATCTATGTAAAAGGCTACAAAATTAATAAATTAGAGTATACAAGCTTTAGTAAGCACTCACCGTCTGTCGCAAGCCTAGTTAATACTACTGGCATCACCACCTTGGGAAAAGAATAACTTGTTAACTCATATAAGTACTACTTTAAATTGAAACATTGCATCTCTATTTTACTCTTGTAACTTTTATAATTGTTTACTACCATCATAAAGCTACTCCTTACGGATTTTTTTTGCTGATTTATTATGAATTTTCCAACGTTTCAAATGCATTAAAGCAATCATGGTCACAGAAGAGACCAAGGTTTTATGTTTCAAAAGGCATTATATACTTGTTACAGACAGTGATTATACACAATTCAAAAATATGATTTCATATAAATTAAAAGTTTTCGATGTTTTTTGTAGATTTGAGATGCAATGTTTATTAATATTCTATTCAAATTAGTGCAAGCAGTTTATTTCGTGCAATTAGTCTAGTCCTATAAATAAGATCTACAAGCTTAATCTACGAGAATATAATATTAAGATTTTTTTCGTCTAATTAATAAATTAAATTAATAAAGGACTTAGTATAAAATAGAGGACTTAGTAATAAGTATATTGAGAGTTGACATTTAACATGCAGTATATTACGGTACTATATAGTTTAATGATAGTTTAATGTACAGTAAACATCAAATTATTATTTTTAATACCTAGCTTTATTGGTAGGTATAGATATAAAACGATCATAAAGGACCATACTTTTTTACACACACACACACACACACGCGCGCACACACACATAAAAACTCACGTACGCACTCATTCACAGACAATTGTACAGAAATATTATATAGAAGATAGTAATTGCAATCTTATGAGTATAATGATAAGGTGCATTACCTGATCTTAATGGGTTGCCGCAGGGAGAGCTCGCTGCCGGACGAGGAGGAGGCGGGGGAGCGCGCGGCCAGCGGGCGCGGCGTGAGCGGGGAGCGCGGGGAGTGGGGGGAGTGCGGGGAGTGCGGGGAGCGGGGGGAGCGGCCGCGCGCGAACTCCAGGCGGTAGTTGTCGGAGCGAGGGCTGCCGCTGAACGCTTCGCCTTCTGCGGGGTACGCCTTGTTATGTTTGTTTGTTTGTTTGTTTGTTTGTTTGTTTGTTTGTTTGTTTGTTGGGAATAATAAGAGCTGATGTGATTTTGTATTAGAACAATCCAGTCACTTTGGTGCAAATTAGCCAAGTAAAAAAATACATAAACACACGTACATTTTCATCATCATCATCTCTTTCCCACTACTGGGCACGGGCCTCCTTCAGTACGAGAGGGACCAGGTCATAGTCCACCGCGCTGGCCTAGTGCGTGTTGGCGGACTTCACATGTTTTTCGAAAACTTGCTAGGTTCCCTCAGATAAGCTGGTTTCCTCACGATGTTTTCCTTCGCCGTAAGACAAGTGGTAATCATGATATAAATGATTCGCACATAAAAATATCAGAGGTGCGAGACCCGGATTTGAACCCGCATCACTCGGTTATCCAAGCGAGCGCGTTACCGCTGGGCTACCACGGTCTTTTTTTAAAAACAGTTTATTGTATAGATATAGATTACTGGCACAGTAGGCTGTGTACACATAAAGTGTGTCACTGTCACCGCGAAGCGTGCATCCGGCACATTGGTATTCCGCGGGTGTTAGTTCATGTGATGGCTGTATTTGATATTATTGTACGTGCTAATAAATTTATATTACTAGATTAAGTTACACCTTTATTATTGTCGCCATGTTTCCTTTTACCAACCTTTTGACTCTTTTTTACATACTATACATTTTTTATACCGGTACTCGCACCTTTGATATCATTTTTAACACGGCTACCACTTGTCTTACGATGAAGAAAAACATCGTGAGGAAACCTGCATATCTGAGAGAACCTAGCAAGTCTTCGGAAGACATGCTCAGTTAGTCAACTTGCAGTTGGTCATGTTGTGTCTATGGCCTGAACCCCCTCGTGTTGAGGCACGTGCCCGGCAATGGGGTGTTGAAAAGGACTGAATAAATAAATATAAATATGTTGGGACATTATTACTCACAGCGCCATTTAGTTCCGTGGTAAGCTACGAGGCTTGTGTTACGGATACTAGATAGTTGATATACTACATATATAAGTTTAAATACATACATATTATAAATATAAACACCCATGACTGGAGTACAAACATCTGAGTTTAAACGATTGAACCCAGCGGGACTCGAACCCGCGACCGTTGGCGCAGAAAGTAGGGTCACTACCAACTGAGCCAAACGTGTCGTCAATAATAAAATGATATAAATAAAATGCGTCAAACATGTCGTCGATATAAATAAAATAGCAAGTTTTACATACCGGCGTATGCGTGCGCGGAGTTGGGCATGCGCGCACACGCGGGCGGGTGCGCGTGCGACGCCGCCGCCCAGTCGCGGTACACTCGCGCGTCCGCCGTCCGCCACTCCGACAGCTCCACGCTGCGGATCTGCCACAGAAGATTTGTTCAAATCAAATCAAAATATTTTATTCAGCATAAAAATTGTTACAATTTCTTACTGAACGTCATGAGTCTACCACCAGTTCGTAGAGAAACCTCTGACCTGAGAACTGGCGAAAGAAACTCAGCGGGACTAATATTTTCTTTTTAATCTCACTCTTTTTTAATTCAAATTGTAAATTAACAATAATTCTATATGTTGAAATAGCCTGGCCTATCCCAAGGCGTACTGTCTTCTAAAAATTATTATTTTTTATTATTCCGAATATATTATACTATATTTTTAATTTATTTATCTCTTTTAATACAGCCATAGAAAATATTTTATGCCAAGATGTATGTAGAAATATACACAAAAATCGAATGTACAACGACAGTATCAGTACAAATCCACATATCCTAGAAACCTACTTTGAGCAAGTTTTCATAAAGACATCGTGAACTCTGCCCACACTTAGCTAGCGTGGTGAATGGCCTATGACCTGAGCTTCCACGTATTAAAAGAATGGGTCTTCTAATTTAAGGGCTTCTATGCTAAAAGTGGAACATTAAAAAGGAGGGCTAACAGCATAAATATAAAACAAATGGTACACTCACAGGTGTTGAGCTCTTGCTACGCGCGCTGCCTTCCGAGGAGGCGTGGCTGCGCACGCGCACGTCGCGCGGCCGCTCCGGCGCCGGCGAGCCGCGGCAAGAGCCGTCCGGCTCGTCGCGCGTCTAGTTCGGGTCAAAAAGATAGGGATGTATCCGAAACTAATACAGTTTCGGATATATCAGTGATATCGTCTATTTTCCGATATTATTAATTGCCTTAGTGGCTAAAATAATGGCTGTACACAGCAGTTGTATTATTGAATTTTGTCTGTCGAGATATTTTCAGTAGTAGCTGAAGTTGGGAACTTGGCAGTGTTACACCCTTGTACCTCGGCAAGTAAGTAAAGCCGTTCAAGTTCAAGAACATCTTTTTTCGACTTTATAATTTTAAATTTACTATACAATAACTGATAAAACTACCTTGCTATTTTGAGACGGAGGCGGCATGCTGTTGGCGCCACTGCTCACCAGCCGTAGCTGCTGCCTGATACTGGCCTTCTCTCTCGCTCTCTTACGCTGGAATTCTTCTTCAACTCTAAAATTAATTAAATATATTGTTTTAGTAATGTAAAATATTGTATATTAAAAATACAGTGACAAAATAAAGTGTATTCATTTAAAGTTTACTGTTCCTTAATAAAAGTTACCAACGTACATGTATCTATTTTAAAAAATATTATTTGTTATTTAGTCAGTATATCAACCTTATGTACCTCGACCTGATACTGTGCTTATGAATTTATAATATTTTAATAAAACCATTCTCTTTTATTCTCCATCATCTCTACGGACCGTAGTTATATTTTTATTTGACGATTTAAATATAAGGAAAAATAGAGTTCCTCTAAATCCAATATTTGTAAAAGTAGATAACCTACCTCCTCATGGCCTCCAGCTCTGTTCTTCTCTGCTGCTCTTTCAGATCAGCTTCCCGCGACAGTTTCTCTGCCAAGCGTCGCCTCTCTAGTTGCCGCACAGTAGATTGGAATGTGAATCTCTTGCCTTTACCTGCGTTTGAGTTGCGCTAAAAAGAAATTGAGACGTAAATTTTAATATAGACTAGCGAATCAACCTTGCTTCACTCGGGTTTGTCCCTAGACTTAGCTACCTTGAGTTATAAGTCATGTGGGTCAAGTGTGCGCAGCGTGTAAGTGTGCGCATTCAAAATATCTCGAAAACGATTTATAATTAAGAGACGCCATCTCTCTTCTCTTTTGTGCCCCACACGACGTCCTGCGAAGCACTTGTTTGACAGCAGCCGCGTGCGCGTCATTTTATTTTCACAGGTAAGTGAAGATTTTTGCTTAAAAAATTACGATATTTTGTCACATTTGACGCATAATTTTTTGTAGTAATGTAAACGTTTTAAAAATATGTTATTTATTATCGAGTACTACTTAATATCTAGTTTGATAATTGCCAGTGTTTAAGTTGCTATCATAACGCAATAATTAACAATATTCATAAAATTCTGTTTTGATGGTTTGGGTTAAGTGTGCGCAGAAGCTTGTCGTATAAGTGTGCGCATGCATATATTATATTATACTGTTATACTGGGTATATACTAGATGTATAATTTTCTGTATAACTTCCTATAATGCATGTATAACATCCAAGTCGACTCTTTCAGTGTTTTGACTATACATGTGTTGCTATTTTTGGTTTCAGAGTCCAAGTATACATTGAAAATGCCTCGAGCTTACCAGAGGAAAGCTCCGGATAGATGCGTCGTCACAGATGAACAGCTAAAAGCCGTCAAATTATTAATTTCAAACGATGCCAGTAAGACTCAAAACTAAGAAGACTACTAATAAAATTTCTAAGACTGCCAAAAATAATATTATTAAGATTAAAAAAACAGAAAATGACGAAAATGAGTATTACTGCCCCTTATGCGGCGAAAAGTATACTTATCCACCGACTGAAGATTGGATTGAATGTAGCCTTTGCGGAGCCTGGTGGCATGAACAGTGCACCAGCTTCGAATACGGGACTTTTGTTTGTGATACATGTACCTATTAAAAAGTAGATAACTGAGGATTTCAAGTTGACCTCTGTATAGTTTATTTGGTTTTAAAATGATTATTATGTTGATTAAGATAAGATTAAGTATTAAAAAATCATTTAAGTAATAATATTGTTTATGTTTTTATGTTTACTTATAAATGATAGCTCAAAATCTGATTTTTAGTTGTTGCGTACACTTACCCACAGTGCTGCGTACTTTTACCCCAATACTGGGGTAAGTGTGCGCGTTTGGAACGTTTTTTGTTTTTCACAATATCTTAAAATATAAGCTATTGAAAATACTACCCTTGTGTCCAAATTGTTGACAAATAAACAGTCTTACTAATTAACATGGGTTCGTTTCATTCTATGAATTATTTCCGATTTTATTGAACGTCAAACTTTAAATGCGCACACTTGACGCACCTGACTCTATTATTGGAGTTTTAGTGAGTGCTTAATTTAAAAAAAAAATAATGTATCTTATGTCACCCAGAGGTAGTGTAGCTTCAAAATAGTGAAAGAATTTTTCAAATCGGTTCAGTGGTTTCGGAGCCTATTCAATGCAAGCAAATCTTTTCTCTTCATAATATTAGTATGTACATGAATATATGAAGCTAAATATATAAAAAAACGTTTATATATTATTTAACAACCAACTTTTTGATTTTAGATTTTGAATGCTTTACAGCCATATTATATGTCACATGAGAGACGGTCTTTTCTGTGTTTGAAAATGTGTACTAAGTAGTAATAGTAACAAATATGTACAATGGCCCTAAGAAATCATGGTATTTACCATTTATACAGTTAATTATTATATGAATTAGGTAATGTCTTTGTACGTCATTTAAAGGATAAATTTACAAAGTATAAATAAAGTTTCTTGTACGAACTCATCGTGACATATTAGTTCTAAATTACTCGCGTTATATATAAAGTCTTAACAAAGTACACACTACTCATTACAAGGTTGGCCTAGAATCCTAGATCGTGTGAGCATGCAACTGCACTTTTAGAGGCCGTAAAAGTCAAACACCTATGCGGCAGACTTGATTATTTAGGTTAAAAGGCTCATAATTTTAGCTAATGCTCTACCTTTACCTTAAAAGTTTATTTATAAAGTAAAAATTAATAAAAATTTATTGTAACAAGTCTATATAAATGCATTTGTAGTAGTCTCGCATACAATCGGTAGAAGGAATATATATAATATATGTATGGACATACATACATATATACATACATACATACACACATACATACTTACATACATACATACATACATACATACATACATACATACATACATACATACATACATACATACATACATACATACATACATACATACATACATACATACATACATACATACATACAAGTCAAAATACAACTCTCCTTTCGGCTTAGCCGCAGTCAGGTAAAAAATATAGCTTAAGTACTTAAATAGAACGTAGAAAAAGTCCTAGTTTTGATAATTTCAATCGTACAAAGTTATACCACAAAAAACGCAGTTAAAACGTTTTTGATGATGTGGCTTCGAAAGTAAAAGCTTAATTTCAAATTCGCATATTCAGAGCGTGTGAACCGGGATGCGGATAAAAGGGTTAATGGCGGTAAAGAAATAGAAGAATAGGTGTTAAATTTGTAACCGCAAATAATTTACCGTTTGAAAATATATTGTAAAGATATTTTAGATAAGAAATAGGTAGTTGTAGATCAGTGGTTGTGTTGCTGCATGTCTAATACATCGTAAATGTCAATGTTAAGGACGCTTTAGTCCATTTGGTACATATTGTTACTGTTATTGGAGTTCACATACTTTTACAGAAAGGAAAAGTTTTTAAGTTGCTTTTGCAGAAGAAAACTTAATTTTTTGGAAATTATTTTTAATTTTGGCATAGAATTTTTCAGATTTTGAGGTCTTAAATGTTATAGACATAATATCATACTACGCACAAAATTAGTTAGCAGGTGTTTTGCGATTTTGCACAGTACAATTAACAGCAAATCAAGGGTAGTGTAACTATTATTAAATGAAGTTTACCTTGAAGTAAGCAAATAGACAGTTAGATTATAATTTATTATGTAATTCGTAATATAATTAAAACAAAATCCTTAGTCCATAATCTTGCATATAAAGTAAGTAAAAAAATGTATATAATATTAGTAGGCACATTTTGCTTGATGAAGTCTAACAAATAAGATATAGTCGAAAACGTACTCGTACTAGAGCGTACCAAGAAGTACCTTAGAATTTATGCTTAATTATCATTTGATTTTACGTTAATACTAATGAACTACCCACATTTTATTCCGTTGCTGAATTAGTTTTGTTTTCTCATATTATACACTAACATCAGTTTACTCTAAATCATAGTCTATCTATATACTAAATTTAATTCTAATCGATTCAGCATTTTCAGTGTGAAGGGGTAACATACACCATGTCTTACTGTAAAATCGTTATCCATCCGATATTAGCATTCAAATTGTCATATTGTTATTTTGTTGCGTTCGTAATTAAATATAAGCTTTAAGTAAATATTATTGTTAAGTGCTTTTTATTATTTTTTTGTCATGGAGGAAGGAACTGCCATCTGTAATACAGTCTCGACCTAGCACAGTCGGCAATGACTAACAAATTACCTAATATTGGAAATAACGGTACTGTAATGAATAGTAATTTGTGCTAATAAAGGTAGAGATAACCTATGCAGAAGTCTGGCTATTGGGCGATCTGATTAGAATTCAGCAAGTTACTAGACCGAAGTGTTAAAGCGATAAGACTAATTTCCCTTCTTCAGAAAGTGTGACGGTAGACTATTATGCAAATGATTCCTAAAATCTCCTAACAACTAAAAATAATATATTGTGTAATTACTATTCTCATAATATGCTCTTAATATTTAAAAGTACTAAAATAGAAAGGAGTATGATATAATATGTGAAAATTAAAGATTTAATAGTACTTTTTTAGATTTACGCGAATATTTTATATATAACTATTTTCGAGGATTATAGAGAATTCGTGGTCTCGAAACATCAGGAACTAAAAATCAAAATAAGTCCGTGAAAAATCCGAAAAGATAATTGAAATGGTATCTATTATCTACTTATAAATGAAACTATCTTTTCGGATTTTGTCGCGGATTTATTTTGATTTTTGGTTCCCGAAGTTTTGATTGCTTTACAGTTAAACTGAAACTGAAACGTCGGGAACTAAACATCAAAATAAATCCGCAACAAAATCTGAAAACATAGTTTCATTTATAATGAAACCTAAGAAAGTATTGGAAAGTAATGGATCTACTCTTAAATGTCGAGAAAAAATGGTGAATGTACCTAATTTTGAAGGGGCTCAAGAGGAACGAAGGTTTTTCAGGTTCATAATATAAAATTTTGGTTGAGTGAGAGGGAGAGTGAGAGAATTGAGAGACTAGTTTTCCCGTTAAAAATAAAACAAAACGCAACATTACTCAGCTAGTGTTTAATTTCGTACTTTAACAGCTACGAGATTGTAATCTGGTTTACATCCTTTTGCGCAAATCGACCTTACACATAATAATTTCTAGTTCTAATGATCAATCATTACAATAATATTTTTTTAGTTTATTAAAAAGATTTTTTCAATCAAGTTATTTACTTAACACAAATATATTCTTATCACGCTTCTCGTGTTATTTGTAATTGTTGTATCTATTTGCAACATTGTATTTAAAGTATAATTCGGTTATATAATAATTCGATGAACTCATTGTTAGCTTAAATATTTTAGTTACAGTTACTTAAAGAAAAAGATTCTCATTTGGATTATTTTATTTATTGATTTTATTGTTGTTTTTACCATAATGAACACCCTATGTCAACCTAATATATGAAGCATTTTTGTAACGTATAATTTCTATTCTGGCCTAAGTTTTGTTATACTTTTATGTTTGCCAGGAAAAAATTGGATCAAGCCTAAACCCTAAAGATCAAAATCAGTAGTACACGGAACACGCCAATTATTGTGCTGACGTGCATCAGATAGCGCCATTCATCATCATCACGTTGCGCGCTCATGCGCCGGCATGGGTTAGACATGGTATGTCTTCTTGAAATATACAAAGAATTGTTATAATTTACCGATTTCAAAGAAATACCTATTTTCATGAATTAAATTAGATAAATATTTTTTACCGCATACCACCTGTAGAAAACAGGTAGTTATATGGGTGATCCCGGGCAAGCCTGTACTCACTGAAACCAAGAACCCATCTTCCGTTTTAATGGGGCGTAGCATGTAAATATCGAGGCTATCCTACCTAGCTAAATAGGATATAATCTTATAATCTTATGAATGGAGGTATCAGGTCGATACCTCCATTAATCATCATAACACATCATAGTAGATGTAAATGTTGTAATACAAATGTTGTTACCAAATATGCTTTGAAAATAGCCACTGTTGGGTTTCTCGCCGGGTTCTCAGCAGAACAGCTTTCCGAGCCGGTGGTAGTTTACTCACATACTTACAGACTAATTTAATTTTAATAATGTAAAAATGACAATTCAAAAGAGCTTGCTTGCTTTCCGTGCTTTGTATGAGCATTCGTGTTTTCCGCGTATGTTTCGTGGATCTCAGCAACAGAACAATTTAGTAACTAAAATAATATAACTTACAAAATGTCGTGACGCCGGTACAAGTTCTTGGTCGGCGGAAAAATACTTTGAGGAGTTCCAAAATCGCGACACGTTTTTTGGTCAAAATAAAAAATATACTCGTATATGAAATATTATTTTATATTATACTTAATTTTTTAAATTATTAATATATTCTATATGCTGACCCGGATAACCAGTTTTTTGGTTTTCTCGAGGTGCGGTCGCAGACAGACAGACAAAAACTATAAAAATCAATCTCTGTGTCAATAATCTACACTGATATTATTATAAAGAGGAAAGATTTGTATTTTTGTATCTGACGAATAAACTCAAAAACTACTGAACCGATTTCAAAAATTAGTTTGCCATTAGAAACCTACATTATCACTGAGTAACATAGGCTATTTTTATTACTAGCGCAACTTTTTATAACCCGCAGCTTCGCTCGCGCTAGATCTAGGAAAAAACCAGACCAAAGCATACCCTCGCTTGTCGCTTATGATTAATATTTCGATAAGCTTTTTCAGAAAAATATTTAATGCATAGATTCGACTCATTCAAAATTTTATTATCTATACTAATATTATAAAGCTGAATAGTTTGTTTGTTTGTTTGAGTGAACGCGCTAATCTCAGAAACTACTTGTCCGAATTGAAATTTTTTTTGTGTGGTTTTCCATTTATCGAGGAAGGCTATAGGCTATATTACATCACGCTACGACCAATAGGAGCAGAGCATCGATGAAAAATGTTGCAAAAACGGGAAAGGCGGGTGTTAGTTCTGCGAGGTACCGCGACCGTACCGACTCGGAAAGAATTTGGTTTCCGGTCTCTAGAACACGTGCGAAGCCGCAGGAAATACTAGTATTAGATAGTAAGGAATAGTTCAGAGAAGTAGATAATAATGTTCATAATTATAATAACACAATTTGAATGTTTATTTTGTTCACTTTTATTATTAGCATAAAGAATAAAAAAAGCAAAAGCGAGTTATGATAAGTATGACAATGAATATGATAATAGTATAAAGACTTGAATTTATTATGTTTTTCTATATTCTAACGTTACAAGGTAGGTAAGTCAATTATCGTCACGTCCATCAGATATGCCCCATCGGATGTCGCGTGGCTTTGTGCTGCGTGTTTTCAATTCAACGGCTTTTAAATGATCGTGTTTAAAACATGAAAAAATAAATTATTCATAAGAACTATGAACTCAATTGTAAATTCTTGTAAGGAGGATTTTAGTTTTTGACTTATAGCTGAGGTATTGGGACTGAGATAACGATACAGGTTTTTAGTGGTTAGTATGGGGTTTCCTAACCATTAAGTTCTATAGATCAAGGGATTGATAGTAGGACGGAGACACAAAAGCATATCTGAGGCATGATATTTAATAAACCGATATGTTATATCGAACAGGGCTGGGTATTCATAAAAAGACTTAGAAAGACTAGAAAATGTATGATATTTTGCTACATACTAGTACTACGCATCATTATTTTCTTCTTCTAATCATCACTTTCAATTTTAAATGTAACTCGAACATAAGTAATGCGAGAGTAGGTTTGGCTGTTTGTAACGTTTTCGCCCAAATCGATTTTGATTAAATTTTACATAAAATAAAAGGCTAAGTTAGATAACATTTAGTGGAGAAAAGTTAATATGTATACAGAACTAACTATTTCTGAAGTTATAGGGATTAGGACTTATGGGTATTTTATAATTGTCACTCAAGCATCTATAATCTTAAGCAACCAAACCGCCCAAGTTTGTATAAAGCAAATGGAAAACACAGACTTAAAAGCAGGTTTTCAAACATTGCGTGTCATTGTAAACAGTACGAAGGGCGCAAACGTTTACTCACACCAAATTTTGTTAGTGAACTTCTTTGTTACATTCTTACTCATCGTTTCGTTCAGAACAAATTGCGAGGTTCTGGCCTTAATTCATTCCTATCAATTCACCAAACTTACTACTGAAGCGTATATAATAAAATATTATTAATATATATTTCTAACTACCGTGTCACTTTATGTTGGCAGGTTTTAACGGTTAGTATAGATGTCTCAGAAATGAGATATTTTCCCGCGGTAAAAGCTATCATATTTGTTGACTCAGATAACTAGCTATCATCAGACCAATTTTCATCAAAATCTTTCCAGTGGGTTTTCATCATACGTTTCCAGACAGACAGACCGACAAGGAACACTATAGATTAAACTATATAAATAAACTAGGGTTTCCCGCAGCTTCGCACGCGTTCTATAGGCTAGAAAGCAAATACTTCCCGTTTTTGCAACATTTTTCATTGATGCTCCGCTCCTATTGGTCGTAGCGTGATATAATATAGCCTATAGCCTTCCTCGATAAACCGGTTGTTCCTGAGATTAGCGCATTCAACCAAACAAACAAACTCTTCAGCTTTATAATATTAGTATAGATATAGTATAGATTAAAGGACTTTGATATGATTACATATTATAATTAGAAAAGGTTTCAAAAGAAGCGTTAATAAAGTTTTAAAATGTTATTATAACACAAAGAACACAGTATTACATAGCGCTTTCACAACTTAGCCTACTCATAGTTACGTCTGCTATTGTTCATTACTTAATACTTAAGCCATAGTTATGCTCATACATTAAGTTAATTAATACGCAAAGTGAGAAATTTATAACGTCTTCCGTAGAGTCGGTTCGTATTATATTTCGACTTCAGCTTTTTCTTTTGAGTGGTACCTACGGTGAGTGTAAAACGCTCTATATATTGAGAAATTTTCAAACATCTTAGAAAATATATGCTATTTTAGACACATTTCTTGTTCATTTGTACATTGTTGATTATTAAATTTATTTATATATATAAAATACTTAAATTAAATACTCGAATGTTATTGTATTAGTATCTTCATATTACACGATAAAAGAAACTTATAAAAGGAAAAGTGTCTGCTATGTAGAGTTTGAAATTCAACATTCCAATCGTATCGAGGATTTTTATAAAACAATCGGTTTCAATCCATACACGGTTGATGGTTTCTATTGTTAAATTATAGTAAAGGTGTGTCATCGGTATGCATCAAATAATTAACGGCGAATTAAGTAACTCGGTCAGTTCTCTATAGATTGGTTTTGATACGTTACTAAACAAAATCATTAAGAACTACTATTGAAACACATAAAAAGAGAAGGAGGGAGAGAGGGGAAATCCTCTTTTACTAAGAATTAGTTTTTATTTCACTTTAACTTTTTTATGTTAGGTACTTAAAACAAAAATGTTATTAAATTGTAAAAGATTTTTTTTAATTGCATGAGCCCTTTTATTACATATAAATTTAAATGATATATGTATATCATTTAAATATATGTTAATCATCATGTCAAGTTAAAAATCCTTTTTATGTGTTTTAATAAGGCAATATTACTTTGATTCGCTTAAGAATTATATTAACGACTAGCAGTACCCGCGGCTTCGCCCGCGTTTTTTTTAATCGCTACTAATCTTTATTCGATCACTCGCAATCGGATGATCTTTAGATTGCCTGAAAATTCTTGAAAATTACTCCAGCTATTTCAGAACCCATCGTTAATATACTCCTGAGCGGCGCGGCTACCTCTCCCGCTCTTGGTTCCCCGTCCCTCTCCACATTTCCCGCTGTGCTGCGCATTATTTTATTATTATTATTTTTAAATTCGTAATATCCTTTGAATGAAGTGTCCGATTTGTAGTATCGTAAAAGTTATCTACTAATTCAGTGCAATATTTGAAACTTGTAGCACAAAAAATGAAGGTATCTCGAAAAACTTATGAAGCCTTTACACCATCTTAATCCGGCCCTATAGAAAAAAAACGTTTTTAGCGTACTCGTACCAACAATTAACCACCTTCGTACCAAATATAAAGATCGTAGCACAAAAGATGAAGACTTTCATACAAACTTGCTATGGCCCTAAGACCTCCTCGATGCGACCCGTCGCGTAACTTAACAGTAAAGTGTCACTATCACAAAATATCAACAAAAAAAGAGCACACTACTTGGAATGTCACTCACAAAGATAGAAGGATGCACTCATAGAATATCGTAACCATGATCGTAACACAATATCGTCAATCGTAATACTTTTTTCCGTGTTCTGATTTTTTTATTTATTTTTTTGGAGTTTACCTTTAAGCCATAAATCTCCGTGTTCTGAAGTGCGACAGAATGATTGACATATTAGTTGGTTGTCAAATCTAATGTCAAATATTATGGTTGTGTTCAGAAACTTAATTTGTGACAAAACTTAAGATTTGTCAAACTTAAAAAAATAATCTGATACAGTTACAACTGAAGTTAGCTAAAATAAAGTTTCGCGAAGCCGACCAAATTAATTGGAAATCAGTACTACTAATAGTTTATTACATTTTTTGTCGCGTTCGCGATTCACTTTTGTTTATTTTCGGAACGCGACATTAGATCCTCCAAAGCGCACGCGAAGACTATTTTCAAAGATATGATTGAATTTGAACTTTATGCAGCGGTAATAAATTGCAAATTGACTCTTTGACGTTAGGAACACGCCTTAATTGGTTAGACAACAGTGAGTGATTATAATTTAATATGAACTTTATTGAATAGCAATAAAGTTCAAATTGACTCTAGAAAACGTTTGTATGGGAAATAGAAAAGGGCTGTTTTTAGGGTTTTCCCGGAAATTATTAGATTTTTTCTCGCCTTTTAAACCTTCCCTAGACCTCCACGAACATTTCAAGACTAAGATAAGATAAATCCGTTCAGCCGTTCTCGAGTTTTAGTGAGACTAACGAACAGCAATTCATTTTTATATATATAGATATCACAAGAACAAATACTAAGATATAGTACCTACAATCATTTATATTCAGATTATTTGACAATTTCATTTCATTAAAATATTATAGTATAGTTTGTTTTCTGTAAATATTTTGTATATCACTTCTTCATCCATATTCCGTTAACCAAACATGAATAGTATGTAGAGCGCCGCAGCTTGCACAGCTGGGCAAGTGTCACAGTAAACATGCCTTGTGAGAATTATTCGTCGAAACGATCGATTATTTGGTCGAGTGATGCTAATCATTATGGTATATTATGGAAAGTCGCTTAAGCAAATCTTTTTATAATTGTTTAAACACATGCTATATTCGTTCTCAGACAGTGGTAGCCCAGCGGTAACGCGCTCGCTTGGATAACCGAGTGATGCGGGTTCAAGTCCGGGTCTCGCACCTCTATATATTCATGTGCGAATCAGTTCTATCATGATTACCACTTGTCTTACGGTGAAGGAAAACATCGTGAGGAAACCTGCATGTCTGAGAAACCCTAGCAAGTTTTCGAAAGATATGTGAAGTCCGCCAATACGCACTGGGCCAACGCGGTGGACTTTGGATCAGGCCACTCGTACTAAAGAAGGCCCGTGCACAGCAGTGGGACGTTAAAAAGGGCTGATGGTGATGATATTCGTTCTTATTCAAACAAAAATGTTCGTTCAAACTCTCAACGGAACCAAACTTCAGAATTACTTAAATCAAGATTCATTCCATCTTGAATAGAATCATAAGCAATTAAAAAATAGGCATTTAATGTGATAATAACTCGACAGTTATGTAGATTGAGATAAAACTCTATGACAGCAGTTTTATAACGGAACGCCGTTTAACTAGAGTTGAACTGCAGTGAAAAGTGATATGCCTCGTGTCTAACGACTGTTTGAACATAAACACTTGGTGATAAATAATAATCTATATATATAAAAATGAATTGCTGTTCGTTAGTCTCACTAAAACTCGAGAACGGCTGAACGGATTTATCTTATCTTAGTCTTGAAATGTTCGTGGAGGTCTAGGGAAGGTTTAAAAGGCGAGAAAAAATCGAATAATTTGCGGGAAAACCCTAAAAACAGCCCTTTTCTATTTCCCATACAAAAGTTTTCTAGAGTCAATTTGAACTTTATTGCTATTCAATAAAGTTCATATTAAATTATAATCACACACTGTTGTCTAAGCAATTTAGTGCAGCAATTTAGTATATTATACATACGTTTTGTTTGTTTTGAAATTAATTTATACAAAAGTTTAGGTCTTTTATTTATCGATTGAGGCAGTACGAAGTCTGCCGGGTCAGCTAGTATATAAATAAATATGTTGGGACAATATTACAACAGCACCATATGAGATAGTTGATATACTACATATATATAAATTTTAAATACATACATATTATAAATACAAACATCCATGACTGGAGTACAAACATATGAATACTCAACAAATGAATGCCCCCAGCGGGACTCGAACCCGCGACCGCTGGCGCAGAAAGTAGAGGCACTACGCATAAGACGCTAATATATAATAAATTCGCGACAAAATCCGAGTACGATTCGAATCGGAAAAGTTTAATTTATTATATTGTCGCGGAATATAGTGCGAACTCGTCATAAAAGCACGCTTGTACCATGCCTTACAACAGCGAATGTCAATTTATAACTTTTGACAATTAGATAACAAGAACAGTTTATTGCAAATTTTAATGTGTCAGAGAGAGACAACGCATTTTCAGGAAAGATTTGGAAAGGAAGAATTTTCAGGAAAGTAGAGTGAAGATTGCGAAGAGATACGAAATAGTGAAAAAGTGAAGAAGAGTATAGTGAAATATTAAAAGTGGTGAATTATAGTGTTCAGAGACTCAATTGAACTAGTGCTGTGTACAAACTGCGCGTGTATATAAACTGTAAATAAAACATCTTAGTGCGAGAACGCTTTTAATTTCCGATCCCGAACCCGTAGTACGTAACAATATTCTTATAAAAATACTTTGCAACGCTACAAAAAGAGTCATACAAATTCTATGTAAATGATTTAAGTAAGATATAATAAATTAGTGTCCTAAGTAGCATCCAAGTTAGCAAACAGGGAGTGGTTACTGCAAGTTAAGAGTTAAACGGTTTACGTAATTGGTTAGAAGCTATGAATATACAATGAAGACGTTGCAAATGATGATTTTATTAAAGTATATTATGTAAGAGAGATGGCCTCGATAACTTAATTAACAACTTGATGGGTTCTCATGAGTACATATTATGTATTAAGACAGTCGAAAAAATGTATTAGAATTTTTAGTAATCAGTGCTTTCCAGTTGTTTAAGGTTTTAATTGCTTATATTTCTTTGAATAGCATTTTATTATAAGTAATTTCATTCAATTCATTTTAATTTACTAGTTTCTGTCCACGTCATTACTAGAGTCGTAAATGAGATGTGGTTGATAGAAAATTAAAGGTAACAAAAGAGTACATTGTTTAAGCGTGAAAAACTAACAGACAGTATTTATGTCCTTCTTAAACTAAAATAAATAGCGCAATTAAAATTTTTTTAATGTTATTTAGGAAATTTAACCATTTATTACACGTACAAACATTGAAAGATTGTACACAACGGAAAAGATGTGTGACATCATTTGTTTGACTGACCAACTATAAAACAATTTAAAAGTAAAAAACAACCACGTCAATCCGATGCTCGAAAAGAAGAAATAAACAAATTAGATATATAATTGGCAAAAAGTGTTTTAAAATTGATTCTTTGAGACTTACCTGTACTAATATTATAAAGAGACAAAGTTAGTTTGTGTGAGCGCACTAATCTAAGTCTAAGTCGATTTGGATTTTTTTTTAGTTTTATTATATCTATTCCAACTGACCGTAAGGCTACGTCCGCACAGACATGCGGCTTGCTTAGCGCCTAAAACCTAGTGGATTGCGCTCTGGCAACATGTTAGGATACACAGTGGCCGCACTGCAGGAGGTTTGCGTGGTTACTTGTCGGATTTCACTTTGAAAAATAGCTGTAAAACTGCTACTTACAGAAAATTCACATTTAAAATATACCATTTCAAGGTCCTATCCATCATGTTGGGTTCATGACATAAATAAACAACTTTTTAGTACTTATTATCTTTTTTTGCTTCGACTGATATCTCTTCCCATAGTTTTTTTAAAATAATTTCATTTTTATTTAGTTCATTTGCCGGTTTCTACAAAGGTTCACTCTTAAAAATTTATGCAATTAATATTTCATATATTATTTCTTGAATAAAATGCCTCGCGACTAGTGTCAAAAAACCAACATGTTTGTTTACTTAGATACGCGCTTAGCAACTAGCTAGGAGCTAAGCGTGCAGTGCGGTCGGTCACAAACATTTTAGGACGTTCGTTTTAGTAAGCTACTAGCTATGTGACTTGTTAGGCTCTAGGCGCTAAGAAAGCCGCCGGTCTGTGCGGACGTAGCCTAAAAGTACGAATGAATGAGGGTGAGGTGTTTGTTTATGCGATGAAGAGTTATCCTGTTTTACTAAATTATGTGTTTTATGATTTTTTATAATAAAATGAAGATATCCAAGTATATATTTAGTTTACTATATACAAATATGACATTAGAGAAAATGAGCGCAGCAAGGACGGTCAAGTTGGGTCAAATGTCCGAAAACAGGCAAAAAAATTATCGTCTACTGAGAGACATATAATATATTCAACGAGACAAAAAAAGACATGCTTAAAATATAATTTCTTCAATAACAATGTTATAAAAAATAGTATATGATCCAGAAATATTTATTTGTTTATCTTTAAGGAAAACTATACTTTTTATGATAGATACAATATAAATAGAATAATATATTTGCAGTAATATTTTGATTGTTCTATACGAAAAAAAATTTCAAGTGGCATACGCCGTAACTCTACCATGAATATTGTTATTATGTCATCGATATTTACCAACTTGTTTAGTAAATATTGATAACCATCTGGTACACTATCACATCATCTGGCCTTTTTTTAACGTCCCACGGCTGGGCACGGGCCACTCCCTCAGTACGAGGAGGATCAGGCCATAGTCCACCGCGCTGGCCTAGTGCGTGTTGGCGGACTTCACATGTCTTGCGAAAACTTGCTAGGTTTTCTCAGACATGCAGATTTCCTCACGATGTTTTCCTTCACCGTAAGACTACACTATAAATTACTATAATTATTTTCCGCATGGGTCTTGTGTTGTGTTATGGACTTAGATAAATTTTAATGTGTTTCTTACGTTTATTTGTTTCAATTAACTCAGAATGACGTGTCGTTATCTAGATAAATAAACAAAAACAATGACGAAAATAACTAACAAGTAATGAAGGCACAGGATTTTGGTATTTTCGTATCATACTGAGGAACGAAAGGGATAAAAGTAGAGTATCAGGTAGAAATGTGTATAGAGAAGTAGAGATCGAAGAAGATATGGATAGAGTGTGTGAAAAAAAATATGAGTCTAAGGTTGCATGATGCAGCAGCAACAGCTGATAGAAGTAAACCAAAACATGATTGGAAGCGTATTGTACTAACCTCACGTAGAGAGATATGGCCAAGTAGCGGAAGTATGAGTAACGTAGCCAGTGTATGTTCTCGTAAATTACGTATGATTAAAATTACAGTTACATTATTATGCATTTTCAGCCTTTATATAACAAATCGTTATACTCTATTAATTCAGAGACGTGTCGATAAAAAATGCATTCACAGATCAGATGGTTAACGAAGCATGGCGCGATGACATCAGCCACAAGGCCGTCCAGTGTCACAACAACGGTGGAAACTAAAGTACTGGCTGTGGACAGTTATTGATATCAATGTACAGGGTGTATTCCACGCGTGTAGGTTTACATCAAGAGACCTTTCTGTTAGACTAGATGGTGTTTAATTTTCCATTGACATTCTAAGAAATGATTCGATAATTTTAAATTATTAAATGAAAAAGTTGATCATCATTATTAGTTAGTACAGAAAATTAGGCATAAAATGATTACAGCTGTTGTTTAAATATTTTTGTTGCAATGATATTTTTGGATGTATTTTCAGAAGAAATAGTGTGTGGTTCTCTTCAATAATACAGTACTATCACAATTATTGGTACAATCTGACGCTTTCTTAGATTTACGCGAATATTTGAGATTTTAAATTTTATATCTATTAAAATTATTTTGCAAGTTGGGTTCCGATGTTTTGGATGCTATACAGCAACCATGGTCACAGGAGAAAATTTTTTAGATGTTGTTTAAGACAGGGCAGTGTCTCAAAAACCGGGAAAAAAACTGAAAATCTTGTGTTGGATAAAAAACTCGCTATTTCACCAGTGGGTCGCATAATATTACTAATACATAGATTATCACCCGGAAGCACTTCCGCGGTAAAGTGAAGCCGAGTGTGAAATTATATTAGCCAGCAGCATTGTTATAAATACTAAAAAAATTAGCAATACAAGTACATTTTATTGCCATCAATCTTTATTACCCGTGACGTTTATAATCTATGGGACGTTTTTATAAATCAAATTAGCTTGTAGTTGTTGCGTTATTGAATAAAAAAATCTAAGGAATTTTTATTGTTTGTACCTTAGCTTGTAAACTTTATTATGCGAGTTATTTATATAAAGATAGTTTTCGTATGCACGAATCTCTTATCTTTGTTTTCTTTTGTATACTGACTTAGATATGACTTAATTTTAGTTTAGGTAAATATATTTTTTGTACGTAATGTTATCCTTAATTTACATTTATATTTAGTAGTACAGACGGCAATCTTTACTTTTTGTATTGCATAAGTTAATGGTTTAATTGTGGTCCCATATATAAATTTTGAGAAAACAAGTCTAAAAATAGGGGATTAAGTACTTTTGGGAGACAGACATTAATATATGTATTTTACAAATTAAGTAAGGACTAATAATATTTTTTTCAGAAAAAATCAGTGACATATAACGCGAAAGCCAGTTTAATGTTACTTATAGGAAAAAAGAATACTTATTTATAGAGTGACTAGCTGACCCGTGCCCACTTCGTTGGGCATAATGTTAATAATCCTTTTTTAGTACAGAGTGTTTAAATAATTTAAATTATTTTATTAATATTAAAAATTAAATTATCTATACTATTATTAAAAAACTACTTTTTGTAACTTAAATATAAAAAGTTAGACATATGCTGTCGTTGACTTTTTTGTAGGCATTTTCAAGCTCCACATCTTTTCTCTAGAACTCATAAATATATCTTTCATAGTTAAGGCAGCGTTCGTAAGAAACGCTTTCATTCGACCGTTTTTTCTCCGATTCACTTTGCAAAACGGACTCCCACGTAAAAGCCTTTTTATTTTTCGGTTTTTTATATAACCTATGACACTCAGCAATAAGCTTTCTATTGGTGAAAGAATTTTTAAAATCGGTTCAGTAGATCCCGAGATTACCCCTTACAATTTAACAAATATACAAACTTTACTTCTTTATAATATTAGTATAGATAGTATAGATAGTATAGAAGAAGTTATTCAGTGAAAGTCGGCTGGGCACAGATCTCCCTTCATTACGAGAACGATCAGACCATAGTCCAAGACGCTGGCTGGATAGATGCAGTTTGGCCAGCAAGGTTTAGCAAGTACTGAATAAATGGAATATTTCACTACGTAGTATAAAACAAAGTCACTTCCCGCTGTCTGTCTGTCCCTACGTATTCTTAGATCTTTAAAACTACGCAACGGATTTTGATACTATTTTTTTAATAGATAGAGCGATTCAAGAGGAAGGTTTAAATGTATAACTACCGGAACCCGTGATTTCGCTCGCGCTATATCTAGAGACAGTGGTAGCCCAGCGGTAACGCGGTCGCTTGGATATCCGAGTAATGCGGGTTCAAATCCGGGTCTCGCGCCTCTGATATTTTAATGTGCGAATCATTTATATCATGATTATCACTTGTCTTACGGTGAAGGAAAACATCGTGAGGAAACCTGCATGCCTGAGAAAACCTAACAAGTTTTCGTGCGACATGTGAAGTCCGCCAACTCGCACTAGGACAGCGCGGTGGACTATGGCCTGATCCCCCTCGTACTGAGGGAGGCCCGTGCCACGCAGTGGGATGTAAATAAGGGTTGATGATGATGATGATGATATCTAGAGACGAGCCCGAGCGAAGCGAAGAAGAGTCGTTTATTACCAATAAATTACACGAATGTAAAGAGCGTAGACCTGATGAAATTTCAGATCTCAACAATTTGGTCTCCCGGTGCAAAGGAGTGCACTTATGTGTTCACAATTACAAAGTTATTGCGATATTACGTATATTACATTATGGTTGCCAATAACTTAATCCATAATTAAACTTAAGAAAGACCTATTAATGTAAGTCTCTAGTATATTATTTAAGTAAATATACTGCACTATATTTTGATTTTATGTATTTGTAAAGAAAAGTTATTATGAAAAAAAAATATTGAGGGGAAATAGAGTCAAATGTTTTTTTTAATAGAAGTGTCTGTAAAATAATATGAAGACATATGAATTATGTATCAAGACATCATGTTGTATATTGCGTCTAATATTGAACAGCGTTGTAAATCATTGGCAAATGAGTAACTATTTTTTATAATATTTTTTAAATAATTTAGAAATTTTAGTAGAATATATCTTCAAAATAGAGACAATTTAAAATAGAGCTATCTACTGAAATATCTTTGATCTTTATTATACCTTAAGTCAAACCTTCAGTAAAATAAAAAATATTATAAAGATTCTCTAGACAAACATATTCATAACACGAACGAAACAGTAAATTACACGAAGTAATAAAATAAACAACGTAATTTTAAATATCAACTCAACATGAAATTATACAATAACATGCGCAAAATAAATACCTCTTCAAACTAATAACAAATCGCAAATTATAAGTATATATTAAAAATATTTATAAGATAAATATGTTAGTAAGTATAATAAAAAACATTAATTAGGTATAAAGCAGGCAAAAAATTTGCAAGTTAATTATGATATCACAACAAAATGTAAAATATTTTTAAATATAAAAATTTATATATTTACATACCTTTGTATTAAACGCGAATATATACTGAACAAAAATTTGCAACTATAATATTATCTAATTATATTAGAAACAATATGCCGCGACAAGTGCGCGCTAGAGACTACCGCGTTTCCGAATGATGCGCAAGCGCAAACCACGAGGTGCGGTGTTTGTTTATTTCTTTCTTAACTTTACTATCGTGGTTATGTTTTATAATACGACTTGACTTACTCTCATTATTGTCTTCGTTTTCGATTAGAGTAAAAGAAAATTATCAAATAGGTAGGTACATTTTCTTGCAACTGCACATACGAAATTTTATTGTGTTTAATATACTTTTAGAAATGATAGCATTTGTGTTACTCTGATTATTATCTACTTAAACAATTCTTAGAAGGTGTTCATCAAATATTGTTTTGAAAAATACACGAAGGGAGAAAGGGCTATAACACAGTGAAATTTCATGAAAATTCTTTCAGTACTTCTTGCATGAAAGAATAACAAATATCCTTCACGTTTATAATAACACTTGCATTTTACCCTCTCTCCGCTTGGGTTCATCCCTACTCCCTTAAGACGTACATAGTTTTAACGACTTCCCACAGATGTGAAATTTTTCCGAATAAAAAAGTACATATGCTATATGTTGAGTTATGGTTGAGTTAATAAGCTATCATAATACCAAATTTAATCAAATTCATTTCAATATCCCCGATAAACAGATAGACAAAATAAACTATAGTTTTAACCTATGTAACGTTAAATATCTATTTTAATAAGATTTTCAAAAATAAATTTATGGTACGAATTCAGCTCTGATTTTTATTGCATGTACAGAAGTAGGATATTGCCGTAATGAAACAGCATAAAGATTTATGAGGTTTAATGTTGAATATACGGTAGGTAGTAGGTTCACTTAAAATGTGGTACTTTAAAGGCAGAAAAGGGTTATAATGCTATGCTTTTATATCGGTTTGAAGACACTTTTAATGGCTATTAAAAGGATAATTAATACTTTGATTAAAATCTGCCAACAGTCAATAGTTTAAGTAGTTGTTTATGTTTTAAACTTTTTCTCACAATGGCTTAGCAATAAAAGACCCTCGCGAATATTTTTTGTTTAATTTATTTTTGTATCCAAAGCTTATGACGGTTTCAAACAAGAAACTGCCCGTGTACCTCTGAACCTTACAAAATTAGCATTAGAAGTTTGACTTCATCTACTCGTAAACTAGTTATATATACTTGTTTTAATTAAAGCAATAACTTTCATGAGCAAAAACCGGATTAATAAGATTTGGTTAAAAATAAAAGTGATGATGATATGAAGCGAGACAGAAAATTAGCAATAAATACGTAGGTATAGTAATTTTATTATGTAAGAAACCTAATATCTGTAGTTATATTTACGTCAATTTGTTTGAAAACTTTATTTACTTGTGAAAGTGTTTTGGACATTAATAATCGCGTAATTAGTTTTTCTATTCATTGAGTCTCTGATACTATGTTTTGAGAATTATAGGTTACGTAATATTTTTTTTTTCTATCGGTACTGTACTTCTATCAGCGATGTCAATTCGTGTAGTGGCTAGCGTATACTGTAGATTCTAAAGTTCTAGGTTCGAGTCTCGTGGTCTCAATTGAAGATCGTCGTTCTGGATTTCGGAAGTTGGCCGAGTTCCATCCTTCTAGCGATATAAAGCCTCCGCATAAGACCTGCACTATTCTGATTCTTAGTGAGATTGGCCGCCATGACGGTAGGTCACGAGGTCATTATCAATTATTCTACATTAGCTTGGCTCAGATTACAACTTTTTTAACACATATATTTTTTTAAATATATAAATGAGAATTAAATGAAATATTGAAATCTATATTTTGTAGATATATTTTTCAAATAGGTACATAGTGTTTAAGATTCGAGAATCAAAGATTTATTTGGAGACTAAACTAAAAGTAAATTAAAGAAAAAAGTGATTAAGAAATATATAAGTTAATTTATTCCATCATAAAAACGAACGCTACGGCAAAGTTGCCTTAAAAATTTGGTATGAATTAGAACAATTTTATATTCATAAGACGAATCCTATTCATAAAGGTATAAGAAACAAAATAAAAGCTTTAAAGTAATATAGCTTTAAATAAAACGCTCAACAAATTACCCGAAAACAGTAAATCTAAAACGTGAATATTTAATAATCGTATGAGAAAATATCTTGTAATTCATACGCAATGCTGAGTGGAATAAAAATTACCTTTAAACTGTAGTTATGCTAAAATTTGCGTCTATACAGCCCTTAACTTCCCACAGCTCTCAATACGACGAGGATATGGTCATAGTCAATCGCGCTTGCCAAGTGCGGGTTGACATCTTTTAAAAAATATCTATATGATTCCCATGATTTTTTTGTATTTCTATTACACAATATTTTTTGTATTCTAGTTGGCAATCAAAAGTGCTATTTTAACGAATTTTTCGTGTGTATTGTGAATCCTGTGTATTCCTTTTTTAACGGATGAAGACTTAAACCCTTTTAGTAGATATACCTACTCGTAGCTCTAAATATATAGATTTTAGACGCCTTTAATTATGTTGCGGTTATGTGAAACCATAATAAAAGTTCATAATTAGGAAAAATATTAAGTAACTATAAGTTGCTAACATGTAAGGTAACAAAAACCTACATCTGAGAATATCCGTATAGGAAAATTGCGGATACGTCGGAATGCGCTCATTTAATTCACACAACACGGAAGACGAGTGTGGAGTTAAGAAATTCGTAAGAAACCAAGCCAAGCTTACATATAAAGTGGGTAATAAGTTAATAACTAATAGGATAATTTATGTATTGTTTATTTATATTATGATTTACTCGTAATTTGGCTTTTGAATCAACTATCTGCCAGTGAAAACCCCTGAAAATTGGTCCAGTTTGGTGATGAACTGTTGGAGCAACACTAATGTTGGTGTGGTCTGCTTCGTTCAGCCTGGGTACTACTATCTTTACCGGCCAGTCCCACATCATCATCATAATCATCATCAGCCCTTTTCAATGTCACACTGCTGGGCACGGGCCTCCCGCAGTGCAAGGGGGATCAGGCTATAATAGTCCACCGCGATGGCCTAGTGCGTGTTGGCGGACTTAACATGTCTTTCGAAAACTTGCTAGGTTTTCTCAGACATGCAGGTTTCCTCACGATGTTTTCCTTCTTCGTAAGACAAGTGGTAATCAAGTGGTAATCAAGTGGTAGTGCCTCTGGGATGTTTACCCAATCCCGTACAGATGGTTTCTATACCATCATCAGGAAAAAGGTGGCTTCGCTTGTGTCAAGGATTCGGGGGAGTAGAAACAGCATCCTGAGAATTGTGGCTGAGGACCCGAGAGCGCCTGTGCTGAGGCATCTCAGGCGGAATCACTGTCCGCATGAAATGCCTCGTAAGTACATGACGCACTAAATTATTTTTGTTTTGTTTTTGTTATGTTCTGTTTGTATTTATTACTAACCCTAGTGTATAAGTTATAGTATGTAAGGTTTACTAACAAAATATGGTTCCAATGTAGTTCCGAAATAAAAACAATTATTATTATATTATTATTAATCATGATATTAATGAGTCCCACATGAAAATATCAGAGGTGCGAGACACGGATTTGAACCCGCATCACTCGGTTTATTCAAGTAACCGCGCATTAATGGTTGTATCACAGATCACATAATACTATACTAGGTTGTATCAAATCTATACATTGAATAGTTTTTGGAAAATCTTACTGAAATAGTTATTATTTATGATACAAAGGCCAACTCTACAGTTTTTAGAATTTTTGTTTGTCTGCCCTTCTATCTGACTGTATGTGACCGCATAACGAGAACTGAGAAGATCAGTTGACCGATTTTGATGAAATATGGCATGTTGATAGCGACGGAAATGATAAGAAATCTATACTAAAACTTATCTAGAGACGAACCCGAGTGGAACGAGAGTGCGTCGCTAGTCGTAAATATATTTCCAAACATTTAAAAAATTGTAACCGAGTCTAAGTCTTCTATCCTTGAGGAAGAGTTACGTAGCAGGTAAACAAAGTAAGCCATGTCCAAAACACAGTCGTGATATTTAGTATGCAATTATCTTCGTACAATGGAAGAGCTGTTCTGAATACTAAATATATTTGGAATTACACGCTTCATCGCATCGGCTTACTCATTTTTCTTAAAATAAAATTAGACGAAATAACTGAAAATTTATGACTTGTGTGTCTTACTGATGCTGGTTCGGCTTTTGAAGACAATTTTTTTAAGAGAGGAATAAGTACCTATTTGTAGTGAATTTCTTAAAAAGGTTGGTTTTCTAACTCGGCAAAGCAGAGTAACTGATTGACATGTTTTTTTTTGAAGTTGGTTATAGCGTTATTGATCTAATTTATACTGTAAAATAATAATGTGAAAACAGAAAAAACAAAAACATGTTTATTAATAAGTAATAATTCGGATATAAAATGAAATTTACAAACAGAATTTATTAATATAGTGTTCTCTATAGATAATTGTCAATAAATATAACCAAAGCTTTTTAGAATGACATAGGTTTTAACCCAAAGCTACAAAAGAAGAAGGTACATCCCTAGACTAGTACTTATGTACTACTATAAAACCATAGTAAAGTAAGTATATAAAACATGAAAGATACATAAGAAGGAACAACCTTAATTCAAAATTTGATAACATTGTTAATATATCCACAGTTTATAATTGAAAATTTCAACTAAAAAGCCCGGAAGCTGTTAATTGTGGCTACCGTGAGAACGAGAGGTGAGAAAATTAAGATGATTTTGTAATACTTTGTCATATTAGCACAGCTTTTGTTATTTTATATTACGTTTTACTTGCAAAATGAATATGGACATGAGATTTTATAAAAATGAGTATTTGTCATTAAATAAATATGTTGAGACATTATTACAACAGCGCCATCTAGGTCCGTGGCAAGCTACGAGGCTTGTGTTACAGATACCAGATAGTTGATATACTAACATATATTGATTATAAATATAAACACCCATGACTTGAGTACAAACATACGTGGTGAACAAATGCCCCCAGCGGGAATCGAACCCGCGACCACTGACGCAGAAAGCAGAGCCACTACCAACTGAATCGAACGTGTCGTCAAACTTTTATAGATAAATAGAATTTAATATCCGTATATAATATGCGAGAAAACTTCCCCTTAATAGGTACGCTTTTTAAGAATACTGCGCGTATGAAGGAATATGAACATTGAGCATAGCTGAAATTTATGTTCAACGATGAAAGAGAAAGGTAAAACTGACAGACTTAAAGTGTTACTAGAAATTAGATATCCTATAATAATAACTATTAATTTTTGTATATACTATTATATAGAACCGATTAGTTTTGCTGGTTTGCTAATTTCTGGGACTACAAGTTTTATTTAAGAAAACTTTTTTAATTTCTTAGTCTTTAATGGGTTACGTAACTAATTAATTTTGATTAAGGAAATCCAATCACGTTTAACTTTAACTTAAAATTTAACTTTGTATTTGTTATATGAAAAAAACGACACGTTACTAATACTGATTGTAATTTAGTGTTTATATACTAAATAGGTACGTAGCGTATTATGCAGAAGTCAAGATGGTTAACTAAGAATTATATAATAATAATGATTATTATTGATATTAATGCCACGCTAGACATTGATAAATTGTTACGGATTTAGCATTCGTGACGGAAACATTAGTTAGCAGTTTCATCACAAAGGATAGAGCATTTGTGTGACTTATTTGTAACTGGTTGCGACGTGACATTGAAAATACGCAAATGACAGGATTACTATAAATAATGTTATAGTCTTTATTGTAAAAACACTACGAAATGTTTTAATAAACCTATTAATATGTGGATAAGCAGTCCTACGTAGTTTAAATTTTTTGCAGGTACCACTTTGATTGTTAAATTTAATATCTTAACTATTAACATTAATTATTTTAAATTCTTCAAAATATTTTAAATGCACCATACCAAAAAATATCCTAAATAAAAAATCGACGTAGTTTTTATTTTTTTTAGAAGAAAAGCTATGAACAAAAGAGATTAGAAAATGTAATACAATTTTGAATTAGGTATATGCCTATTGCCTATTGTATTATTTTTTAAGCGACTTCCGCAGGAGGAGGAGGTTATCATTGCACTTATAAAATGTTACATAGAAATTAAACATAAAAACTAAAAAGATACTTATTTCTATAAGAGATTTCTTCCAGTCAACTCATGGATGTGAAAGATTGTATTTAGTAGCGGATCCATGTTACATTTTTAGTCGTTAATTTTATCACCACATAATCGTATTTAATATAATAAAACAAAGTCCTCCAGCACATCTGTATGTCTGTTCGCAATAAATTTAAAAACTACTGCACCGATTTTCATGCTGTTTTCACTAATGAGTAGAGTGGTTTTCGAGGAAGGTTTTAATGTATAATATGTCAAAGTTTTGTATACATTTACTAGCGGAATTCGCGGCTTCGCTCGCGCTAAATCTAGTGTATAATAATAATATTTGTATAGTTTTTAGGCGTTAATTGTGCATAATAATGATAAGTTTTGTATATCGTCGCTGCAGAAAGATAACCTCGTATGTCCAGAGATCCAAACTTTACAGGAAACGAAAAAAAAGGTTCATTTTGTCAATGTTTTTCAAACAAGAGGTTTTCGTTTTACCCCAAATATGGCACTAGTAGTCATGTATTGGGTTTATGGTTACGCCGTAATATAAAATACGTAATTTTCATTTGACTAAAAAAAAAATCTAAGTGCGTGTGTACAAAGTACACATGTCAGAAGTAAAACTTCATTGGCAAACTAATTTTTAAATCTCGTTTATATTTAAACTAAATAACCCCGTCTAATCCGCCTCCGCCAATGAGCCTAAGGGGATTGCCAACTTGTTTAAAAATCATTTTAAAGTGACATCGCCCCTAGGACCTGCGTCACGGGTGATCGATGCTGAGACCGTTACGACTATACCTATGAGATTTTCTGCTAAGCAGGTAGAAGCTACCATTAAGAAAATGAACAGAGGTAGGTCTCCTGGTCATGACGGTCTCAGTATCGAGCATCTTAAGCATGCGGGGGTCCATCTGCATAGTGTGCTAGCAATGTTTTATTCGCTATGTTTAACACATTCTTACCTACCAGCTGACATGATGAAAACAGTGGTTGTCCCCTTGGTTAAGAATAAGACCGGAGATATTTCTGATAAAAATAACTACAGGCCAATATCTCTAGCTACAGTACTTGCTAAGGTGTTGGACAGTCTGATAGACCAAAATTTGGACCAATATTTAAATATACACGACGCGCAGTTTGGGTTTGTGCCTAATCTTTCAACGGAGAGTGCCATTTTGTGTCTAAAGCAGACTGCCCAATACTACACCAGCAGAAAGACACCGGTGTATGCCTGTTTTTTAGATCTTTCGAAAGCCTTCGATCTAGTAGCATACGACATATTATGGAGGAAGCTCCGTGAGGCGGGTGTACAATCCGAATTGATTTCTTTGCTGAAATTTTGGTATTTAAACCAAGAAAATTATGTAAAGTGGGGTGAAACGCCATCAGATACTTATCGGTTGGATTGCGGGGTGAGGCAGGGGGGTATAACCTCACCTAAGCTTTTCAATTTGTATGTAAATGAGTTGATTGTGGGACTCAGCAGCAGACGGGTTGGATGCTGGATAGACGGAATTTGCCTAAATAATCTAAGCTATGCAGATGACATGGTGCTGCTGGGTCCGACGGTGGGCTCTATCAGGACCCTATTAAAAATTTGTGAAGAATATGCAGTAAAACATGGCCTAAAGTACAATGTTAATAAAAGTGAGTACATGGTTTTTGTGGTCCGCGGGGGGGGGTAATTGACTATGAACCAGTGTTGAAACTAAACGATGTTCAACTAAGACGGGTAAAACTTTTTAAATATCTAGGTCATTACATTTCCGAGGATCTCAGAGACCATGCTGACATAGAACGTGAACGGAGGGCGCTTGCCGCTAGATGTAATATGCTGGCCCACAGGTTTGCTCGCTGTAGCAACGATGCTAAAATAACCCTGTTTAAGGCCTATTGTCAAACCTTTTATACGTGTGCCCTGTGGACCAGTTACAGTAAAAAATCGCTGGACGCACTTAGAGTGCAATATAATAATGGTTTTAGGATTTTGTTGGGACTCAGACGCTTCTGTAGTGCGTCCGCAATGTTTACGGAAGCGAATACTGATTCCTTTTTCGTAATCTTGAGGAAACGGACCGCCTCTCTATTAAACAGAATGCGGCTCAGTTCTAACAAAATTCTGAAAATGTTCAGTGCTAAGCCTGCTGAGCCTATGCTTCAGCACTTTGTTGCCGTGGTGGTGAGGCAAGATAGGTTAAGCAAGTAACTTGTTATCTGTTAATTTCTAATTTTAATATAAGTATACTAACATAGTTGTAAGGCACTGATGTTACTAACAAGTGGACTGTAATAATGTCTTAAATAAATAAAATTATTATTATTATTATTATTAATCTCGTCGAGAGAGGGAGATGGCGCGAAGGTCACACCCACGAGTTAGATAGAGTTAGAAATGTCACTGACTCGCGGTGGGCGAGATCTAACTAAGGCTAACTCTTCCCCGTCTCTGAGCGCCTGGTACTATGGACTTATTTTTTCGTTTCATCGAGTTTGAAATCACAACGATTCTAAAGAAGTTTCACTTCAAAAAATATGCATTTTTGACATTCTACAGCGACGATATCATAGATCAAAAGCCATAGAAAGTACTCACCCCGGTAACAGGCGTGACGCGTGCGGGAAGAGCACGCACCGCGCCGGGAGACGCCGAGCGTTCTCGCTCGCGCATCTCTCCCGCCAGCGCCGCGCGCGCCGCCCGCGCCGACGCCTCCAGGCAGCCGCTCGACTTGCTCCTACGATCACAGTTAGTTCTACATTACTATTGCTTTTATAATATTTACTTATATATTTGATATAATCGTAATATATAAAAAGTATTTTAGCAACCCGGCCCACTTACTTATATAATATATAAAATACTAGCAAACTTGGCACGCTTCACTGGGCGTAAGTTAAAATAAATTAAACGGTTTTTATGTATATTTTAACTACTCCTTACAATATTTTAGCTAACACGTGATCTATAATCTAGAAATAGAAATACGGCGCCATCTACCTGTCTGTGCAACTTAGATGCCAAACCGCCATCTATTAGGATTTTAGAGAATACAAACTAAAGTCACATAGTAAACATTTAATTTTTAATGACAAATAATGAGATACAAACTACCATATCTCCCAAGTTAAACCAAATTACAAATGCTTACAAAATTTGATAAAAATTGGTTTCGGAGTTTATCACGAACATACATCGTGACACGAATTTTTTATATATATAGATTATAAATACGAAGGGAGGTTCCCTTCAAGACGAAAGGTATCGACCATAGTTCACCACGCGGGACAAATTGGGTTGACGGCCTAGTGACTACACAATACAAATATCTTTCGAAAACTGGCTAGGATCTCTTACACGTGCAGTTTCTCTCACGATATTTTCCTTCACCGTCAGATAAGTGGTCATGTTAGTAATGATTAACATAAAAATACCAGAATGAAAGATTTGAATTCGCTTCATTCGAATACATAAGCGAGTGCCAACCACAGGGCTGCCATTACCTCAATAGTATACGTACCTAATGGGTCGTTCCGCAGCGCCTTGCAAGGAGAGCGGCTGGTCGCGCGCCGGTGGCAAGTACATGGCGTGGCCTCCCCACCGCACGTACGAGCTCCACCTACTACTGTCCTCTGGACCCTGGGAATGCCACTTTATACACACTAGGTTCATATATTTATACACTATTTATATAATAATCTCTTAAATTTTGCGAATATTTGCCATTTTATAAATATTATATTGTAAGAAACTCTGGCGTTTTATATTTTTCAAGTTTTGTAATTTTGTGGGTGTACTATCGGTAATATGAGTAACTATATGTTGTCTTTGTAACCTCTTAAAGTTTAATCTGTGAAGAATAAAAAAGTAAAAAAAAATAAATAAATAAATCTGAGAAATAAATCCAAAAAAATAGTTATGTATTCACATAAATCTAAGATTATAATAAAGACTATGGTCAAATTTCGATCATCTGGCAAACAGTTCTACCTATTACTTAACATGATGTTACTCGAACATATTGAGACATGTTGCCAGATAATAGATTTACGTCAAATTGTATTAAAATCATTTTACCTTTTCCGTGACTAAAGAGGGTTCTTCCTTTACAATATCCTCAGAAACCTTCGTTCTCAATGGTTGGTGGTACAATAAGGGGTTGCTCAAAGAATTTGGGGCTGATTTGCTCAAAAACCAGTTCTGTTCAGGTTCCTCCAACATGGGTTCATGTTCTATATCGAACTTTCTAGATCCCAAAGCTGCACCTAAAGCTCCCGATACTGACTTCCTAAGCTTTTGAAGACTGTTGAATCCCTGTTGTATTTGCTTTCCCTGGAAACATTCGTAGAAGCACGACACACTTTTAAACTATGAGGAGTTTGATTTGTTCTTTATCTCAACTGATGAGGAATAAGGATAAAATAGTAATTTTTCCAAAAAAAAAATAGTTTTGCAGTGATTTTTGAAAAATGAGAAATTGCCAAATTTTTCAAGAATGCAGTGTAAACAGACAGGAAAATTAGTGTAATATTTATTACATTAATAATTATTAATAATAGTAAGAAGATTATGGGCATCCAGTAAGTGAAAGTAGCAACCAATACATTAAAGTCGTTATATTGAACTTAAATATGCAATAAGAAACAATGAAAATTCAATAGGTGCAATTAGCAAGATGCATGCAAAACAACCAGGCAGTTTAATCTTATTTTTTGGCTCAGTTTGTATTTGTGTGGTCTACTCGGTGTGCATTATTATAGACTGGTTGCAGGTTTGAGTCCCGCTGGGGGCATTTATTTGTGTGAAGAGCATGAATAATTGCAATCCAGTCATGTGTTTTTAATGTATAATTAACACTATCTGGTATCTACAAAACTCATAGCTTACCATCGAACTAGATGGTGTTGTTTGTTACCTATTTATTTATTTTCCATTTATTTTAATTATTACTTTTTTTACAAATATCTGATTGTATTAGCATAAGTCACCCGCAGGCAAAATGTTAAAAAAGAAGCATAATAAATATGTTGGGACAATATTACACACAGCGCCATCCAGTTCCGTGGTAAGCTACGAAGCTTGTGTTACGGATACCAGATAGTTGATATACTACATATATAAGTTTAAATATATACATATTATAAATATAAACACCCATGACTGGTACAAATCCGATCCGAGTTTAACAAATGAATGCCACCAGCGAGACTCGAACCCGCGACCGCTGGTGTAAGAAAGTAGGATCACTACAAACTGCGCTAAACGTGTCGTCAAATAATATTAAAGCTATACAGATAAAGAAGAGTTATAGAAATAAAGCTGTGCAAGATTAAAGTAAGTGCGGTAGTATAGGTAAAGCTAAAAAACCAATAGTTAAAAGTTTAAAAAATGTGCAATTTTATCGTTACTCCTCCTCAGAAATGTACCCGGGAGGTTAGAGTTAGTTTGTTAGTCACTATAAGTTCTACTGAAATATTATAAGTTAAATCTTCTACACTACGTTATTATGAGATGAAGACGAAAATATTTTCTTAAAAATTACGGAATGTGAATTATTTAAACAATTTCATTACTCACAAGTAGGTTTATAAATGCTCTTTCACATAGGTACCACATGGATAATGTGAGGGGCTCATCAAACAGAAAAGCAAGTACCCACTAAAAACTAATAAAACTTCTCCCGTATTAATGAGACGTCCCAATATCGCTTGTGTATATGTAACCACTCTGCCCCGACGGCACATAGACGCAGGGTTGCTCCCTCATGACACAAATCGAAGTGGGCCACAGTTTACCTATGTCTGCCACATATTTATAACAACAGTAACTACATGGTTACTGTTTCATTTGACTACATGCACCTATGTCGTCTGTTTATCTTTTTGATTTTAAAACGACAAATATTGAAGAGATTTAAGCATAATTCTGTAAGGACGTGTCCTAACAAAGCGAGGGTACGTCGCTAGTTTTAGATATTTTTCCTTTTTAATGTATTTTTACAATAAGTACATACTTGTATAATATGCTCTTTCTTTGTATATTTATTGATATATTAGTTCATCCGTTAAAATACACTATAAAATAACTTATTAACGTTCTTTGAATAATAGAAAAAATTAAGTAAAATAAAATTTTCGTGTTCATCTCAAAGCCTAACATCCCGAGTACAGTAAGCCGTAGCGCACTCACTTTCTCGTCGCGGGGCAGACTGAGGCTGAACGGTTGTGCCCCGGGCGTGTACGTGGGGCTGTACGCGGCGGCGCGGGGCTCGCGCGTCGTGCCCTCGGAGCTGCTGTCGCCCAGGTCTTGTTGCGGAGTCCAGGTTGCTTCTGCCACCTATCATTTAATTTACTATAGTTTGAAACCCTAAAGTTATATTTTGTATAATACTTGCTTAGGTTTACGCGAACACTTGACATTATAAATGAAACTATCTTTTCGGATTTTGTCGCGGATTTATTATGATTTTTGGTTTCCGATGTTTCGAATGCGACCGTGAGATCATAATAAATCCACGACAAAATCCGAAAAGATAGTTTCATTTATATTTTGTAATGAATTTTAAAGTAAATCGTCAAATTTTATTTTCATTTTTGAAGAAGATACAAACCAAGGGATTTGGAAAATTTTCCTTTTAAAGACATTGGAATTGGAGATAAAAGTTTGTATCATAATTCGTTATTTTTAATTATAAATAGAGAAACTGATTTTTTAACTAATTTCGTTCCAATAAGGAATCAAATTTGGTACATCAATTTTATAAAAAAATATAAACTTTGTATATATACATGTCCAGGCGAATCTATCCTGTGGTCGCTGTGTCCGTGATCTCCAGATATTCCTGAGTCTCCAGATTTATCAGCAGACTGTTCTGAACGCGGAGATGATTCTGGTGGCAAGTCCGCTGACATTTTGGTTTCTACAGCTAATGGTTGAGTTTCTGAAATGAAACAAATACATTGTTATTATTAAAGATGTAGGTACAGGCATGGTTTTAGACAATAACTGACATTAATATTTTGACAAAATATTGGATCTAAATATATTTAATGGTATACATATGAAGAGTAGTACACAGACAAATGAATGGGGTTGATTAATGATTTATTAGTGAATTTTCAAGCATTCAGCGAGTAGTGGAAATCATATATTATTACAATATCTCCAACAATTCCATTCCACTTTTGATTATTTTACTTTTTAAAATATATGTCTCGCATACACCGTATCGGTTATATCGTATCGCATATTGCACCATGTTCCGATAGATATCGGATTTTGATGTTTTTTTTATTTGAAAGGTACCATAAATGAAACTCATTTAAAATAACTTTAAGTTGGCCTCATAAAAGTTGGATGAAGTTTTGATGTGGATCTTCGACGTGATAGTTACGATTACAGTTCCTGAAAATGCAGTATCAAATCAAATCAAAATATTCTTTATTGAAATAGAGTTTTACAAGCTCTTTTGAATCGTCATTTTTACATTATTAAAATTAAATGTAAGTCTGTAAGTCTGTGAGTAAACTATGTTGTATGAGTAACTGTAATATTTATAATATGTTTGCATTTAAAATTTATATGTGTAGTATATCAAGTATCTGGAATACAAGCCTCGTAGCTTACCACGGAACTAGATGGCGCTGTTGTAAAAATGTCCCAACATATCTATATAAATAAAATGATAGAGGTCTGCAGTTGTGCGCGCATCACGGAAAAACTACTGAATAGATTTCAATGAAACTTTCTAAGTTTTAAAGTTTTATTTCTTAGACACTTGGCCCTTATCAAAAAAAAAATGATTGCGATATCTTCATTTAATAAAAAGTTATTAAAGTTTTAAGAAACAACGATTTGTATATGCACTTTGTGTTCAGTGATGTATGTTTCCTTCTCGCGGAGTAGTGGGGCAAGCGGCGTAGCGCGCATGCGGAAGACTTAGTTAATATTTCAAGCAACGCGGACGAAGTCGCTATCAGCTAGTTTATTTATATTTATTAACTGAGTAAAGTATGCAGTAGTTACCGGCAAGCTGCGCGTCGAGGCTGGCGAGCTGGCGCCAGGCGGCGGCGGGGGAGAAGCGCGCGGCGCGCGGCAGCTTCTTGGGCAGAGTCGGACGCAGGCGCAGTGCAAGCCGCGGGGACGCCGAGTCCGACCCTGCGCCCTCCGAGCCAGACGATGACAGCGCTGATGATGATGACACTGGAAGGGTGAGAATGGCTTATTAGGGAGGCTTATTTTTTTTATGGTAAAAAGGGGGCAAACGGGCAGGAGGCTCACCTGATGGGCAGTGATTACCTCCGCCCATTGACATCTGCAAGCCGGCCTTTCAGGAAAGGGAGGGAGGGAAGAGGGAGGTAAGAGGGAGGGGGGGACAAAGACGGATGACGAAGGGAAGAGGGAGGGAGGGAGAGGGAGGAGGGAAGGTGAGTGGGCCTCCCGGACTCTCACTCTCCGGACGAAACGCGACAGCATAGCTGCCACTTCACGCCGGTCTTTTGTGAGAGAGTGGTACTATACGGGGCGTGCCGGCCCATTTGGCTGCTGCCCAAAGGTAACAAGCATGGCACTAACACTTTAAAAATTGAAAGTTTTCAATTGAAAGTTTTCAATTTTTAAAGTGGTAGTGACATGCTTGTTACCTTCCCCTTCAAAAGTTCTAAATAAAGACCGCAATAGCATGTCTTTCTTTTAAGGTTGACTCATTGAACGTGAGCGAAGCCGCGGGAAAGGCTAGTTAATTATATATTGTTGAGATTTTTTTAATAACTTGATTTAGGTATATGTTAAACCCTTGATTAACTAATTAATTTCAATTTTGAAAGATAAATTTATATACTCAAGACTGTCTAACTTTATTATAGGTCTATATATGTACTTCATTGACTCTTTACGTTACCTAATATTTTACACGATAAGAACTGACCCCAACAAACTTTGCTCAGTCAGATTAGAAGTCTTTTTACGGCTTTTCGATTATTTTTTTTCTTATTTATGTCTTCTTATGAACTTTCTTCAGACTTTGCGAATATTTGAATAAGCAATTTTAACCGACATTTGCAATGTTAAGATATTATAATAACGAAAACTTACGATTTCTTTTACAATCTTCCTTGAACTTTTCGTTGAATTTATCCATTTCATCTTCTTCATGGTAGCCGAGGAGTTTCTTCTCTATTAAATGGAAGTTAGTTAACTCTTCTATGATGGGACTACCGAGTCCGGGGAAGTCCTTTAAATGATCCTGTGGTTCTGATTTCTTACTTTCAATCATACCAAAGTAGAACTGCTTTGATGGCGCAGACCTTTGTCTGAAAATAATTATATTTAAATTTAATACATTCAGTCATAAGGTAAATTGGGATTTATATATGAGTGGATAGTAACTCATATGAAACAATTTTGAAAAATGCACTTAGAAATACTTACTTCTCTGGGATAACATTGCTCGTCGTACCATTTCTCCTCGTTGGTGAATGTTCTGGCGTTGACTCTTTCCCCGACGCTTGTCCTCTATCCGGCATCGACTTCACATTTTCTTTACTCTCACTCTTATAATTCTGATCGCTCCTAGTTTTAATAAGCTGTGTTTTAGGCTTAGTTTCATTAAGTCGACTTAATGGCCACCTGGTACTGATTGGTTTAGAATCTACTTTATTCGTTGTAAGACTAGATTCCTTGACTTTTTGCGTCACCAGCTTCGATGGGTTTGGTTTTTGTGTTTTGTTGTTTTGACTAGTATTTTCGCTTACAATTAATTTATCGCCTAATTCTTTCCTTATCCTACTGGTCGCCTTTTTAAGTTCTTCTTGAAATTCATCTTTTTCTTCGTTACTCTTGTGCAGTAACGAAGGAAGTGATTTTCTGAAAGGCTGATTTCTTTGACCTAACGGGCTTAACTTGCAGTTTAACTCCTCACCGAGAGCTTTAGTTCTCTTGTCGTGTAAAGCTCTAGGTGACTCATTCTCTCTCTCACTTGTTGTAAGTGTGTCATCAAAGGTCTTTTCCCTCCTTAGTATCGGTTGATCATTCTTAAATCTCTCAGAATGTCTAAAGTTTTTGTTTAGTAATGGCGTTTTCCACGCTTCACTCTCATTCGTTTTCGACGTTTTTGCTCTACATCCACTCATTCTATCTGTCCGTGTGTTTCTGTAGTCTTGTTTTCCTTGAAGTAATCGTTCTTCTTTTTTCAAAGACGTTGAACTTTGCACCATATCATTATTGTTCATGTAACTGTAGCTTTGCTCTTTATCTTTAGAGTGGGACTTGTATCTTCTTCCGAACTGATCGTTTAAGTCTAATGATTTGAAATCGGTGTAAGAGTTTTTGTAAACAGGGATTTTTGAATCCATGTGACCGTTTAATTTTTTGGTTTCGTTTCTTGTTCTAAACAGTCTTAGTTTGCGTTGAGGTTCAAGTTTCGCGTTCCCTTCACCGGAATCCAGCGATGAACCTTCTCGTAACTATAAATATTAAGAACAGTTTTAATATAAAATATAACGACATTCGTTAAGCTGTGACATTATTAATATCTATGCATACATATTGGTGTCCAATATCACACCAACATTAATATTGTTATTTAATAGATAACAATTAGTAAATTGAATAACATTATGATTCCTGACCGATTTCGGTCACTAACACACAAGCTAAACTCTCGACCTGGGATTCGAACCCAGGACCTCCGGATGTAGCCGTACATGGTAACCACTAGCTAACAATATATTCTGACTAAAACTGTACAGAATTACATGCAAAAAATACACACATTTAGGTAAATACACGCACGTATATAAACGCTATTTACCCGTATTATTATTAACTTAAATACTTACATCATTACATGGCGGTGGGGGTGCTCGATATTTCTTACGAAAGTGTTTATTATTGTTATTACTTTTCGATTTTTGTTGTTCTTCTTCAACTCTTAGATCAGGCTCGGACCCAAATCTTTTATTTACATTATTTGCTGAAAATTATGTTATTAAATTAAATATGAATTAAATAAATTAATTTAAAATTTATATTTGTTTTTTTAATAGTTTAAAATGGCATATAGAACTTACAATCATTATGCCTAATATCTAAATTTGTGTGTGATCTGTGCAATGGATCACGCTCCCTTGTTCTGATGTCATTCTCACCAGACCCTCCAGCTGATCTCGATCTATACACGTTTGAATGCTGAAATATAAAATATAGAAAACTTTTAACTTCCGTAACATAATAAATATGTAGGGACATTATTACACACAGCGCCATCTAGTTCCGTGGTAAGCTACGAGGCTTGTGTTACGAATAGTTGATAAACTACACATATATAACTTTAATACATAATAGCATACGTATTATAAATATAAACAACCAAGACTCGAGTAAGTAAAAACCTCCATGCTCAACAAAAAAATGCCCCCAGCGGGACTTGAACCCGCGACCGCTGACACAGCAAACTGAGCCAAACGTGTCGTCAATTACTTATAATTAATAAATTAGGTGTAAATAGTAAATCCAATATTAAAATAAACTATAAAGTTTATTTCATTGATCTTAATGTACTGTACTTGTTCTGACACACCTAATTAACAAACTAAGACGGAAACCACTTCTACAAAGTGCAGTCCTCAATGTGAGTGCTTTGTTTAGAAAACATTTATGCAGTCAACCTTCAGCAAAGTTGTGTGTAATGTTTTAACATAAATTTGTCCTTCGTTCATATTTATCCGACTGCGCCAAAAGCAGGGTTACGTTTTGCAAATGTATGTATGTACGTATTTTTGTAGGCATATTTATTTCTTTGGCATGCTCTGTATTATAAACGGCTTGATGGTTTTAAGCTTGAGAGCTGTCTGTGAGAGTGACACTAAGTACATCAATTTTTGTGCGACATATTGTCTTAAAAAAGATAACTTAACCATTTTTCAGTTTACGCAGTTGGGGTTTTAGCGTTTTTCAATAACTTATTAAATCATCTAAGTATATATGTTACCAAACATGAGAGAAATTGAGATAAGGAACCAAAATAAGTTACAAACATTGTTGTCAATAAAAAGTGAAAATACTTTAAACAAAAACATTGTACAGGAAATTAACAATTACATTATATGGTAATTGAAATATAATTGGTTTCCGGAAGACATAGGTGTTTCTTGTATGAAGTCTAGTCTTTCACGCGAAAACTACTCAACCGATCATCATGAAACTTTTTACACATATTTTTGGAGGTATTAAAAGTAACATAGGATACTTTTTATAAAAAAATATACATATACATAGTTTGCTTTGTTCTTTCCGCTTCTTTAAAGTGTAAAGCTATGTACCAATAGAATTAACTTATAGAAGTTAACAATTCTTTATTATAAGCTCTTCAGGTAGATTGGTCGTTTGGAGATATAATCATAGAAACTACAAATAGATGGCGTTGCATACAATAAGATCGGACTTTTGATTTAAATCATAAATAGTAGATGGTTTCAATATTTTTTACATAGATATAGAGAGAAGAGTAATATTTTATTACAGTTTCAAATATATGTATAAGAAAATCAAAAAACTTGTGAATTACACACTTTAGTTTGAACGGACAAACACACAGTTATAAAATATTGTAGTAGAGATTTTATAGTAACTTAACATCAAAACTGACATGCTTTAATGGATCTTTTAAAAGCTTTTCACGGCGGAAAGGACTTGGCAATGAGAGGTTTACGATTGTATTGTCTTAGCCTCGCAAGTTACCTATAAAGTGTTTATTATTTTCACTGTTAATACTTGAAATGTGCTTAGTTCTTCTTAGAGAGGTCAATTATTATACTTTATTATGCTGTTCACTATATTTTGAATAAGATTTGAGATAGAGGAATAGAGTGAAGAAGATTTTGAATAAGAAGAGAAGAAGTAATGAGAGTATTGCTGGGCCAGCGGTCGCGGGTTTGAGTCCCGTTGGGGGCATTTACTAATGTAATGAGCGTGAATGTTTGTATTTAAGTCAACAAAGTTATATGTATGGCAGACACAGGACTCGAACCTTGGTACCATGGAACTACTATTTAGTTGTACCACGTGTTGTGTGTTATTGTGCCACAATTCTTGGTCCTTAATTTATTTATTATGATAATAGGTTAAGACAGTGGTAGCCCAGCGGTAACGCGCTCGCTTGGATAACCGAGTGATGCGGGTTCAAATCCGGGTCTCGCACCTCTGATAATTTCATGTGTGAATAATTTCTATCATGATTACCACTTGTCTTACGGTGAAGGAAAACATCGTGAGGAAACCTGCATGTCTGAGAAAACCTAACAAGTTTTCGAAAGATATGTGAAGTCCGCCAACACGCACTAGGCCAGCGCGGTGGACTATGGCCTGATCCCCCTCGTATGAAGGGAGGCCCGTGCTCAGCAGTGGGACGTTAAAAAGGGCTGATGATGATGCTGATGAATAGGTTAACTAATTTAACCTTTATTAATAAATATAAAGCGGATATAACTTTAAATATTATCCTCAAAAAATCTCAAGAGATCATAATATCTTACCACATGTCCATGAGGAACTCTACTTTCTTGCGGCGGGCGTCTCCCGCTGATGGTGCCTCCCGATTGCAAGATAGCGCCATTATCAGTACTTCGTAGTCGCGGCGACTCCGTTAAAGAAGGCAGTACCTGGAGTCCGATATAAAACATATTATTTGTAAAAATTCTCTTCATGGCCTACTACTTCTTAAAAGCGAAAGCTAAGCTTTTTTAATTGAAACCTGAGATGGTATTATGAAATATCTATTTCGCCCGCTATGGATGGCGCATGTAATAATTACTCGTAGCAAAAGCAATTAATCATAACTAATTATATTAGTAACATACTAGTATAAGCTCATTAGATGAATAGACGGTTTTAAAAATAATAAGTTTTCAAAACATTTAATTGAAATATTTTCTTTCTGATTCTAACAATTTTGTTCATTTCATTGAAGTTCTATATACTGTTTTTATCTTAATTTCTCATTTTAAGCTCGTAAGATAAAACAAACGTAAAACTGACTCATCCCTATCGTTATGACTTGAATTTTAATAATTTCATAAGATCTTTGAGCTTATACAAAAATACTAAGTAGATACAACAAAAGACAACTTTCAGTTTTGTTTAATTTTTATAATTTTCCATCTATCCATTTTTTAGATATTGTGACGTCTAAGCCTGAATATCGCTTAAAAATAATTAAAAAGTTTCAACCATTCTTAAGTTAGCTTACAAAGACCACCATCTATTTTTAATATAGACATTATTTTGTATAATTTTTTTGCAAACTTTGAATTTTTTTATAGTCTTAAAACCTTCCGTGGACCTTAAGGAACATACGAAAAAAAAATAGCCGAATTGGTCCAGCCATTCTTGAGTTATCGCTTACCATTATTCATTTTTATTTATATAGATTACAGATGTGTGATTTTGAATTGGTTTTGGGATTAGTCACTGGTTGTGTCTCACGTAGGATAAATAGATAAATTGTAATACAATATTGTTACCAAATATTTTTTTTGAAAAGAGCAACTGTTAAGTTTCTTGCCGGTTCTTCTCAGCAGAACAGCTTTCCGAGCCGGTGGTAGCTTACTCACAGACTTACAGACTAACATTTAATTTTAATAATGTAAAAATGACGATTCAAAAGAGCTTGTAAAAATCTATTTGAATAAAGAATATTTTGATTTGATACAATTTAAGTATTTTACAATAATATATTTCAGATTTCTCCATACCTTAGGTGCGTGTCGCAACGGCTCGTGTGGTAGCGTGTGCGCGCGGCGGGCGCGTGGCTCGCTCGGCTGGCTGCCCGCCTGCCCCATACTACTGGCGTTATTTCATCTGGAAATACAATAACATATCTTTATATATTCTAATTTTATAAATAGGTTTGTTAGTTTGTATGTAGTGCTAATATGTGGTATCAAAATAACTTTAATAGAAGACAGCTTTAAATATATTTTGCTTTTAAACAATTTTTCTACTTGAAAAGTAATTTGTGCTTTGCTAGTTGAACATAAATTACTTTATCGAATAGAAAAAAAATGTTTAAATAAAAATATATTATTTTAAAAATCTTTGAAACCATTAAAAAGAACAGAATGAAATTAAACTATTTGGCACATTTATTTTCCCGCCAATACTCCCGAAAGTAAATGTGTGTCAATTGTCATTAATTTATGTCAATTGTTGTTTTTATAATTTATCCCTAATAGGGAAAGGCAAAGGACTATAGTCCATGCAGCCTAGTCTAAATTTGTAAATTTCATTCCGATATGACGAAAGGCCGAAGCCAAGTCTGAAGGAACTTCATCTATCTTCTGATTCCTAATTTATGTCAATTAGATAACAGTCTATTTTTTATATATCTTATGTTAAAGTTAAAAGTATGTGTAAAGTAATGCCTAATAAAAGAAATAAGATTTCATAAATATTACCACAATTTATAATGTAGTAAAATCTAACTAGTGAAAGCGCTTCTAAACCTCTTATACTAATAAATCATAATCTTAGGGATCATACTAATTAATTAAAATTTAAACTTTCTTTTTTAGGGCGTGTCTAAGGTATGTTAAGGTGAGCCCTACTATACAATTAAAGTTCAACAATTTATATGGAGCTTGTCGACGATTTCGATAATTAAATTTTGGTATGAAATATGAGCTTAATAGAATGTAGGTCTCTACTTCAATGTAATACACGTATGAACCTAGTTAGTAAAAAAGGTATATATATATATTGTAGATGACAAAATTTTATCAATTATATAAATTTTAGGACTTTGACAAATGTTTAAATATTTATATAATTTTGTTCATTGAATAAAATAAATCATTTCTTGTTATTTTTCCTTTTATCTTTAAGTATTATATCATATACAAACAAAGCGACGACCTTAAATTACCACATCGCTGTCGCTACATGAGTTTCTACTACATTAAACAGTCTTTCTCTCATTAGCCGTAGCTTGCGCTTGCCTTCTCATAAATCAAAGGGGTATTAAAATTAAAATAACTGGCTGTAGGCCCCACATGACGTTAACACTACAGGTGGAAGTTAAAAGATACTTATTAAATTATTTAAAACTAGTTACTGCCTGTAGATCGATCTATGTGTACTTATACTATAAAATATATTCGTTATATGTAAATAAATGTGGCAAATATAAAAGTAGTTTTTAATTTATTTACCTATTTATACACAAAATGTAATTGAAGATAAAATATTCAGTGTTATTTAAATAAAGAAAAAAAAAGTAAATACTGTTGTTTTTGCTCTTTTTACTTTAATTAACGTATTATAAAAACAATTAGGTACGATTATTTTTCATAATCAACAAAGAATTGTCATAACTAATACATAGGTTTAGTTATACCTATAGGTATATTATATATTAAATTATCGAATAACTTTTGCACAGTAAACATTTTATAAGAATAAAAATACAAAAAAGTGCGTTTAAATGTAAATATGTGTCACATCGTTATTCAATGGCAACCCACGCAACGCGTGACCTAACTACCAATGCGGTAGTGTCAAGGTCGCTGCGCCCGCGCAGGTGCATCGAACATAAACATAATATTTATAAGTATCAAACACATTACATAAGTTCCATTCTTTTTTATTATTCTATATGAATAATTATAATTACTACATAATTATACATTACATATTATAATTACATCTACAAATTCCCAAATAATAACGAAATCATTATAATAGGATGAATAAGGGACAGAAATAATATAATACTATGTCAAATTAAGAAACAGTTTAAAGATATATTATTATATATAAGCTTATAAAACATGTTGTTTTTTATAAAAATAAGAGGAAATTCAATGTAATGTAAGTATATAATTAATTAAATAAAGCCTTGTTTTACCTACTTTAATTGACTAGTAAAATCCAAACCAAATATAAGAAACATATAATGCAGTCGTTACATTATATAACTTATATAAACCGTGATCAATCCTAATTAATATTTACCAAAACACATATTAAAAACTTTAAAACTAATACATGTCAATTAGCTTAAATTATTATATTTATGTAATTGAGTTCAATTAGCCTATGATGTAATAAATATAATTTAGGCTAATTGCCTATATTATATTTATTAAACTTTACATATTTGATAAAATAAATAATAAAAAAAATTGCTTGAAATAAAAAGCTTTTTTCAATAAATCCATGTATTATTCAAAAATTGTTATTTAACCTCCATTATCAGAAAGTACAAGATCAATAAGCCGCCATTTCCAATCATATATGCAGTATAAATGAAGCACTACTATAGTAGAAAACAAATTAAATTCTAGCAGCAGTACTGACAGTTAGTGATGAGTGTTATTAACGTGTATGGACATCTGAATGAGAGGTGAAAATGTGTACCCGGACTTCACGCTATAGGGCTGTCGCATCAACGCCTTATATGAAATTTGTATTACAATAGATTAGTCTAGTCTGGAACGTGATGGACGACGACATCTAATGTAAAAATATAGGAAATATTTAAATACGATTACAGTAAAACCAACTTTTTGGATTATTTCGTCATTTCGAATGGTTTATTTATTAATCACGTTGGGAACCTAAATTAAAAATAAATCCGCGTAAAATCCGAAAACATAATTTTATTTAAAATGTCTAATATTCGTGTAAATCTACGAAAGTATTAAATAAGTATGTTTAATGTGAAACGAAGTCTATGAAAACGATGGAAATAGGCTGTTCATGGTAGGTATAGTTATGGTATAATACAGCTTTACATTAAATTTAATGATGTTGCTTCACTAATGAACCATACGTGTCGAGAGCCTACATACATAATGTAATATGTATTGTTTATGGTGTGGTATCTAAAAAGGTAAATAGGCACGCCTAAGTATCACATGGCCGTTTTGCTAATTCATGAATGAAAATCGTTGAAATATAAAAGATGGCAATGAGTAAAGGAATTTTATGCAGCTTCATTAAGACCTCTATTTGCACTGACTACACGTTTCGCTCAGTTTATAGTAATCCTTGCTGTTAAAACGGTCACAGGTTCAATTCCTGCTGGGGTCATTTATTACATGTATATATATTTATATATGCGTAGTATATTAACAATCTAAGTAGGTATCTAGTATCCATAATACAAGCCTCATAGCTTACTATGGATTAAGATGGTGCTGTGTGTTAATCAAAATTTATGTTCTAAAAATAATTTATAATGTAAGTAGAGAAATAAGTTATTGTATACATATATATTCTACAATAAATAATATAATTTGAAAGTATAATATATTTCAAAGAAACTTTCACAAATAAAGATATTTCATTCGATACACACCCCTAAGCATCGAAAACAAAAGTGCATTGCAATATAGCATTTTCTCTCTTGCCGAAGTGAAATGGTCGTAGTTGTACGGCGTATATTTACTTTAGGAAATGTCCTATTATATTCATGGTAATTACTAATATTATGTTCGAAATTTTCCGTTTTAAGTTATTGTTCAGTTTTAAACTTATGATGTTCCCTAGCTTTACTTAAACATATTCTTTCGTACCTACTTCCTATCAACCTAGTAATTTTACAAAGGATAAGGAAAAAACAAATAAAAAATTAACAGAAAGCACAATAAATTCGACAGTTTGTGAGCGTGCGTGTGTGTATGTTTATTTCACCATCGCGCTTAAATGGATGGACGGATTTTAATGAAATTTAATATATATAGACTTTGATGTGGAATAATATAGAGGATATGGTATTTAGGGAGGCACCTGAGCTTAACGAGGATGTTACAAGAGCTTTCGTGAAAGAAAGCTTTTATTATATAAAATTTCTATAACATAATGATCATTATTTTCTTATTAGATTATAACAGCAACAATAACTTGTAATTAATGCGAATCGCTTGATTTCTAAACTTCACTTGCATAGCATAACGATATCGGAATGACTTGTTAGTTATTTGTATATAGGATCTAGTATATAGTAACAAATACGTTGTGTAGTAATATTATAGTCTTAAAACTCGAGGATCGAGGTTCGATTTTCTATAGCGCTCTGACTGACTGACGACTGACTCGATGACGGAACGGAGAAGCACAATGAACTGACCATGTTATATATGTGTATCACTACCGAGTAATAATATCGTATCATATATTATTGCTAAAATATTAAATTAATTTCATCACATATTTTAAAAATAAATTCCAACTCTATATCATAGAACAATTTCTTTGAACTTGTCGAAATATGCGACAAATGATGAAACGCACAACTCGTAGATAGAGATACTCGTATATGAGTTTAAGCGAACACAAACTCTCTCTTTCTCTCTCTCTCTCTCGTATTTCTCTTTGTATGCGCATATCGAAAACACCATGAGAGAGAGAGAGAGAGAGAGAGAGAGAGAGAGTTCTATGATCCTAAATCCTAGCAGTTTCTATGAAATTGTTAAACACTTCTTAATTCATTTGGTTTAAATCTGTTTGTAGTAAAAACTTTTGAACTGCAGTCATATTAACTCGTTATTACACTAACCGGTTAAATAAAAACTATACTAGGTAACAACTTGTTACTGATAGCTTCACATTAAGTAACATATGCAATGGATAAGGTTGTCGTAATCCTAATGAATAAGGGTAAAGCGGTAAATTAATTGCTATACTAGGAGTCAATTAGTATCGTTAATTTGCTATATGCTTACGATTATACATTTTTTGCACCGTTTTTTAACATGTTTATGACTTGTTTGTTAGTTATCTAACGCTGTTACATTTTATGACATAATTAAAAAGACAAATATCGAATTTTCATCGTCATGGAAATTTGTATGAAATTCATATTGAGGAATTTTTGTTGTTATATTTAATTTTAAGCTGCAAGTTATGCTATTAATATTATAAATGTTTATGAAAAAGAGCTTATGACAATAGATGGATGTTTGTTAATATTTGATGTCAGAACGGCTGAACAAAATTGGATAAAATTTGGTAAAGGTTCCTTTTTATCATAAAAAAATGAACGATTCCTATGGCATAGATTTTTTTCACTAGGTACAAACCCGAGTGAAGCAAGGTTTAGTTGTTAGTTCGAAATATTTAAGACGTAGTTTCAAATGCCAAGTAATCACATTCTTAAATCTCCTCGCATTTTGAAGTATAAAAAACAAAGTTATCTAAAGCAGATGATATCGTAAAAAATTATAAACTGGCATAAGCACATGTATATTTGTAGGTGTCTAAGTGGAGTAGCGAGATCGCAGAAAACAATGACGAACAATTATCATAACGCGTGGGCAATAAAAAGATGCGCGCGCTCAGATACTCGCGTGCACAAGTTAACGGGCTATTTATAATTAATTTATTTATTAGTTTTACATTATTACTGTTTATAATATTTTTTTATTGACATTTTAAGTAAAGTCTTAAGACAAGTCTTAATACTTAGGAACGATGTACGCTGACGATGACGCTTCGCTCGGGTTCGTCCCTAAATACCCCCTTGTGTATAATGTTTTTACAAACTTTGAGAACTTTGAAAACGAGCCATTCTCGAGTTATGCGTTTACCAACATTCATTTGACGACACGTTTGGCTCAGTGGGTAGTGACCCTGCTTTCTGCGCCAGCGGTCGCGGGTTCGAGTCCCGCTGGGGGCATACATTTGTTGAGCACGAATGTTTGTACTCTAGTCATTGATGTATTATATTTATAATATGTATGTATTTAAACTTATATGTGTAGTATATCAACCTTCTAGTATCCATAACACAAGGCTCGTACCTTATCGTGGAACCGTCCCAACATATTTTTAATTATATAGAAGACTAGCCTTTCCGCGGCTTCGCGCGCGAAACCAAATACCTCCCGTTTTTGCAAGATTTTTCATTCATGGTCGTAGCGTGATGTAATATTGCCTATAACCTTCCTCGCTAAACGGATTATCCAACACAGATTACCGCGTTCATCCAAACAAACAAACTAACTCTTCAGCTTTATAATATTCGTATAGATTTCGTCCACCACTGTACTCGTCTAAAACAGCACTCTTGTCTCATCCTAAGATCTACATATTTGTATAAAAAACAAACACATCTAGAACAGGTCGGTCCGGCTAATTTCTGTTTATGTGACAGTTGACTCCCCGAGCCGCTGATATATGCTCAGTCAGACAAAAGATTGTCTAAAAATAGATTGGTATTTTCCACTCAAATGAAAGTTAATTTAAATTGTTTCACTTAGAGCTGTCTAAAATATGAATCTTAGTGCTAGGAATGCGAGCTTTGTTGTTAAGTGTTTGCATCTCAGACGGTAATGGAGCTGGAGGAAAAGATTAAAGATTTGTTTAATTAATAGAAGGCAGTATATAAAAGTAGAAAAGACAGTAATATTTCAGTGGTAACGCACTTGCTTGAGAAACCGAGTGAACGAGTTCAAAAAATTTCATGTCTGAATAATTTTCCAAGAATACCACTTGTCTTACAGTAAAGGAGAGCAAGTTTTCGAAAGACATGTGCGGACTGCCAGCCAGCATTTGAGAGGCTTGGCAGTGGGACGTTAAAATGGACAAAATACTAAAGTAATAGGGATCCCATGTACAAAACCATAAAAATCTGTTGAATATATTACTAAATACCTACCAAGCATCTTTGAACTACTAGATTTTAACTGAGGATGCACACGGCATCGGCAAGTATAAAAATAGTAAAAAATATTTATTTTAACTAACATAAGGCAATTGCTAGGCAATTTATAAAATATTTTTTTACGTACGTTACGGTACGTATAGTTATAGCAAGAGTTTTATTATAATTATCATAATAAACAAATATAGGAATACCTATTGCCATGGAAATATTATATGACTTGTATAGTAAAAGTTATATAAATAAACCTATAATAATACGTTAATTAATTATCATCATAAGGAAGTTGTTAATGAGTCATAGAGTAAAAAAATGTTTATAATTTCTCACCTGCCACACATTTCGTTAGTGTAAAAAAATCGTATAATTCGACTATTTCCGCTCACATTTACATATTTGTGTGTAAAACCTGTTATCGTGTTGATGTCAGTGTTACACCCGCATAATTAAAAAGTGTGACAAAATTTCACTTTCCATGAAATTTTATTGTTTATTATTAAACGATCTCTGATTGTATCAAATACTGGTCAAGTTATATAGGTCGTTGTATGTTGAAGCCGTCGGTTCTTTTGGTTGTATTGGAACATCTAAGAATAATCATTCAAAAATCACCTAGGAGAAGTATTTCGTTATATCTATATATACTTACTTATACTTAAGCCCTTTTTAACGGACACGGGCCTCTCTCAGTACGAGGGGATCAGGCCATAGTCAACCGCGCTGGCCTAGTGCGTGTTAGCGGACTTCACATGTCTTTCGAAAACTTGCTAGGTTTCTCTCAGACATGCAGGTTTCCTCACGATGTTTTCCTTCACCGTAAGACAAGTGGTAATCATGATAGAAATGATTCGCACATCACTCGGTTCTACAAGCGAGCGCGTTACCGCTGGGCTATCACTGCCCTCTATTTCGGTATATTTTTGATAAATTTTTGACCAAATAAGAGTGTTTCTCATCAACAGAAAAACAGTCACTCAGTAATAGAGTTAGTAGATTTTTTCAGATTAGGTGTAAAATCGTCTTATGATACGTAGGCCTTAGGTATGTAAGACGTACCTAGCTTCTGTATATTACTGAATACGATGAAGACAACATATGGCCAGGCAACGTTTTTCCGCTAGTGGAAATGTGTTTTTTCAGCCAATCATATTTATCATATAGAGTAAGCTACTGTTTAAGATTACAGAGAAAGCAATTGGTATGGTAATACACAAACATACATACAATTTATAAAACGTTTTTTATTATAGTATAGCAATTCCCATGAATGTCATAAACCGCGATACTTATCTGAAGCTTCCGACCCTGGGTCAAGGAAGATGCTTTCACTTTCTGTCACGAATGTTAGCTGTTTTTAAGGATTCTACTATGATGTAAGTTATTTTTAACGACACGTTTTTCACTGTACAGAGTAATCGCATAAAATAACTGCTTTATATATTTATAATATGTATGTATTTAAACTTATATATGTAGTATATCAACTATCTGGTCTCCGTAACACAAGCTTCCTTCGTAGCTTACCACGGAACTAGATGGCGCTGTGTGTAATAATGTCCCAACATATTTATTTATTATTTATTTTCTATATGATATTTAATAGAGAACAAAGAAAATTTTAGATATAGCAACGTCCCATCAAAGTTTGAATCTGATAATAGCGTCATCCAGTAATCAAACCCACAACAATGTCTTCACATATATGTTATTTAAAAGCATACATTTTAAGCTAAGTGCCCAATAACATAAATACAATCAAATCACGTCGCTTAAACGTAATTACGGACGTTCATACAAAGCGTGTGTAACAATTTCCAGACATTACAGGAATAACAGTCCATTCGTTATAAATAAATGAATTCGCTCCTGCGCTGCCGGCGCAATAAGGCCGCCTACACACGAACCATAATATAATATAAAATATTCCTTTCCTTAATGGAATCATTGAAGACAAAAATAACAAAAATTTCCATGTTATCTTGGTGTTTACGTATTAAAAAGATGAATTATGTTATTTTTGTTTTGGGCAAACAATATTTTTTATAGGACCTTTTTAATTTATAACTTAAAAACATAGCTCAAGCCATTAATATTTTCTGTGTACTCAGTTTTATCTATCCATCGTACTATATTTAGACTAGTATGAGTAATTTTACTATTTAGTAATAAAAAAGTTTATACATATTACAAATATTGTTTTTAACACAAATAAAAATTAAACGAAATCAGCTAAACATGATATAAAATTACATTTTCGACAAGCCATAATCAGTAAAGTGTGAATCGAAGCTTAAATGTGCTGTTATGCGCCGGCGCACGGACGTGGAAAATTATTCTCTCAACGCTTCCGCAGTATCTCAGATATCGGCATATTGGTCAAACTTTTTGCACATCACGCAGATTCTAAATATAATTAAATGTGTTAATAGTTCTCACTAAGAGCGAAAAGTTTTGATTTGGCTTGGTTGCGGGTTCGAGTCCCGCTGGGGGCATTCATTTGTTGAGCACAAATGTTTGTACTCCAGTCATGCATGTTTATATTTATATTATGTATGTATTTAAAATTTATATCTGCTATCCGTAACACAAGTCTCGTAGCTTACCAAGGAACTACATTGTGCTGTTGTAATAATATCCCAACATATTTATTATTTATTTATTTATTTTAATTAGATGTTATAAATATGTTGGGACATTAATATACAGCACCATCTAGTTCCATGGTAAGGAACAAGGCTTGTGTTACACTAGATAATTGATACACTACACATATGTAACTTTAAATACATACACATTATAAACAATCGTAACTTGAGTGTAAACATTCATGCTCATAATGCAAAGCAGCGGATCTTCATCCCCCAGCGGATCTCGAACCGGCGACCGTTGGCACATTAATAAGGTCACTAAAAACTCAACTAAACATGTCAACAATCAAAAAAAACTTAAAACCGTTTTAATTATAACGAGTTCATAATAGTTTAGACTTTAGTTGCTTAAATAACTACATTACTATAAAAAACGACAAAAATGTATGTAAACAGAGCCTTTTCTATTAACAAAAGCAGTATTTCTGGAAGCAGGGAACGTATTTTATTCCGTCACATACTATTTCTAATTTTCTATAATATGTGAGCAAAGCATTATAATTATGTTGTATTAAATCTTCTAATTGTGGTTGGGTTTGTTTTGCAAAAGCGTAGTTTAAAGAAGAGCTCATTATATATAATAATATAATATATACATATATCAGGCACGTTATAGTGACCCTACTTTCTGCGGCAGCGATCGCGAGTTCGAGTCCCGATAGGGGCATTCTTATTTGTTCAGCACGAATGTTTGTACTCCAGTCATGGGTGTTTATATTTATAATGTGTATATATTTAACGTTATATTATGTGTAGTATATCAACTATCTGGCATCCGTAACACAAGCCTCGTAGCTTACCACGGAACTAGATGGCGCTGTGTATAATGTAATGTCCCAACATATTTATTTATTTATAGCTCTTCTGAGGACAGATGATGGAAACTTGATTCCTCAGATTAAAATATAATTAATATATGTAAGGCTTATATGTAAAGTAGCAAATACTAAAAAACCTTTAAGTGCTTGAAGCTTTTCAAAGCTCTTTTAGAAAGTCATCGTTTAAGACTCTGTAGAAATAATTTCTTAACAACGCGCAATAAAACGAATTTTACGTCTTAGAAAATCTTACAAGTTATGGTGAAAATGAACAAGCGTCATATAATAAGTTAGTATGTACTATTCCAAACAATAAGCTAATTAAAATTGATGCAAAAATTTTAAGGAAATATTGATCATGTTATAATTTAAGTTTTTTTAACTTTTTAAGCAACTGCGTTCATTTTTAGGTACTTTTGACACCCACATCGTTGAATTTTCCAGTAGTCGATTTGGTAGTTGCAGGTTCTTTATATTTTGAATTCTATATAATGTATAGTCAAAACAGCTCAACCCCGTACCTTTCCGTTCCCACTATAACCTGATTTTTTTTTATGGTAAAAAAGGGGCAAACGGGCAGGAGGCTCATCTGATGGGAAGTGATCACCTCCGCCCATGGACATCTGCGAGCCAGGCTTGCAGATGCGTTGCCGGCCTTTCAGGAAAGGGAGGGATGGAGGGATGAGGGAAGTGGGAGGGAGGGGTGAAGGAGAGTGGGCCTGATTTTCTTTTGAAGTAAAACTTCTTTAGAATCGGTGTGATTTCAAACTCGATGAAACGAAAAAATAAGTCCATAGTACCAGGCGCTCAGAGACGGGGAAGAGTTAGCCTTAGTTAGATCTCGCCCACCGCAAGTCAGTGACATTTCAAACTCTATCTAACTCGTGGGTGTGACCTTCGCGCCATCTCCCTCTCTCAACGAGCTTAGACGGGGTTATTTAGTATAAATATAAACGAGATTTACAAATTAGTTTGCCAAAGAAGTTTTACTTCTGACATGTGTACTTTGTACACATGCACTTTTTTTTATTATTTAGTAGCTATTGACGAGCAGTAGAGTAATCAGTAGAGTTCTGTGTAAATGGATAAGGTGAACGTGAACGATATATAATTGTTTGTTTGTTTGCTTGCTAGTTTGTTCGTTTGCTAGTTATCTTGATTGTTTGTTTGTTTGTTTATTTTTTATTTATTTATTTTTATATTAATTTATTTATCTTTTTACTTATTGACTTCTTTATTTATTTATTCAAAAATTAGAAGCTTTTTGAATACGCTTTTATTGCGTTATAATCAGCAAGTTTTATTATAAAGCTAGTTCATTTTAGGTTTTAAAACCTGAACATATATATAAGCGATTTTAATTTTTTTATTTATATACAAATAAATAATGATAATAATCGTTAGTAACATATAAAGTGGCCTAAATACTATAAAAATGGCATATATTTTCAATATAAAGAGTGAGAAAATCCCATGGAAGCGCGGCGTCACATGGTTCGCGGCAACAATACCATCGTATAGATTATCAAGACGTAACTGTAACTTAACACACATTAGTGAATTAGGATCAAGATGTTTCTCATACTGCTTACTCATGCCCTGTAATTTATATGAGAACGTAAAGTTTAACTTATTTAAATAGTGTATAATTTGCATATACTTTGTAATTATCTGCCGAGTTATTCACACTTTGGAGTACTACTACTTATTACTACTAATACTAACTCATGTCAATTCATAAAAAAATGAAGTTCTAAGCCCAAAACTAAAAATAAATATTTTATAGCCTATTTAATAAATAAGATCTAGCATCTAGCTTCTGCGCTTCGAAGCGGAGTAAATAATAATCAAATACGTATAATAAATGGAATGGAAATTAGGAAATTTGGGCAAAAACTTAAATAAAATAACGACAAAAAGTATGTTTGTACATATTGAAGTAAATCGTTTTTTTTTAATCAGTGATTCTAGGTGAAATTTCACAAGTTTCGAGATGAACTAAAAGTATCTTGAAATCTTCTCTTTTACCATTAATATTCTGGCGAAGTAACAATTTATTATAATTTCAAATCAAATCATGATTTCAAATCAATCATCAAATTTGATTTGATATTATTATTATTGTAACATTCACCATATTTTAGAAAAACTTATATATAAGTAGAATTTACCTATCAATATAAAAAACCTAACAGTTTTACGTTCGCCTACTTACCTATATGTATAGAGCAATGTAGGTTAATGCTTAAATTATTTTTCTCAACAAAATATAATTGCTTAGGAAGTAACAAAATGATACTTATGCAACGATTTATACTGATTTTACGCGATAAGAGTAGCTGCGCCTTGATACATGATACAAAGCGTTTAAATACAGCTTATTTGAATAATCAGTCATCAAAACAACACATAAACATAGAATTTAGAATGTAGAACAGCTTGTTTAACCTGAATTCATCAAAAAGTTGATGTGTTCACATTACTTATTTCCTAACTTGTATGAAAGTGTAAAACTGTCAATGAAAATATTAAAATTGTAAAGTTAAATCAAATATTATATGTAACAAAAAGTTTTAAAAAATAACGTATAATTAGTTATGTCGTACTAAAGCCATAGCCTTAACAGTTAAATAGAACCCGACAATGGATCCCTATCACAGAGTAGACATTAGACAGCTTAGTATTCTGAATATTTTATCTCCTTAAATATTTCCCATAGATGCCACACATTCATTACTGTTCCGGGGGGGTCCGCGGTTCCGGCACTGTATCGACGCTCGAATTGAAGCGACTCAATGGCCGGATAAATAGTTCAAAGTCGGTTAGTCGCCCTGCGCAGGCTAGCTAATTACAGAGTGAGTAGACAACATGATTTGATTGATGATGGCCGATTTTTCAATCCTCAGATAAACAGTTAGATAGTACTTATTAGACAGATAACAAAATATTGCATTTTTCAATCGTCAGATAGGCTCTATCTGGTCATTAACGGCCCTAACTGAGGAATAAATCTATCTGCCGCTTCAACGGCCAGATAAACGTCTATTCAATAGATACAACTAGATCCATTGATGTTTAGTTTGAAGTTATTTCTTCTTTTTCCAAAGTAAAATTATGGAAATTTTCAATACTGTTGACGACCTGGCATTTAAAGAAGAGGCTAAAGTGTATGAATATTTAAATACTGAAAGGAAACAAAGAGTAATCAGACCAAGGCCCGATCAGTTTTCTATGTGGGATTCAAAAGAATTTCATTGCCATTTCCGGCTTTTAAAAGAATCAGTACTATATTTGCTTACTCTAATAAGTCATAAAATTAAGCACGATTTCCACAATATATCTGTACTTGTCGACTAGACTAACTAGCAATTCTACTTCGACAGTATTGAAATTAGCAGCGCGCTCTCTTTTCTTTGTTTCCATTATTATCAAAATAATAACGAATCACTAACAATAAATCAAACTACAAAATTACCACACTGGCACACACGAGAAATTTTAATAACAGAACCTGTTTCTATGGAGCATCCCGTCCATCTGTTAAACAGATGCGCGGGATGCACTATAGAAAATATTTATTTATTAAAAAGTCAAACAAACGAATGTCAATGCATTGGCTATCCTCTTCTAACACATAATACACCGTATGCGTGTATCACGCTCCCACAATATTGCAGTGAAGTTAGCAACTAAAATCCACAGATAACTATTCGCTTGCTATCTGGCCATTGAAAAATGCAACAATTTTATTTGTCCTTTTAACAGTCAGTTAAGTTAATTCGATAGTTAGTTATTCGTTCAGTTATTCGATGATTGAACAATCGGCCCTTACTTAAATAGTAATTAAACTAAAATATTTTATATAATTTATTTCTTCATCTATTATATAATGAATCACATAATATCTATTTAAAATAATGCTTATTTTTGGTCTCATCTAATAGATATACTTGTTTTGAGAAATACTGAATGCTTGTTGAAAAAAAAACCTCTTAGATTTGATTTGTGTGAATAACAACTTTGGTACTTATTGAAATAAGGTTTAAAAAAAGCACGGGGGCATAAGGAAATCCAAAAACCTTAGAAAATAAGCGTAAAACCTACTTATGACTCGAAAGAGCTTCTGTGTCAGGCATATGCGATACATTTACATATGTACAGTAATGATGCGTTAAATGCGTTAGATGTTCATGCTCCAATAAAGATACTATTATCATTAAATTGAATTGCGTTACTCTAAAGGTTTAAACTTATTTTCATAAATAATAATATGTAGGTAATATGAAATTATAATCTACTTTATAAAACCTGAATGGGTTAAGCATAAAATTCCTTACAACTTTAGATGTATTGAATTAATAATCTAATAAAGTATTACGTTATCGTCATTATTCGTTTCCGATAAGTTTTAAAGATAGCATATATTTATTTTATAATAAATAATACATCAAAACTAAAATCCTCTGCGCGAAAGTTATCTGTAACATCGATGAACCGAGAAATGGCTGCGCGGGAGCCGCAAAGTCTGTGTATTCAACCTGTTCTTAATGGAATGCGTTTTCCTATCGCGAGGTTTTCTTTAATTATTACTGTTACATTGAGTGCGTACTATCTACTGCTCTGTTATTACGGATATTTTCCCTCCATATTATTTTAAAATTGAATGCCAATGTTAGACAATAATATATTATTTTCATAGTTACTGGTGTGAGTGTAAACGGCCTAGCTTTCTAGACTTACGTTTTGAGATGAAATTGCGTGTTTCTAATGAGTGATCGATAATAATTTATTGCATTTATCGAAAGAAAATTACAATATGCACTAAATAATTTTAATTATAACGATGCAGAGTGTCTATTAGGTCTTTTAACTATTTATCTATACATAGTATAACAAAATTCTTAAATTAATGAAATCTGTACATTAAATATTTTTTGAAAAATCTTATTAAAATAGTTATTATCAATACATAGGTCGAATCTATTCTTGGAATTTTTATCTGTCTGTCCGTGAACGCATCGCGAAAACCATTAGAGTATTTTCATAAAGGTGCGATGATAACTAAAAAAAGTGCGTGTGTACAAAGTACACATGTCAGAAGTAAAACTTCTTTGGCAAACTAATTTTTAAATCTCGTTCATATTTATACTAAATAACCCTGTCTAAGCTCGTTGAGAGAGGGAGATGGCGCGAAGGTCACACCCACGAGTTAGACAAGAGTTAGAAATGTCACTGACTCGCGGTGGGCGAGATCTAACTAAGGCTAACTCTTCCCCGTCTCTGAGTGCCTGGTACTATGGACTTATTTTTTCGTTTCATCGAGTTTGAAATCACAACGATTCTAAAGAAGTATCACTTCAAAAAGTGTACTTTTTGACATGAGAACATACCTCATTTTTGAGAAATGTATATTAAAACGAACCTGACAAAACTAGATTTTGCCTAAGTACTTGTAACTATAATTTAAGACATCATAAACATTCACCTACTTTGTTTCCTTTCATTCATACGAGTTAGATATTAGCATATAATACTAGTCACCAATCAGAGCGTGTTGACTTCATTTCATTAGAGAGCCCCATTGTTATATACATCTATACCATATAATATATAATTTCATGCATCATAAAAATATGTATATGTAAATTTAGGGTTATTTTGCAAACTATATAAATTCGAAAGTGTAAGCTTTTAACTCGTAAATAGATTTGCTACAAGCGTGTCTTAAAGGCATTGGCAATTACTATGAAGGTTGTTAAGTTCGATTCCCATGTTGCGAAATGTTTCAACTCGCAACACGAATCTTGATATGTATGACCGCTTTAAATACTTTTTACTCTATATATAAACGCTGAATAATGTACTAGGGCTTAGTACTTAAGTATACATTATGCATAATTTTCATTTTTGTATTTTAAATTCAATAAAAAAATACGGTTCAAACTCAAATGCTTACACTGTCTCTTGTATACGATACTACGAAATATCGAAATAATTACGAAATCTCAGAAAACATAATTGTTATAAATAGGCATAGGGAATCAGTATAAGTTAAGAAAGGGTTCTTGAAAATTCAACCACTGTATAAACCTGAACCCATATATTTGAAATAAATAGTTTAAATGGAAATTAATTAGGTGACTCCCATTAAATTCCCTTGAATCTATTAAACCAAAGGCTAAACACTATTATATACCGTGATAGAATATTAACGTTATTAATACTGATATTAATTATTAACACATTTTCAGCCACATGCTATTTGAACCCACGATATCCGGGATGAAAGTGCAATCTGAATACTTCAACAGCACCTACATAAACAAATAAAAACTGAATGTATCAACGACAAAGAAATCCCAAAATAAACAGACGGTCAAGGTCTGATAAAAGTGAAAAAGTAAATTTGAAGAACTTATATTGTGTGCAAGCCCTTACCCTGATAAATATTTGTATACGATAAAAACTCTTTAAAATATATACTTATCATTTTTATCCAATTTCAAAGAGAAGTATGTGACGTGACACTTTCGACAAGAGTATTACTTATTACTTATTTTAAGCGGATAGTTGATTTACCTTTTTGTGTTAAAGAAAAAGGAAATTATTGATTTGAAGGCATGTTTGGCTGTTTGTAGTAACACTATTAGCTCGTCGCGGGTTTGAGTTCCGCTGGGCGCATTCATTGTGTGATCAGAAAAAAATGTTTGTCCTCCAGTCATGAGTGTTTAAATGTTTATATATTTTATAATATGAATGTAATTAAAGTTATATATATGTAGTGGAGTAATAAATAGGTTGCTAATAGGCACCTAGGGACGCTCCCGAGCAAAGCTTTAACCTCAATTTTAAATCCCAAGTTTAGCAGACTAGACTAGCGGAATATATTTCTTGAAATTAACTTTTTTATGAATCAAAAAATATATTAAATGCAAAAATTCGCTAAATGGTCAAAATTCAACCATAAACATTTTGGAAATTATTAAATTATTTAACTATCTTACAACTTGCTAAAGAAAAAATACGATCAATCATACAGAGGATCCAAGGAAAACGAAGTGTGGGTTAAAGAAGAACATCTTGGCTCGAAAACCTACGCCAATAGTATGGAAAAAGCACTCGTTCATTATTCGGAGCTGCGGCATCAAAGATACAAGTAGCCTTAATGTTTCGAAAGAAGATGGCACTTTAACAAGAAGAAGAATAATAAACAGAGAATAAAAAGGCACTGCTTTGATTTGCCTTTGCCTATTTATATATTTATTTAATATTTGCATAGTATTATCAAGTATACTTAAATATTTAATCGTATAATGTATTTATAGCTGCGGCCCTGTGACACAATGACATACTAGCGAGCGTCCGTTTAGACATCTTCTGTAAACAAAATTTGTCAATGTTAGCCCACGTATCTCAAATAGTCGATTTCAGTCAATACGCTCACGACTGTTTATTCTATGTATTTGAGAAGGCCATCTTATAAATCCATAGAGAATAATAGGAGTTACATTTTTGTTTCGTAGTATTGAAGTGACACATGCATAGAAATAACTCGATGAGAGTAATATTTAATTTGTACTTAATTATAATAAAAAAAAACAATTACTCATAAGTTACAACACAAAATATATGTAAATATTATATTATTCAATGATTCAACTTTGGTTCAAAGTTTGGGTCAAGGAAAGTAGTGAACATTAATAACTCTTAAAAAAAATTAAAAACCTCCTACTCAAAAACTTGATCATTTCAATGACCCTAAACACAATACCTATATCTGTAGTATTATGGCGAAGATTTAAGTATCTCAAGATTCCAGGTTCAGATCCAGGATGCTGTAGCATCAGACCTAGGACCTAGACCTATATCATTGCTATTTATGTCATTATAAAAACGGGATATCAGAATTCGAATAGATAAAATGTGTTGAAATTGTTTATATTCTTTTAACGTCTAGAGAACAGTTGATAGCTTTAGCTTTACCCTTATTTTTGCATCGGGGGATAAAAAAACATAAAAAGTAATTGATATTTTATAGTAAAGTAGTCGTAAGTAAAGTAAGTCGTAGTAATAACCGAATATATTTTCTAATTCACCCCTAATAACTAACACGCGTCTAATAGTAATAGTATATGTACATACAACCGGTCAGTTTGTGTGTCACAGGGCTAGGCCCTGCTAATGGGACCGGTCCTCTTTCTATATTTACTGAGATGTTAGTTAAACACATGTTACAATTTATTGCTAGCGATAACTTCTGCTTTTTAAACGACTTGTAATGTTTAAGTACTGCTCATGTACTTAGCGTGCTTCATTAAAATGTACTATAAAAATTTTATAATATAAAACAGGTTATTATTAATAATCTTATGAATAAATTATCTTTATGTTGTGAAACTATATGTGTTTAATTAGACAGTCTCTTGAAGACATCGACATGCCTTTTTATCTCTACAGTAAAGTTTGACAGATATATCAAGTACCTAGTTATTGTTGTAAGAGAAATTATATAGTACATTACCAATAAAACTAACACTGACTGACTGACTGACTAACTGATAATCCTCAAAAAGATTCCTGATTTAACATAAGTTAAATTAATCGCTTAAACGACCAAATAGGCGAAGAAAGTTTGTAATGAAGTTCATAATTTGAGAAATTAAAAATGAAAAGCTTACAACTGTTGACAATGAGCCTATTTAAAGTCGTAGATGATAAATTATTTTCACTCATCATACAGGAAGTAAATACATTTTCCTATGTAATTGTTCCTCCGAGGTTTTCCTACAAAATTGAATAACATGCCTATTTCCATACACGGCCAAGAGAAAGACGTTTCACATCCTAGTTTCTTTATTAGAACTCAGAAACCTACTCGTAATTAATTGAGCTCTAGTTTTAATATTTTTACCTCTAACAAATGATATAGTAACTTATTTATTGCTAATAGATAAGTATGTATGTACCTTGGTGGTGTAGTGGCTAGCATGTAGGTACAGTTGCACATCGACAAGTCCGGGGTTCGAGTCTTGGGTCGGACAAAGTTTAGTTATTGAGACTTGCTTTTTCGTAAGCCTCAGTAACATCCCGGAGTTGGGAAATTGGCGGAAACTGCTGAACGGAATTGGATGGAATTTAGTACACAGATAGATTAAAAACTGCGGGAATATACCTATCTTATAGGCTACTTTAGGCTTCTAGGGGGTAGGCTAGTACACCAATTATTCTCAATATTATTGTGAATGCATGTTTTTTTTGGTTTGATTTTTAGCAGAATATCAAACAGAGATTCGAGTAACATTTCGCATAGAAAGAAAGAGGACTTTCAAGTGCATCAAGGAATTTTCATGTAATATGGAATACCTATATATGTATAGGTACATCTGTTTCAAAATCTAGTATTCAGCCCTTTTAACGTCCCACTGCGGCCTCCCTTCAATACGAGGGAGATCAGGCCAAAATCCACCACGCTGACCTAGTGATGGTTGGATATTGGATAACTAAATTAAAATAGTTGTACTTTTCATTACAATTACTTCACTTGACACATTAATTTATTCCTCCAAAACTTTGAGATGCACAATTAGGTACACCATGATTGACAAGTCGGAATATGAGAAACTCGTGACAGACGGACATTCTTCCGAACTAATGCCGTGATATCACGCAAACTCTTAAATTCCTTTGAATCCGCCTCAGGCGTATCCCAACGTCGCATTAGAAGGTCCAAATATAGAATAATAAGGAGAAAGCTGATCTCATTTTAAGGAAAATTTACTAATTACTGTAGTACTTTCCTTTTCGTAGTTTGATTTTGTTTGTTGTGTCTTTATATAAGTAGTAGGTATAACAATCAAAGAAAAGTCGTATCGTAAAAGTATATTTGACCTAAAAAGACTTTTAGAGTTTTAAGTCAAAAACCTAAACTTGACCCAACCCAGGAATCGAACGCAAGACTTCAATGTGCAACCGTACATACTAGCCACTACACTTAGATATTATACAAATTGTACATAATATATAGACTTAAACACAACCTATATAGGCCTATTTTAAGATTAATTTGACGTGATACAACCATTTATTACGTGACCAGATCAATTTCAGACATAACCACTATTAGCTCAAACTGACAATAATCTTATTGTAATTACAAGCAATGAAACAATCAATCATGTTTTGATTGCCTTTTGTCAATCTGTCGTTCAATTTGATTTAAAGTTCACGCCACACCTATTGTGCAAATAAGAATATTGACTACTTGAGCTAGGTAGGCTTTATATTTTTTCTGTGTGCGGAAAGGTATAAATTGTTATTTTTTAAATATTTTTTAAGGACTCACTCTGACTCTGCTCGAGTTCGGCACGTTTTAATATATTTTACATAGATTAAATATTTTTTCGCAGTTAAAAGAATATGGTGGCCTGGATGACCACGCATATTCTTTTATGTGATATAATCATATTATAAGAACTCAGTAAGAATCTTATTACATGTATGTTTGGCGCAGTTTGTAGTGCCTACTTTCTTGCGCCAGCGGTCGCGGGTTCGAGTCCCGCTGGAGGCATTCATTTGTTAAACCCGGATGTTTGTACTCCAGTCATGGGTGTTTATATTTGTAATATGTATGTATTTAACCTTGTATAAGTTGTATATCAACTATCTGGTATCCGTAACACAAGCTTCTTCGTAGCTTACCACGGAACTAGATGGTGCTGTGTGTAATAATGTCTCAACATAATATTATCTATTTATTTATAGATTCTTATTTAATGGCCAAAATTAGTTTTTTTTTTTCTCTTCGATAGCTATTACAAATAATCTGTAGACAGATAGAAAACGTACTGATTATTAGAAAGAGAATTACCCGTTTAATATTATTATATAGGATTATAATAAATAGATCGCTGCGAACTGAATATGATTCATACAAAACATTATTACTAAGTGGGTGGCTCATTATAAGGTTTACGGCACCAATAAATACAGTTAAATGGAGACTAACCTACTGCTCTTTTTGAATCACACGACGTTATAGACTAAGCTACTTATGCCATAAAATATAACAATGGGCTTACGACAGCTTTACTTGAATGACCTCCAGAATGTATTGATGAAGCAATATTGTACTGGTATTTAAGTGTATACCCGCCAACCCACACTTTGCCAGCGTGGTGGACTATGCCCTGATCCCATATTGAAGGGAAGTCAGTGCCCAGCAGTGGGTTTAAAAGGTTTAAATATATACTTTAATTTATATAATATACCATATATTGGTACATAGCATACGCAACTTAGCTAGGTCGGTGTTTTTTGGAAAAAATAAATTATGAATTTATTGAGTTTACAAGATTTCGAATGCTTTACAGCAATCATTTTCACGGGAGAGGCTTGAGCTTTTAAATTTCAGTTATTTTGTTCAATGGTTTCTACGAGTGCCTCTTAAACACAATTTTCTTCGCTGATGATGAGTAGAAAGCTTTCGTAATTTAAATCTCTTTATACTTCGAAAAGCTTTTGCATTTTGACTAATCGTAGTGTGACAGATGTCATACAGGTGTGGCATCAACAATTATGACATATTTATCACTCTTAGAAGGCGAAGTGAATAGAAAAGAATTAAAGTACAGACTTACAGTAAGAGGCTTATCTGGTCCACACCCACCTGAAACAACAATAAATTATTTATTACTAAACGTCCTTGACCGCTCAATTGCGTAAAATAATATTTACTATTACACTTTTATAACCGACTTTAAAAAAGAGATTTGAATATTATTTTTGATTTTAATCAATTTCTACGCCATATAGGCGGAACAGCAGTATATACAACTAATTAAGTTTAATTATTAATACAATAACAGGTTGATGATAACTGATAACATTTGTAATTTGTATACATTATGTATGTATATATAATTAAATAAATTAAAGTTTATACCCTTTCTTAAATATTCATTACGCTGTGGGCAGCGAAGGTCGGCAAGGACAAACGACTCACGAGCTTTTGGTATCGACATATTTTCCCACAATCAAATCTAATATTCTAACAACTACTTGTTATTATTGTTAAATAGACAAAGACAATAAACTTTAGTTTAATACTTTCTTAGGTTTACGCAAATATTTGACATTATAAATAAAACTATATTTTCGAACTTTGTCCCGTGACCATGATTGCTGTAAAGCATTCGAAACGTCGGGAATCGAAAATCCAAATAAATCCGCGACAAAATCCGAAAAGATAAAACTTTAGTTTAAGTTGACGTTGAATATTTATCTATTTGTAATTTTTTTGTATAGCTTTTGCCGAGCTTTAGTGCTGTCTATACATTATAGAGTCCGGTATATACCGATATTTGTGCGAATGTGTGGTTCAAAAAAAAGTGATGAGGGATCATCATGGTGAATTCAATAAAAAAGTTGCATTTAATTATTCCAGTTTTTACTTGGTCTTCCACCGCTTCGCAAGAAAAAGCCGCAGTCTGTGAAGAACTGAAGCAAATGAAAGTAGTAGGAGTTTATTTCGAATAAACAAAAATGATATTTATCATGTTATATGAAATTAGAGATATTGTATAGATTTTTTAATATCTAAAACTTTTCCATTCCATACAACGACTAAACTTTTAAGTTTAGACTCATTTCCTTCGTAATCGCGTTTCATAATCCATATAGGTATTTCTATATATTATCATCATCATCATCATCATCATCATCAGCCCTTTTTAACGTCCCACTGCTGGGCACGGGCCTCCCTCAGTACGAGGGGGATAAGGCCATAGTCCACCGCGCTGGCCTAGTGCGTGTTGGCGGACTTCACATGCCTTTCGAAAACTTGTTAGGTTTTCTCAGTCATGCAGGTTTCCTCACGATGTTTTCCTTCACCGTAAGACAAGTGATAATCATGATATAAATGATTCGCACATGAAAATATCAGAGGTGCGAGGCCCGGATTCGAACCCGCATCACTCGGTTATCCAAGCGACCGCGTTACCGCTGGGCTACCACTGTCTATATATTATAATTGGTTAAAATGTGTTTTTACAGATTTGTTAAAAAATTTCAATTAATTATTTAAGAAATAAATTATCAATATTACAAAATAAATTGCGTCGCACTTGTACCCGTTACTTTGGGCGCGGTTGGACCTTTCTGGTTTGCTAAAACTCGCTTTAAAGTAGGCAAAGAATTAGAAAGGGTTTTTGTAGAATGTAGTAAATTATAGAGCTACAAGTTAGGCTTCGAATGTATGTACATACTAGTGACTCGCCCTAGCGCCACTCGGGTTCATTCCTACTTACGTTATTAATTAGGATACATCACTCACTATACACATTAAAAACGCTACAAATCGAAACTAAAAAGAAAAAAAAATAATTTTAATTACTTAGTTATTGTTGGAGTCGGTGCCAGCCAAGAAGGACAGTTTTATCCTGCCTTTGCAATAACCTTTCGAACGGATATTTTGATTATATTTACAAATTGATACATTAATTAAATTGTATTAAGATTATTTTGCTTTGGCTGGCACCGACTCCAACAATAACTAAGTAATTAAAATTATTTTTTTTTCTTTTTAGTTTCGATTTGTAGCGTTTTGAAGTCGGTTTTCATTTTTGTTAAAAAATAATTTATTTTAAATTTTTTTGTGGAAATTATTATGTTTAAATAAGATATTGGAAGGCTAACTAAACTACTGCTCCAATAAGTCAGCGAAGTTTTGAAATGAACGACAATAGTCAATCGAGATTTGTCCACGTCTATTTTTCCACGTAACTCGTAGACGTTAATAAGATTTACCTTCTATTATCAATCCACCTAATATCCTGAAGGAATACGACTATCAGTTCATAACTACGTATAATATTAAAAGAATTTTCTTTCAACTCCTAACCGTTGAGGATATATCCCTTACATCATCACAAATTCTTGAACAGCTTTAGAAAATATATGAAAAAGGTAATCAGTGCCGATAAAATTTAAGGGTTGCCCTCGATTTCTCTAGGATCCCATCATCAGATGCTGACTTGGTGACAATGAGAACATCTTGAATGTATACCCTACCGAACAAAAAAGAAATTTTTAAAATCGGCCCACAATTCACGGAGAAATCGGTGAAAACACATAAAAAACAACTGTTGAGGAATTTTACCTTCCATCATCAGCTCATCCACATGAGATGATGATTTTCATACGTAAAAGCTTTATCGGGTTTAGAAAATATATCAAAAACATAATAGGTGCCTGTAAATTTTGAGAGTTGCCTTCGATTTCCCTGGGATCCCATCATCAGATCCTGACTTGGTGACAATGGGACCACCTCGGAACTATACCCTACCAATCAAAAGAAAAATTTTTGAAATCGGCCCACAGACGGCGGAGTAATCGGTGAACATACATAAAAAAAAAAAAAAATACATACAACGGAACATATAACCTCCTCCTTTTTTGAATTTTTTTTGAAGTCGGTTAAAAAACAAAGTCTTCCGTCACGTCTATCCATTTGTTTGTCTGTTCACGATGTACTCACAAACTAATGCGACGATTTTCAATCTGTTTTCACTAATATAGATAGAGTAGTTCACGAGGAATATTTTAGTATATAATTTGTCAAGTTTTTATATATATTTACTAGCGAAACCCACGGCTTCGTACGCGCTAAATCATGTTCATCATCAAGTTACATATATGTAACTTAAGTTAGTATAAAATTTTATATTACATAAAGTAAATAAACAAATCTTTAATACCACTTATGTATATAGCCTTCGTAATCTCGATCACTTAAAACACGCTGAATCACGCATTTCAAAGGTTTTTCCTATTTGTGATCTGAATTTTCTTTCAAGTTCCCAACACTTAAACTTCAGAATTTCGTATAAATTAAAATAAAAAATTTTAAAAGATTCTTCTATAGTTAATTCCTTACTAGCGACTAGCCCTCGCTTCGTTCGGGCTCATCCCTAGATTAAAATAACCGTATCAAAATCCGTAACGTTTAAAAGAACCGACTTTGTTTTCTACTATGTGGTGATATTCTTCCTTATATTTTCCACAGTTATCAAACTGCACTTAGCAGAAAAATTAACTCAATTTAATAAAAATGCGTCTTTATCTTCTACCGTACCGTCTGTTTGTACAGTCTACTTTAGAAGTAACTCGTAGTTTATTTGTTAGCGACTACAATAATAAGTCACATTAGCCTTGACATTCAGTAAATAAAGTTAATGTGAAGCAATAAGCAAGTTCAAAACAAACATATTTTACTAAAGTAGATCATGAACGTAGTGATAATTTCTTTTGAAATCCAGTTTTAACCTTTTAAGCAATATTTATATGCATTAAGGCACTCTGAGATAAATTATAACCGGACAGACGGACGAGATAGCGTATTTTAATATACATAAAAAGCGTGTAATGGTTCAACGTGGACGCATGCAGCGGCGAATCAAAGTAATGTTACGCGCAATCCAAACGTCATTTGCCGACTGCTGCCGATGTTTAAACAATTCGAAACTAGTTGTATTGTTTCTTACTATAGATAAAAGTTTAATTATTGTAGATGCGTGGCAAAAACTGCTCGTGATTTTAAGGATAAGTGTTAAGAAATATATGAATTTCTTTATATTAGTCATAGGGCTCTCTACCTAGGTAGAGAGTTTTTACACAAAGTTTTCTTTTCCAATCATAGGTATGTTTAGTAATAAAACTTTAGCAAAATAGTAGATCTCCTTATTGTGGTAATATTGTCGAAATCAGCCCATTGAATAGATATAAAGAGGCCCATTGAATACATATAAAGAGACCCATTTATTTTAGTACTTCCTAAATAAATTAATTTTATTAAACGTCGTTCCTGAAAGTGTAACAAAATGCCAAAAAAAAACATAGAAACAAGTAAAATCACGATAAGTAGGCTATAATGAACAAGTTTTCATTGAACCGACCTTGATCTGTAAACACAAAGTTTAATAACCGCTCTGGAAACGTACGTTTATGAACAGTTTAGATGTGAATCTTTTGTCCACACTGAATTCCTGACAAGTGCTCTTTACACGTACGAGTAGATTCCTCTACCAAAGTTCAACGCTATTAAGATGTTTTAAAATAATAAAATAGTAATTTCACACACCATCCTGATCTACAGACATTTTTATGATTGTAGCGTCGCTTTATAGTTAAAATATCTGCTCAAATATAAAAAAGCTTCTTAAAGTTCAAATAAGCTTTCTTTAATATTTAACGAAGTTCATTAATATGGTGAAACTTAAACGTCAAAACTATTATATCATATTTTTACCAATGCAACATGCCATACGGCATACCATATGGTCTAGCGACTTACCCTTACATAATTTGGGATCTAAATACACCCAAACCTTATTTAGACATTTTTTCCAGAATTTTGCAATTATTTTTTTGTAAACAAGTGTACACTAAACATAGCAAACGTGGGAAATGCTTATCCGCAAACCACCTGCAAATATATCTATATAGGTGATGTCCGGTAAGCTATATGGCCATAGCCATAGGTTTCAATTTAATGCTTGTATTATTTAATGTGTAAGGTAATTCGATTAACGATTATTTAGAATAGAGTACGCCTTGGGAATGATGTGATCGTCGCCAGGCTATTACAAAATATAAAATTATTGTTTATTTGCAATTAAATTTGAAAAAGAGAGATAAAAAAATAATATTAGTCCCGCTGAGTTTCAACTTTCATTCGCCAGATCTGCTCAGGTCAGAGGTTTCTTCTTTCGAACCGGTAGTGGACTCATGACGTTCAGTAAGAAATTGTAACAATTTTTATGCTGAATAAAATATTTTGATTTGATTTGTAAACAAAATCATTCTCTATCATCTCCCCTATCTAAAGAGGGTAGCTCATGATGGCTTACGCACTCAACTACGACACCTCGACGGTAGGTCTACCAAAACTAAGACGTCTAAGAGGTTGCACCAGGAGTTCTAGTGTGAAACAACTCGTATTGTTTACTGGCCACCATGGTGAAACTTTGCGAATCTAATAGGTTTACTCCCGGCTGAATGTACCGGGACTGGGAAGCACAAATCGGGATAAAAACATAACAGCAAATAAACAACACCACCATCTGGTTGCGTGGTAAGCTACGAGGCTTGTATTACGGATACCAGATAGTTGATACATATATAAATTATAAATACATACATAATATAAATATTAACACCCATGACTGGAGAAGAACAAACATTTGTGCTCAACAAATGAATGCCCCCAGCAGGACTCGAACCTGCGAACGCTTGCGCAGAAAGTAGGGTCACTGCTAACTTAGCCAAACGTGTCTTCAAAGAAAAGAATGTTGAAAATATTTTTCAACACAATAAAAACTAAATTTTAATGAAAATCGATAAAGAATAAGCTATTACATCAGTAGATTGTATTACACAAAGAATGTTAAGTGAAAATGATGTAAATATGTGAACGACTCAGATCGACTCTAGATCGCTAATGTCACTTAAATTGCAGATATTATAGTCGCTAGGAACAGTTGGTGGAAAAAAATAATTACGACGTCGTTTAGGGTTCGTCTTTCATACTCTGAATGGATTTCTTTTCTTTTCTTTTCTGGATATGTGACAATTTTTGTGGAGCTCAAAATTATGTACAATTCTATTTATAACTTTTTATATTCATTTTTTTAATATTGTGTATTTATATATCGAAGATGGTACAGAGAAAGAAGTAGTTATGATACACTAACTTATATTAATAATCAATACAAGAGCACAGATAATAATTAGTCTTTAAAGTGTACGGAACATATTATAATTAATAATAATATAACATATTTACTTCTAATTAACATTAGAAAATATTTTTTTAAGTACTTGCTGTTACTATTTAAAGCTATGCGATACTGTAAGGTAAATCTAATATATAAAATTCTCGTGTCACGGTGTTCGAACTTGAACTCCTCCGAAACGGCTCGACCGATTTTTGTGATCCTTAGCGTCATTGTCGGCTAGGATGGAGAATCGGCCAACATCTATTTTTCATCCCCCTAAATGTTAAGGGTAGTCCGCCCCTAAATTTTTATTTTTTATTTTTTAGACAATTTTTTTCCTACAGATCAACCCAATGAGGTTGATAAGCAATTAAAAAAATGAACGCGGGCGAAGCCGCGGGTACAGCTAGTTCTATATATAAATATTCACTTTTAAAAGAAATAATGTCATTTCACACATTTTTTGTGTTGAAGGCGGCACTTTGCACGGTACTTCAGGTGTCGCGTGAGATCATTATCCCATATGAATCCCATGCATTATCTCGCGTATCGCGGTTTCACTTTTTATATCGTCTGCGGAAAATTGAAATGTATGTGTCACTAAATAATTTATGTTTCCTACAGAATATATCTTTCAAATAGAGAGAGTGAGTTATTGAAGCGATACAGCTTAGGGGAAAAGTGATTAAAGTGATTTTGATGATTAGCATTATTGTTAGTATTATAGTTAAGTTATAAATACTAAATTAATGAATTATATTAATACTAGCTGTACCCGCGGCTTCGCTCGCGTTCATTTTTTTAATTGCTAATCAACCTCATTGGGTTCATCTGTAGGAAAAAAAATTGTCTAAAAAATAAAAATTTAGGGGTGGACTACCCTTAACATTTAGGGGGATGAAAAATAGATGTTGGCCGATTCTCAGACCTACTCAATATGCTCACAAAATTTCATGAGAATCGGTCAAGCCGTTTCTGAGGAGTTCAAGTTCGAACCCCGTGACACGAGAATTTTATATATAAGAGATAAAAAAGAACCCATCAAGAATAATAGCAGTAAATTCGAGTGAATCTTTCATAACTCATATGTGGCCTAGTACTACATGTAGTATTTTAACATCGTTTTAAGATATAAGAATTACGTACAATTAAAAGAAATGGAAAGTAAAGTATTATATATACTAACGACAACAAAACTACAGCTCCGGTCGTAAACTTGTAGATTGCTTTATTATATTTAATCTTCTTACTTCAAAGGAATTGTTCTCGTACAGATAATAAAAAATAATTAGTATACTATTAGTGACTCTATCTAAATAAATAGGTCTAAGCTATCATGCCATTTATTTTATTAAAAAAAAGACACCCGCTTCACTCGGGTACATCCTTAGGTAGGTACTTTATGTTATATTGCAATTGTTTGAGCTGAAATTTCTCTAACTAATAGTTATATGTAACAGTCCCTTAAAATTGGTTAAGCCGGTTTGACGATTATTACAAACAAACAGTCAGACAGACGAATATTATATATATTTTTATACAGTAGGTAATTCTATAGCTTTACTCATGTGTATCACGCAATATACACTTTATAAAAAGTTACGAGTTCAACTTCAACAATAACAAAAAAATATAATTTCTATATTTATTTATTCGCCACATTGGATTGCAATTGTACTAAAAAAATATCGTACTTATTTTTTAAATATAATACTCGTTTATAAAAAAAACCTGAAGTTTTTTTTCTTCATTCAAATTCAATTCATTCATTCAATTCCACCAAGTTAAAAAAAGGTAATCGATATTATCAATAGAAAGTTTATATCAATCAGACGTAATTTTCGCTTTTTTATTTAGATTGGTAAATGCTCTTCATATTTATTTACCGCTCCTACAGCGTAAGTGAGATCCAAAATTAAAATTACGTAAAAAAAATCTTCGAAGACACGTTGTGTAATGTCATTAACATTTAGTATTTTAATAAGAAAATAAATTTAATAGTACCGTATGAAATTGCATAATGCGTTCGTATTTGGACCTACTTTGTTTATGAAGCGACAAAAAATTAGGAAGTTAATTGTAGAGCTTATTGATTACTTTACTGATTTTAATGTAATATATAAATAGGTAACTCGTTCACGTTATTTTTGTTGTTGCACTTTTCTGAAATGGCTCAACCGATTTTAATGTTCATTTTTATATTTGGTAGTAATGATTATATATAATGCAATTTCAATTTAAATCTTCATATAGCTTCATCCGAGTTAAATGATAAGGTTGGTATACAAATATGAAAATAAGCTATTATACTTCACGTCAAGAAATGACGAGTGACTCTGATGAGTGACAAAATATTTTTACTCATAATTTAATAATTCACGCTTCCATTTATTTAGTGTGCGTAAATATTTAAGTTGTCAACACGAAATTTCTTTATCCGATGACACAACATTGATTCAGACACCGCAGTTCTCTGAGTAATGTATGAAAGTTCCAAAATCGCTGCTACTTTCTCTGCAGGTGTGGCGCGCCTTTATGCGTCACTGAAAAGTATGTTTAAAACATACATCTTATATTTATAAGCTAGCAAACTTTCCTAGCTTTACTTTTGAATTTTGAAATTATCTATAGGTATTATTTATTTATTTATTTATTTATTATTTATTATTCGGAAGACAAACAGTATTTAGTTAGATATAAAACGAGAAAAAAAATTAACATATACCAATTAAGTCTTCACAATTACAATTTCTAAAGCTAGGTCTAATCTATGTTAGCTTGATTAAAGCATATAATAAAATTACAATACATAAAAAAGAATAAGAGAATAAAATAAAAAAATACATGGCGTGGACGAATTTGCAACAAGTAAATATATTATAAAGGAATCTCGTAAGTATACACCATTTGATCAGTCTAAAGTTAAGTCGGAGTCAGTTTGATAGAGTCAAGATGAATTATTTTAACTTCACTTTATGCATAATATGCACTTTCACCCCTAGATAATGGGTCTAGATTGCACTCATCATTTTTCTTCCCTTCGTTTAAAGCAGACCTCGACATCATAAATATTCTAATATTATGTCTTCGCAGGTCTTTCTGTATCCTCCAAATCCATTCAGACAAACATACAAACTCGCATATTATATAAAGTATATTTATAATTTATTGTATATATAATAAACCGAAAGGCGAAATTTGAACCCATTACCTATTGCACTAGACACGCTTTTATTGCAGACTAGCTGACCCGTGCCCACTTCATTGGGCATAATCTATACTAATATTTAAAAAAAACTACTTTTTGTAACTTAAATATAAAAGTTAGACATATGCTGTCGTTGACTTTTTTGTAGGCATTTTCAAGCTCCACATCTTTTCTCTAGAACTCAAAAATATATCTTTCATAGTTAAGGCAGCGTTCGTAAGAAACGCTTTCATTCGACCTTTTTTCTCCGATTCACTTTGCAAAACGGACTACCACGTAAAAGCCTTTTTATTTTTCGGTTTTTTATATAACCTATGACACTCAGCAATAATGTGGCTTTCTATTGGTGAAAGAATTTTTAAAATCGGTTCAGTAGATCCCGAGATTACCCCTTACAATTTAACAAATAAACAGACTTTATTTCTTTATAATATTAGTATCGATAACCGTTAATTTATGTATATTTGTATAAACCACGACGATAAATAACAATAAATGTCGCTACTATCGATGAAATGTGCAAAAAAATGAAAGAAAACGATTAAATTTGAATAATTTGATTTTAAGCATAATAATAAAATTATTGATACATTGTTAATTTAATTCTGTTAGTTTTATTACTAGATTGAATGTTGAAAGTCACATAAAATAGTGAAAGTGTTATGTAGTTTATTTGAAAGTAATATATTAACTCTACGAGATGTTTTATACATTTAAACACGGAAATCTTAATAATAACACACTGTTATTACGGTTTCTATGCATATAAATATTGTAATAGTTAATTAGAACCCCTTTCTCTACTTTGGTTAAAAATAATTATAGTTGAAGTAAATACCTACCTCTATATTTCTATAAGAACTAAAACTTTTTGTCAGGAAACAACATAAACATATGAAAAAAGTTATGGTTATATGTATAATATAAATTTAATTATTAATTAACTTAATTATTATTCAAAAACAATTGAAGCAAAATTGTTACTTTGGAAATAGTCGTACTTTGTATATCATTCTAATAGCAGCTTTACTAAAGCAAACAAATGTATATAACATTGATTTATTTTAATAGTAAAATCGAAGCACATAGATCGCTCGATTCGGTTGGTCACTGCCTCGGTTGCTTCGAAAATCATTGAATGAAATGTTTCATCGTAAAGTGTGGCTTGCCTTGGCATGTATCTAACTGGCATCAAACACTACATTCTTAAAGGCACACCTTTTAAGAAAACAGCCTTTTTAATCTAATGTTTAATTGGTAGTTGACTCCATTTTTAGAATTTTCAACAAATTATTTACGAATTAATCTGTTATTTCGCAACAAGTTAAAAGAAACTATTTTATTAGATTTACTTAACCTAGTTTTTTGTCGTTTTAAGTTGCATAAATTTGCAATTAACATTTAGTGGTGATCTTATGGTATTATAAATAGACAAAGTTGATTTTTTTAAATGTATGGGTAATCTCAGGAATTACCTCCTTACTAAAAAAACTTTTTATGAAATTTTATATGTTTTTAATATTATGTTTAATGTAAATCTATTTAACTTTTTCAAACGACACAAATAATAAATAAATATAGCGCATATAAAAGCATCATAGCGTCGCTATTTAAAAGAAATGATAAAAGCTATTTATCTTAGAACGATTATAGCAAGTTATTAAAATTCTACCACCTTTGCACTTTACAAGTACACTTGCTTTATTACGTCGCGACAGATAACGTGAGTGGGAGACGTGCGGCCGGCTCTAATGTAGCATCGATAGCTCGTAAACTACTACAATTATTAACATGTGTGGTCTAACTTGTAAGTGTCTTAAAAATTTGCATTTAGATGGAAATGACAAGGAAATAATTAATCTTAGAATAAAATATTAGTAATATTAGTGACGACACGTTTGGCTCAATCAGTAGTGACCCTGCTTTCTGCGCCAGCGGTCGCGGGTTCGAGTCCCGCTGGGGGCATTAATTTGTTAAACTCGGATGTTTGTACTCTAGTCATACCCATGACTAGAGTCTAATGTCTATATTTATGATATGTATGTATTTAAACTTATATAATTTGTATATCAACTATCTGGTATCCGTAACACAAGCTCCGTATCTTTCTATGGAACTAGATGGCGCTGTGTGTAATAATGTCCTAACATATTCATTTTATTATTTTATACCTTATTGTTTGATAGAGTATAAGTAAGACTATGTGAAACTCCAAGTCATAGTCTATCTTTGTACTAAATTTCATCAAAATCCGTTCAACCTGCCAGCGTGATTCGTGAAGGACAAACAATACACATTCAAACTTTCATATTTATTACGATAATCTATCAACCTTTTCTCACGGTGTAACTTAGAAGTCCGTTCGTCCGTTATGAAACTACGCCAGAAACTTTCCCGGGAACTTACGAGCTTTAAAATATGAATATTATTGTTATTATTAGAATTCACGATAATTTTGGTTCAACTTACTGTGTCAGCGGTCGCGGGTTCGATTCGAGTTGTGTAATGTAGTTAGGAAAGTAATGTAAAATAACAAAAAATCTGACTTTTTCAAATAAATGTAGACCATACAAAACATAACTAATTATGGAATATCTTTCATAAATATTTATAATTTATATGTGTATCTTCTTGAAAATCATCGATTTAAATTAGATTATAAGTTGCTATCTACCACTTAAGTCATTGGTATTAGGAACATATTTAGAGTTAACAGTGGCTACTGCAGATGTAAATTATAATTATTTACTTTTCCAGAGCATAAAAGATAACTGAAAAAATCGGTATTGTTTCTAACTACTCGTTGTTATTGTTAGGTTGACAAAATGACAAGTGACATCATTAATTTGGCAATCGTGTTTTTTGAGCATTTGAAAAATTTCTATATACTAACAATTTAACCTAGCTTTGTTTATTTAAGTGCCTGACAGTAGTGCTAATCTATGCGACATTCAATATGTACAGTAAATAGTATCTAAATCGATCTAGCCGTTTTAATAAGAAAAAGTGACAAAAATTTTCAGATATAAGTAGTCCGATTACTTAGATTGTGTACATATTTCGTATTTAGTAAAACTTTATTATTTATAGAAAGCAATATTTCTTTAGAATACAAAATACAATATTACCTTTAAATTAAACTCATGCACAGTACTAAAAACATAACAACCAATAATCAACATTCCTTGTCATTTTTAATCAACACTGATCCCTTATTACTTGTAAACGTAATTAGAGCAAGCATTGCTAGCGCTGGCGTCAGCTCTCGGCTTTGATCTAACCGTGAGAATCGAAATAGCTTAAGGCGAACCACTATATAATATATACACATAATGAAATACTAACCGAGTTCAATTTGTATATATGTTTTTTTTAAACTTATAGAAATTTATAGTTTTTCGTTTAGTCTGTCTGTCTATGACCACATTACGAAAAAACCACTGGACGGAGGAAATTAGAGTTACGTACGGCGCATACCGAGAGGTCCTGGGTTCGAGTCCCGGGTCAGTACAAGTTTAATTATTGAGTCTTTCTGTTTCGGAAGACTCAGTAACAGCCCGGAGTTGGGAAGTTGGCGGAATATGAGAGTGATAAGGAACAGAGAGTGTACTTGTGTCTCCGCGTACACTCGGGCACTAAAATATCTCCCGCGCACATGGCTAGTCTCAATGAGATTGGCCGCAATGGCCGTAATCGGTCGGGAGGACATCATCTAGATCCACATATAGAGACTTTATACTGTGGGAAAATATCTAATCTTTTAAAAACGTTTGTATACGATTAGTTTAACATCGTTAAAACGTGTGTTGTGTCTAGGAAGCTAGCAGAGTGAGGGTGGAAATATGCAAATAAGTCCAGTCTTTTGAGCTTTGGCGACACTAACGTAACGCAGTTACTTTAAATATAGATTGCTCAATAAACATGATAAGATAAGATGATAAAAAATTGTATTTTCTACGAAAGCTAAATTTAATTTACATGAAGAAACTTGGCCTTAACAATGACCACCGTGATTTAGACACTCAAAAGAGTAATTTCGGTTGAAAATAATTGTAATTACCTACATCTGCCGCTGTCACTGCACTCTTGCACAACATACACGCGTCTATCACCACCCGTCGTGTCGAGACGAATTCTTAACCAACTTTGAAAAAAGCTACTCCATTTTTTATAATACATAGAACGAAAATCTAAAGGCCTATGTCAAAAATTTGCATTTAATATTGGACTATGTGTGAGAAACGTCTTTGAAATATATTATTGTTTATTTGTTTATTTTAAATATATTTACACGAATATTTCACGCGTTACATAAATTTATCTTTATGATTTTTCCATTGTTACTTATGAGAAAAGCTGGAGACAAACTATTTTTATCATATAATAAATAAAATCAATAACTTTGCACTGTAATTTAAAGTATATTATTATTAATATTAGCTTAACAAGGTTTATTCTTACCATTCCATTGAATAGAGTATTTTAATGATAACAAAATAAAAACAAAAATATGCAATAAAAGTAAATACGTGAAAGTGATATTTCTTGTCATATCTCTACTTTTCAGATTTCTTTATAGACTCCACATAGATAAAAATATTCGCATTAGCGACCAATGCTTGATGCTGCGGTCGCCCTGTACAGTGAGATAAGAGATGAAATGAGTCGCCATTTCATTTATATAGTCATTTAATAGTTGTTCAGACGAAAATGTCTGGGTCCGTAATAAATATTCCAATCGTATTTTAAAACCCATTTTCTAATTGCTTATTGTTAAGAGCTTAAAGCTTTAGAAACCCGTTATTACTAAAGAGAAAACTATAGTAAGTCGATAATTATGTTCTTATTTATAAAAATTGTATTGAAATAATAATATAAATTATTACATTTACTTTTATTACCAAATTTTCAGTGTTTCACTTATTTCTGAAATAAACATGAAGAAAAACGTTGAACGTAAAGGAATAGACTGTATAATCTTACCGTATGTAAGAGGCCTTAAGCGAGTGTCCTAGAGCCTAAAGCATTTACGGCGTGGGCCGGACACCTGGCTTGATGTATTAATAGTGCAGTGATATAATGATCGTTTTGTATTTTTTACGATTAGCTTATATGAGAACTTTAGTATGACAGCGAATCTTTTAACTAAACTTAACGACGTGCAAGCACTATATTTATATATCTTCTATAGATATAAAATGAATAGTTGTTTCATTTTTTGATATATCAATAGAATTGGTCGTGCCATAACTTAAGACCCGATTTATGCATTTAATTTTTTCTTTTTAAGTTTTGTAAGAATTTGTAGAAGGTTAAAAAATTAAGAAAATCGCGCTTAAAATTAAATAATTGCGGAAAATTTAACGATTGTTTTAACTTCACGCGTTTGACAGTAGGCACTTCCTATTATACTCGTATACATACATATTAAATGCGAGATATTTTTCGTGGATTCTATAACTTTATGTTTTTTCAGCCTTTGTAACTTCAGTTCTTTTAAAAGTTGAGTTTTAAAAATCAATAGGTCTTGTTGTGTGAAAAGTAAACAGATATACACACAAAAATACAAAAATAAGTAACTATTATTACGTGCAAAAAACGAAAATGTTTTTAAAAAAACCGTAAAAATTTTGCTTTCGTAATATTTTCGTATATGCATAGATATAAAGATACGTGTACACATTTATTATTTTCACAGTCACTTATTGACAGTTTCAAAAGAAGGCAATTACGTATATTTAAGCACTCGGTTTAGTACACATATATATATAATTGCTCGCGTGTGAACCCAGCTGTTGTAGAAATGCGAATTAATGACTTCTAATCGTTCCTCTGTTCTCACTATTATGAAAGATTAAGGAAGAGTGTAGCGGTTTTTTAACAGCTTGCGTTTACTTTTATAATAGACCTTTCATTTAAACATTATAAACTATCACCGTGTACTTGTGACTATCTCGTAGGTACAGTAGTTAGGGTCTAAACTTCAAGGGTGGCGAATTCGATCCCTACAAGTACTTTTTTGGTAAAATTTGCTATTTGTGTTTTTTCTGATTTTAAAAAGACTAGAAAAAGTGTTGTTTTTAATATATCTACTTTTTAACCGACTTCAAAAAAGGAGGAGGTTATATGTTCCGTTGTATGTATTTTTTTTTTTTATGTATGTTCACCGATTACTCCGCCGTCTGTGGGCCGATTTCAAAAATTTTTCTTTTCATTGGTAGGGTATAGTTCCGAGGTGGTCCCATTGTCACCAAGTCAGGATCTGATGATGGGATCCTAGGGAAATCGAAGGCAACTCTCAAAATTTACAGGCACCTATTATGTTTTTGATATATTTTCTAAACCCGATAAAGCTTTTACGTATAAAAATCATCATCTCATGTGGATGAGCTGATGATGGAAGATAAAATTCCTCAACAGTTGTTTTTTATGTGTTTTCACCGATTTCTCCGTGAATTGTGGGCCGATTTTAAAAATTTCTTTTTTGTTTGGTAGGGTATACATTCAAGATGTTCTCATTGTCACCAAGTCAGCATCTGATGATGGGATCCTAGAGAAATCGAGGGCAACCCTTAAATTTTATCGGCACTGATTACCTTTTTCATATATTTTCTAAAGCTGTTCAAGAATTTGTGATGATGTAAGGTATATATCCTCAACGGTTAGGAGTTGAAAGAAAATTCTTTTAATATTATACGTACTTATGAACTGATAGTCGTATTCCTTCAGGATATTAGGTGGATTGATAATAGAAGGTAAATCTTATTAACGTCTACGAGTTACGTGGAAAAATAGACGTGGACAAATCTCGATTGACTATTGTCGTTCATTTCAAAACTTCGCTGACTTATTGGAGCAGTAGTTTAGTTAGCCTTCCAATATTTTATTTAAACATAATAATTTCCACAAAAAAAATTAAAATAAATTATTTTTTAACAAAAATGAAAACCGACTTCAAAACGCTACAAATTGAAACTAAAAAGAAAAAAAAAAATTTTAATTACTTAGTTATTGTTGAAGTCGGTGCCAGCCAAAGCAAAATAATCTTAATACAATTTAATTAATGTATCAATTTGTAAATATAATCAAAATATCCTTTCGAAAGTTCATTGCAAAGGCAGGATAAAACTATCCTTCTTGGCTGGCACCGACTCCAACAATAACTAAGTAATTAAAATTATTTTTTTTTTCTTTTTAGTTTCAATTTGTTAGTTTAAAGTATCAGTTTAACTACTTATTTCTTTTTTTATAACTTCATTGCAATTTAACTTATGGTATTTATTATATTATGATCAATATGTGTTTTTTTACTATACACTTGTTGACCTTAGAACAGTTTTAAATAAAGCATACAGTACATAGGTATATGTACATATACAAATATATAAGTTATATTATATCGTATATGTGTTATTACATAGGACACTTATACTGAAAACATTTATTAAAGCGAAGAAATTAAGCGAAGCCGCCGACTAAACGAATAGATGTGTTACTTTTACTATAAACCATACATTTAATATATGGTGTTACCATATCATATTAAACTGTAATTAAATTAACAAAGGACTTAAAATCGATTACTCATGCATTGATCGACATTGTAATGTAATAAAAAAGAAAAAAGCAATGAAATTGATCCTAATTGCCAGTGTATTAATGAAATACGCACTTAATTACCATGACCATACATGTTGCACTCAATAAAAGTACAGAAGAATTCAGTTTATTCAATTCATGTTAATTTTAGTTAATATTTTAAATGCAATAGAACGATATATATGGACTATTATTTATGTAGAAATACATAGGTTATTAGACAGTGGTAGTCCAGCGGTAACGCGTCGCTTGGATAACCGAGTGATGCGGGTTCAAATCCGGGTCTCGCACCTCTGATATTTTCATGTGCGAATCATTTATATCATGATTACCACTTGTCTTACGGTGAAGGAAAACATCATGAGGAAACCTGCATGACTGAGAAAACCTAACAAGTTTTCGAAAGGCATGTGAAGTCCGCCAACACGCACTAGGCCAGCGCGGTGGACTATGGCCTGATCCCCCTCGTACTGAGGGAGGCCCGTGCCCAGCAGTGGGACGTTAAAAAAGGGCTGCTGATGATGATGACATAGGTTATTTTAACAGTTGTATTTAGAGCATTTGAAAAAGGCAATTCGAAATAATTTACTTGAAATACTTTAAAAGAAGTTCTTTCACCAAAATCTCTTTTTTTACTTATATAAGATCCCCATTGATAGATCGTAATAGAAAATATTAACCAATTCATTTCACAAATTGTGAACGTATAAACCCCAAAATGAGAAAAAGCCCTTCAAGGATTCGATCTAATTCAATAATTTAGTTTAATGGTTACAAGAAATGCCAGTTGTTTTTGGAATTACTTCGCATATGTCGCGTAAATTGTTGAAGAAATCGGTCTAAAATAGTTCAATATGAAAAATCTTGGACGACACATTTGGCGCAGTTGGTGGCCCTACTTTCTTGCGCCAGAGGTCGCGGGTTCGAGTCCCGCTGGGGGCATTCATTTGTTAAACTCGGATGTTTGTACTCCAGTCATGGGTGTATTTAAACTAATATATGTAGTATATCAACTATCTGGTATCCGTAACACAAGCTTCCTTCTTTACCTTCCTAGCTTACCACAGAACTAGATGGCGATGTGTGTAATAATGTCCTAACATATTTATTTATTTATATTTATCTGTTTAGAATTTATCAAATACCTAAGCAAATAAAACACACGGCAACCACACACGACCAGCGCGAGTGTGGTCCGAGGGACGAAACAATGCTCGCAATCTCACATCTACCCTATTGTCTATTGCCAGTTCACTTGGATCTAAATTATAGTACTTTTTGATATAAAAATACTAGCTTTTGTCTATTATCTCGCTCATAACAAAAATAATTTATGAGATCACACAAAGTTATATAATAAGCTTGTTTGGTTAGTGTAAAAGCACAACGCACAAACTGCCATATTATTATTTATTCTAACAAACATAATGTACCTACCAAGTAACACTACTAGTGTTAAGTATGTGATCTGTGTAACAAGGAAGAAATTAAATGTCCTTTTCTCGATTAACTTCATAGCATTAATAAATTTATTAAAAAATCGCTTCGCAATAATCTATTTTCTAAGGCATTTTGAAAATCCATACATATGAAACAGTATTATGTGAAGTACAAGATCTTTAATAGAAAATTTATTCGAGATGTAAAATTCGTATGTAATACATGCATGTATTATGTACCTATTCATACTCGTACGTACCATTAGTTTCTTATTAATGCGCTTAAAATATATCACTTTAACGCTAACATAACCACTGACTCTATTAGTTTGTGAGACGCTTAATAAATAATTAAAAAAAACAATCTTACTAAAAAAGTCATAAGAAATATAAAGTTGCGTGCGAGTGCTAGTTATCTAATAATGGTAAAAGTTTCGAATTCCCATCGCATACTAGCAAATACAATCTGGCCCTAAACTATACTGGACATCATTATTATTGACCTTTCTATAACGAAAAATCTACTTTATAGTAATATTAATAAAAGTCATATTCCATTGAAGATTTAGTTCGTGAGTATATTTTCGCCCGCGGCTCCACTCGCCATTGTTCGAGCTCTCTATTGTTAATATTTTTGCCACTTCTAATAGTGCATTGAGCGTCGTTATGCAACCATTTCCCGTACTAAATAGATATTATATCATGTTGCGAATCTTCACATAGTATTAAGTCTTTAGGGCATATGAACAATAGGTACAATGTAGGCCTTTTGGTTATGATTTAAAATAATTTGTAAGAGCTTATAAGGTATTTGCCTCAACTTGTTGAGTTGCAACTTAGTTGCAAAGAAGTTCTGTGTTCTAACTTCTTTGAGAACACTTGAAAGGTCTAAAATTTAATGAATTGAAATTGAATAGTTAATATTTTAAATTATATAAATATGTTTTGCTGGTTTTAGGCAGTGGTAGCTTATTAGTATGTGTATTGCGGTCGTCTAATGGCAAAGGAAAACATCTAGTGAGAACCTGCATGTCTAAGAGAACCAAGCAAGTTTTCGAAGGACATGTGAAGTGCACCAACCCGCACTTATTTAGCGTGGTGGATTATGACCAGATCCCCTACGTATTGAAGAGAGGGTTGAAAACACAATTATTTTCAGATATATGAAACCACAGAATTCCTCTAAACGTAATTTTACTCATAAATGGTGGCTGTAAATAATGAAAAAGTGTTAAACGATAAAAATAAAAGAAATAAAGTATTTATTAAAGTTATTCAATAATGTTTGCATAAAAAAAATATCGTAAAATAATTTTAGGTAATATCATTCTTATTACCTTAAACGATTCAAGAAACGACATAAAATTACATACATTTAAGTGAAATTTCATAAAAATACAGAATAATGATGGCAAATCGCCAGTTGGCAGTTGCAAAAGTATAACTGCAGTAACTTTACACTCATCGAATTACACAAAAACGTAAAATAGCCTGCGCTTGCGCAAGCCAATACGTTCGATCCGACTCCGTGGATATGCTACATTCTTCCACATAATTGGTGTTGTTATGGGCTGATGTGGCAACTCTTGGTACCACAAAGAAAATATGAGAAATCTTGTACAAATAGGTTATAAGTTATTTGAAAAGCTTGATGTAGTTTTTGTTCAAACTCAATAGATAATTTGAAATATGTTGCAATCATTTTGTATTTTATTATTTCAAAAAGCAACTAATAATTTCGGTTTGTCCGTCTGTTTCTTTGTTACCATTTCATTTGGAATCTGTTAGAGCTATATTTTTAAAACATAAGAGTCATGTGAACAGTGAGGCAATTCCAGAGCCAAATTACGATATAAATCATATACGGAAGCGTGTTGGTCACAATACGTAATGATGGATACCAGATATTTTATATACTACGCAAAATATATAACTTTAAATATATACTCTTATTATAAATATAAAGACTGGAGTTCTAACATTGGGTTTCATTATACAAAAGAAAGTCACCAGTGGAACTCAAACCCGCAACCGCTGTTACGGCAGCTTATATTTTTGTCTTAAACCATTGCCCCGACTGTAATAAAACTAAATTAAATTATTATTTAAACACCTGAAAAGAATCCTGGCATTAAAATAGTATTTTTCTCTATACGTTTGTCATTTATAAGTTTCTAAACCATCCGATCGACGCGAGGGGTCAAAGTCTTTCTAAGGCTAGTGTATTAATAATCATAATTAAAAATATTTCAATAGTTATTGAAATATTTTGTGATGATACGCAAAATCACGTCAAAAAATCCACAAATTTTTCCATTACTGTGAAAGTGGAGGACAAAGCCTAAATATATCATTTTTCTTACTAAGAATATTGATAATAGTTTTTTAAGATATGTTACATTGTCTTTTAAAGTTGTATAAAACAATATACTGTACTGAAATACGCTTTCTTATTGCTTTTTCCTTTCTAAAAATTATAAAACTTCTAATGACAAAAATACCTGCTGTGATACTTAAAGGTATCAATATTTTTCATGTAAACTATAAAATAACATAACATTTAAATAGCAAAACTATTACGTGTAACAGATAAGATATGTAGCGACCAGATGCGGGAGTCGTACTCTGGACAGGTGCGCCCGCGATCAATTAACGGCAGTGAAGCAGATACCCCGCGCGTGCACGCCCGCGGTATAAGCTATAGGCGGTAGCGGGTTTAGTATATTTTACAATATAAAATATTACAACAATTAAATAAGATTATATGATAATAATTATACAAATAACTCGTAATATAATAACAATAAGACGGAATATTTTTTCAAGTTCCTAATATTTTTTATTATATACCTAATAAGGATAAACTCATTATTTTTATATTTGATAATCTGTGACCGAGCTGTTAGTTGACTTTTACTTTATCGTAATGGCGGGAACGCGATGTACGATTCATTGAATCAATGGATAACTGAAACTAATACAAGTTTAAGAGTTATTTATAAATTGTTAGATTTAAGTGTGACAGATTTTAGTATTGTTCTTTTATGCTTACAATATAAAATATTACAACAATTAAATAACAATTATTGATAACAATGATACAATAACTCATAATATATTAAAAATAAAAATGATGTTTTAAGTTACTTTTTGATTTAGGTACTCGATATTTTGCATTTTTAGTAAAACTGTTATTTGCATTAAATTTCTTTTTGTTCTCTAACATGGTTATAAAATAATACTAATCAAATATTTATATAAATTTTACAGTCATATGTTAAAAAAGTATTTTTATAACATGTAACACTTACTTATTGATTTGAAATTTTAGTTTAAAATCAATAAATCGTATTAAAAAACAATTGCATCGTAGCAAATAAACGAGGGATGGTCTTAGTAACATTATATTTAATAGCAAATAATTTAAAACAAGATAACCTAAATGAAATAGGTACGTATAAAGCGACAAGTATTATTTATATTCACAAGTCGAATCGTTGCATGAGTGGTAAAGATCGTAGATAAACTGGACGCGGTAAGCACAAACATTAAAAAATAAATCAAAACTTCTTTAATGCGCAGGCGCATTATCTGATCGCATTCGAAGCCTATCTCACTTGTCACAAAGCTAGCTAAATCTCAATCTGCTCTATTTGGAATACTTGTGGCATGTCTTTTAAAAGTTTTAATCTTTTAAACTACTCTTTGACGCCGGTCACATGCAAATAAGTTGACATGCTAAGAGTAATGTACCATCCATCATAGTCATGGACAATTGTTTTTTTAGCGTTTCGTAGTCGCTCGTTCAAGTTTAAAATTGCGATTAATATTATTGATAATAGATAATATAAATATAATAAAATACATTAGTAATGCAAAATTCAATTAAAAAAGTAGTAATAAATATTCAGAATAGAGATAGCGTCATGTACATTTTCTTTCTACATTCTAAAAACGCGTGTTTAGTTGCCTTTTTTTCTTGTTTTTTCTAAAGCATGACTTAAATAAATTACTGATAGATTTAATCTTTGTTACAAGTATATTAGGTCAAAAAAAAGTAAAAATATGATAAAATTTTAAGCCGTATCTATGGCACCAAGTCGAACTTCCGATGCACCATAATTTATAGCATTATTCAAAACCAAAGCGGCTTATAGCTTTCTTTAACTTCCCTACATAATAATGCATTCACATCATACAATTTTAGCATTAGTGTACTAATAAGTAATATATGTACCTATTAGAAGTTTTAAAAAGTTTTATAATTTTTAGAAAGGAAAAAAAGGTTTCGTATTTCAGTGAAGTATCTAACCCTATACAAAAAACCATTCTGTTTTATTATACTTTAAAAGACAATGTAACAAACCTTAAAAAAAACTATTATCAATATTCATAGTAAGAATAAAAATATGTTTATTCCTTGTCCTCCATTTTCACAGTAACGGAAAAACGTGTGGATTATTTGACGTAATTTTGCGTAGTGATACTTTCTGTTCCGATAAAGTAGTTCTCTTGAATGTTTATCGACTGGAAAAGATACTAATGAAATGAGTTTTATTACTATTTAAATAATATGTTAATATTTTTATATGTAAAGACTATTTTTTTTCAATTTATGATATTTATTAGTTGGTAATACTTCAATACTTTTATTTTATGTTAATTTAAACCGTGATTCTTTCTGTTGTGGATAATATTGAACCTCTATTAATGTTTAACTTCCAAATGAATGCACAATGAAGTGTAGAATTAAGTTATACTAAGTTATTTTATTCAATAATACAGTTTTCATATAATTTTCATACGAATAACATTTTTTAATTAACTTTTAAGAGTACATTCAAATTTTAATAAAAGTAGGTACTCTGTCACATTCATACGCTCATTATTTACTACAAATTATTGCTACGTACCGAATTTATATAGCCCCATTGTTAGCGGACAGACGCGCCCATCCCACAAAATTATCGAATTTCTCCTTTAAAATCACTTGTTATTACACTCTCGAGATTTATAGTTTAAAGGTTATTTTAACTGTAGTTTAATTTTTTTATTTTGTATAGACAATAATTACCTTCTTACTTTAAGAGAAAACTGTTATACAAAAAAGTTTACTTATTTTATTAGTAACATAATAAATGTTCAAGTTTGAAAGAATGAATGGAAGGATGTTTGTTTCTCACGTTTGTTACGTAAAATTGGCAGAAATTTTTATTAAGTAGCTATTACTGACCTGCAAAAGAATGTTTTAAATAAAATGTGTAAATTCAATTCATAAGCATGTTGTCCTTAAACCAATAATTATGGCTGAATTTTGACTAATGGACGAATGGACGAGTTTTTTGAATTAAAAACTAAAAAAAAATGCGATGGAATCTGGGGACCGTAGGCTTAGAACATAACAGACTACAGGTATATGAAAACGTAAGAATTAGTCCATAGTTCCTCACTTCCCCACGCACTCTACTTAAGTGTTCATGTGAAAAAGCAAAGCAGAAGTTAAATTTTGCAAGTCGTATGGAAAATTACAAGGCATTGTTTTAAAGTAGTTTTTATCTCAAACTAATTAATCGGCGTGAGTTATGAAATCAATAGCACACTTCCCATACGTAACGTACGCAACACTCGTGGAACAAAGGCACAATACTTTTCTCACAATTTGTTGTAGAACTGCAGGCTTACGCATGTTACGTAGAGACAAATAAGACCATGCAATAATCGTCTATCTTTTTATCTAGAGTTCTTATTTAATTCACTATGGCTAAAAATTTAAAGGTTTTAATGTAAAAATGAAATACCTATTTGTAGCCCGCAGCTTCGCTCGCGTGAGCTTATATCCTTGCCAAATTTTATCGAAATCAGTTCAGCTTTTAAGCATGGAAAAGTAACAACACAGTTACTTTCTAAAGAATATAAAGTAGATATGTGAGAGTTATATACTAAAATGGAGTTCATATATTGTATATGAAAATAACTTGCGACAGACATACAAAATGTCTAAGAAATATGTCATAATGTCTAAAATACAAATTAAATACGTATATAATTCATCATCATCACCCCTTTTTAACGTCCCACGGCTGGGCACGAGCCTCCCTCAGTACGAGGGGGATCAGGCCATAGTCCACCGCGCTGGCCTAGTGCGTGTTGGCGGACTTCATATGTCTTTCGAAAACTTGTTAGGTTTTCTCAGACATTCAGGTTTCCTCACGCTGTTTTCCTTCACCGTAAGTCAAGTGGTGATCATACAATAATAAAAATGATTCGCACATGAAAATATCAGAAGTGCGAGACCCGGATTTGAACCCGCATCACTCGGTTATCCAAACGATCTACCACTGTCTCATCGGCTATCGTACGAGTATGTAATTATTTCATTTTATTTTAATTGTGGGTAAAATTATTATATCACATATATGAATACCTCTGTAGAATTTCTATTAAGTTTTCCCAAGCCGATACAAGAGTAGAATAAAACAATTTGTTGAATACTTAATGGAACACTTGTTTACATCGCGATACGTATTTTAATGTCTTTAGTCACGTCTTGAAGTGCTAATTCTCTTGAAGGCCAGCTGATACATATGTATGTATAGATTAAGTAGATATTTTATGAATGCTCTTGACCTACTTAGTAAGGTAGGTGTCTTGTTTATTTGTAGCGACATTATATTATTACTAATTAAAAAAAAAATCTTTTACAAAAATTGAATTGAAAATGCTAGTAATACCTACTTATGTTGCTTCATTTTTTTTACTTAGTTTTGAATGAAAAAAAACTATATTATTTGCTATTTGTTAGTCATTTTAATGCCTTACCTTGTATAATTATTCGTAGAGGTCAAGTACTTGGCGATTGACACGCGTGACTATAAGCCTGCAACAAAAAAAGTTTTGTTAAAAAAAGTAAAACATCGATAAAAAAGATTATTGTGTTTTTTTAATAAATATCTTGTAAGATATATAGATCTTTCAATAATTAGTATTAATTGAAGTGTCTGTTTTTAATTTCAAATTAACAGCTTTTTACTTAATGCATATGAAAGTATATACGATACAAGCAAAAAAAATAATTTTTAAAATGTTTGCCTCTCTGTCTGTCTGTTTGTTTCGACTGACTTTGGCGGGACTTTCACTCGCATATAGCCAATGTAATAAAGCGTAACTTAGGCTACTTTTTAACCGACTTCAAAAAAGGATGAGGTAGAAATTTTATTTATTTTGACGAAGGGAACCCATGGCTTCGCTGACGCTAAACCTAGGGACGAACCTAAAATAAAATATTAGACTTGTAAAGCTTCTAGCTTCTAAGGCCATGCATTGTAGCCCAGAGGCCCTTGGCAACTTCAACCTATGATATTTTCTTTTTTTTTTATGGTAAAAAGGGGGCAAACGGGCAGGAGGCTCACCTGATGGGAAGTGATCACCTCCGCCCATGGACATCTGCAAGCCAGGTTTGCAGATGCGTTGCCGGCCTTTCAGGAAAGGGAGGGATGGAGGAGGGAGGGAAGTGGGAGGGAGGGGGGAACGAAGGTGGAGGATGAAGGGAAGAGGGAGGGGGAAAGGAGAGTGGGCCTCCCGGACTCTCACTCACCGGACGAAACGCGACAGCATAGCTGCCACTTCACGCCGGTCTTCTGTGAGAGAGTGGTACTAATGAACTATACGGGGCATGCCGGCCCATTCGGTTGCTACCCGAAGGTAACAAGCATGGCACTAAACGTTACCACTTAAAAGTTTCTTATATGAAACATTAAACGAGGCCCATGCCCAGCCGTGTGACAAAAGTATAACCTATTATTATAATTTACAAAATACAAGAAAATTCAATGTGCTTATTTGTAAAATTATGGGTAAGTACCTACGTACTACTAAAATATTTCCTTTCGACTGCCGACTGATGTAACTGCTCACATCTACTTTCATCGCATTCGACGACCAGTAATACGAGTAATTATATAATATATGTTTTTAAGAATAAAAATTAGGACGCGGCCTTTAAGAGATCGTTCGATCTTAATATACCAGTATATATAATTAAACAGTCGTTTAGATTTATGTTCCTGCATTAACTTATGTAGTTCTTTCGATGAATTGGTCAATTTGTATGTACTATGTATAAAGTAATTAGTCAGATTTTCCATAAATTTTTATTTGAAGTAAAAAGTTTTAATTTAGAGATATTATGTGAAGACAGTGGTAGCCAAGCGTCGCTTTGATAACCGAGTGATGCAGGTTCAAATCCGGATCTCGCACTTCTGATATTTTCATGTGCGAATCATTTATATCATGATTACCACTTGTCTTACGGTGAAGGAAAACATCGTGAGGAAACATGCATGTCTGAGAAAACCTAACAAGTTTTCGAAAGACATGTGAAGTCCGCAAACACGCATCCACCACGCCATCGCGGTGGACTATGGCCTGATCCCCCTCGTACTGAGGGAGGCCCGTGCCAGTGGGACGTTAAAAAGGGCTGATGATTATGATGATGTGAATATTGGCTTTTTCAATATAATGTACTACTAGTGAGTCACTCTGGTACATTTGAGCGGTTTGTATACATTTCTTAGAGTTATTTTTCCGTAGTAAAAAGTATATATTGATCCGGATATATAACTATACCAAATTTCATCTAAATCTGTCCAATTTTCTCAGTATAGGTATATAATGATCCGAATATCTAACTACGATCATATCAAATTTCATCAAAATCTGTCCAGTGGTTAACTTGTGATGTGGTAACAGACAGACAGACAAAAATTCTATAAACTATTTGGCCTATGTATCGATACTAATTACTATTTCTAATTTCAATAAAATTTTCTAAAAAATATTTAACGTACAATGTACTCATGTATATTCCACTCAGAATGTTATTGCATAGGTATAATATAATATTAGATATTTCCTAGACTATATTTCTGTTATTTGCTTACGATAGTTTGTTTAGTTCCTGTCATGAATTAACCATGTGATAATACTTAGCATTCTAAAAAAATTGAACTAAACCGATAAACATTATAAATAATAAAACAAAAAATGTGAGAGTTAAATGCTCTATAAATAGCTTTATTCGCTAGTAGAAGAAGAAACATATTCATGAGATATGTCCATTAATATTCATATTACTATGTTTTTGATTTAATATGTTATTTATTTAACTATTAACTACTTACATTGCCTTTACCATAAACTTGTATCGTCGTATTTTCACATCGAGATAATCATTTAAACTATTCGTTCTACTTTACTAAGTAAAAGTAACCTAATTTATATAGAAAAGTATATTTTGCGTACATAGTAATGCAAGAAAATTAGTGCTCTAGGAGTATATATGGCACGAGCCTGTTTCATTGTGCGACTTATAATATAAATATTATATTAGATATTTATATTATAAGTCGCACACTTCTAAAGAAAGTCCATTTTGAAGAGTGCTTTTATTTCTTAAAATGTGTACAAGAAAAGTCTTAATTACGTCTATTTTTTCAAGAATAATTATGAAAATCGGTTCTTAATTGGTGATAATAACAAACACCCAAATTAATAGCGTATAGTAACTGCAGAAGAACTTTTAAGCCTTAAAAAGTATTTTGAAGTCATAATAAGAACTTTCTGAAGTAGGCAAGGAATTAAAAAAGCTATCACACTTCATTGTTAATAAGAAAGCTTGTACTTGTACGTTTCATGCTAAAACGGCTGTACTGATTTGGAGATTACTTGTTAGGCACCTTTGAGTAAGGCCGAGCGTAGTAAGAATGGGTCAAAAGTAATTTTATAAAGACAAAAGGTATTTAGGGTACTCGAACCAAGCGATCTTATGTCAGTTATTCAGAATCTTTTAGATTATTATCAATAAAACTTTCGTTTGTATTAGAAAGCAAATATTGAATAAAATAATTAACGGCATTCCACGATGCGCGAAAAGTGAAAACGCGTAATAGATCGGCCAGCGACCTGTGATCTCGGAGACTAAGGTCATTGCTAACGTGCCTTATTCAAATAAAGACTTACTAATTCAAAACAAGTTAATTTCACTTTATTAGTATTAAACTATGTATACTAAAGTTATTTTATTCATAGTCTTTCAACTTTCACGGTCACTGACAACATTATTTATCGATAAGTGTAATCAAAAATCAAAATCAAAATATTTTATTCAGCATAAGAATTGTAAAAATTTCTTACTGAACATCATGAGTCTACCAGAACGTCGTACCAGTTCGGAAAGAAGAAACCTTTGACTTGAGAAGAACTGGCGAAAGAATTTGGTTTCCGATCCTTAGTACGCGTGCGAAGCCGCGGAAAACGCTAGTTAACAATAACTCTATATGTTAAATAGCCTGGCGGCGATCACATCATTCCCACTTGCAATTAATTAATTAGTAAATATACCTACTGGATATCTACAATCGAGGTCATCGCAAAACTTCGATGAGAGATGAAGATCCATCGACTCCTCTATTCTTTTAAACTTCATGCACATTTTCTTTCGTTCCGGCAACTTATTTTGTTTAATGAAACGTTAACTCTTGACTATTGACAACACGTTGAAGATTATCTATTTATGATACTAATTTTATCAACCTTAATTATAAAAATGTATGTTTATTCAGATTTTGTAAAAATTTATACTAGGTACTTAATATAAACTATAAAGCTGAAGAGTTTGTTTGTTTGGTTGAACGTGCTAATCTCAGTAACTACTATTCCGAATTATAAATAAAGAGGAATGCTATAGGCTATATTACATCACGCTACAACCAATAGAAGCGGAGCATCAATGAAAAATATTGCAAAAACTGGATAAAAATATTTCCTTTGATTTTCAGATTTGATTTTAGAACGCCAGCGAAGCCGCAGGAAAGGCCAAATAATAAAAAGACAAAAAAGACCGTTTTCTGATATGTTTTTAAACAATTATCTGTGATATATACTTTTTTTTAATTTTCTATAACTATTATGGTCGTGGTTCGGCTAAAAGGCGAACACTGGTTACATGTAACGGAGTAAAACATTCGTTCGCAGGTGCTCGTCACAGAAGACCGGGTTGCGACACCTCAATAAGTACCCCCTCTCACTATGGATTTGTTTTTAACTTATATTTTTTTTTGTAATTTTCGAAGTTATAAATAAGACTAAAATATTATAACCCTTTACACATGTAATATACATAATACATTCATAATTAACACCTTTTCGTACATTGTCATACTAATTATGAATCCGCCGTCATGCTTATAGAAAATCTGCAGTATGATATGATATGTCAAAGGAAAACCCGCATTTATCTGCTTATTCTTATTTTCAGCATTTCTTACAGAAATCATAATATAAGAGGCATACAATTTGGTGAAATTATCCGTCATTTCTCATTATGGCGGACAAATTGGCAATTATTCCACGAATGTTTTTGGGTATTTTTAAAATATATAGGAGTAAATACGTAATTCATGATAATATACCTAATATTTTTGAACTCAAGCCCCTTTACAGATTGTTTTATTTGAGATTAGTGAATAGTAAATCCCAACCGATTACGGCCACGGCGTACAATCACATTGAGACCAGCCATCTGCGCAGAAGATATTATAGTGCACGAGTGTATGCGCAGACACAAGTGCACTCTCTATTCCATATCACTCTCATACTCCAGTGGGACCACTACTCGAAGCTAAGGCGCAGGACCGACGGCTTTACGTGCTCTCCGAGGCACGGGGTGACACACCGTCAACGTCAACAAACCCATCTACGGGCTGTTACTGAGACTCACAAAACAGAAAGACTCCATAACTAAATTTGGCCAGACCCGAGACTCGAACCCAGGACGTCCCGGTGTGCGACCGTACATGCTAGCCACTACACCACCGAGGCAGTAAATTTTCCAGTCCAGTAGTTTTCTCGAGCGGTCACACACAGATGAAAATATAAATTCGGCAAAAATAAGATTTTCAAATAACATGAAAGCCTCGAAGGTACAAATTTAATTTCATTTGTAAGTTTTTATAACCATAGATTAATTATATCTTTAAAATACGTACCACAAGAGTACGCACCTTAAAAATTGTCCAACTCATCCTGAATTTCTCTTGCGAATATAGCGACCTTCCCACATATTATTATCATTCAAAGTGAACGTAACGCTAGCACGATACAATGTACCAGTACCGCCATCTAATGGACGAATATTGAACCTCTACACTTCTCTATAGGGCATATTTTGTAAATTCCTAAACACACTTTCCTTAATCACTACATCTTAAGTCGTAACTAAATATATAAAAGAAAGTTAGTAACACCATTTGAAACTAAAGAACAGCTGGACCAATTATTATGATACTTGATTTTTTGGGTTTCTCTTAGTTCGGAATAGAATAATAAGTGTAAAAATATAATATTTATCAATAAAAAATATATAAAAAAATAATCTAGCTGACGTATTGAATAGATAGACTCGAAATATCAATTAGAAAACAAAATATCAAATTCAATGTTTGCTTCCATGAAAACCTAATTGGACTGTTATTAACGTGTATAAAGAACTAAATTTAGTGCGAGCGAAGCCGCGGGTTCCGCTAGTATATTATGAAAAAAAGTCACGCGCCGCGTCTGTCTGTATGTCTGATCGCTATAAACACAAAAATACTGCAATCATCCTTTTTTTACCAATGGATAGAGTAGTTCTTGAGGAAGGTTTTAGTATATAATTTGTCAAGTGCTTTAATTTGTTTTGTATACATTGGCGAAAATGTCGGAATAAAATAAGCTGTCTGGGAGCTTTCAACAAAAGCGCTGCCTAAAGCCTTTAAGATATAACAAAATGATGTATGGTGGAATTGTTTATCTTATAATACCTATATGTCTACAGAAAAGTCCGTGATGACCTAACATACTTTATCCATTTTAATACTTTAATTAAAAAATGGGTAATGATGAACCCGAACCCGAGTGAAGACAGGGTGAGTCGTTTATACTTTCATATGCATTTAGTGTAAAGCTGTTAATTTGAAATTAAAAACAGACACTTCAATTTTATACATATGTATAGATGTATAGAACTTTTAATGTAACTGCAGCTTTTGCGCTATTTACCTTTTATAACGAAAAATGATAAAAATTCAATCTGTAATATCTCGAAGTTAACAAACTTCTACTATAATACTGATTTGGAAATCCTTAGAGTTGTGGAATAGAAAGGCCCAAATATACATAGCGCCGCAGGCTAATCTGTTCCTTGACTCAAAGTTACGAGGCGTATTAAAATATTTCAAGAATTTACATGGGAACGAAATAATTACTGCTAGTTTATGGCTTTGACTCATGTTATCTTCGGGCTTAATCTATACTAATATTATAAAGCTGAAGAGATTGTTTGTTAACTGTTGTTGTTTGCAAAAAAAGGGAGAAACATATTTCTTTTGATTTTCAGCCTTTAGAACGCGAGCAGAGCCGCGGGAAAGGCTAGTATTACTTAAAATGCTCTATTTGTAGCTTCTTACAACTTTTTAATGTTACTTTTAGTGTAAAGTGGTAGTGCCATGCTTGTTACCTTCGGGTAGCAACCGAATGGGCCGGCACGCCCCGTATAGTTCATTAGTACCACTCTCTCACAGAAGACCGGCGTGAAGTGGCAGCTATGCTGTCGCGTTTCGTCCGGTGAGTGAGAGTCCGGGAGGCCCACTCTCCTTCCCCCCTCCCTCTTCCCTTCATCCTCCGCCTTCGTTCCTCCCTCCCTCCCACTTCCCTCCCTCCGCCATCCCTCCCTTTCCTGAAAGGCCGGCAACGCATCTGCAAGCCTGGCTTGCAGATGTCCAATGGGCGGAGGTGATCACTTCCCATCAGGTGAGCCTCCTGCCCGTTTGCCCCCTTTTTACCATAAAAAAAAAAAACTAAGTCTATTTAATATGAGTTCTTTTTATAAAGAAGAGACGACATGTTTGGCTCAGTCTATGAGGCTACTAGCTGTGCCAGCGGTCGCGGGTTCGAGTCTCACTGGGGATATTCATTAGTGTGATGATCACGAATGTCTGTTCACCAGTCATAGTCATGCGTTACATACTATACCAATGACTAAAACAAATGTGTTCTCAAAACAAAAAAAATACAACATCTTATTTTTACAATCACAATTATTTTTAGGTACAAGTAAAGATAGTAAATTGAACTTTTGTTTAACCATCAGTAAAATACGTTTTTGACATACGGCTACTACTTACTTATATAAGTACCTATTTTAAGTAGCTCTATTAATATAACCCTTAGCTGGTTTCGCTAAAATTGGTAACGTTATTGGTATCAGGGGTAAAAAAAGACCCCACATTAATAAAAACTGTAAAAAATACAAAAAAACATTTTTTTATAATTGTCTGTTTTATTTATACAAATATAATTTTGAATCTAGATATCAATTAGTTTTAAAGGTACAATACAATAATAAATCACATTTTTTTTACTTATTTAACATATATCTAATTTTTTGTACTTAATTAGATACTTGTTACTTTAGGAACCATTTATAATATAAAAACGTATACATAACTTTAATTTCTTTTATCCCGTAGTTTTCTTATATAATCTCAATAACAAAAAATAGGAACTTCTTTTAAAATCATTTAAAATTAAAAAAATGACAAAGCAAAACAAAAGTCCAAAAATTACTTCTAAAATAACATGTGATTGCTTTGGCAGTATGCTCTTTACATATGAAAAGAAAGCCTTTGCTACACTTTTTAATACAATTAAAGTTTTTTTTTGCGATCACATAAGTAGCACCTTCCTCTCTTGCGAATATTGATTAGGGGGTCATTTAGTTCCAGTTACATATCTTCCTCTTGGTGTTCTTTTATAAAATTTTCTATACGCCCCTTTTGATAGGCCGAAAAATTTGAAGATTCTTTCTGTCTTTCTTGCACAAAAGGTATAACTTAATTAATTCCAATGTTCTTTATATATTTTTCATTTTTAGACGCATATTTGGGTTTGCAGCTTTCCTGCCGCTGTTAAAAAAAACTACACTTTTGGTATCGGGGGTTATTTTTGACCCCAACAGTGTATATACCTCGGCTTTCAGCAAAAGTAGAGCGACGCGAGTCCGTCACCCGCCGCACCACGCAACGTGCTGAGATTACACAGACGCGCAAGACTGTACGTGTTTAAACAGGAAAGATATAATGAGAAATGTGTGCATGTGGGGTAATTAATGACCCCCGAAACCAGTTAAGGGATAATATAGAGAAAAATAAAATATAATATTATTAATGTTCATTCATAAACGAATTAAGTACGAGTGTGAGTAATTTGTTTTTAGGTTAAGGGTCACTTACTGACCATAAAAACACAAAATGCTGACAGATCCAGGTTGAGCTTCGATCGTAATCTTGAAGAAAAGTTTTTGGCCTATATCTCAGAAACTATGCACTTTAGAGTAAAAGTTATTGAAATTACATTTTGTGATTTTATTATCAGTAAGTGACCCTTAACCTAAAAAAAAAAAAAATTGGATCGGAAATTTTGTGCGACGTTAAATGCTTTATTTACTGGCGTATAAGTTCAAAAATGTAGATTAAAATATAACTCGCTTATATATTAGAGTAGTTGTAGTACTCGTATGTTATACAAGTTTATTTTGATCAGCTTATCATCAGCCCGGCTAGCTCAGTCGGTAGAGCATGAGACTCTTAATCTCAGGGTCGTGGGTTCGAGCCCCACGTTGGGCGCATTTTTTTTTATTTTGTTATTTTTATATAATGACAAAAAATCTTAAGCCATTCGTTATTTTTAAATTAAATTTTCATTCACGTTTACTCTAATATTTCTTTCTTTACATAATTCTTCCTTTAAACTATGTATTGAACTAACAATATTTGTAATCCCTATATTACCTAGCTAGCAATGCTTTACATTCGAAAGGTTGAATGGAGCTTCTCTACAAATAGTTACTCTACATAGAACTAAAACATTTCGAAACTAGTTAGCAGTTTGACCTAGTTCTACTAAATATTCAAGCATTTTGCTATTTTCGATATTTCCATATATATTAAATAATTTATGTATCTTAAGTTTTATCTCAAATTAACATGTCTTGCAATTAGTATACGTAAAAATCACTTTGTAGTTGAAACTAAATTTGAACCAACATTTTGTATAATTTTATTATAAAACATCTTCTTATTTACGACAGGTCTAATCTTAAGAAATTATCATATAGCTCTTATAATTAATATAGAACTATGGAGATCGTTGTAGATATCTTTTGGTTTTAAACCGATGTAATATCTAATACCTACTAAACTTAGTTTTGGCGTACAAGGATGTAGAGATATTAAAATTATTAGTTCAATGAATTATAAGCGATTTTTCTTCATTATAAAACACGTTTACGTATTACTTTTTAACGTAAAAAATATTTTCGATTAGGAACAGTAGTTCTTAAGATTAGCGCGTTCAACCAAACAAAACAAACTCTTCGGCTTTATAATATTAGTATAGACTATAGATTAACAAGTCCAAATTCTTCCTGTTAATTTGAGAAGGTACAAGTCACGTAATGGCGATGGCGAGCATGAAATTGATTATACAATTTTTCAGCCTTACAAGTTTTGCTCTTGGTAAGCCATGCATCCTTGGTCGGGGTCAGGCTTCATTGCTTCCAAATACCATTAGTCACAATTGTCAATACTCTTATTTGTTTTTTTAAGTTTATTTAAAAGAGAACTATATTTTTATCAGTATTTTTAACAACTGGAAGCCTTAAAAATATTTAGGGATTAAATAGAAGAATTTTATTTAATGTATCTAATATACCTACTGCTAGATCCATGTAACAATACACATAAATTCTAATACACATAAATATGTTGGGATATTTTTTACAACAGCGCTATCTAGTTCCGTGGTAAGCTACGAGGCTTGTATTACGGATACCAGATAGTTAATATAATACATATATGAATTTTAAAATACATACATAATATAAATATTAACACCCATAACTGGAGAACAAACATTCGTGCTTAACAAATGAATGCCCCCAGCGGGACTCGAACCCGCGACCGCTGGCGCAGGAAGTAGGGTCACTGCCAACTGAGCCAAAGCCTTTTTTTAGAAAATTTTGAAATAGACATAATTTTCAATACAGAGGCTGAATTTATAGTTTTAGTATTTTTGAAAATAAGAAGATAAGAAAACCACTTGAAATTTATAACTAACCTAATATCTATTAATACACAGCCATAAATGAGCTGAGCCGCAGGAAATAGCTAGTCTGTAAATAAATGAAATACGAAAGGACAAACAAGTTCGCCATATTTGTTCAGAATTAAAACTAGTTAGAATTACTTTCGAAGGTCCAAGGCGTGGTGTACTTTCACAGCTGTACGTACGAATTCCCATACATTTATGTGAATTATTGCTTACAATAAAAGTAGAATGGTATTACATGTATATGATCATGAAAGAAATATTTCTAAAGGGGTGCTATCTTTCTCTTGACATTAAACTACTAACTAATCTATAAATCATTAACTTTATAATTTTATTAATGTAGATATTCACGTTTAAACGGGAATTTATTATTTAACTCATATCATTTTTTTTCTATATATTTTTTTTGTGACAGGTGGGTGCAAGTTCACCCCTTTGCACCCCTCTAGCACCCACGTTATAAATAAAGAAGGAAAGTTACTTTGTAAGAAGTCATGTCACTGTCATAACATCAAATATTCCCATCACTCTATTTGGTAAAGCATTACATATTTATTTACTATTTAAGTAGTTAAGTAGCTCAATTAAAAATCAACGATATTTTAAATAGTACAAGGACTATTCAAACTTGCAAAAACCTCCTACAACTTCGTATGTATAACTTGGTTAAAATTTAGAAAATAATCTCTAAAAAGAAAAAATAGTGTTATTATAAATAATTATTATATCTCTATAATTAATATGAGATCATAACAACAGCTCTAAAAACATTCAACGCAAATATTTTTCAAAGTCGTAATTTATTAAAGCCTTCATTTTAGAGGTTATAATAAATAATTCATAACACAACCATAAAAATTTGAGCACAAATATTTGAATGTCTATATCGATAACTTGTTCAAACAGTTCTGGCAATCTTTTAGAATCTTAAAGCAAACTGAGATAAACGTAAATTCAAAATACGACGTATATAAAATATAAACATATGTGTATGTTTTGCCCACATACTAGGTATTACTCGAGGTTCTTTTTACTTTCTGAAAAGTTTATTTCACAGATTTGCTGTTGAACATTGTTACAACAGCGCCATCTAGTTCCGTGGTAGGCTTGTGTTAGGGATACCAGATAGTTGATGTAATACACATATATAAATTTTAAATACATACATATTTTATATATAAACACCCATGACTGGTGTGCAAACATTCGTGCTCAACAAATGAATGCCCCAGCGGGACTCGAACCCGCGCCCGCTGGCGCAGAAATTATGGTCACTAAAACCTGAGCCAAATCTGTCGTCAAAGTTATTAATATCTAGTTCGCATGTTGTGTAAGATGTGATCATAATCATTATTGCTTTTTTAATTGATAATTTTTTTAACTATAATTTAAAAAAAAACTATTGACAAACAGGTAAAATGATACAGAACGGTTTTATGTTGACTATGAAAATATAAGTTGACGACACGTTTGGCTCAGTGGGTAGTGACCCTGCTTTCTGCGCCAGCGGTCGCGGGTTCGAGTCCCGCTGGGGGCATTCATTTGTTGTGCACGAATGTTTGTACTCCAGTCATGGGTGTTTATATTTATAATATGTAGGTATGTATTTAAACTTATATATGTGTAGTATATCAACCATCTAGTATCCATAACACAAGGCTCGTACCTTACCGTGGAACTAGATAGTGCTGTGTGTAAATGTCCCAACATATTTATTTATTTATTTATAAGTATTATCTTCCTTATACTCCTTACACTATATTTCCATATGTACTTAACACGTTTATGTTAATGCAATTATTTACGTATATTTTTATATATTTCACCCTAAAATAAAAGTATAACTTACTAATTACGACGCAAAAAAATAAACATTTTTTTAAATGGTTTTGAAACGACTAATATAATTTATTTATTTATTTATTAGGCAAGCCAACGCAACATACAATGTGATATAAAGCTAAAAATATAAAACAAATTTAAAAAGTATTACACCGTACATCACACTTACAGGCTAGCTCAACATGTAATTTAAAATGCGTTCTCTACTACCAACCCACAACCAAACAAAAAACTAAATAAAAAATAAAAAAAAACAGTACAAAAAGAAAAGAAAAATAAAACAGAACAAATAAAAATCATAACTGCAATCTATCAAAATCTATCTATCAAAAATGCAAGTGGCATAACAAACTTTTTTTTTCTCTCTATTGCGAATCTATGAAATATTTTTTTAATTTTTTCTTAAATGACGTGGCGGAGTCATTGAAGATGTCAATATCGGTATATCATAATTTGATAATATATATTCCCATTATTTTTATACATTAGCATGGCATCTTGTGTAACTTCCCAATTTTAATTAAATCTTGTTATTTAATTAAAATTGGGAACTTAGCCAAACAAAGGGCGTGGTAGGGTTGGTACAGTCGTGTAATGTTCGGACCTTCACATTTACTTAGCGGAAGTAAAGTCATAAATCATTTGAAAATGCTACCGCCATAGAATATATAAGTATAATTTATTTTTATAGAAGGGAGTAGGTACGTTTATAATCTACTGTTATAATAAAAATAATTCTATTAAAAGATTAAATGTAATGTATACGTACTAATCGTAGAACATAACTCTTTCTATGTTCTGAAGAAGGCATAAAAAGTTGCGATACAGATTGTACTAATGCAGCTAATTACAATCTATTTGTTTTTACTTTATGTTATTTAAAACAAAAAAAAATAATCTTTACTAAACTTTTTGTTAGTAATATTGTGTTTGCTTTTGTGGTTTTTTTTCTTCACACTGAACTGCGAACTTATTTCCATAGTACTTATATTACGACAAACTCTTAGTCAGTCTCGCTCAGTCAAAGAAATATGACGTAGATGAGTTAAACTATAAACATAGATATCGGATATTTACTACATAAAAGATCAATAAAGAAATAACTTCCATATTTTCAACGTAAATAAATCAATCATTCATACAAACACATATCAAGTATAACTTGTAATTGCTTTATTAGAGACTCTATACATATTATTTGCCTTCAAAATATATTCCCATAATAAAACCGAAGAAACTTTCAACCGTAGTAAAAAAATTCAAACCATTAGGCGTTTAACAAATATTACGATTTACATCGTGACTCTACAATCGAGCGGCGCAAATTCCTAGACCTTTTATCGCATTACATTAAAATAATATAGATGGAAAGTAAATGTTAATATTTGAATTGTTTTGACGGCAACATTAGCATACGTTTTCACTTTCTATTGCGGTACAGTTTTTAGTAAATGCGTGGGATCAGTAGATTATTTTACAGAGCGTTTATTGTGTATTGGGAGATTCATTAATCTACCGTGTCAGACAATGACATGTAACTATATAGCGAAAGTCATGGGTTCGATTCGCGCAAAGACAAAAAGTCTAAGTTTAAATGTTTCTTAGTTAGTTAGTAGAGCTTTAAGAAGTTATTTCTACTCCTTCATACTTTTTAAACTAAAGACTCAAATGTAATAGACTGATATTCCAAAAAGAAGATAGTCCCAAAAAAAGACAATCATATAAATGGCGATTCAGTTACATAATTGAAACTCAGTTTGACGTTTAGTTAAAAATTAAGTATAGCAGTCTAGAGTGGAAATTTTACTAATTTAATATATTTGTTAATTTCATTAGAAATTATAAAAACATAACAGGTCTTTTTATACCTTATATTTTTATAAGTCTGCGAGATAAAGCATTAAAAAGAATAAAACAACCGCTTATACCATTTACTTTTTTAGTATAAAGTATACTGTAGAATTTATATGAATAGTACTCGCAAAAACTAAATGAAAATTATTGAAAATGTCTCTCACTGTACGGAATGTTAACCACAACAACTACTAAACACATATGTGATGAAAAATCCTTCATTTTGAAAGTACCAGTTCCTCGGCGAGTAGAAATCGCAGCCGGTCGAGATGACGGTCTCAGATATAACGATTATTTAATGAGAATACACGTACTTTGCATGTGTTAGCAATTTATTGAAAATGAAAGGAAAATGTGACTGCTTTCCGAGTTCATAATTATAATTAAAAGAAAGTCATTTCTATATTTTTTTTATATTCCTATTTGTATAAATAAAACAAAAAGGCAATGACTAGGTAGTAGGTACCCACTTACATACTTATTTTCACAACTAACTTTTCCCCGTAAGTCTGCTCTATAAAATACTTAATTACATGTATTTTATGTTTTATCTTAATAAATAAGCTAAGAAAGTCAAAAAGATTATTAATATTTATGCCTCCAAAGCTTTGCGTTAAAACAAACAGAATGTACAAGTTCATAATATTAATATATACATAGATTTGCCAAATCCTCAACAACAATTTTTTTTAACTTAACTCGCGATTAACAGAAGCCGATAAAGCATAGCAATCGGCTTTTAAAGTTATTATTATTTCTGACTATAAACAAATTTTTACTTCAATAAAAATCTATTAACTCATTTTTAGAGTTCGTTACTAATCTCAGAGTTTATCTTTTACTTACAAACTTAGAATGTAGATCGATTATGTCTTACTAGCTGCGCCCCGCGGTTTCACCCACGTAGTTGCCGTTCCCGTGGGATTACAGGGATAAAAAGTAGCATATGTCCTTTCTGAAGGTCTTATCTATCTGTGTACCAAATTTCATCGAATTCGGTTCAGCGGTTTAGGCGTGAAAGCGTAACAGACAGACAGACAGACAGAGTTACTTTCGCATTTATAATATTAGTTAGGATTAGGATTTCAACTTACAAATGAATTCTTAGTGAATATACTCGTATATAATAGAGAAAAAAGTTTTACAAACAACTTTCAAAGTGTGGTTAATATAATACGTGATTTAATCTATCATTGTTTTGCAAATTTACTTCTTAAATATTAACGTGGTAATTAATTTATCTCTAACTCTTTTTAAAATATAAATATATTTTTACCCGACTGCGCCAGAAGGAGGGCTATGTTTTTCGAGAGCATGTACGTATGTATAATAATTGTTAGGCACGCTCTGCGGCCTGAACAGCTCGATGTATTTTAGCTAGAGTGATGTCCTTAGATTCACATTTACTGTGAAAGTGACAAAATGGTATATCAAAATAAAAAACAAACAAAATTTTTTTTTCTGTGAATTATCATGCAATCAGTCGCTAGACTATGAGCAGATTAGATGAAGGAAGCATGTCATGGAGAGAAGTATTTCTAGTGAATACTTTCTATACTGTCATTATGAGCACACATCAGTTATGTGCCTCCTTTTTAATCTTCGTATGCTCTCTGGAATAGTTAGGAAACAAACAAAATGGCGAAGTTTTGGCGCCAAATTCAAATGTTTGCTCGATGGATTTTAGCTTCAAAGGTGATTAATCGTATAAACTGTGAAAGCGACACTGGGAATAAATGAATCAGAACACAACATATTTTAGGGTATTATCATTTCAAATTATACAAAAACGTAGTAGTGTTTTTTGGTTTCTTTAATTACACTGACTTGTTTTTCTAAGTTTATGGTAATCTTGTTCCATATAAAATGTTGTAAAACGTTTAACTAAATACGAATATCTAAAAAGGATAAAGTACGACGAAATTATGCGAATAATTGTGACGAATGTTGCGACCTACATATCCTACAAGTTCTAAAGAGCATTTTAAAGTAACTAGAGTCCTTATTGGGTGACAAAATGCCTAATAGGACCTTTTAGAAAAATCTAAGTTGAATTTATTTAAAGTTATGTACGAGTATATTTTTTATACGTTGTTCAATGGTAAATAAAGTGAATACTAGTTTATCATTCCAATTTGAGGTATATGAGATAAATAAACTAGACGAAGGATAAGCAGATATTGTCTTAAAATATTAATTTTGTACATATAAAAATGATATAGATAATAGCAGTTCGCCTTGAAAACTAATTCGGACTGTTGCAAATATGTAAAAAATATAAAAACAAATTGATTAAGCCTTTCTCTAGTGATGTGCTTAGTAATAAATAAGTTATTAATATTTTTATTACATAGAAGTAAAAAAAAAACAATAACTTAATAAACTTTATTCGGGAATAAAAATTAAAGTTTTAACATAAACTAGCTGACCCGTGCCCACTTCGTTGGGCATAATTTTAATAATCCTTTTTTAGTACAGAGTGTTTAAGTTAGACATATGCTGTCGTTGACTTTTTTGTAGGCATTTTCAAGCTCCACATCTTTTCTCTAGAACTCAAAAATATATCTTTCAAAGTTAAGGCAGCGTTCGTAGAAACGCTTTCATTCGACCGTTTTTGGAACGAAGTTCCTTACGGCAGGCTGGAGGAGATAGGGATTTTGCTGCGCGACCGAACTGAAAAATATGTGATAGTAAAAGCGTGGAATAAAACCGTTAAATAGTGCGCAGGCGCGACAGTCGTCATAGTAACAATGGCAAGTGAACTAACAACTAACAAGTGACTTGAATGCAATTGACAGTTAATATGTATAAATTATAATAGTGGGAAATTATTTAGTGCAAAAGAATTAAATACGTAAGTATTAGTTTATTTATAAATATAAAATATTTTACATTGGTTATTTTATTATTATTATTTTACTTCCGAACTCATTACTCATGTACTATATTAATATAATTATATCTGATTAATGTTTTAGAACAAAAGTAAAGTCTTACAGTAAATGTGTGAGCACTGGAAATCTAATTCATCACCTTCGCGATGTTCATGGTCTACGAGAAAAGGGTATAGCTGCTAAAAAGACAATACAAGATTTTTTTACTACCAGCAGGCCTTCAACTTCAAAGCAGAGTATATCCTCAGCGTCGTCAACTAATGACAAGTGGTTCCTAGCGCGAGATCTAGCTCTCTGGTTTTGTCGCTCTTTGATGCCATTTAACTCAGTATCAGACAAATGAATGCAGGACTTTTTCATGGTAGGTACACGTGGTGTACGTAGATAACTTAAAATAAAGAATTTCTTCATTTAATCCATAGACTTGACTTCAATGATTAAAGTTAGTTACCTTTTTTTAGAAATACAAGATAATTGAGAACACGGTAGATTTACCATCTCGTTTTACAATATCTGGAACAGCTCTGGACGATGTATTTGAAAGCTGTTTATCACATGTGAAAAAGACAATGCGTCATGCTGTGGAGCAATAACCTTTGATTTGTGGAGCGATCAATATCGGAGTCAAAATTATATCACTTTCACATACCATTATCTGACAGAAGGTATATATTTTTCCCCTTTCCTTTATTTAAAGTACAATGTAAAGTGAGAATCTAATTGTAACAATATGTTTTATACAGATATGCAACTCAAATATTTCACGTTATTAACGACCTTAATAACCGAAAAAAAAACTGGTCAAAAAATTTGTGATATGATCGCTGAAGTAAGAAATGACTTTGGATTTATTGATAAAACTATTTTTGCTGTCACGGACGCCGGAGCAAATTTTAAACGTGTAGTCGATTTGGCTTCACTTAACAGTCATCTCTGCTTAGGCCATGGTCTTCATAATTTGGTGAATGTCGATGGAATAAATTCGACCCAAGAAGTAAAGAGACTGGTTACAAAGTGCAAAAAATAGTGAAGAAGCTGCGATATAGATTACCTGAATTAGAAGCTGAAGCTGATAAGGAACAGCGAAAAATAATTGTTTTACTAGAAAAAACAGGAGAAGATTTGAAAAACGACGAGAGGGATCCAATCCTTGATAATTTTGTGTACGATTATAATGAGATGGATGATGGCGATTCCAGTGAAATCGATGATTTTATGAAGCCAATACCAAGCATAAAAACTTCGACACCGACCCGCTGGCACAGCGTTTTGGCCATGCTAGATAGTTTAAATCATTCTTGCAATCGTTACGCTGTCAACATCTTGCTTGACAAAATTGGCGAAGAGCAACTTAAATTAAACAATTTTGAGTGGAAGTTAATGACAGATTTACTCACATTTCTAAAAAAAATCAAGGTCATTGTAGAAATACTAAGCTCTCAAAAATCCACATCTTTAAATGTTGCGCTGATATTCCGATCAGAAATTAAAGACGCACTACAGTCCTCAGATGATGATGAACCACTTGTATTGTTAACTCTTAAAAGAATTATTTAGAAGGATTTTTAATTATTTAGGAGTACCCGTAACAAGTACGCCTAGTGAAAGAGTTTTCTCGACCGCTGGGTTAGTTTTGTCTGCCAAAAGGTCTAGATTGACTTATAATCGTGTAAACAAAGTGATATTTATTCATGACAATTATAGTGCATGCAAAAGCGCTATTTTATAGGAGTCCAGATTTATTTAATTTTATTTATGTCAGGTTTCACTTCACATTTATTGTTGATTAATGTAGTACAATATGTTTTTCAGATTCAAGATTATTGTATATTTATATTTTATATAATATATATTTCAGGATTATTTTACGTTTCGGTTGCGGTGATTTTGTAAATCGATCTCATCTGATGGTTTACAAAACAATTTTGGGTTTAAGAAAACTAAAGCTTTGTTTTCTCTTTAAGATAATTAGGTAAATGAAAATTATTCAAATTACTACTAAACTCTATTGTTATATTTATTTTATTTGATTTCATTTTAGTTTTACTTAAAGAGACATATTTTATTATTTTAGTTGATAATTTGAATTACGATTTTTTTTATTTTACGTTATTTATTATTTCCTAAAATACTGAATTTCCTAAATACTTTCCTGTACTTAAATAAAAACAAATCAGCAAAATTTAAGAGAAAAATCAAGAAAACCTACATAAAATTGAGCACGATTTTTTTTTTGCAAATTGTGTCGATTCTACATTAACCGAAGGAACTTCGTTCCTACCTGGTGTCCCACGACACCATTTATATATTATTTCTCCGATTCACTTTGCGAAACGGACTACCACGTAAATGCCTTTTTATTTTTCGTTTTTTTATATAACCTATGACACTCAGCAATAATGTGGCTTTCTATTGGTGAAAGAATTTTTAATATCGGTTCAGTAGATTTAACAAATAAACAAATTTTACTTCTTTATAATATTAGTATAGATTATCAATAAGCATAACAGTTACCATGAAAATATTCAAATAAGATAAATAAATAAATTTGTAGGGACATTGAAACATTACCAAAAAGCCTAGTTCCAAGGTACGTTTTTAGTAGCGATACCAGATAAGATAATTGACCACCACACACATATTATTAAAATAAACACATATTATAAATATAAACACCCATGGTTAGAGTAGCCTGGCCAGCAAAACTCGAACACGCGACCGCACACAGCAATTTTAGCTCCGCAATTCATACTACAAAACGTCGTCTAGAATCTAGACCCTGAAGAAGAAATATGAAGAACGATGAAGAAGAAGATGCTTAAAGATCGAAGAAAAAGAAGGGCGGCGGGAGTAATCTATACTATATCTATACTAATATTAAAAAGCTGAAGAGTTTGTTTGTTTGGTTGAACGCGCTAATCTCAGGAACTACTGATCCGAATTGAAAATTTCTGTTTCTGTTGGATATTCCGTTTATCGAAGAAGCTAAAGGCTATATTACATCACGCTGTGACCAATAGAAGCGGAGTATCAATTAAAAAATGTTACAAAAACGGGAACGGCGTTAGTTCTGCGAGCTACCATACCGTGCGACGCAGAAAGAATTTTGGTACCGGTCCTTAGACCGCGTGCGAAGCCGCGGGAAATACTTGTTATATGTATAAAACTTGTTTAGAGTGATATCATTATTTATTGATTACAAGCATCATGTAATACAGTGACTTATAAAAAGTTCACTGCGATTATCTCATCAAACTAGTTACAGCCTCACCTTGGTATTTTCACTCTCGAAACTAAAACAAAATCACTCTTACACCTTTATGATAAAGGTAAAAATATATTGAACACTTGTTCCAATTAATTATATTAGTGTTATTCGACAACCTACTACTCATAATATTTTATATACCCACTTTCAAATAGTAATTTCACTTTCTATAGAGATTTAAATTCTTTGAAACCCTTTTAAATAAAATATTTATAGATTTAGACATATCTGATTTACTTAATTAGTAATAAAGTATTCTACTGTTAAAAAGGCTGTATAAAATTTGTTTTGTTAAAATAGTAGCCCTTTCCTAAATACAAATAAATTTTATGGCATTATAAGAAACACCTTTTTAAAAATTTGTGTATGTCTGTACCGGCTAATCTTCGAAACGACTGGACTAATCTTAACAGGACTTTCACTATCAGATAGATAATATTACAATGATGAGGAACTTAGGCTACCTTTATAGGAAAAGAACTAAGATGCCACTTAAAACCTTAACTAGGCTTTAGTATTGCTAATAAATAAATAAATAAATAAATAAATAAGTCTTTACTACCTACCTAGATATTATATTATTTGTACTGCAGTATTATGTGGTACACTATAACTGTATCACAATTTCCATACCGTAACTCCATTTTATTTAGATCACTGGTGAAGTAGACTAGCCGCGTTAAATAACAGTGCTTATAATTTGTCCAGCTCTTAATAAAGGGTGTATTTGACATACTAAACTACTATTGTTTTATTTTTATTACTAGCAACTAAGCGTTTATTTTATTTTACGTTTAAATTTTTAGAGAAACACTATTTTTTTAAACTAATTTACAACTTATGACATCTGCTATCTGCTATTGAAAATCCCATCAAAATCTAGTACGTATTAGCTGAAATAAACAAACAAACAGTCGGACTATTTCTAAAAAAAGTATTATAAAAGCTGTTATTTTGACTTTACAAATGGACACATTAATTTTGTTTATGTACTTATATATTATATACAAAAATTCATCTGAAATAGATGCCACATTATCATCATTCCTACACAAAGTTAAGCTGCGTAAAAGTGAGAGTTCTAACTGTAATTAACTTAATGTATATTATAACTATGATACAACTAACCATTAACTTAATCGTTTCGATTTGAGAGAAAATAAAAAAATATTGAACAAAGTATTCCAAATACATATATATTTTTTTTAGAAATCTATATTTTACATACATATAATAAATAATCCCAAGCTTAGTAATAAAACTTTCTAATAAAACTTAGTAAAAAAAGCTTCATTTTTAAGCTTATTTTGCTTTAAAAGACAATTTTTTCTAAACATTCTTTAAAAACTAGTATTTTTTTCAGATAAACATAATATTCTCTGAATGTACTTACTAATTTTCCTAAATTGTAATATCAAAAAAGATTCATATTACTAATAAAAAAGATTCGTAAATCGATCTTCAAAGAAGTTTTCGAATCTAAAGACATCTCTTTCGGTTTGAAGATTGAGATTAGATTTAGATAGAAGATCTAGATTTGAACCCGCTTCACTGTTACCAAAGCTAACTTCCTCCCAATGAGCTACCACCACCAATTCTGAACGAACTTATCATATTAAGTAGATACAGTAATCAAGGAAGCTTTAAGTACGATCTCTAAGAGAATGCGAGAGTCCATTTCAAATAAATGAGCTCGATCAGGCCATTGATCAGAGAAACGATTGAAACGCGGAAATTCTTGGCTAAATATCTCACAAATAGTATCGTAACAATCCTAAGTTATTATTTAATCGATTTTAAAGATAAACTTTATCAGGTTTAATGGAAGCTTTCGAATAGCTTTTGAATAAGAAATGTTGTTATTTTGCGTATTTTGCTTTATATTGTCTTAATAAAAAAATAAAAGGTTATTAATTTATTACATTATACCTTTACTAGCAACGTTCATGAAGAAGTAACCATTATTGTGATCTCTGTAACCAGGCAGCTATCACAATAGACAATTTCATTAAAATCTGCCCTGTACCTAAGAACAGATCTTCGTATAAGTTATAATTTCGGACTTCCCCATATACTAACCGATTTAAATGTTACATCCGGTATATTGTGTCGTTGAATAGAATACGAGTCACTTTACTTTTTGAAGTGTTCTTTAGAATCGTTGTGATTTCAAACTCGATTGAAACGAAAAAATAAGTCCATAGTACCAGGCGCTCAGAGACGGGGAAGAGTTAGCCTTAGTTAGATCTCGCCCACCGCGAGTCAGTGACATTTCTAACTCTGTCTAACTCGTGGGTGTGACCTTCGCGCCATCTCCCTCTCTCGACGAGCTTAGACGGGGTTATTTAGTATAAATATAAACGAGATTTAAAAATTAGTTTACTGAAGAAGTTTTACTTCTGACATGTGTACTCTGTACACACGCACTTTTTTTTATATATAAACATATATTTGAATACATCATTGTATATTGAATGTATTACATGGTGATTATTAAAACTAGTTCACTATTTCAAATTCATGTACCTACTCAACAGCCGGGTTCTAACGTACAGTAGTTCAGATTTTGCATATCATGCAATCGAGACGGGCTACTTGTTCACATACTGTTCTTGGTTCATAAGTGTTTTAATTACTAGTTTAAATAATCCATACAATCACCACTTGATTTTACTTATAATGGTTTATTTTGTTGTGTTGTTTTTGTTGTTGTGAGGTGCTTTAGATTTTATTTACAAGACAAATTTCATATTGCAATACTATGATTACTAGTAATAGACCATAATCAAATCAAAATATTCTTTATTCAAATAGACTTTTATAAGTACTTTTGAATCGTCATTTTTATATTTTTAATTTTTAATTAAATAATTAAATGTGAGTCTGTAAGTCTGTGAGTAAGCTACCATTGACTCGATGCTGATCTGCTTTTAAAAAAAAAAATAATTTGATAAACAATATATCTACGTTGCATTACAATATTTATCAATTTATCCAACGTGACACAAAACAAGACATTAATCCCACAATTAATAACTGATATAATAGGTATATATTGTAATAAATTAATTTATTATGGTTATGTTTGACATTTAGTGTGTCAAATACATGTTAGCATTGAGTTATAATATATAGAGGAGTAAACCTCAATAAAATCTGTCAAAAATGTGTAACCACTTTTTACACGCTGCAACGCAGCTTTGAAACCACTCAATATGTAATGTAAACATATATCTGTCTCACTTACACAAGTCACAAGAACAACACCGTCGCTTCGATTAGAGAGAGACCAAAGTATAAACTGGCAATGACGGAATGGGGGTTGCCTACCCATACGAAAATTAACCTACTTTTTAAGCCATTAAAAACACTTAATAGAAATAAATTAAGTTTAGTATATTTACATATGTATTTTTTAATAGACGTTTATTACTAATAAATTATTAAGACAATTTTCTTTAGAATATTTTTTATTTATTATTTATAATACTCCGCTATGTAATATTAGTTTTGTATACAATTGTGTTTTTTACTCTTTTTTGTGAATTTGAGTGGATAATTCGCTTTCGGGATACCTACTATCTTATTTTTAAGTATTTATAAATTATGGCATTTATTAATAAAAGGGAATGATCAACTTGTATCGATGATAAATGATCTAATGCGATACCCCCGCAAATTCTCTTAATATCTTGTCTTCTTTGTGTTTTTCTAAAGTTAGTTCTTATTATAAAAAAATAATATTAAAAACCACTTATTCCGTAAATTAAAAACTCCCACAAATGTGGAAACTAAAACTAAGTTATTACTGGTAACACTGAACCTACTTTATAAAATTTAACATTTTATTTATTAAATTGCGTTTTTACGTCAATATAAAAACCGAAACAATAACTAAAGTGTGGAAAATAATTCCGTTTAATTTATTATGTGTTTGTGATTTTGAACCGCACTCTTTTACTGCGCATTTACCCATTTTTTTGTCGCGTGTCATTCGGTTCACTTCGGTAGGCGTCACATAGAAGACTGAACTGACATTAGCTACGATCTTGAATATTTTCAAGATTCTAGTGTCAATGCCGTAACGCGGTAATTGCTAATCTAGTGTATATATATCAATGCATGTTAGTGTGTGTAATGTATTTTATGCATAATTTTAATGTGCATTTGAATATATATTCCTTTGCGATATTGCTACTCCTCTGTCCGCGCAATTTACGTAAAAAGGGATACAAAGTTTTTGCTGTACGCATTTATATATAGATATGTATATAAGGTATGTCATATTATTTCTTACATAAATCATATACATATGCCGATACTGCCAACGCTTTAGGTATTTACGCATACCAACTGCATACGTACAAGATGATTATTTAAACTGATAACTGAAGTAACTCACTATAAACTTAGTACCTAATGTCCATACTAAGCACTAAATGATAACGGATGCATCATCTAAATCAGGCGTTGTAGGAATACTTATTCAACCAACCACAGCGTTCCGAGACTAGCCGAGACAGACCACAACAATCATATTGTTGCTCCCATAATGATATTAGAGAAGTACCAGGAGCACGCATGGTATACCCGTCAAGGTGCACCGACTTCCATATTGGTCTAAGAGCCGGTGGTAGATCGACCTTCACCGATCTGATAACCAGATGAGACATATTTTTTATCAAATATAATTTATAAACAAATATGCCTATAATGACTTGCCTATCTGAAAGTGCTCATGGCTATTTTTAATTAAATTAACTTTAATCGATTTTTTTTTCATCACTTTCATTCTTTTGACCAAATGAATTTTATTTCACTGTTAGTTTTTAACACACAGAATATGCCTCAGTAGGTAACCTACTCATTTTTGTGTATGCTACCTGGCAAGCCGATGTGAACAGGTAAGTCAATATAGGTGACTCCATCGTTCTGCTAACTTATCGAAAGTTATATCAAATTTTAGATCATTTTATTACAAAATCAGTCATATAGACTTGCCTGCAAAAAATCATACTTAAAGCACTGTTACCTAGCCAAAAATAGCCATGAGCACTTTCAGATAGGCAAGTAATTATAGGCATATTTGTTTATAAATTATATTCGATAAAAAATATGTCTCATCTGGTTATCAGATCGGTGAAGGTCGATCTACCACGGTCTCCTCTACCATATGTATTTCTTGGCTTCACACCCGGCTGGATTGCCGGAGGCTAATAACCCCACCATGACAAGGTCACAATGAATAGAATATCCCATATGGTTCATAGACGACTCGAAAAATCAATCGATACGTTACTGCCATAAAAAAAATCACTGACATTTTTGAAAACCATGTGTTGAACCTTTAAAAAATTAAACATCTCTATAATACTCGTATAAATTGCTAAATTATCTTTTCTGTGATTTTTTAAGAAACAACGTACTATTTTATCTAAATGAAGGAAGGATAGAAAAACCGTGTTAGATTAAGGACTTGTGGATCTATAGCATACAGTAGTGCAGATTTAGCATTCTAATTAGGCCCGAGCTACTTGTTCACATTGTTTAGTAACGTTGGGAAATAGAGCGAGACGCAGCATCTGACGCGGCTCGCTGCGTTGGGCTTTTTAGTGGCTAATAAACTAAGAGAATGGTAAAAAATAAAATTATATAGCAACATAATACGTTTTCCTCACTTATACTGGTTAGCGAAACTTTCTTTCAAACTCAAGTGACACAATAAAATAATCTGTGTTTTTTTATTATTTTAGATATACCTACCTTTGACGAAGTAGATACAGGAGTATTCAAGGCTTAGTCTTGCGATGTACCTATATGTAATTAGAAGCCAAATTAAAACGGCAACTGAAGCATAATTAACCAAATAGAAGGTGTATTTTTTTATTACCAATAAAGAGTAACTAACTAGTAAAACAAGCGTGGGTAAATGACACTATATCTAGCACGTTCCTAAGCGTTTTGTGTTCACAAAAGTTTAACCAGGATTATTTAAACATAAGAATTAGTTTAAACCTATGGAAGTATTATTTTAGTCATTCATATACGTACACTAGCGATTCGCCCTTGCTTCGCTCGGACTCGTCCCTCGAATTAGCACGAGAGAAGCCGCGGGTTCCGCTAGTATATTAAACATATATTAACCTATCACTTGAATCACTCTATCTATTAAAAAACCGCATCAAAATTCGTTCCGTAGTTTTATAGATCTAAGCATACATAGGGACAGACGGGAAGCGACTTTGTTTTATACTATGTACTTAGTGATAATATTTCACTGATAATCAAAATTTTATTTCTCTTCTGAAGGTTCTTATAAGTAAAAAATTTGACTCCTACTTTTCTTTCTTTAATTTACATATATTTAAATAAAAGCTTAACTTTCTAGTTTCTTATTCTTAGCATAATAAAGGTATAATCACTTGAAAGATAGTGTAAGAAAATATGAAATACGCATCTAAACGGTGGCGGCAAAGACAGTCACTTAACACCGAGATAAGATCAAAATATTATTGCTCCGAGGATAGAATATATGAAAGGATAGAAAAATCTGGATTAGTGCTATCTAAACTAGATATTTCAAATGGCCTATCGAATAGAATCACGCAGATGCATTTAGTGACGTAAATAACCAAGGCTAGTGTGGGAATATCGGTAGATATCAGCTGTGGTGGAATGCGTACGTGCGACGATCCCATCGCAAATTGCTATATCCTACTGGTTAAGGATACTTTTATACAGGACTATATAAAAGTTTCTTAACAATATCTACATTTTCGAAATCTGGAATATCTGTCAGTTTTTTACAGTTTTTTCTGATCTGAGATACTTCAGTATTAAGCCTAAAATCTTAGAAAATAAAATAAATATGTTTAGAAATTATTACACACAGCGCTATCTAGTTCCGTGTTAAGCTACCAGGCTTGTGTTACGGATATTAGATAGCTGATATACTGTATATATAAGTTTAAATAAATACATATTATAAATATAAACACGCATGACTGGAGTACAAACATTCGTGCTCAATAAATGAATTCCCCCAGCGGGACTCGAACCCGCGACTGCTCGTGCAGCAAGTAGGGTCACTACAAACTGAGCCAAACGTCTCATGATCTACAATGTAAATAATACCCAATCACAATACTATAAATGTAAAATTTTGCAAGTGTATTTTGCACCTTCAAGTCGAAATGGAATAATGTGAATTAAAATTACACGAATATTCTATTACCAGAAGTAACACATAGACTTATAATAAAATTTCATTATAATTATAGTACATAGACCTGCATCTGGAAGAAGCGATGAGATATAACTAGTTTATGATAATGTATATACTTATGAAGTAGAAAAGTCATCAAATTTTGCTATAGACTACGGTGAAAAGTAATAGCGGATAATGGTCATAGATTGATCATGTGTGAAGACACGATCACTAGTAAATTACAGTTCGTACACTATTAAGCCTAAGCACGTCCACATAAAACAGTATCTACTATATTTTGTAGGTGTGTATTAAACTTAGAACAAGATTTTTTGGTACTTGAAATAATGTCTTATTTTTCCGGTAGATTGACTAACTTTTTAATATGTAAATTGCAATTTGTAAGAGCCACTTTTGATCTCAGTTACGACAACTTGTTTGGAAAATCTCTATTTATAAAAGAAAGTCGTGTTAGTTATACTATTTATAACTCAAGAACGGCTGAACCGATTTGGCTGAAAATTGGTGGGGAGATAGCTTAGAATCAGGAGACGGACATAGACTTTTTATCCCGTTCCACAACGTTCCCGTGTGACGCAACATAAAACGTCAAAGAGAATACAAGTCACTATAAAACGTGATATAACGACAATTACGTAACAGACGAACAAAAACGCATCTGACATGGAATAACAAAACGCAAATGACAGCTAAACGTAATTTTGTCTATGGTTAAGTATGGTTGAAAATTTGATAATTATAATTTTTGTCAGAAATCAATAATTATTGATTATAATCAGTAATAATCAGTAATTTATATTCTGGCGGAACACAGTTCGTCATTCCAGCTAGTTTAAAATAAAATCAAAAATATGCAGAATATACATTAATATCCTATATATCTTGAACTCTTAAGACGAAATACGTAAAATAAGGATGCCAACTGTGATCTTTGACTTGACCAGAAATGGATTTACGATTGATATAAATTTTCCTTCAGTTAGCGGATGCAATGGGCAGTGCAGGTCAACGTCGTTCCATAACACCACGTCAGTGTCTTTCTAATTTTATGATCTTTATTTATACTCATGCATGTGTAAGTAATAAGGAACTATCTATGAATAATAATCTAGAGAGTCTATTTAAACTTAGTTATTACATCTTCATTTAAAGATTTCTAAAATTTCGCCATGTCTATGATAGCAACACATCTTAGTACAATCGAGCTGATATGATTAGCCGAAAGATATACAGAGAACTGCTCTAATTTAAAGTTTATTTTTTAATGTAATGCTTGGAACCCTGATCTTCAAATGCTTTTAACTGCCATCCTTTGATATTCATAAAGAAGCAGACAGGAGGTACATTTGATCAGTTAAATTACAGAGGCACGGCAGCCTGGCTTGACTTAAGAATATAAAGAGAATATTGCCTAAGTTTTTAATATTTCCAATTAGATAATTGGTAAGTTTTATGTAATATAGATTTTGTACAATATTTTCTTTAAGCTTTATCATAAAGAAAATCGCAGCAATAACTTAAAATACTGTAAGATAAGATGTGTTCTACTAAAGACCGCCCAGTCTGTAACCACCCCTAATTTTCTACCAAACAGTTGTTTATAAACCAAGTTACATTGTATTACTGATAATGTGTTTACCGACAATAGATTGCTCTACGCTAATGATAAATCTCGAGTACTCGCTAAGAGAAAATATCTCGTTAACTGTATCATTAGAACATATTGTATTCTATATATTTAATTGGGTTTAATATACTGATATTTCGAATTAATATGTATTTTGCATGGTTTTTGTTCTAGATCGGTACTGATAACTTGTTTGACATATAATATACATACATATGTAGGTACATCGTATTTATATACTATGGAACTGTGAGTGTGAAGTGTAGAGGACTCTTTAAATAATTTTCGAGTTCAATAAAACCTACTATTAAATCTTCGCAAATTTAACCCCATATCAAAACATATAAAATAAGAAAAAGCCATACATTTCTAAGACATCAAAGGTGATTTATTTGAATATTCTATTTGCCTAATGAGATGTAATGGTAATACTGAAAATAAACCTATTAATTAAGGCACGTTGAGAAAAGAAGTCCACTTACATCAATTTAGGACGTTAAATATAATTAAATAACTATGATATAATCCTTACTTTACAAATTAGGTATATTTAATGACGTCCAGCGATCTGACAAGTTTGCTAAACATTCAACACGTCGACTTGAAATGTTAAATGAACTAAAAATAAACTAGAAGTACTCGTATATTGAGTAACTTACATAATACATAGATAGAAGACAGTGGTAGCCCAGCGGAAACGCGTCGCTTGGATAACCGATTGTTGCGGGTTCAAATCCGGGTCTCGCACCTCTGATATTTTCATGTGCGAATCATTTCTATCATGATTACCAATTGTCTTACGGTGAAGGAAAACATCGTGAGGAAACCTGCATGTCTGAGAGAACCTAAGAAGTTTTCGAAAGGCATGTGAAGTCCGCCAACTAGGCCAGCGCGGTGGACTATGGCCTGATCCCCCTCGTACTGAGGGAGGCCCATGCCCAGCAGTGGGACGTTAAAAAGGGCTGATGATGATGATGATGAGAGTTTGTTCTATGCAGTACAACTTGAATTTCTGACAAAACTGACTGACTAAATCTATTTTGAAAATTATTATTCTAAAAAAAGCTAGACGATCCTTAGTGATTATAATTTATGTAAATTATTTTCTCAAATACTTTTTATTATATATTTGCTATTGAGATTATAAAATCGTCTTTCCTATGATCTTCAACGACTTGTCGTTGAATCGTAGCAAGAAATATCCGGCGCAAACGCAGACATATAGCACTCAGCATTTACATAAATATGCTATATAATAGCTAACGTTACAATATCTAATGTAGAATTCCTACTTTCGCATCAATCCAAGAAACATTATGAAGCGAAGAAATGAACATAAAGCGCGATGAATCTGTGTCAATGCTTATACAGATCATCGATTAGTTGATGGATGCTGCGAAGATTTTTTATCTCCTCCGGTCCACATCTCATATTCTAATACTTTACGTATTTTATTATATATATCGCTTTCGTATTTTTTCAGCTGCAACATTTACCCGTAATTAGTCTAATTATATTCAAACAGAATGAGTCTGAAGAAAGTAGTTTCTAATGCAATTTGAATATGCATTCTGTGCAAATTTTTAATTATAATATAGTGGTAATTTTTTGCGATTGATATGGTTTTGGCTGTTTGACGTTGTTTGTGTATTCGATTCCCATGCATAGGTACTTTAGCTAGACACGATTTGACTAAAAAACTTATTAAACTTAAGTTTGTTTTAACTCTTGTAAGTAGTTTGACACAGAAGTAGCCTAGTGGTAACGAGCTCGCTTGGGAAACAGAGCGAAGTGGGTTCAAATACGGGTCTCGCACCTCTGATATTTTCATATATTATTCCAATATGATTGCCACTTATTTTACAGTGAAGGAAAACATCGTGAGGAAACCTGCATGTTAAAGGACTAACCTGCACTTAGCCAGTTTAATGTACTGTGGAAAAGAGATCAGCCCTTTACATTGATCGAAGGTTACAGGCGTTAGGAAAATTAAAAAACGCTGATTACATTCAATCTATTCGGTTAAAAGTTTTTGAAAATTATTTAAATACTTACGGCTGCCAAAATTATATTTCTTATATCTGCTCGGCGCCACAAGTGTACATAAAGCACCTGTAACAACAAATAATTCATATTACAATTATATAAAAAAGCGAAAGTTTGTGAATGCTGCTGAATTTTAACGGTGACCGAATTTGAGTATAATTTGTTATAGAACTAATCTTTTGGATAAATAATAAGTTTATTTCTGTCCCGAAGAAAGCCAATAAAATAAACTAATATTTTTTATGTTAATAATTAATTTTGCAATTTTCCTATCATTTTATACATATACTACTAGGGGTTCTAAAGCTTAAGTGGTTAAGAAACATCAGTTTTTCAAGACACACGATCCAATTCATCGTCATTTTTATCTTTTTTATGAATTTTAAATATTTATAAAAAATAGCATCAACGGTAGTACAATGTTTTGCAATCTTATTAACGAGTATAAGTAATACAGATATTCCGTAATTAGCCAGTATCAGATGCAAAAATCAAATTACTACGTGACATTGTCCTAACAAATTGTGCTTAACTGGCAGTTAAAAGAATAAAATGTTAAGCATTCGACGAAGCCTTAACACGCACAACACAAGACGATGGTAGATTTTTATTGTTATATTTAGTCATAAATTTGGTTAATAAATAAATTTGCTTTATTTATTGTAATAAAATTGTTTATTACAAATAACATATTGTAAAGTGCAATTTAAAGTTCAAAGTTTAACTACAGTTTAGTTCAGTACCGGTTCCTCCTCGGTTATCCGTCGAATATTTTTGGTTTAGGAGCTTAGCTTAGCTTTAGCTTTGGCGAGCTTTAATGTTACCAAAAATAAATATAAACATTACTATGTTTACGCAAAGCGATTATTTAATTAAAGCTTAAATGTTTTTTTTTAGTTAGAATCGCTTATACAACTACTATCATAAGTATTTACAACAAAGAAAAATACACATTAATATTTATTTTATTTCAAGTGGACTTGATGTCAGTGTACTACTTAAGTTTAAATATACCCATTGGTGTATAACTTAACTCATAGCTTGAGAGATTAATATAATTTTTTATTTGTTTTAATCGTTAACTTTAATGTAATTATTGAAGAAACATCACCAAAACCTTTAGCAAAAATCAAACCTGGTACCTCCTGTAAACATATTCATCCATCTAATTTTATAGGACGATATTATAATGAATAATGGCTAATTTTGTTGTAGAATTCGATAACATGGTAGTTTTACTAAACAATAAGCACGGAACCAATTTCCTTATTTAATGACACACTTAACTATGTATTGTTGAAAGCTTGTATTTTAAAACGTAACACGACATAAGATCGATGACCATTCGCAAGGTTTTGGTGCGTAATGCTTTCACTTAATAAAACCTGCTATTCACTGAACTACTAGTATCGTAAGCATTATATCGATAAGGCAAATATATTTTGTTTCTAGCTTTATAGGTAACATGAGAGTTATTACTCTCGACGACTCGTTTGGCTCAGTTGGTAGTGACCCTGCCTTCTGCGCCAGCGGTCGCGGTTTCGAGTCCCGCTGGGGGCATTCATTTGTTGAGCACGAATGTTTGTTCTCCAGTCATGGGTGTTAATATTTATATTATGTATTTAAACTTATATATGTAGTATATCAACTATCTGGTATCTGTAATACAAGCCTCGTAGCTTACCACGGAACTAGATGGCGCTGTTGTAAAAATTGTCCCAATATATTTATATTTTATTTATTTATTACTACTTTGTAATATAATATTTTGTAAAATATCTTATGTTTTTTTTATTTTTGCTTGTCTTTATCATTTCTGTTTTCTATACATATAATAAAATTCTATTTGTCGAATCTGTATGTATATGTATACGTATACTTTTTTGGAAAATCGTATTAAAAGAGCAACTACTATCGATTCATAGGCCATTCGCCCTATTATAGTTTATATAAATTTTATCTGTCTCTCTGTTACCGAAACTATACAAATTTTGATAAAATTTGGTAGTATAATAGCTGGAATAATGGGATACTTATTACTGCGGGAAAATATCACATCTACATCTACGCGAAATCTATACTTAACAATACTGTAAAAAATGCAGTAATAGAGTAAAAAAAATATTTTAAATTGCATATTTAACGAAACTATGTCATTTTAGGCTAGTTTTAAACTTTATTTTGAATGACGATGATAATAACGTATCCGTCTGATATATTCCTGTAAAAGAAATATGGTTAGTTTTGAGGGATCTCTTACTAGAGGTTATGTTTAGAGCACTATGTAGAACTAAGCCAGCCTAGGTTTGCTTACACGTGTATTTAGATAAGTTCTTGCGCGTTTCATAATAAATTTTAATTTTCCAAAAAGCAACTGCTTCATTCGGTTTAATTTTTTTTATTTTTGTAACCTCAGAACTCCGTAACTTTTGTTTAAAAATGTTCCTTAAAACATGTATAATTATTTTTATTACATATAAAGTTAGATATTACATAGTATTGCATTATTTTTTATTAAATTATTAAGTCTTTATATTCATTAATTACTTTTTATTAATTTAACTCTAGCCTTTCTGGAGATATTCAGATAATAGATAAGATAGTTTTCGATATTAGTACAAAAATATATGTATCTACGTACAGACAGGGGCTTCTTATTAGGAAAGTTACATAAGGATTAATAACTAAACAAATCTGCAGGCTTCTACAAGTTAATTCAATAATAGATAAAGATAGTTAAAAGCAAATTAATTCGGCATTTAAGATTAGAGGTGACAGATTACGCAATAATGACAATGTATGGCTATTACGACCTTCCAGTGAAAGTCGATGTGTTAATTAAACAGGTTCCCATCTCATTCAGCGGCGGAACGATGGCTTGTTTGATTTATTGTGATTTCTATTTACTTTTTGCAATGTTTATCTACTTTTTTCACTTAGAGTATTTATTTACTACATAAAAATCGATGGGAAAAGTTATATATTGTAGGTTTAAAGACATTTGAGCCGATTTTCGTTTTGTAACAATTGAATTGGCCTTATACAATAACGTATATCCTACGTAACTATAAGTATTCATTATAAGTAAGCAAATTATGCTTTTTCTTAATAAAATAATAATAATTATACATATATTAATTTCTTTAGTAAAGCGAAAGTAGGTCTCTTGTTGAACTAGATCTGTATTTTAGCTAACAGCGCCAAATTCCTATAGAAGTGCTTGCTCGGCGAAAAAAATATAAATTATATGTATGTATAACAAAAACTTAAAAAGACTAGTAAGGTATATAAAAATACTACCAAATACACCTCGCTCCCTTAGTACGTTGTAACGGTTAAAACAGATTTTTCAGATATGAAATATTTTCCCGCAGTAAAAACTATCTCTATATTTTGACCTATATAACCAGCTATTATTAAAATGAATTTCATCAAAATCAGTTAAGTGGTTTCCTCATGATTTCTCGTTCTTAGACCTACTCGTAGATTCTAAGAATAGTAAATTCTAAAGAGCTACAGATTCGGCCTCTGTATTGACTATTCCGATAAAGCTTACCAAAAACATTCAAGTGACTTAGATTTTTATTTTATGTACTAGCATTTCCCGCGGCTTCGCACGCGTTCTAAAGATCGGAAACCAAATTCTTTCTGAATCGCGCGGTATGATACCTCACGGAACTAACGCCCGTCCGTGCCGTTTTTGCAACAATTTTCAATGATGCTTCGTTCCTATTGGTCCTCCTTCCTCGATAAACGGACTATCCAACACAAAAAAAAATTTTTCCTGAGATTATCGCGTACAAACAAACAAACAAACAAACTCTTCTGCTTTATAATATTAAAATATATAATCGGTACTAGTGGAGGTATTTACACATATCGATTTTGCTATCAATGCGCTAGACGATCAATTAGGAAGAGCTTTCAAATCGATAAAGTAGATTCTAAAATACAGCTTGCCATTAAAGATATAAACATGGTACCCTCTAACGAAATAACACTTTCCGGCAATCTGTCTCAAAGCAAATGGCCTTTTATCAGATAAGCATCTTATCTCGAAGACGCGTGGGCAAAGAAATTGTAGGTAATTGGAGATTTATACAATTTTGTGATTTGGATTTTAAGCTTTATTTTAAGCTTTATCATTAGAGGTATGTTATTGGGATAGGCTTCGGTAATTCTCAGGAAGCTTTTATTTTGAGTATACGTATATGGTAATGATAAAAGTTATATGATAAGTGATCTTAAAGACTAAACCGTGTAAATAAAGAACATAGAAGTTATTTTATATTTTTTTTTATTAAAAACAATTTTTTAATTTGCACTAACATATATTTAAATTATAAAGTTTGTACTCATATATATTTCAAAATTAAAATTCGGACTTTTATAATTAGGTAAAATAAAGCGAAAGCTTGTACGTATTTTTAACGTTAAAACGGCTAGACGGATTCTGATGAAATTTAGTCCACAGATGAACTGGACTAACTCGTTGTTAAGCACCTAGAGTCCTAGGGAAAACGGGGATATATCGCTAGTATTCTTATATTTATATGTAAAATGTACAAGTTTCCAGTAAGTGGCGCACTTTGTAGTGACCCTACTTGCTGCACTAGCGGTCGCGGGTTCGAGTGCCGCTGGGGGCATTCATTTGTTGAGCACGAATGTTTGTACTCCATGTCATGGATGTTTATATTTATAATATGTATGTATTTAAAATGTATTTGTAGTATATCAACCATCTGATATCCATAACACAAGGCTCGTACCTTACCATGGAAATAGATAGTGCTGTGTGTAAATGTCCCAACATATTTATGTTTATATATTTATAATGTCCTACTGATAAGAATCTGACCGCTCTCGCGTGGGCGGTGACGAATCCTCAGGTAATTGGATTCCAGAGTCTTCATTGTTTTAAATTCATTGTGAATTATTTGACTTTCCTTTATTATTACTTAACATGAAAATGTTTATATAAAAATTGTGCGGAAATTTCATATTCCTTCATTTTGGCTTAAACTTAGTAGTAATAGTAATAATTATTTGCAGAATTAAGACAAGAAATCTATATTAAATATAACAAATAAAAATAATATTTAAATATATTCATAGATAAAGTACATTTATGACTCATATAATATCATCCAATCACCACCCCATAAGTGTTGCAGGAACGTAGTCAACCACGTAGTCCTGACGACAGACCTTCCGAAGCAGACCAAATAACCATGGCATTGCCACCATTTTTTTTGGCTTTGCTCCCGGCTGGGTTGCCGGACGCCCATGGGCTCTTCCACCATACAAAGAACACACCATAGGGAGTTACAGTGGAACAAGACATTACAAGTCTCATGTTACCTCTCTCACTCTCACCAACAAGTGTTGTCTTAATTTGTTATACAAGTATAAAAACAGATATTAAATTAAAAATTGAAGGCAGAACGAGTAATAAATATCATGCTTAAAGTTATTAACAACAAAACATAACATGTTTACATTTGCTTCAACAAAAACGTGTTGCTATAAAAACAATTAAAATACCTTAAATACTTCTATATACTTTTTCCGTGAGTAATTTCAATATATAGCGGTGGTAATAAAAATTAAATTTAAATTTATTTTGATACTCTTTGTTCTAAGTCAAGGCTACCAAATATCACCTGTTAGTGAACCGACGCGCCTTGAAGTAAGTCGCCATTGTATCGGCTTTCAAAACGCTGCACTGTTAACTGAAGGCGATCGTTCCAAGGTAAGGTAATATTAGACTCGTGGGAAATTTTCGGATATGAGTTTGCTATAAACAAATTATAAAGGATAGCGATTTTCTACTTATATATCAGAATATATAATAACAGATTATTATTATAGCTTATTGACATGATTTATTTATTATATACGATTAAATAATTATTGAAACTTAACTTATATAAATTCAAGACACAAAAACAAAATAAAAGCTCTATTTAACTAGATTTTTATAAACTACTAGCCTTTCCCGCGGCTCCGCTCGCGTTCTAAAGGCTGAAAATCAAAAGAATAATTTTTCTCCCGTTTTTGTAACATTTTTCATTAATGCTCCTCTCCTATTGGTCGTAGTGTGATGTAATATAGCCTATAACCTTCCCCGATAAACGGACTATCCAACGCAAAAATATTTTTTTAATTCTGACCGGTAGTTTCTGAGATTAACGCGTTCAACCAAACAAACAAATACACTCTGCTTTATAATATTAGTATAGATTAAGAAAGAAGCTTATAATTCAAACTTCAAGCAGGATTCAAATTCCTTCTAAAGCTTAATAGACATTGGGTGCGCATGCGCATGACTTTTCAATATACATAATACCGTTTATAACATGCAATATCCATAGCTTACGCAAACCTCGCACGCGATACACCGCAGTCCGCACCTGGTCAGTATACTGTTATTGAAACTTTATTGCCGTATCGGTGAAGCGATATTTTGACGCTCACCTTAACGGTTTATATTTAACGGAGAAAGTATTATTTTGTTGAATTATATTTATAAAACTGTAAGACTATACGTGGTTTAAAAATTCTATAAGCAGCACGTTTCAAAAGGATTTGCAAATAATCACATAATACTGTTAATAATTTATATAAATCAGTAAAAATTAAAAAAAGTTCATACAATGAAGACTACTGGGCCAAACTATTTTAAATTTTTATGGGACCAAATGGCAGCTATTGCCAATCAAAGAAAAGAAGGAGCACGTAAATCGGATCATAAATCACAGAGTAATCGGTGTACATACAAAAAAAAGTGCGTGTGTACAAAGTACATAATATATCAGAAGTAAAACTTCTTTGGCAAACTAATTTTTAAATCTCGTTTATATTCATACTAAATAACCCAGTCTAAGCTCGTTGAGAGAGGGAGATGGCGCGAAGGTCAACCCACGAGTTAGACAGAGTTAGAAATGTCACTGACTCGCGATGGGCGAGATCTAACTAAGGCTAACTCTTCCCCGTCTCTGAGCGCCTGGTACTATGGACTTATTTTTTCGTTTTATCGAGTTTGAAATCACAACGATTCTAAGGAAGTTTCACTTCGAAAAAAATACCGACCGAATTGATAACCTCCTTACGGAAGTCGGTTAGAAAAATAGTATTTATTTCAAGTAGAAATCGAATCCACTATCTCTTACGAAGGCACCACTGTGTTACTAGTACTATTAGTCAGTTATGTTCGTTATTGAAACTAGTATTTTAATACAAATCTTATCAAGAATCGAAGGTTTGTAAACTAAGCGGTGTCGACATGAATGGTGTACCGCAACGTCAAACATTGTGTAACGACAGACTTGGTATAAATGTAATATATCGAATGTTTTATACACCTAATAGCTATAGTCAGTAATAGAACCTTAAGGCGAAATGGTGGACTATTTGTCTGATAAGTTATAGTCCCATGATCAATTCCTGCTTCATGTGACAAATAAAAAATAAATAAAACGAAAATTTACATACCTACAGTCTAGTTACATTTAATGAGTGTAAGTTAAATTAATTTTAAGACTCTTTTTCAATTAATTTAAAAAAAAAAACGTTGTTATAAATAATCTTAATAATTTAGTCTATATGAATATCATTTTTATGTTACTTATCAATTACTAAAACTATTAAACATATTTTGGTTATGTCTTATACTATGTAATACATATACATATTTCTTTATTTATATATTAATTTATATTTTATAATATTGTATGTACTAATTAAATACAAAAAAATCATCATTATTATGATGACTCGGCGGCCAACCTTAGTAATTAAACTTGCCCCAACCTGGGGCTTGAGCCCAGAACCTTCAGATCTGTAGCCGTACACACTATGCACTAGACCACCGAGGTAAGTTTTATACAGTCTAATTGGCAAAAATTCAAGCAAAGTTATAAGAACTCCACCAAAGCAACTAATACCGTAATAATTTAGACACAGTCGAAAGAAAGCCGTGCGAGCTGTCACGCGAATACACCACGGTTGATCACACTCTGATACACAATTAGTAATTAAAATGTCGAGATATTCCTAACTATAGTGTTATACTATGTAATCCAAGTATAATTAGTCCGTCCAATGAAATGATAATTCATTCGAGTGTTTATAGGCCGAAATTAATAATGTATCTCCTATCCGAGATCAGATCCAATCTGAGAATATTGCATATCGATGGATAGATCTCCAATCCACATAGGGGTCGTCCATTAATCACGTGAGGTTCGAAAGGGGGGGGGGGGGGAGGATGTCCGTAAAAAATCACGAAATATCACCAGGGGGATGTGTAGTGAGTTGTCACGTGTGTTCTCTTTGAAGGCGCGATTTCTAAATGAAAATTCGACGCGTGACTTTGACTCGCCGTTGCTAGGATTTGACGGCGCGCCGCGACATCCTCCGAACATTCCTATTAAGCCAAGCCACCTTTACAACTTCCTACGAAATGCATCTCTGAAAAAACCTCTGCGGGAACTACCGTCAAAAGAAATGACACTTAAAAGCACTACAATATGTAAACATCACGAAATTAAAGCTCTGCTGAGAAAAGAAATGATGGGCCAAACATGCCCCCAGACGCACGACTCATGCGTCGCTATGAGTAAGAATGGAAACGTAATAATGGACCGATCACCGATTGGTCTAGCTGCTTACAAAAAGTATTGATATAGTTTCCTGAATATCATGTATAAAAATTAAGACTGAGATATACATAAGCTATAAGTAACGTTACATTGTTTACTGGGACGTTTAAAGCGAAAATTGGACATATGCGAAGATCTCTTCGATACATTCTTCCAGAACGCTTTTGCTTACCCTATTTTACAATTATCTTATTATTTTACTAATATTATTATTACTAATTATTCAACAAAGCACAGTGTTAGCAGCTGATTTGCAAGATGCTTATGTACTTGTTAGTGTTGAAAAAAGTCTCGCCAATCTGTGGTCCGAAGACAATGTTCATTAAATATATTTATGTACCAGTACAAACATCTATGTCTATGTTTTTCTAATGTTTATCACCCTAAGCTAGGACATGTAAGTTTTTTTCGCCAGTTCTTCTCAGGGCAGAGGTTTCTTCTTTCCGAACTGGTGGTAGACTCATGACGTTTAGTAAGAAATTGTGACAATTTTTATGTTGAATAAAATATTTTGATTTGATTAACCACCACAGCAAACTGAACATTTTTATCAAGGTGCTTAATATACTAACATTAAATAAGATTTAAACTGTTAACCTGTATTTAAAGATGAAAATTACATTTTTTAGAATACTTTGTTGAAAAAATACACGTGATTTTTAGTGGGGGGGGGGTTAGTCTTAAACCTTACCACGTATCACCATGGGGAAGGGGGGGGTCTAAAAAGTTGCTTAAAAACATCACGTGATTTATGGACGACCCCATACCAATATAATAAAACTTTGCAATCCATGTTTTTTGCTATCGACAGATTGCAAGCGATCCCTCGATTCAAGTAGAATATAGATTCTATGATAGATTTTTAATGTCACTTTAATAGAGACTACGTTATTTGCCTGCGGTTTTACCTGCGTAGTTTCAGCAATATGGGTTTTCATACTAAAATATCAAAAAGTGGACATGGTCTGCGCACGTAGGATAAGTAAGTAGTACATAATTATTAGTTAGTAAGTTTTTAATCAAGCAGCAGTTATGTATCTTGCCGACTCTTCTCGCAAGAACTGCTTTCTGATCATTTTGTTGAGTAGCTTTCTCAGGGAATTACTAATATTTAATTTAAAATGCAAAAATTGATTTGTATGTGAGCAAAATATATATTGGTTTGATTTGACTACCTAGTGCTGCTGATAGCTTTTTATAATTTTTTTTCTTTCTTTATCACTTAATGTGATAATTGAAATACATTACTATATACCTACATGTATGATGATAAAATAGCCTATAACATTCCCCAGTAAACGTGCTATCTAATATCAAAAGATTTTTTCAAATCGAACTAGTACCTACATCTTGACGTTCGCGTAACACACAAACTTTATATCTTTATAAATTATATTATAGTATAGATTGATTTTTCATTTATGTAAGTATTCACAAAACATAAAAGTTTGACACTTATTACCTACATACGAAAATAAAATTAATAATTATACGATTGGAATTGTCATAAACACGGCACAGTTTTATTATAGAAAAAAATAAAATAACGTGACGAATGACATAATGGGAAATTACGTTAAGCACAGTACAGTTTTATAAAAGAAAAAAAATTGTCGATCCCAAATCCCCATGTTACGTTGGATTACAAGAAACACAATTATCACATCTTTACGTCATGAATTGTCGAAAGCCGGTGAAAAATAAAAGAAACGTGTACATTGTGAGATCTTCCCACAGCCTTGCGTACATTCAGTTTACTGACAAAAAATATTGCTAAGAAAATCTAAAATATACCGAAATACTGATCTATCCTAACGCAAAGTTAAAACTATAGTTGAAAGTTTACATTCAAATAAGCAATGACTAAACAGTTAGGTCCCTTTTTTATCTGTTTATTAAAAAATTTCGTTTTGCTAGATAGCTATTTAGTTAGTGTCATCATTTTTGTTAGTTTTAAGCGATTACTAATCAGAGAACCGTTATATGTAAATATTACGAATCTTAAATATGTTTAATTTTTATTACTATACTGTAATACTTAATAAGTACACATTACATAATCCATTAACTAACATATAACACACAGCATAAGCTACAAGTTGCTGACATATGTAAATTCCATAGTAATTAAATAGCTATAGAAGAAAATGGTAAAATATGTTATTTATAAATCTGATACCGTAAAGCCAATTACTACCACGCCCCCACTGTTCTATTCACCATTAAACTTAGATACCTAGAAATCAAAATATCCCTCTTCATGTTCATATTATTTATTCTGTGGCTTCTAATCCAATTGGGCACAAATATCTCAAACTCTTATACTTGAAAACATTTATAACCTCTCAAACTTATATTTGACAAGCGATATTAATAAATTCAACATACTTTTGTGTAACAAAATAAAACTTTTGCAACTGTATTACATCAAATTTGGTAATCTTCAAAGTATAATGCTCTTAATTTGTAACACGTCTCACACCTGACCTCGTCGCTCGCGCAATCCTCGGCTGAGTGTTTAACGTATGACAGCTAACTTCATAATGAAGTGTATCTATGATATCTTAATAATCGTATAGAATGGACTGAGTAACACTCTGAACTCTGAAGAAAATCGCTCTCTAGAAAGAGAGAAAGCGAATTTGCGGCCAATACCTGCCTTTTATTTCAAGTTAAGTTTATAAATGTTAAGAAAATATAATGTTATAGATTATTAACAATTGTAATATAATAATGAAATTTAAAATAGTTATAAATATCTAGCTTAATCAATCGTATTATAATTAATACAGAAAACTTCTAGCCGCTTATTTTTATTGTCTCTATCGAACCTTTTTCGACGACACGACAACGACTAGCAAAGTAACACCAAGAGAGCGGACTTTTAGGTTTATGGGTATCTCCAAAATGATTGAGTTGAATTTATATAATACTAGCTACTCACCCTTGCTTCGTTTGGGTTCGTTCCTAGATTTAGCGAGATCGAAGCCGCGGGTTCCGCTGTACACTAAAACCATTCTCGAGAACCACTCTTTGCATTGGCGAAAAAAGCATGAAAATCGGTGCAGTAGTCAGACAGACAGACAGACGCCGCTGAGGACTTTGTTTTATAATATGTCGTGTTTTGTTTTGAATTTTTTAAATTATATTACTGATATGGGCAAACAAATACATTCCCCAATATCTTATGTTATTTATAACGATGCAGTTGCTTCATATATTAACTATACATGGACCATAAGAATTGATTTATGTCTACTACTTAACAAGTTTAATCACATCACCTTTATATTTATTAATCTTAATTTATTTGGTTATTTTCGTTCTTGACCTTTACATCGTTACCTAATACTTGATGTAACGAAGTCCGTTATTAAATATTGAATCACAATAATAAAATGCTACAAATATTTCGTAATCAAACGTTGATTTTGAATGAATGTAATAAATAATCCGAAATGTACATTAAAATAATAATTATACATACCTATATCTTCATGTCGATGTGAAGAATAACAAACTAACAAATATTTTTGTGTTTATATGTAACTAGTAGAAGTAGTACTCGCGACTTCGCATGCGTTTATATTATGTGTGATCTGTGCTATTACTAACTATTGCGTGTAACCAATATATCTTATTATCTATTATTATTATATATAAGGTCATTTATATAAGGTCATACATAGTTTTTATATACAGATAATTGAAATTATATTTTTTATGATGTCATAGAAATAGCTTGAAGCGTGAACTGAACTTGCTACCCTCCTTTTCTCTGACATTATAACTTAACTTATGCGATAGGGTTTGTTTATTGCAATTGCGCCTAACGAGACCTCAGTATATCTAATCTTACGCCGTAACTGTTGTCACTTTAAAGAAATTACAAGCTACTGTCGTGGCTTTAGACGATGAATTTTGAATAAATTCGTGTTATGTTTATAACTACTTATATTTTCTCGGGTTTTTCGATCGCTAGATTTTTAAATGTAAGTAATTTTTAAGGTTACTTCTTATAACATTAGGTAGGTATCCGCCAGTGAAAATCACCGTAAAAGCCTCTTAGGGCTCTTAGGGCTTATGCTACTAAAAATTAAAAAAATATATACAAAAGTTCTAATCGGTATGATACTGCTAATAAACCCTCAACATTGTTTAAAAAGTTGCATAAAGTATAATATATAAACACAATTTACCACTTTTTATTATTATTCCTTAGAACTATCAATCGTAGGAAATGAAAATGCTCTCAATAGAGGTTAAACCTGTACCATCTATCAAATAACCACTGGTTCATCATTCAATCATGTCGTAAGCAACGCAAAATGGCCTCAGATTTGTGTGACAGTACGAGAGTATTGATGTATAGTAAACGTTCTTTGACATCAAAATCATCTCTGACAGACGAACGGCTATGACTCGAATTGATTGAAATCATACATAAAATAGTATTTCCGTTAAAAGTAACGGGTTTTTTTAATATTGTATTTTATAGACACGAAAGTGTGTTAATTAATCTATCCTTGTTTCTCGCAGCTACGATATTATTTTACACGAAAAAAGGTGATAATAATAATTTCTCTTTTATATCTTTAAACTATATATTCCTCTATCTTTACTTATATGTAGTTCTGAGTCGAATCTTAATACATATAACATAATTTTTTTATTAATTTTTATTTGTTATAACATTCAATTTTTTTATAGATCTTATTGCAATAGTAATTATTTTCCATACAGAGGCCAAATCTATCTGTATGCCTTTGATCGCATCACGATTAAAAAAACATCGAACGATTTTGATGAAATTAGAAGTGATGATAGCTGGTTATTCGGATCAACGTATAGTATACTTTTACTATAAAAAATATCACATATCTGAGAAATAAACTTACCTAGGATAGGGAACTAGCCAGAAGAATAGTCACGTTAGTGACAGAGGTATTGTAAAACCCCTATAATTACCAAAAAAGTTGGGAGAAAAAAATAATGGCATTTGTCCTAAGGATACTTAGTTATCAAATTTAATACTACTACATTTGAGTTATTGTTAGGTTTGAGGATTAGGATATATCACTACATAGTATAAAACAAAGTCGCTTTCTCTGTCCCTATATCCCTTTGTACGCTTAAATCGTTAAAACTACGCAACGGATTTTGATGCGGTTTTTTAATAAATAGTGATTCAAGAGGAAGGTTTAAATGCATAACTAGCGGATCCCGCGGCTTTGCCTGTGCTAAATCTAGGAAAAATCCCAAGCAAAGCGAGGGCGAGTCGCTAGTATTTAGGATATATATATATAGATTTTGGTTATTGTTATTCTTTGGCAGATCCGACTACATAATTTTTATGCCGATGGTAAAATGGATTTAACTTCAACTCTAAGTACTGCTAGTTAAGTTTTTATTTTTTATTTTATTAGAGCTTGATGAGGGCAGAATGCTCTACTTCCGACTGCGTTCAAACCTTTGTCTCATCGAGATAGGCATCGAAGGAGGAAGATGGATCATGTATCGCGAAGAGTTCTGCGTTCACACGGTGTGTTACACGTTCGACCTAATTATTTTTTACTTATTCATAGTTAGATGTGGTATACAAATATTACATAATAGCTTGATTTAAATGCACAACGCTTGTTAATAAATATATATTCAATATATTTTTATGTAAAACTGTCGCAGAATTTTAAAAGGTTTACAATTACAATCAACAAATATTGTAAAGTACCTACTTTGATGTTAATTTGTCGAAATTTCACATTTAGTACACACTTTAAATACATCCGTATTATAAATATAATCATGGCTGGAGTACAAACATTCATGCTCATTACACCCCGTAGGGACTCGAACGCAGCAAGTAGAGCCAAAAAAAGCAGAAAACGGATTTATTATTATTTATATTTGATTTAAAAAAACTAAGTTATACATAACATAATCAGATAATGTTTGAGCTTATATATAAATCGTTAAGTACTAAAATTGTTATAATAATGATCATTAAAGAAAACAACAAAGGACTATGCGTGTAAAGATTACGTAGATATATAAGATAAGAGTTTTTTGTATGTAAATAACTTGATAATTATGCGTGTGATTTAATAGCTTATGTAATATATAACTACAAGGAACGAACGTGGTATACACCATTCACACGGCACTTCGTCGCACGCCGTCTGACGATTAGCGATGCGCATGCGTTGACGCAACGAAGCAACGGAAAACGCTTTAAATATGACAGGATAATATGAATAAGGAAGGCTTTATAGTTTAGTGCTTTTTGTAATAATAACTTTGCCATTATGCAAGTTTTTTTAATACTGTTTTTAGTATACGGGATTGGTTATTCTTATTTCCAAAGAATTCACTTATGTGGAAATGTATGGGTAAACTACTCTCATTGAGGTATATCTTAAGTGTAGAAGCGTGTTTATTTAATTTTGGAATATTACATGATCTGTAATTTTAGTATTAAACCTTTACGATTTTTTTAAAGTTATAGGATGGTTAAAATGGAACTTAAAAAAATTTACCTTAATAAAACTAGTAGGTACTTTAAGTTATTTTGAAGTCTTTGATACTTACGACTTCTTAACTAGAACATGACAAGGAACTTTGACTTAATAACGTTAATAATAATATAACGCTTATATATATATATATATATATATATATATATATATATATATATATATATATATATATATATATATATATATATATATATATATATATAGGTATTTCTTACACTAATTCTGTTTTATGTTTGTCCGTCTTTCTCCGAATTTTACACAAATAAGATCAAAAAAAATTGATGTTAATTATAAGTATATTAAATGAAACATACCTATAACTTAATCAAATAATCATAACAAACATAACTTTTGTGTTAACATTGATACTCTTAATAACTTATTATAACCCGTAGGGTATATTTCATCACTGTTAAACCCATTTCAGAGAGGGAAGATTTATTTTCACTGTATAATTTAAACAATGATAAATGCCTCAAATGAATCTGTCGGTACGAGACAAGATAACGGAACCGTGTACCTACAGGGTTATGAAGGGCTAGATGCGTTGCAAAAGTGCGTTTTCTATTTGTAAATAAAAGTATTCTTCTAGTAGTACAAGTGTAGTTTATTTTTATATTAATAACACTTTATTGTAGATAAAAATATGACAAGCTTAACTTTAATGCTAATAAACGAAAAAATAGAAAATCGGTTGACTTTGAGAGGAAAAGGGTATACTTGCCTATTTATACTACTTTCATTATTTTTATTGTCATTCTATTCCTACTACATCAAAACTTTCTGGACTCAGGACAATTAATTGATTAATTCTTTATTTATTTTGATATTAAAAACAAACATTTCTATTTTATCTATACTAATATTATAAAGCTGAAGTGTTTGTTTGTTTGTTTATTTAAACGCGCTAATCTCAGGAACGACTGGTCCGAATTAAAAAAATCTTTTTTTGTTGGATAGTCCGTTTAACGAGGAAGGCTATAGGCTATAGTACATCACGCTACGACCAATAGGAGCAATGAAAAATGTTGCAAAACGGGAGAAAAACATTTCTTTTAATTTTCAGCCTTTAGAACGCGAGCGGAGCCGCGGGAAAGGCTAGTTTATTTATATAGGTAGATTACAGATACTCTTGTATTACATTCATTATTTAACAATTTCATAACATTGCTCTCATATTCGCTTCGCTTCGACGCCGCAAACCAACATCCCAGTAATCGATAGCTTGTAAGGCCCTTAGTATTGGTGTTCCGCGTGTGTAACACAGGCAATACAATGATCGAGAGTATAAATGAATTACACTGTACTATAGGTACTATGTGGCTGCATTGTTGCTTATCTTCCAAAAGTACTTATGCCTAATATTCTAATTTTGTATCTAAAAATTGTTTAAATTGAAGTATGTGCGTAATTTATTAGGCCTGTATTAGCGATCACCCAAAAATCCCAAACTTTTTCAAATTTCCAAAACCAAAAAATCCGACCTTAATCGTTACGTCTCTTAACCTCGTTAGTGGTAGTGTACAAAAAAGAAAATCGGTGGACCAAATGAACAGTATATATCTAATAATTTTACACATGTATACTATATAGTACACCACTCTTCTTTTTGACAAACGATAGGTAACATTTTATTTACGTATACTAAGGTAATTTAATTCATACTAACTTATGTAAGAATTAAATTACCCATACATATTTTTAGTATACAGAAAATCTCTTATATTTACAGGATCATGTAAAGTAAGACAAGTGGTAATCATGATAGAAATGATTCGCACATGAAAATATCAGATATGCGAGACCCGGATTTGAACCCGCATCACTCGGTTATCCAAGCGACGCGTTACCGCTGGGCTACCACTAGACCAGGATAATTGTACATAATTATATAAAAATACATATAAATATCATGAAACGTATGTCGTATCATTACACAATAATTCGAAATTTGATCTCATTAGATTGAATCATTTCGTAACATTAAACGACTACTAGTTATAGCGGAAATAAAAGCGATCTGGTTGCTTGGTAGCTAATTAAAATGTCCTAAGCTAGCAAAATTCTATAAAAATATATACTTCATACATAATATATTTACTCAATTGACACACTTAGTTGATATAACTTATACATAGGTAGTAAATGTTATAATTCTACAAGCATTACATCATTACGATTAAAAAGTACCTATGTTTAACAAGTAGTATTGCGTTATATCGCCGGAATTTCACAGTTAGTTAAAGATCTCAGCAAAAGACTATCGGCGGAAAACGGAATGAGGTGTCATCATTTTTCATATTCAATTAATAAGTGAAACGAACTGTATATTTGCCCAGATTGGCACTAACTATTTTTATAACTTAGCTTCGAATTACGAAACAATTATTCTATAATACTTTCTTATGTTATTAAGTATTCAAAATTATAAATAAAACTATCTTTAATATTGTAATAATTATAACTATATTAGCTAAAAATAAGTTAATAATATTGCTATATTTATAATATAATTTTAAAATTTAAAATGTTGAGAATTAAAATATATAATTTTATAAGTTATTTTGATGCCATTTTGGATTTTTTGTAAATTGTGGGTAGGCACTGTCTGTAACAAGTATATAAACCCCTGAGACGTCAAATAAATCAGTCTCTCCCGCGACCATGTGCGCTGTAAAGCATTCGAAACGTCGGGAACCAAAAATCAAAATAAATCCGCGACAAAATTCTAAAATATAGTTTTATTTACAATTATTCTATCTATCGATCTAAGTGAATCCTGGAAACAGTTTGCTACTTGCGCTGAATAACTTGGGTATTTCATTCGTACTCATAGAAGAACATTTAAAGTATTTTTATTTATTTAGGCTTATTTATAACTTTCTAATTATTTATTACTACGTCATAATATGCTTATATTTTGCAGATTTATATCAACAATAAGATGAATAAATACTCTTTTACAATACATAGAAAAATTTTGCTTTGGAAGACGAGATATCGATTTTTCTCGCTTACACGAATTCGTCATTTTATTTCAATTTCTCATTTAAAAAAGTACCTTAGTTTTTGTTTACTTCAAATAGACGTTGGTAATGTTTAATTAGCCGTCTGACAGGTATTAGCCCACATTGCCACAGTGTGTGAACAGTTGTCGACATAGCCGTTAATTCATATAAACATTTACAAATATTAATAATAATACTAGTATATATAATAATATATATAATTTAATAATAATACTAGTATTACAAATGTTACAATTATATGTAATCGATGTTAAGTGTTAACTAGAGTTTCATAATGTAAAATTTAGCTATGCCTTAAAAGGCGAAAATCTAAACTCAAGGGGCTCTCAATATGCGAATGACAACAGGTTTGACGCAGTTTGTAGTGACCCTACTTTCTTACGCCAACAGTCCCGGGTTCGAGTCTCGCTGGGGGCATTAATTTGTTAAACTTGGATGTCTGTACTCCAGTCATGGGTGTTTATATGTATAATATTATGTATGTATTTAAACTTATATAGGTAGTATTCGTAACACAAGTTTTATAGATTACCACGGAACTAGATGGCGTTGTGTGTAATAATGTCCCAACATATTTGTTTATTTATTTTTGTATAAAATTAATAAAATGGCAATTAGCACATTCACCAATATAAACTTACTCCTATTTCTATAGATAATTTCAAAATTTTAAGCACATGGTTTCTCCATGTCACCGTAATATCTCTTACAAATTAGTCGAAATGTGTAAAAGGTGAAAGAATGTAGCAAAATGTATTCAATAGCTAGTAGTGTTCTTATACAGACATTGTAAGTGGGATAGCGGTACTTAGCGCTGCGACTATTTCAACGAGACCAGGTCAAATATAAATACCATATAAATTAATTACTAGTAGAGCTAGAACAAAGATTAGTAAGGTTTTTTAATAATTCAAGCCTTTTCACTTGCAAGACCTTCGTCTTCTGTAAGGTATTTGAGGTAATGATATGAAGAAGATTAGGCCGTTCTTGGGTTGACGGACTACATTATATATTGGTGAGGCTTACAAAGCAACTTGTACTATTACGTCCTTATATCATCAAAGATAATGTAAGGCTTCCTATTACAAAAAAAGAGATTACAGAAATGAATCAATTTTTTCGAACTAACTTTTCACATCTTATGTTCACTAACTCTTTCTTTCTAATGTTTTCTATAATTAACACGGTTAAATAAATATGTTACCGTAATAAAAACAATTTATCAATTACAGAAACAGTACATTTTTCCGGGATAAACTTTTGCCTATGTACCATTTCAGACTGTAATTGATCTATTACTGCTAAATTTCATTTCTTCCTCAATGTTTTCCTCTTTATGATATAAGTATAGGCTCGCGAGTCACCCTTGCTTTGCTTGGGTTCATCCCTAGGTTTAATATATAAATAAAATTTCTACCTCCTCCTTTATTGAAGTTGGTTTAAAAGTAGCCTAAGTTACGCCATATAACATTAGCTATTTGCGAGTGAAAGTCCCGCCAAAATTGGTCCAGCCGTTTCAAAGATTACACGGAACAAACAGACAGACAGACAGACAAAAAATTTAAAAATTGGCTTTTTGTTGCTAGTATTATAAATACTGAAAGTATTTACAATACTAGCAACAAAAAATTTAATGTGCATTTAATGTGCATTTAAAAATTAATGTGCATTTAGTGAAAAGCTGTTAATTTAAAGCTATAATTTTATATATTATTTATATGTATAGATTAGTATAGATAGGAACCAAGTAGTCAATACGAGTGTTTATTAGTATTAGGTTAATTACTTGATATGAAATAACATTTATTAACGATTTAATTCCAATCGCCCGCATTCGATGAGTTCAATGACCTTTCGGCAAGTAGCGCGCGGAGATTTGGAGTAAACCTCGGTTTTGACTTTTGAGCACTTTATAATGTCTTTCTAATGAATCAATCTGTAGCTGTGAACCGCGTGTTTATACTGTAGTCACTGGTTCGATGCCAGGGTGGACCATGTGGGTCATGACCTTATCTTGATGAACCCCATAAAAAGGAAAAGTATAATATTAGCTCATATATTGTATAGGGTTTTCGATATTTTATTACATTTAAAATAATTTACACTAATATTATAAAGCCGAAGAGTTTGTTTGTTTGGTTTAACGCGCTAATCTCAGGAACTACTAATAGGAGCAGAGCAGCAATGAAATGTTGCAAAAATGTGAGAAAAATATTTCTTTTGATTTTCAGCCTTTAGAACGGGAGCGTAGCCGCGGGAAAGGCTAGTATTAAATAAAAATACATTATCAGTATTGATTATTTTCAAAAAAATAGTACCTAGGTATTACTTTTGTTTTTAACCGACTTCAAAAAAAATTCAAAAAAGGAGGAGGTTATATGTTCCGTTGTATGTATTTTTTTTTTTTTTTTTTTATGTATGTTCACCGATTACTCCGCCGTCTGTGGGCCGATTTCAAAAAATTTTCTTTTGATTGGTAGGGTATAGTTCCGAGGTGGTCCCATTGTCACCAAGTCAGGATCTGATGATGGGATCCCAGGGAAATCGAAGGCAACTCTCAAAATTTACAGGCACCTATTATGTTTTTGATATATTTTCTAAACCCGATAAAGCTTTTACGTATGAAAATCATCATCTCATGTGGATGAGCTGATGATGGAAGGTAAAATTCCTCAACAGTTGTTTTTTATGTGTTTTCACCGATTTCTCCGTGAATTGTGGGCCGATTTTAAAAATTTCTTTTTTGTTCGGTAGGGTATACATTCAAGATGTTCTCATTGTCACCAAGTCAGCATCTGATGATGGGATCCTAGAGAAATCGAGGGCAACCCTTAAATTTTATCGGCACTGATTACCTTTTTCATATATTTTCTAAAGCTGTTCAAGAATTTGTGATGATGTAAGGGATATATCCTCAACGATTAGGAGTTGAAAGAAAATTCTTGTAAATTATACGTAGTTATGAACTGATAGTCGTATTCCTTCAGGATATTAGGTGGATTGATAATAGAAGGTAAATCTTATTAACGTCTACGAGTTACGTGGAAAAATAGACGTGGACAAATCTCGATTGACTATTGTCGTTCATTTCAAAACTTCGCTGACTTATTGGAGCAGTAGTTTAGTTAGCCTTCCAATATCTTATTTAAACATAATAATTTCCACAAAAAAATTTAAAATAAATTATTTTTTAACAAAAATGAAAACCGACTTCAAAACGCTACAAATCGAAACTAAAAAGAAAAAAAAAATTTTAATTACTTAGTTATTGTTGGAGTCGGTGCCAGCCAAAGCAAAATAATCTTAATACAATTTAATTAATGTATCAATTTGTAAATATAATCAAAATATCCGTTCGAAAGGTTATTGCAAAGGTAGGATAAAACTGTCCTTCTTGGCTGGCACCGACTCCAACAATAACTAAGTAATTAAATTTTTTTTTTTTCTTTTTAGTAGATAAAACTTTTGAGAAACAATAAGCATTGGCCAATTATTGACATTTTAATTGGCTTTGTAGTGACTCTACTTGCTGCGTTGGCGGTCACGCGTTCGAGTCCCGCTGGAGGCAACCATTTGTTAGATTAGCACGAATGGTTTTACTCGAGTTATGGGTTATCATGAAACTAGAAGGTGCTGTGTGTTAACTTCATTTCCTCGACTGTTTTATGAGAATATAAAAAATATAACATATCAACGTAACGTAGGTATTAAACTGATGTCTAGATGAAACAACTAAAAAATTGCCTAATTTTTACGTAAATCAAAAGCGTTAGTTTCCACCTACACTTGCCAAATACTGATATGGTACGTTTCTTTTGAAATATGCACAGTAGGTTTATAAGCCTCAATCATAAAATCTGTACAACTTGATATAAATAATATACAACAAGATATTTAATCAATATTATTATACACTATTTAAACATATTTTATTTTATTGTTTTTAGTAAGTTAGTTTTTAGTAAGTTAAAATAACAATAGGCATGATTCTGCTTCAATTTCTATAAAGAATAAGTGATTTTTTGTAGATATTAGTGGTTATTATATTTTAAGCATAAGCTCTTTCCATCAAAATAAACTTAGTAAAATTTATTAGCTTTTTAAATGTATTCACTTCACTACATAGTATAAAACAAAGTCGCTTTCCGCTATCTGTCTGTCCCTATATGTGCTTGGATCTTTAAAACTACGCAACGGATTTAGATGCGGTTGTTTAATAGATAGAGAGATTCAAGATGATGGTATATATGTATAACAAGCAGAACCCGCGACTTCTCTCGCGGTAAATCTAACAACGAACCCAAAAGAAGCAAGGTTGAGTCGCTAGTGTTACTTTAATGAGTAATTACTACATAGTATAAAACAAAGTCCCATTCTCTGTCCCTATATCCATATGTATGCTTACATCTTTAAAACTACGCAACGGATTTTGATGCGGTTTTTTTAATAGGTAGAGTGATTCAAGAGGAAGGTTTATATGCATAACTAGCGGATCCCGCGGCTTTGCTTGTGCTTAATCTAGGGAAGAGCCCGAGCGAAGCGATGGCGAGACGCTAGTCTTAAATAAATGTTTTCTATTTAAAACATTGTTTTATTTTAAAACAATATTGTTTAGCTTCACAATTTTCTATCTCTCACACTCGGTCTAAATTATTTCCTAATCTGGACGTAGGTATTACGTAGGAGGTATGCCTATTCTGAATAAGTAAATGTTTTTGATAAACAAGTTTATTCCATAACACTTTGTTATTGAAATTTTACAAGCACTTCTGACTTTTTCATTTGAATTACGGGTATATAAATATTATGTACAATGTATGTTATATAATAAAGAAATTTTGTTATCAAATTAAATAATAAGATAAACTTAATAAGTATCTTCACTCAATTTACTGGAAAAAAAATAAAAAATTGAATTCACTGTAAAAAGTTAATTTAAAAAACGAAAACTACTTTCATTTATACACTTGCAATTACGTTGTACGAAATTCTACAAAAATCAGGCTTGACGAGACTAAAATGAATATCAAATTATAAGTTACATGATAGGTATTTCACCGTATTTATACAAGTAGAAAAGGAAATATACCGACCTATATTTTACTACTTCACCCACCGTATAGTCCCAGATTCTTTAAAAGCATATGGGTGATGGGCTTTAGTATATACTAGTAATTAGATAGTTAGATTTAGCGAGCGAAGCCGCGGGTTTCGCTAGTGTGGTATACATATAAGACTTCCTCTTGAATCACTATCTATTTAAAAAAACCGCATCAAAATCCGTTGCGTAGTTTTATAGATCTAAGCATACATAGGGACAGACAGACAGCGAGGCGACTTTATTTTATATTATGTAGTGATGATATCCATAATTGTATATAGAAGTATATACTTCATATTACTACTACAAATACCTACTTTATTACATTCTAGTGAAGAAAACGTGACTTGATTTTCAGCTTTTTCTTTTCGCTTTTACACAAACATAGGTATTTTTATTTTATACTCTCATTACAAATTTAATTTGATGCTACTTATAACTGCTTACTTTAAATGTCTGCCTATTTAGAAATTTTGTGTAATATGAAATATCGTTGGAGAGAAAAAGAAAGCTTGGTAATAAATAGGAAATGAAAGTTTAATTATGAAAATGTTATAAATTTCATCTTTGTAATAACTTATATGTATGAGTATGTAAATAGATAATTGTTAATATAAATACTTCAAAAAATTTATTATAATAATTAGAAATATGAAATATGTTTTACTGATAACACTTTATCCAAAATAATTCATAGTTTTCACCGTCCCTGATAATTTAATCAATATGGTAATAAAACGAAAATTTAAAGAAGAAATTATTAAAACCGATCAATTATTGGCAAAATTATTAATTACAACTAAAAATAACATTAAAATCTATAAAATGAGTATAATGACTAATAAAATATAATACTATTAAATTATAATACTATAAGTGGGTACCTGTCTTTTTGCGGGATAACGTAAGTTTTAAAACAAATCACAACACAACACTCCACAGCACTCGCGATACGTGCGTCGCTCAGCGCACTCTGCCCCGTTATGCGCATGCGCATCGAAACCGCCATAGATTATGGTACTATGGTACAGATGCTGCATTGATAGATCAAGATGCAGATGAAACTTCCGAAAAGCCTTGTTTAGAGCTTTTAAAGGTTGAAGAATTGTTTAAAATGTGCTATCTTGTTCATTTAAAATAAAGCACTTTTTACAATTAAAATAAATGGTTAAATAGAGCATATTAATTCCTTTCAATTAATTTAGAGTTTAATGCTTTAAAAATGAGAGCGATGAGTTAACTTTTCTCCTCACGCTAGTGGTATTTTTCTATACTAAGTACCAATTAAATGCCTAAATCTACATCTACGATACAACTCTTTGCCATGTGCAGGTTATCAATGAAGATGGTGGAAGCTATCGAGCTCGAGTCGAGGGAAAGTGGACGAAAGGTAGGTTATGGTCACGTCTGAGATACGCAACGCAAAGTAACGCAACTTGATCAAATTTTATAAATAATATAAATTTATTACATACTTGTCATCATTATTATTACGAGATCTTTTTTAAATATTTGTAAGTATATTTTTTCATTTGTTTATAATTAAAAATGCATATATTTTTTTAAACTATAAATAAAAAAGGAGGAACAAAATCAAAATCAAAAATATAATCTGTATGAAGGTATAGTATGTGATATTATACATGTTTATGATATATACTCCCAATTGTAATTTTAATTGTAATAATAGATTGTAATCCTAACTAATATTATAAATGCGAAAGTAACTCTGTCTGTCTGTCTGTCTGTCTGTTACGCTTTCACGCCTAAACCGCTGAACCGAATTCGATGAAATTTGGTACACAGATAGAGAAGACCTTCAGAAAGGACATAGGCTACTTTTTATCCCTGTAATCCCACGGGAACGGCAACTACGTGGGTGAAACCGCGGGGCGCAGCTAGTAGTAAATAAATAAAAAACTCCACAAGATCAGGAGTCTGAAGTGTCTAAATTAGGAGTAAGAACTGTACGCTTACTTAACAATTTAAGCACCTAATAAATACTTAATACATTTACGGGTAAAATTTCCATGCCTTTTGTATTCATAGAAGTGTGAAAGGAGGATGAGGAAAAGAACTTAGATGAGAGTGAACTTTTGATGATATCCGGGATCAACGTCTCCATGAGGCGCGGACAGAACATTACCGATCATGCGTAAATAGTCCGACGACTTGAACAATATTGACCGCTTCTATAATGTATCAAAACTTTGTAATGATGACACTTGGTTTTATTATCTAGATGGTTTAGCGTCAGTAAAGCCACGACACGGGTTCCGTTACTTAAAATAAATAAAATTTCTACCTCCTCCTTGTTTGAAATTGGTTAAAAAGTAGCCTGAGTTACGCCTTATAAAGCTATCTGCGAGTGAAAGTCCTGTCAAAATCGGTCTAGCCGTTTCAGAGATTAGCCGGAACAAACAGACAGACAGACAAAAATTTTAAAAATATCATATTATATACTATCATATGAATGTAGTAAAATGCTTTTAATTTGGAATTAAAAACAGACACTCCAATTTTATTTATATACTATTACGTTGCTACATTTTAGTAAGAAGATCTTTTTATAAGATAAATAATTCTAACCATTGATTTCATAAAACTCTCTTAGTTAACGAGGCGCATTCCACGATAAGAACGATATTTTCCGAAATCTTCAACAATTCATGTTTCATTTCTCGGTAGACACGTAGGTTTCATGTTTTAGCGAATTTATACAAAACCTTGATAAATTAAACTCCTAAACCTTCCTCACAAACCACTCCATCTATAGGTAAAATCCGCGTGAAAATCCGTTCAGTAAATAATGGTTTTATCGCAAACAGACAGACAGACGCGCAAAATAAATCCAATTTTTAGGTGAAATCGTACTGATAATATGATGATATAACTAAGATATGGATTTAAAATAAAATTCATATTTTTATTAATGGCTATCCAAATTCGAATGACATACTCGTATCTTTTATTTCATTGCTTATTTGGTTTTCTACGTACTACTAAACTGATTCTCTTAATACTATGAAAATAATACAATGACTATGGATTACAAATTACTTATAACTACGGATGTCACTTTATTGCTTTTATCACATATTTGGTAAGTGGCGCCGAAGCAGCGCGATGCACTCGCCCTTATATGTACGATTATCGGCTATTCATATAATATGGATCCTAGAACCCAATTGTCTAAACACAAATTCACAATTTATAGTAATATATAGATTTGTTCTTTGCAAAGGGATATATTTTTCCTTTGATAATTTTTATATAGAAATATAAGAGACCCGTGACCATTCACGGGATAGACTAAGATATTGTCATCTCAGAGGTTTATACACTTGTTACAGAGAACCCTCGACAAAATCCAAAAAGATAGTTTCATTTAAAATGTCAAATATTCGCGTAAACCCATGAAAATATCTTATGTTATCTGTTTATCTCGAAAGTAATTTAATAGAAATCAAAAGCTTAACCTCAATCTTGCTCCGTATCTGTCGCCTTCTCACGTTCTCGTCCTTGACAATCGCATACTAATAAGATGCACATCCTGTCTGAAATATTGGTGTTAGAGAAAGAACTTTCGTACAAGTTGACGTCAGCTGACGTGATCTGCCTGTGAATATTTCCTGGTGAGTTATGTGGATAAAAGCCGCTATTCACGTACTGTCTGATCAGGCAGATTGGTCCATAGTCGACTAAGTTTTAGGGTTCTGTATAAAGGGTAAAATGCCCTATTACTAATACTACGCTGTCTGTCCGTCTGTCACAACGCTGTCTCTTATAAACCGTGATAGTTAGAGTTGAAAAGTTCACAGATGATGTATTTCTGTTGCCGCTATAACCACAAATACATAAAAAACACAGAATGATTTTTTTCCATTTTTACAGATAATGGTACGGAACCCTTCGTGCGTGCGTCCGACTCACACTTGGCCTTTTTTTAATTATATGGCAACGATAGTACAGAAGGTCTCAGTCGGTTTGAAGTCCACAATGGGCTTATGGTGGTTAAGTCCAGAGTCAAAGTCGGACCGCGATTGAGACCAGAGGTCTGAATGCCACTCTTTAAAAAGTGACAATATTCGGCAATCAAGTGTTTTTGGTGGAATCTTTCGAAGTTGATGTTAGGTTTATTGTTGGAAAGGCGCAGAGTTGCAATTTGCACGTATTCAATTTGCCAGATATGCTAAGTTACGGAATACGGATCTATTTTCGCTGTTGGAGAAGACGCCTAAACAATATGTATACTTACTATATACCTACGTACTAATCCGATGTAAGGATGTGAGATGTCTATCATGAATCAGCTCATGTAACAAACATTTTTAACTAACACATATTATGACATATTATAGGTACTAACTTGATTTTGTGACAGGGTTGAATTATAATTTATATACTATATAAATTATTCTGTAATTCAAAGTAATTCTGTGAAAATCCGAAAAGATAGTTTTGCCAAGATAGTGTCGAAAAATAGTTTTTTTTATTAAAAACTAGTAGGTAGATAATAGTAAGTAGGTACATTTTACCACACAAACATTTGTGCATGTTTTTGTTCATGACAATGGATTTTATTTAAGTACTTTAGTAGGTACTTACGTAGTTTACTTTATTTCCTTTATGACATAATTTTAGCAAATTTCTCGTGTGTAAGGAACGATAAGACTATCGTTAAGATAGGCAACATTGTATCAGCTGCTTCATTATACATATATTTAATGATTTTAACACAACGAATAAAGAAATGTAACAAGCGGGTTCTAAGTAAGAGGTTTGAACTATATTAGTTCATTGGTTTTTCGTGTTTACTTATAAGTAAACAATAATAAACCTCTCCGCTTTTTTTTCTGTACTTTTATAATAGTTTTTGGCTTAATTGTTATCGTTTAATAAGAAATTCAAAATTCATATTTTTTGCTCAAATTTTTAAAAACGTCCATCGTGGTAATACTATTATAGTTATTTTAAAGCTAAAGTCTGGAGCAACTAATTATGTTTCTTGTTATGGAGTTACCTCCATTAGACATGTAGCGATGTACCCGAGCGAAGCCATAATATTACACATAGTCGTTAGTCGGACTATAAATATAAGTTTTAACTACATACCTAAATGTGGAAATATTTGCTTTTTCAAATCAAATCAAATCAAAATATTTTATTTAGCATAAAAATTGTTACAATTTCTTACTGAACGTCATGAGTCTACCACTGTTAGTTCGCTAAACAAATTTTGATAAAATTTCGCAAGCATGTAGATTGCAACAACGTAGGATACCTTTCCTCTCCGCCTTACAAGTCAGTGAAACTACGTGAGATATCTTATTATATTATGATGCAAAAAAAAGACACGCAGGGTGAGTCTGCAATTTAGGATCTAAGTAAAGAGAGTGCCAATATGAAAACTAAGCAACTACATAACACAGCAAGGTAGAGGAAGAAAGCAAATCTTAAATTCGTTTGTTTGTTTGGTTGAACGCGCTAATCTCAGGAACTACTGGTTCGATTTGAAAAATTCTTTTTGTGTTTGATACTCCGCTTATCGAGGAAGGCTATAGGGTATATTATATCACGCTAATAGGAGCGTAGCATCAATGAAAAATGTTGCAAAAACGGGAAGGGTGGGCGTTAGTTCTGCGAGGCATCATACCGCGCGCGACTCTGAAGGAATTTGGTTTCCGGTCTTTACAATTCGTGCGAAGCCGCGGGAAATGCTAGTATAGTTATATGTTTTAATAGCGATAAAAATTAACCCAATAAAAAAACCAAGAAGAAGATAACTGAAATTTTAGATCTGCTGTATCCACTCGTATGAGAACCGTGAGTGTTTCCGATTGTAAATAAATACATTTGAATTTCCGTTGACATTTTAAAATATCATTGAGATTGTAAGGATACGTTATTATAAAATATTTTACAAGATAATATCAACCTACACCTTATACATGTTAAGGTAACATAGTAGCCTAGAATTTATTTGTACATACTATTCTATACAGAAATGATTTGCATAAAAAATACAATCGTTATCGGTATATACTATGTAAGTAAACTTTATTAAACCTTCACGATGAAACAGTAAGTACAAATATGACCTAGAATAATAGAAGAGTACCTACCTACTATTGGGGTAGTGGATAGACTAGAGACGAAATTAAGCGTAGCGGGTAGCGTCTGGCAATCCGGCTGGGCGTGTAGCCAAGAAACGTACAAGGAGGTGGCCTACTTCGGTTTGGTGGTGTGGCATGGGGGTTGCTACAGGTACTGGCTACCTGCTGGTACTAGGCTGTTCTCTGAAAAACAAAATCCATCCTCTCGAGGGGGCTTCGCGAAACATATCTTGCCCATATCAAAAGTTTAATTCGAACAGGCGACTACTCGGTACTCCTACAGGCTGAGCCAAACATATTTATAAAATTAAAATAAAATTGAGCAAGCGTTCATTAAACCATTATTATATCTTTATTAAATCTAGCACCTAAAACAGAAATAATAATCTTTAGTAAGATTACGTCAGTTTCCGCGGAGGTGCCTATGACGCCTACTTACACCAAATACGGGCCTGGTCAAACTGGCTGTTGCAACATATTTGTAACACATAAATAATTTGTCATAATGTTTTTTAATATATAAATTTTATGTTCTTATTTATCTCATTTTTAAATAAACATATAATATACTAGAGACACAACCTCGCTTCGCTCGAGGTCATCCCTGGCTCAGTTTTAACAGTTATGGATTTCTCAGAAATGAGATATTTTCCTGCAATTAAAAGCGTCCTCCATATGTTGACTCGGATAGCTTTTATCATACCAAATTTCATCATAATCTATCCAGTGATTTTCAGGTCAGACAGACAAAAATTCTAGTCTATTTATTTACGACAGATAAATAATACATACATACGAAGACAGTTTAACGACACGTTTGGCTCAGTTGGTACTTGGTGACCCTACTTTTTGCGCCAGCGGTCGCGGGTTCGAGTCCCGCTGGGGGCATTCATTTGTTGAGCACGAATGTTTGTTTTCTAGTCATGGGTGTTAATATTTATATTATGTATGTATTTAAAAACTTATATGTATAGTATATCAACTATCTGGTATCCGTAATACAAGCGTCGTAGCTTACCACGGAACTAGATGGCGCTGTTGTAAAAAAAAATGTCCGAACATATGTAACACACATTCAAATTTGAATAAAATTTGAATATATTAGGTCTAGCAGAATGAAAACATAACACGTATACGAAGTCAAAAGCAAATCCAGGGGCACAGGCGAGTATGCAAAATACTGGCACGTACTACGATCGAGTCGGTAGAAATTCCTAAAAGTTTAATAATTAGGTTCATAATTCCAAGATGCCACCGCAATTATCTTTATGAAAGGGCGAAAACAAAGGACGAGATTATCTGATGTGTTGTAAAATGAATTGAATGCTGGAACCACACAAATTCTTAAAGTGCTGAAGAAATATTTTACTAAATATTCTCGTTACTGATATAACATTTGACGTTAAATGTCTTTAAATATAATATTTATTTGATACTTAATAGGTACCATTTTCATTTTTGGTCAACTTTTTACAGCAGTCTTGAAAAAGTATGAATGAGGTGTCATTTGATTCAAAATGACATGTACCTAGATAATTTTTTTGAAAAAAATTAAATTCCAATTGAAAAAATTGCAAAATTATAAACAATGAACTGAAACAAAAAAGGGGTTTAGTTTTTTGCATACATCTCAAAAGCTAATTGAGATTTTGAAAATCTAAAACATGCCATGACATTTTTTTGTTTTTTTTTTAACTTTTAATATAATAGTCTTAAATTATATGGTCTAAACAAACATAAAAGTTTCATTTTTTCTATATTTTCACTTTATGTATTAGGGATGCATCCAAGCAAAGTTGGAGTTTTTAGGAGAATAGAAACTTTTGCTTTTGCTAAAAATAACTTATAAGTACGTCAGGTCGTAGTGTACACTGTACTATCCTTTCCAGTCTACGTATCATTGGTGGTCTGTTCTCTACTGACATGCTATGAAGGCTTTAAGAAGCTTTAATTAAATTGAATCTGAACACATTTGAATACAACCATCTCAAAATCTCAAGAAATATGTTTAGTATTTTATTGTACAAACAATAGTAGTATACTTCACATTAACGTAGTTTTGTTTAATTTCACTAACATAAATCACTTATTTTATGGCAATCGTTTAAATATGTAACTTAACATATTGAACCATAAAACTGTCGATTATTTTGCTTTTAATCTATAATATATGTTAGTATTTGTTTTCGTAAGATTTTGACCTCGTCTCGTCGATGATCTTGCGAAAAGTAATGTTATTAATGCTAAATCTATAATTAAATATTAAGAGCTAGCTTGTATCCCAGCAAAATGTTCCGTATCTCCATTTCTCTTTGTAAGATTAATATAAAAAAATAAGCTACCTTATGTACTAAGTTTAATGTACATGCCATGTATATGTATGTATGTATGTATGACATGTAACTACATTATTAATTTAAGGCTGCGGTACTAGCCAACGGCCTTGAGGATCTGGGCGGAGCCTGTCATATTCCCCGCGCCACTCGCTTTCCCTCCGCTACATTTTTACGCGCGCATTTTATGTCAGGCCGCTAGACCACAAGGTACGTCGGCCGCCGGCGAGTGGCTTACCTACCGAAAGTCGGATTTCTTTTTTTTTTATTTTATTTTCCAATTATTAGTGTAGACATAATAAGCAGGTAATTTGTAGAAAAATGTTTTTAATAACATATTCGAGCAATTTATTTAAAAAAAAATGTGTGGCAATCAGGGACTGCCGCGGTAAAGCTATTGCATAGCATTTTTCATCAACTTATGCAATTATAAAAAACGACACGAATAATAATAGAAAAAAGAGTATTTAATACATTGAAAGTTTTATTATAAAGCATTATCTAGTTAAATAAAGTTTATTTAAATATCATAAAAAATATTTTTACATAAATAAATTAATTATTATTTGTATCTATTATTAATTTATTTGAACATTTGTTACATATTAAATAATAATGTAAAAATTTATCTTATTTTATGATGTAAATAAATAATACATACCGGCAACTAACCTCAAATTCTACAAACGTACTACTCAAAGTAATATTATGTAGAAACAATTTTTATCACTTATATTATCACAGTAAATTATCTTTCAATCAATAGTTGAACACACCGGTCCGATCACCGAAGTTAAGCAACGTCGGGCGCGGTCAATACTTGGATGGGTGACCGCCTGGGAACACCGTGACGTGACCTGACGTTGGCTTTTTGTTTTTAATTTTGCAAAAATTCATTTTATTTCAGTCCTCAAACAATATTGTCATATGTCAATTATAATTTTTATTGATAATTTTTAAAAAATCGCTCGACGGATTTCGATAAAATTTAAATGGGACCTGGGTAGTAAACCCTTCGCAACCAAAAAAATCCAAATCGGTTCAGGCGTCTTCGTGAACATACATAAATAAGAAGATTCCGTTCACCTCCGCCTATTTGGAAGTCGGTTAAAAATACCTAGGTAGTTTTTGAAGGTAATAGGCAAAAAGGGAACGGAACACTCACCCAATTAATTAAAATGAAACTGTTTTTTGACTTTATAAGCAAGTTTTTTATTCACACATAATATTGAAGTTATTGAATCGCAGTAGTATTTCAGAAAGGTTAAAAATAAGAATTCTTGATAATTTAAGTTTTTATTAAACACACTAGTATATTATACAGATTACAATAGCTGACACAAGAGAAAGAATACATTTTTTACGAAGTATTAATACAGTATTTATGAAGACTCACTAAATTAGTTTACGAAGACACCTTAAATTTATAATAATAAAACCTTTTATTTTCTATAAATATTATAAAGTATTACAATATGCATCTTGTTTTTAAAAAATTCCTGGGGCTCCCCAATATTAATTAAAAATTATTTACTATATTAATATTTCTTTTATGGCTTCACTGGCAGCCATGTACTCGGCTTAAGTAGTGAATAAAGCCACACCACAGTGTTTTGTTTACGGCTTGACCAAGTGACTAGACCCCCATTCCTTAAAAATAAATAGCCTGTGTTAGAATTCCTACTATCTAAGTCACCAGCATAGTCAGAATCAGAGTAGCCGACTAAATCTATACTACCTTTATACACAATAGACTTTTCTTTTGTATTTATTCAGTAATGAAGGATTCTTTTAAATGCAGTTACATGTGAAGGACCTGGATCATTTATATACCTACTTACAACATTAAAATTGACACAGAAGTCAAAAACAATAATGCTCCCACTGCTTCTCTATATGGAAAATTAACAGACACATTACTTGTATTCTTACATAAATGTACTTTATGTCAGCAGGAGTACTGCTACTTCTAGCATCTGACAAATTAAATTTATTTATTATTGACTTAATATAATGTTTTTATTTATACTTATTATTATATTCCATAGTTTTATTTATTTCCATACTATAAATGAGTTAAAATTTAATAACTTTATATTAAAATTTTGTTTGAGACCACTTCATATCATAGACAAAATAATTTTACTTTTACTTAATAATAATCCATATAAACATAAAGAATTAAAAAACTTTGACATCATTAAGAGATCCAACTGATGATTTGAACCCATAAGTAGATAAAAATGAACAAAATTTCTTATTTCAACATCTAGAAGATTGAGTCCATATATGGATTTAACTAACTTACATACTTTTGTAGGTCCGGCTTCCACTCCCTCTGGCAGCTCCATGTATATCTCCTCAGATAACTTACCATACAGGAAGGCCACATCAAACTATTCTATGTGTAGGTCATCTTACGCTGCAATGCTAGGTAGAAAGAGTAACCTAATGGAGTTGTACCTGCAAGTGGGTGAAAAAGTATCATAATGTTAATACCACTAATAGAACTAATGAACTTCTTTCTTACACGCATATTTTCCTGTCTCTCGTAAAGTATGTAGATAATTATTCGTATGTTGATAGTGATGGGGTTTTTAAAATAATTTAATGATGTCATGTTTATAATAATTAGAAGTAAAGTAGTCGCTAAAAATCTTTTTTTAATTCTCTCTGAAAGACAAATTAAATATAATTTATTAGTTTTTTTTGTAAATAAATTATACAGATACTTTTCTGATAAACCTAAGCATTTTATCGAACTATAGTAATTGAGAATGATAATATTATTACTATGATCAAAATTACACAAAATTACATGACTATCGAGTTTCGCGTCACTTTCTAGGGGTGCATGACCTTAGCGAACTTCGCTTGCGCGAACATATGATGGTTTTAAAACTAAAATAATTTACTGTGGCTTCATTTTTGAATATTTTCAATTAGTTTTTTTGTATTCGAGTCGTAATTTTTTATAGTATATGTGGTTTGAAGGAACGTTTATCAAGCAATAATAAGCAATAGCATCCAACATTCACATAGGTACCTCCTTACATAATTTCATTTCAATTCAAATTAAAACAGGTAGGTAATAGGTATATGACTATTACAATAATTAGAGTTATAAACATCACTTACCTTCTCCTCTCTCATTTTGGCAGCAAGTTCACGCAAATCATTTCGTTTTTTTCTTGGCATGATGTAATACTGTAACACTGGTAGGTAGGTTTTCTGTTGATTCACAAAATATGATATGCAAGTCGGGAACAAGTTCACGCGTAGGAATAGGAACGTAGGTCCGTCATCTAGTAATGCGTGAGCGGCACTGAGTTTGATGGGCGGTGACGGCATCCACGCGTCCCTCGCCCCGCGCAGGGCGACTCAGTGGCTTGGAAGTAAAAGCCGTAAGCGCCAAAACTATTTCTTTAAATTTAGAGAGAAAGATTCAAATAATATTTATTTATACTTTGGCGAAATTTTAGCACTGACTTTGAAATATTTTTCAATGTAAGTTTCAAGTTAATAAGTTATATTCAGCCAAACAAGAAAGCAAAAATAAGATAAAATAATGGTGTTTTATATTATTTTTTTCGTGTTACAAAACTTAACTAATCATGTTTCTGCTTTGGTATGTTTGTTCAGACTGAAATGAAAAACTACGTAAAAAAGTATAAGAGTTCTAGCATTTATATTTGAAAGGCAGTGTGATCTCAAAGATCTCGAAAATGTTGATTTTTTCGAGACAGCAGCCTTAACTTGCATGGTTTTATATTTGACAATATCCTAATACCTAACTCCCTTAAGAAAACATTCAATTTTAACAATCTCTAAATTATCAACAGTTAAGACATACGTTGTATCCCAGTGAACACATGACATTAAAATGACGTCATATATAGGTCACACAGAGGTCAAAAAAATTTCACGTAAGTATGACATAATAGTGACTATGTTTGATGACTTTCATTTGAGGTCATGTTGTATTACATCACTATGACCTCATATTGACATCAAAATTGACTTTGATATGATGTTATTTGTATGACTTAACTGTTACGTACTTATTATATCATATTTTCATCATGCTATGATGTCATACTGGAGTCATTATTTTATGTATTATTATGTAATTAGTAAGTCATATGATTACATAATGTACAGGTCAGGTTCCTGACGTAAAAATGATATAATAATTCCATCATATTCGTATGCAAGACATAAGTCCCCACTTTTACGTAAAACTGATGTAACAAGAACATCATATCGTTACATCAGTTATAAGTCATTTGTTTACGTACAGTTGATATTATATTAGAGTTATAAATCGTGATCATATATGAAAACAAAATTTTTTTGCGTATGTATCATACATGTGCTAGATAAACGAAGGTTTTGTATGCAAATTATTAATGCATAGGCTTATATGGAGTACTTTAATGGTCATAGGTAAGTAGTTCGACATATCTTCCACTAGATGGCGCTGCTCAATTGTAAGCGATTTCTAAATCGCGATGGCAAGATGTTCTCGCAAACAGTGACTATGGCAGGTCGTGCAATTATCCCTATTGCGGATAACTCGGACGCGTAATTTTTGGTAGTGGGGACTGCGTACGCGCCGTCCTATTATATATATATATCAAATTTACGTCACATCAGTCATAATGATGTTAATAGGACGTCAGGAGGTGGACGTCATATTTACGTCATCTATCTTACGTAAGAATCTTACGTCAGGAAGTGGGAAATTGTGAGTCATATATGACTCATATATGAGTCACATCTTACGTAAATCATGACATAGCATGACGTCATTCAGACATCAGTCTGACATAATTGTGTTCACTGGGATATAATATAGATTAAGATGGATTTTTTAAGGATTTTTTTCTTATAGAACCCAAATAATAATTTCAAAGCTATCTATAAAATTTCACACACGATTTCGCTTCATAAAATAATTTCTAGATTTTATATGAGAAATATGCAAAAATTATTGCTATGCATGTTATTTATACCCGAGAATATCACCAAGCTAATAAATCTTTTTTATTGATTAGCTAGTAATTTATTAAAATCGAGTTAAATATATACCCTTGTTTTTGAAAATTAATCTTTAATATGTCAAAACATTTAGAAGAGTTAAGTAATCTATGAAGTAATCAAGATATAGTTTTCACATCAGCATAAACAAAAACAAGTAAAGAAAGATGAAGAAGAAAGTGCCAGACATAAGAAAATCATTCGACAGAAACTCTACATATACAAATTAGCGAAATTAAAATTATATAAAATATAAATTATAATTTTTATAATGTAGACTAGCGGCCCGCTCCGGCTTGGCACGGAAACCTTAAAAAATAACAGTATTTCTTCACTATTTAATGGATGTTATTATACATATAAGCCTTCCTCTTCAATCACTCTATCTATTAATAAAAACCGCATCAAAATCCGTTGCGTAGTTTTAAAGATTTAAGCATACATAGGGATATAGGGACAGAGAAAGCGACTTTGTTTTATACTATGTAGTGATATTTTATTTAGGTCGAATTCAACCTCCTAACCGAGATAGCACCTTATATTACCTAATACTTACAATATGTATAGCTTTATACAGCGATGTCTTGCGATTATCGAGTATTATCCGTCACCGCATCACCGATCGCATCTCACGCGCTAATTAGACAACCGAGCTTCGAATTTCTTAGATAGCGTTGAGATTTTAACAAAAAAATTGTATTGTAAAGGAATGTGTGAAAATGTTTTAACATTACAAAACGATGGAAGCTAAATAATATTTAAAGTGTATAAGGATCTGTATTTTTTATAAATTATTATACTATGAATACTAAACTCCAAAATGAAAAAATATACAAAAATTCTGCACAGCCATTTTTATCATACTTATTTCAGAGAATTTGACAAGTGTTCTATAAATATTAATGATAAAATATTTTGCGACGATCACTTGTCTTGTACTGGGTGGACCATCTGCTTGTTATGATTGTATATATATGTGGGAATATGATTATTAATTATTTAGTTTATTTTTATTTTAAGACATAGTAAACCTCTTTTTACTTTTAAATTATAAAAGAATGTTATAAGATGTCATAGAAAAGATGGTGACTGACCATAGAGAAAAGTAATATTATTGACTGACGATGAAAATATAAAGACGTGTTTGTTAAGATATTAATAAAGATTTACAATTATAATCCCGCTTAAATCAATTTAACGATCCCACAACTTTTTTGGGGGCTCGTCCGGGATCGTAAATAATATTGGTTTGAAACGGATTCATAATTTTGAAGACGCAATATGATGACGCCATTGCTGTAACGACGAAGATGCTATTAATTTGAACTATAATCGTATCGACGAAGACTATGGAAGATGTGGAAGATGAAGTAATATGACGTTAAATATTTTATTTTATTACTAAAGATATTTGAAGATTATTAAAGATTGTTATAAATTATAATTTACCTAAAGATATTTGTACAACGATTTTAAAAGAAGCTAAGACTTGAAGACTTACATTTTAACACGAGAAACATATTCAAGATGCCACCGAAAAAGGATTCGCTACGTGAAAATGACGGTCAAAGATTTGACGTAAATATTTCTTTTGGAGATTTAGAGAAGTCAATGAATATTTTTACCGGAGATGACACCTACTCAATCAGCTCATTTCTCGATGAATTTGAAGATACTGCGAGTATTATGAATTGGAGTAGTATTGAAAATTTGGTTTATGCTAAGAGACTTTTAAGCGGTACTGCTAAACTATTTTTACGATCTTTAGCAAGAGTAAAAGACTATGCCACGTTAAAGGAGGGCCTAATAGAAGAATTTGGCCCTAAGCTCAACAGCGCTGTAATTCATAAGAACTTAGCATCACGTAAAATGAAGAGAGATGAGACTTACCAACAATATTTTCTGACTATGAAAGAATTGGCATTACATGGTAACATTGAAGACGCCGCTCTTATTGAATATGTTATTGATGGTATCTGCGACACTGCATCTAATAAAATTATTTTATATGGAGCTAACGACTAAAGATTTTCGTAGGAAGTTAGATATTTACACTGATTTTCGGAGAAAGATGTCAACAAGTTCTATTGATGCTAGTCACACAACAGCTAATGTGAACAAGATAAAAAGATGTTACAGCTGTGGTGAAACTGACCATCAATCACCGGCTTACACAAAAGGTATCAAGTGCTTTAAATGCAATAATTTTGGTCACAAATCAAACGAATGCACTGCTGTAATTCCGAAGAAGTCTCTTAATAGACAGATGAAGCATGAAGATAAAGTTTCTTTAAAAACTATGAGTATTATTGGATTGGAGAATATGACAGAGGTAGACACAGAAGGCGAAGTCGACGAGAAAGATGTCAACGATGAATATGATGAAGGTGAAAATAAATACGCAGAGAAGGTTTTAAAAATGAATGAAGATTATGATATTGTAAAAGAACAAGTAAGAGTACCGATTGATGAAGATACAGTAACACCCAGTAATTCTGATTTTCCTACAGTTAATAAAAAAGATGGGTTTCAAAGATTACATACAGACTATAGACGACTAAATAAGGAGCTCATTATTAAAGAACGATGTTTTATAATAAAAGAAGCTATTGCACGACTCATGAAATTGAATCTTGAAATTACAAGATAAAGACTATAATAAGACTAAGATACACACAAAACAAAGACTGAAGAAAAAAGTTAAAAATGACGAACTTAAGCAGATAACAGAAGTAGAGACTAGAAATTTAGATGTTAAGACCAGGCAAAAACGCATAAATAAATTAAAAGAATCAATAAAGATGATACAGAATGAAAAGTTAAGAAATTATAAGAAAAGACGTAAGAAAGATGCGAATTTGGTTTCGACTCGGTAGAGTTCATCTGAGGCAGATGAAAGAACAGGATGGCCGTGTGGGAATATGATTATTAATTATTTAGTTTATTTTTATTTTAAGACATAGTAAACCTCTTTTTACTTTTAAATTATAAAAGAATGTTATAAGATGTCATAGAAAAGATGGTGACTGACGATGAAAATATAAAGACGTGTTTGTTAAGATATTAATAAAGATTTACAATTATAATCCCGCTTAAATCAATTTAACGATCCCACATATATATAATAATATATTAATTAAAAAAACTAACGAAATTAACGAAAAAATTCAATGGTAGCGCAGTAACGCAATTGTAACGCGCTCGTTTGGGTAACCGACTGAAGCGGGTTAATCTCTGATATTTTCTTGTGCGAATATACCACAACCTGCCACTTGGCTTTCAGGGAAAGAATCTATCGTTACGAAACCTGCATGTCTGAGAGAACCTAGCAAGCGCAGTTAGCCAGCGTGGTGGACTATGGTCAGATCCCCTTGCCCAAACTTGGGAGGTATAAAGTGCTGAATACTGTTTTTAAACTAAAAACATATTTAATAACAAAACTCGATATAATTAATAGGCCCATCCCAGCAAAGAATACAAACAGATATAACTTTAAGAGCTATTTAAGTCATTGCGTTAGATCAATAGCGAAAACAATTGTAATCTTCGAGCCGGTGGGATTCGTGCAGAATTTAATAACAGCGGCGAGATCGACTCGAATAATAACAGGAAACAATGTTAGATCCGTTCAATGGCGTTTAGTGAAGTATCTCGAGCAGTCAGCGGCCGTTTACAATGTTCGCGAACGAGTTAATCATCCGGTTGAAAACATTAATCATTAATAATTTTCTTTTAATATTCAATTGTTTTAAAGTAAAAACTTTTTATTGACAACCTATTTTTATGTTTTGAGTTTTCGCTAAAATAACTAAATTCTCCTGTGTGATCTGTCAACCGAATTTCTTCGTTTTAGTAGGTATTGAGAAGTTTGAATGTTTTAATTTTTTTTAATATTACACTAGAGAGACATTGTACCTGTTTTACATATTGTAGTATATTATTGTAACAAATTGCTCAAGTACGAATGGGACGCGATATTTTTTTCATATTATCTAAAGTTTTTAAATATATTTTACTAATGTTCCTATTTAGTTTATTAATGTAATTAACATAGCGCTATGGGTTATAGGTATTTTATGTTGATCTCATAATGTAGTGGGGAACATCCTTTTCCGTTCTTCGGTAGAGATTAAATCAATCATCTTTAGTGGCTGTTGTCACTAACAAATATTGTACATTAAGTAGTTTTAAGAAGCCTAAAAAACAAAGCTGTTAATGTTATAAAGTAAGTAACTCGTATGGACTACTTGTAAACGTGTTGTATTGAGATTTATTAGGTTTGATATTCCATTAGCCGCCATGGCTGGTTTAATTAGCGAATCACACGGAAGATGCTGTAATAGTAAAACTGAACGAAATGCGAACATGGTGTTAGAGTCACTTTCATAAATGCGTGAACCGAGAACATCATATAAAAAAATACGTATTGAGTATCTTATCGTTAGAAGCTATTAAGGATTAAATAAATATGTCATTAATACTTAAAATACCATCTAGAACTAGATTCTAGTACGATCACCGATAGTAAGCAACGAAGGTATTATGGATCTTGTCGCGAGATTTAAGTACTATTAGTATTGACTTAGTTTGAAAATTTAAAAAATTAAAATCTGTCAGATAAATTTGTTTAATTTAGTTATATATTTACACAGGTGAATCTCTCGAGAAGCTTTTATCATATAAATAAAATTGAAGTGGCTGTTTATAATTTCAAATTAACAGCTCTTCACTAAATGCATAACAAAGGAAGTAAAACGGTACTTACAACAAATCTATTTTTAAAATGTCTGTCGGTCTGTTTATTTGTACCGGCTAATCTCAGAATCGGCTGGACGTTCACTTGCAGATAGCTAATGTTATAAGGAGTAACTTAGGCTATTTTTTTTTTAGAAAATTATAAAAGCTTTTGTAATTTTAAATGTGTTTAAGAAAAAAGTTTATTTTATTGATTTTAGCTTTTTTTCTTTTTAAGCTTGACTTCAAATGTTTTTTTTTTACTTTTTACTTATCTTTTTTGACTCGCTAATACGATATGGTAGGGGTACCTACAATAAAATAATTATGCGCCATCTTGGGCGTTCCGCCATATTGGATTTAGAACGGCGTCACACGCCTTACCATTTGAACAAACGAACTATACATAAAGCTGAATCGGTTGAAGATAACTGCTTCAAAATTAAATTGCAAGAATCAACCCGAAAAATCATAGTTTCATAAATACATACATACGTACATACATACATAATATATTATTGCAAGTTAAATAATATTATTAATGGATAGAATAGATTCCAATTGCAAATAAACTAATTTTCTAAAATAATTAAAACGTCGAATGGAGAAACTATTGACTCCTGAACAAAATCGGACCAACTTTGATTAAAAAACCTAATTAGGTAATAACTCCTCGTTTAGACACGTATTCCGGCGCTAAACAAGCAAATCCTGCTATTAAACTTATAAACACCTGAATCAATATGCACATTTCCTGTCGAATAAAAACAAATATTAAATAAAAAATATTAATTAATTATAGTTATATTTTCTATTTATTACTTTTCTATATTATATTTTGTAACTACTACATGTTATTTATTACTTTACATCATACATGTCGTGTAATGTTTGCTTATTTCCTACTAATTATTAATTATTTGAATCAATAAACAAGTTTGAGTAAAATAATAAAAATAGATTTATTATAGAATGTCTCATCAAAAAATCAATTTATTATTGATTTTATTGTTGTTTTTTTTTTATTTCTTATAGTAGCCTGAAAATACGATGATGATAATATGATGTTGTAACGATCTTCTATCAGTAAAATGTTAATTAATGCTGTTATTATTATTATTTTCAGTTTAAGTATTACTTCTGGTATACAATAAATTAAATTAATTTTTAAATTAACTAATTAATTAATTTTGAACGAAACTCGTAAATATTGATTTTGTTTGTAATATAACATTCTGCAAAATGGAACGTATTTTGTGTCAAGTGGCAAACGTCAAAATAGCTTCGCTGTTCGAGTGTTCGCATTCCTTTTTAAAGTTAAATTTTAAGGTCCGATAGCGTTTGGACAATTAATTATCTACATAGTTTTAAGTAAAAAAATACTCGTTATAATTTAATACATTTTGTGCTATATTAGTTCTTTCAAATATCGAGGATGGATGATATCGATAAATTGAGTTGCAGTAAGAATGATATTATATACAACGCTATTTTAACTTGAATCCAGAAATAAAAGTGATTTTAATTTCCTCTGTATTTCAGAAGAAGAAATCTGTGAAATAAGCGACGCAGAGCATTCGACAATAGCAGACTTATCCACTGATGACCCAAAGATAACTGAAGGCAAAGTAAAGAAAAAAAGGAGAAGACGCCGGGAAATCGAATTAGTTTTTGTAAGACTTGAAATACTGTACATTTCTAATACAAAAATATCTGGTTATTGCTTGGCTTTAGCTTATCATTGCACTACTAGGGTACTTAGTTGCACAAACTTTTAAAATTACTAATATTCCTATTATTTATTTTGAAAATAATTGTAAGCTTTATTACAAATTACAATCCCTATCATTATATTATATTACTTTTAGATTTACTACAATTTCAAAAGTAGTTAAACCAAATGAATTCTTAATTTATAGATTAAATCAGAGGATGATGAAACTGAAGATGAAGGTGGACCCAAAAAGATGTACCGGCGTCATAGTCCAGGTCCCGGTCCTATTTCACCAGCTTCTCATCGTGAACCTCGTACTTGTGTACTAAAAGTAATATTTTATTTATTGAAGCTATTTTCATTTCACATCAAAAAATTACTAACTGTAGTACTCACATTCCAAAACTTATTGTACTTTAGTAGTTGGCCAAGCTTCACTCTTCCAAAATTTCTGTTAGTAAAAACCTAACAAAAAATTAATTTGAATTTGTTTGGATTAGTAGTTAACATTTAAGAAAATTTGTCATTTGTTCACAGGCGAGTCAAAAACGTCGTCCACTATCTCGACTCTTAGAGCAACTCTTAAGGAACCTGGAGAAAAGGGATCCAAACCAGTTCTTTGCTTGGCCTGTAAATGATAATTTTGCACCGGGCTATTCTACTATAATTAAAAGGCCTATGGATTTTTCTACTATAAAGCAAAAAATTGATGATAATGAATATAAATCTCTTAATTGTTTCATTGTGAGTATTTATTTAGTTTTCAATATGTTTTAAAGTATTTTTTTAATCATTTAAATAATAGTTACATGAATGGATGAAGATGAAATGTTGCAAGCTTTTAATTTAAAAAAAAATGAGTTCCAAGTTAACCTTGATACACTTTTTTATTAATGTTTTTCTTAATAACAATAACAACTTAGTCTATAATAGTATGTTTTAATAATTTAAAATTTTTACATTACTTTTAGAGTGATTTCAAACTCATGTGCAATAATGCTATGAAATACAACAAACCTGGTACTGTGTATCATAAAGCGGCCAAACGTCTCTTACATGCTGGCTTAAAACAATTGACACCCCAAAAACTAAGACCTCTCGGAGATATATTGACTTATATGTATGAAATACCTATAAGAGAGCTTGGTTTTGACATTGGAAAGATGGATGTGGTGAGTCATATTATTTTCATTTTGTTTATCATATATAGTGAATGAATAATTTTATATGATTTCTATCAAATAATAACCACTTTGATTATGTTTCCTAGCTAAATTTCCTAAATTAAAATATGTATTTTTTGTATAATTTAACTTATATATGTATAATAACGAAAGTACTCTAATGATTGAAAAATCTTTTAAAAAACTTATATACAATAATGTATTATATTCCAATTAGTGTGGTTATTTAAAGTGAATGTTGTCACTGAGTTGGGAATAATATTTTATTAAGTAAACTCATATATTTGTGCCATTTTACAATTATCACCAAAACTTTGGATACTGATCAGTTTTACGAGAATGGGATAGTGATTGTATGGAGGGTAGAAATAAGCAAAACTAATAAATGTTGCCTTGTAAGTTATAAATAATTGTGCAAAAATTCACTAGAATGGCACTAGCATACCAAGCAGGTATGATATGAATCTAGTAGAACATGTACAGGAAAGTGAAATGAACTGAGCTAATAATTTAGTTAAAGAATCAAGAAAACTGGTAATACAACCGTAGAGAGTGACTTATCTTTGGTGAACTTCAAACAATATTTTTGGCATTTTCAGAAGAAAATGCCAAAAATATTGTTGTAGAAAAAAATACCATTGGCTATGGTGGCAGCAATTTAACAAACACTTTCTCATCACAGAGATAGTTCTCCTTACATCTATCCTCCATAAAAGATGGCGCGAATCATGAACACAGATTAAACACATTACTAACAAAGCAATAAAAAATCGTCATAGCTGGACTATATTGGACTGGTCCAACAAGCACTCCTAGTACACTAAATAAAAGTATCTAGTTGAATAATTGACTGAAATTATTTATATATTATACCAATAAAATTTGTGTTCACAATTTGTGCCAGTATTAAAGATATTTAGTAATTAATTAGTAAGTTGATTATAAAGTGAATGTTTTACAATGCAGCCGTTAAGGACTTACAGTCGAAAGGTTTGCAATATAAATATATTACGTAGTAGCACTAAGGGTGAGCACAGACTAAACACTAAAAAACAAAATTTAGCATGAAATAGCTATTGTGTGTGAATAGCTTTATGAATTTTATTTTTACTCCTATGTGAAGCTAACGTTATTGGCGATGAGCAGATTCCATTTCAGCAAGATTAAAAAGTAATATCAATCAATGAAGTTATTTTGAAAATTTCAAAGATATGGACCATAGACTATACATTAATTAATAGAAAGAACCATTATAATAGTATTTTAAAATAGGCTACAAATTTTTTTGCTATTCTTAAATATCAGATTAGTTTGTAAATATATTGTTTCTTTCACTCTTTAATTACAATATCTAGATGCAAATAAATGTTAGTGTATCTGTAATATCAAAATAACAGCTTTAAAAGTATTTTCTCGTTATTCTGTCTCTCTTTTCCGGGTAATTTACGAAACGGCTGAAGCAATGTGGTTAGCCAGATTTTGACAAATTTTGTCAGGACTTTCATCTGGCACATAGCTGATGTTATAAGGAGTAACTTAGGATAGTTTTTTATTTAAAACAATAATAAGAGTTTTCCTATAAAAACATACCCAGGGACAAACTATTTTTATATCAAAAATCAATAAACAATATCTGAATATGCTATGTTATGGTCTTTGTTGTTGCTTATAGGTGTGGCATTTATGCACATTTGAACAAGCTACAAACTTCTATAGAAAATATATTTGACCTTGATATATGTCAATGTCATTTTGACAAATATTGTCTTAAAAAATATAGACTAAAAAATGTATGTTAGAACGATTGGCATTCATAGCTTGTCTGTACTCGCCCGTAAACTTAGTTTTTTCGCTTTACCAACTTTAATGAATGTTGTTTTGTTATTAGTTATACGTCTTATATTAATAGTGCAGACTTTTGCATGCTATTGTATAGTGGAGTGTTATAGTCCACTATACAATAATTGATATTATAATAGTGATGCATGACTTGGTGTATGGATAAGTTAAGGAGGCTGAATTTGAATGTATGTTTGTTTGTCAGCATAAAGTGCTAAAGAGAAGTAGTCCTATCAAAAGTGGTGGTTCTGAAGCTGAGGTGGTGTCAGACGGTGGGCAGGATAGACAGGATAGTGGGGACAGTGTCAAGATACAGATGGAAGCCGCGAGGGAACAGCATAGACGACGGTTAGCGAAAAAAGGTGACATATTTGTTTATAATAACAAATTTAATGAACCGGTTTTTCTGTCTCGGCCAATAACTCTAAAAATATTTATCTTTTTTTAAATATCAGTTTATTTTGCACAACTTTGGTTTAAAAGTTTTTCTTCTAATGTACATACTTTTTGAGTTATATATCCAATATAATTTGATTTTCTTTGCCTCCACAAAGGTCAAAAGTTGATAAATTTTGGAATTTTTGTGTTTTAGTTTTTTCTAAAATTACATTTTTAATACATTTGTGTGGTAATTTGTACTTTGTTAATACTTAGAATTTGGTTCGAGTATAGAAAAATGTTCAAGAACATTTTTCATATATCTTTATATTTTTTATATCAATAACATGTAATTTTCAGCTTTCCCACGAATGGATGCAGAAGGCAAAACAACTTTGAACCTAGTGACGCACACAGTGGAGGGTACTGGTGAAGACAAACCTCTCACTCTAGGACAGTATATAGGAAAATTAACACAAGGGACGGGGACTTTGTACAGTAAGTTATTAATATATTTTATATTATTAAATTATTTAATTACCTATTAACAAAAAAAATCACAACACTTCAAATAAATATCAATACAGTAGAACTTAAAATCGCGACTGCTGGCACAGTAATCTTAGCCAAATGTACTGTTACATACATAGTAATTTATATATTAGTTTTTTAAGTCTAATAAAGAATAATAATTATAATTAACTAACAATAATTAAAGGAGTACACTTGTGAAATATTACTATTAACAAAAATCACTTATAATTAAAAAATCACAAAACTCCAATTAAATCTCAATGTAGTGCTGGTAGTAAACTAAGCCAAATGTACTGTTACATACATACAAGGGTTGAGCCCGTTGACATTATTTAAATGTTTTATGATTTTTTATATAAGTTATTAAATGTAATAAAGAATAATTATAACAAATAATTAATAATTAAAGTATTATATATGTAAAATATTATTCCAGCACCACGAGAGGACCGTAGGAACCTAGCGAAATGTGTGAAGCCGCTCCACTACGGGCCCTTCAGCTCGTACGCGCCTGCCTACGACGGTACCTTCGCTACCCTCACTAAGGATGAATCTCATTTAATATATCATACGCTACGTAAGTTCATTTTTTCAAGTTTGAATCATATATATACTCAGTCCGTTTAATGTCCCACTGCTGGGCACAGGTTTACCTTCAATGTAGGGTCCTCATTTGAAGGGATCAGGCCATAGTTCAATATCCTGGTGCAGGGAAACTTCATATGTTAACAACTGACTAGGTTCTTTCATTCATGCAAGTGTTCTCACTGGTTTCTTTCACTATTCAATATTTATAAAAAAAACTACCTTCGTTTGACTATTGATGTACAATTATTGGGTTTTCTGTCAAGAAATGTTCAAATGAAGTGTGGGATACATAATCGATAGAACATACAAAACGTCTTAATATTAAAGTATGACCCGTGACCATGATTGCTGTAAAGCATTTGTAACGTCGGGAACCGAAAATCATAATGAATCCGCGACAAAATCCGAAAAGATAGTTTCATTTAGATTTCTCATTAATGATCCAGCATCAGAAACGGGTCAAGGCAACGAGGAGATGCTCCGCTTCGCCCCGGACTCCCCCTGGCAGCACATCTACGACATGGAGGCACTCTTCCCTGACAAGAAGAACCAAGTGGAGCAAACACCACCGAAAGAGGAGAATGTATGTAGTGAATCTACAATCTGTTTACTTACATAATATAGTAGGCTAGTATAAAAGTGCTCGGGTTGGTCCCTAGATATGTTTTAACCCTTTCTCAGAAATTAGATATATTCGGTAGTAAAAAGTTATGTCCTATGTGTTGACCTATATGATAACCAGTTATGATCATACTAAATTTCCTCAAAATCTGCTCAGTGGTTTTCTTGTGATGTGGTCACAGACTGACAGAAAAAAATCCAATGTGTTTTATTCTTTTGTATCTGTAATAATGACTATTTCCATCAGATTCTTCCAAAAACAACCTAGTATATACAGATTCAACTACGTTATAATTTTATTATAATTTATATATGATGAGTATACTATAATATATGTAAAATATTTTCAAAAATAACACAATAATCCTGTGATAACAGGACTTAAGCAATGTGAAGATCGACATAGCACAACTCCGCACGCTCTCCGAGCTGGGCATAGACGTGGAGTTCCTCTCCGAGCTGGAGGAGGAGGCGAAGGACTATGGCCTGGCACCAGCACTACGTCATACCCACGCGCTGCTAGCAGACCTGGAGAGGGAACAACGTGCCAGGTTGTCAATTTTTTTAAATTATTTTTTTGAAGTAAAACTTCTTTAGAATTGTTGTGATTTCAAACTCGATGAAACGAAAAAATAAGTCCATAGTACCAGGCACTCAGAGACGGGGAAGAGTTAGCCTTAGTTAGATCTCGCCCACTGCGAGTCAGTGACATTTCTAACTCTGTCTAACTCGTAGGTGTGACTTTCGCGCCATCTCCCTCTCTCAACGAGCTTAGACGGGGTTATTTAGTATAAATATAAACGAGATTTCAAAATTAGTTTGCCCAAGAAGTTTTACTTCTGACATGTGTACTTTGTATACACGCACTTTTAATTTTTTTCTTATTATATGCTGTGTCTCATGTCCAGGTTGTCGACTGCCCCCCCACACCTGTCACAAGCAGCCCGAGCTGGTGGGGCGGAGCGCGAGGCCGCCCGCCTGGCCGCCGCCTGGCTGCGAGGCATGGCAGCCCGGGTCCCCCCTGGAGCCCTAGCCCCCAAAACAGCAATACGAGCAGCCATGGGTGTCACACTAGCACATCTAGATACTCCGCTGCCATTGGATGACTTTGAAATGGATGTGTCCGACCCTGATTCAAGATCGAGTCATGATAAGTGAAGTGAAGTGAAATGAATTGAAGTGATGTGTTGTGTTGTGATTTGACTTGGACTATTTTGGTATAATATATGATGGGACTATGGACTATAATCATAATATTAACTTTAAGTAAATAAAACATGATTCTTAACTTAAATAAAAAATGCTTCTTAACTTATTATAAGCTCGGTAATATAACAAGATGTGGATCTATTGATTGATCAATTCTTGAAGTACTAAAATATTTTTGTAAGATCCTAATTATAACTTGTTATTAAGTTTTATAAGATATTTTAATATTATTATTAATAAGGTATTATGTAATTGTTTTAGCAAATATATGGATAGACTGATTATTTTCTTATTACCTCTTATATCCTGCTAATATTATAAACGCGAAAGTTTGTATTTTTTTTACAATATTATAGCTTACATATCAGAATAACACATAGGCTACAATTTTTAAAGATATTGTGTGAATTGTCCAAAATATTACGATAAGTGTCAAATAAGTAGTAAAAAATCTACCATCTGCAAGCTATTCTGGCGTGAGCTGCCAAAACCGCTAGTTACACATATGTTATGTGTGATGGAAATGTTTATCTTAAACAAGCGACTCACCCTCACTTCGCTCGCGTTCGTTCCTAGATTTAGCGCGAGTGAAGCCGTGGGTTCCACTAGTTATATATAGTATATTGTGTTAAATTTTTTGTTGTTAAAATTTGAACTAAATTTTTCTTAAACTTACGAAAATGCTCAAAAAGTTACAATAATTAATTGGTCGTCAGCAGTTTTTAATCCTCAAACAAGAATACTGGACTGTAAATGATAAAATACGCCATGCCTTATTACTTAACAAAACTAAATATCATTTATAACGAGTCAGTGCACATTAACTCGTTTAGATGGCGATACTACGAATAAGCATAGGTAAAGTTTGTTTCAAAAGCTACCAAGAGATGGCGCTGTTTTATTTTACTACACTTTAAAAGTTTGAAAACAGAGGGCGCTGTATGCCCAAGTACAAAATTTAATGAATAGCTCCATATACAAAATATTTTTAATTTTTATACTTTATGAATGGATTTGCTTAAGAAGTTTATTAATATTTTTAATTATTTTATTTTTTTATTTAAGACAGCAGTAAAACAGTGGTAACACGCTCGCTTGGGAATCCTATAATAAATGTTTCTAATACCCAGACTTAAGTCTTAAATGTTATTATTTTACTGTTTACATTTTAAACGAAAAAGTTCTATAGATTTTCGAACTAAAACTTAAAAAAAACAGCTATTTTCCAAAACGTTTATCAAAGCCCTTACGAATACGAATTATATTTTCATATAACATATTGCTATTTCGGCTTATTTCACACACCTTTACACAATTTCAGATACATAGTTACTGTAATACGTTTTAGTATGGAAATTTTGGCAATAAACCACACATGGTACCGATTTATATTGCGAAATTAGAAGGTTCTCTTGGCTTTGCTGTCGAGTATTTCTTTCTATTTATAGTAGTTTCTAATTTTTAATTAAAAATGTAGTATGGATATACTTTTTATTAAATGTAGATTATACCTGTTTCTCAGTTCATACTTCATAATTGGCGGGAAAATTGTTTTTTTTTTTCATCATGTATAAATAAATAAATAAATGTTATCAAGTCATGAAAGCGAAGGAGAGCTAAAAGTAGAATATAGATCCGTAAAGTATAATATAAATAAATCCTTTTTATAATAGGTATTTCATCAATTTACAAATCCATCATTTTGTAAGACGTTATTGAATTCAAAATATTACCTATTCCATCCTTAAAATATAAAAATACATATAAGCCATCTTTTGGCAATTCCCTACAGGTTACTCAGATGGGTTATATACCTTATATAAAATTGAATCAACGAATTGGACCTGTATCGCAAGCCTTCCAAAGAAGAAGCGATTTCCATTATAATCACTACATAGTATAAAACTAAAGTTACTTTCCGCTGTCTGTCTGTCCCTATGTAGGTATGCTTAGATCTTTAAAACTACTCAACGCATTTTGATGCGGTTTCTTTTAATAGATAGAGTTATTCAAGAGGAAGGTTTATATGTATAACTAGTGGATTTCGCGGATACGCTCGCGCTAAATCTAGTGACGAACCCGACCGTAACTGATATGGAACTTTGACCGCTCATTGGTCAATCAGACAGACATTTTCACCATATTTTTTATACATTTTCGTATTCGTAAAAACAAAATTCGAAAAGTACTTACTTCGATTTACTTTGAAGCAATTTAAATATATGAAAGTGTAATTTTTTGATAAACATATTTAAATGAGTAATTCTAGGAACTGATAAATAATTAATCAACACTGTTACTTATTGTTATTTAATACTACCCCATGAGAACTTAACCGCATTAATCTTTTATTTTGACCCCATCATAACAACCCTACAAGAAAGTCATGTGAATAAAAAATATCAAACACCCCTCGCAATAAATTCGCATCGATCGTAAACAATAGATCACCTGCTACTTAACGCTCGGTTCGCCATCGTTGCGGAAATTATGCGGGACTACTTATATTAAACAAAAATCTCATAAATTATCAATTTATGTAAAAAATATATTAGTAAACTATTACTCCACCTCCTAGACATTAATACATATTTTTGTTTTATTGGCCTTAGGGTTTTATAATCTAAATTTCAATTCAAATTATGTTTATTTAAAAAATCTAGGTAGGTATCTAGATTTTATAAATTAATTAAAGACAGAGAAAAATAAATAGATGTAAAATTGTTAAATTAAGTCCAACCCCAAAATTATTTAAACTAAAAGTCAGTTCAAAAGTTTCTTCAAAAGTTTCTTCAAAAGTTTCTTCAAAAGTTAATTCTAATAAAATCTTGACGTATAATTTAAATATCCTACTATCTAGCAGGTTCTAATATTTTTTTAATTGATTTAATCTTGTGAGGGGAGACAAATCTAGAATGGCTTATTCATAATCACAGACTAAGACACATAATCAATGGGGATTCTTACCGATTCTGAAATTATATCATGATATTATGTTTATAATTAACTAGCGACTCGCCCTCGCTTCGCTCAAGCTCTTTCTTAAATTTAGCACAGGCAAAGCTGCTAGTTCCGCTAGTTATCCATATAAACCTTCCTTTTGAATCACTCCATCTATTAAAAAACCGCATCAAAATCCGTTGCGTAGTTTTAAAGTTTAAACATACATAGGGATATAGGGACAGAGAAAGCGACTTTGTTTTATACTATGTAGTGATATCTTCTTACCAAAATCAGTTAATTGACCTAAAAGTTCAATTTCCAGATTCTATTGCCTATAAGTCAAATAATCCTGATTAAATCCCGGCGTATGGTCGCACACGTCCCTAATTGTGTGAAAGGCTCGGCGCATGCGCTCACACACGCTGCGCACGCGCCTGTTGACTGTCGACGGGATTGGGGGAGGCAGATCCGACGAGAAATCGCTTATATCGGAAAAAGGGAGAATGCCGAAATTATAAATGAAACTACCTTTCCGGATTTTGTCGCGGATTTATTATGATTTTTGGTTTCCGACGTTTCGAATGCTTTACAGCAATCACGGTCACGGGAGAGACCATAATATTATAAAGGTATTTTTGGGAAAGAGGTTTATTCAAACTTTATAAGTATACAGTTTTTATGAAAATCGATTATATCTCAAAACAGTCATTCTGTGGGTTGGTTCTGGTCTGCATAACTATGTCCAATTACACAATTTCAGCATTAATACTTTTTTAGGTTTACGCGAATATTTGACATTATAAATGACACTGTCTTTTCAGATTTTGTCGCGGATTTATTATGATTTTTGGTTTCCGACGTTTCGAATGCTGTACAGCAATCATGGTCACGGCACATATTTGATTCGCCTTTTTTACAAGTGATGACTTTTTTTTACTTTACTCTTGAAATTGTTTTTTATCTTCTTCTTGAAATAGAACTAAAGCAAAAAGATAATTATTTAATTTAATTTTGATCCTACATTTAACAAATCTAATAAAAATTTAAAATATCAATTCATGTAGGTATATGTAAATAATTAAAAATCCATGTTATTGCTATAAAAATCACTGAGTGAGGTACATATTTACTATTGTTAAATGACAAGTGACATTATCTTTCATGTCATAATGTACGCTAAACAAACTTCACAAAATACAAAAACAAATGTTATCATTTCAATTTTTCCTCGCAGTAAACATACTCGTAGTTAACAACCTATAGGCTGTATAATTAAAACACTTCGATTTAGAGCTTAATATTTTTTTATTCACTAACATTTTTTTATCAATCCTGCTAATTTCCTAAGAGATTCACAACAACAAAGCTTTTTAAAAAAATGCAACTTTCTTCACTTAATTAAATAAATACATTAAATTTTTATATTTCAAATATCTATTCTAAAATCGTTAAAAGAAATATTAATAAACTGGTGTGTTAGAACTTCATTATAGTCACAACTAAAATTTTCCCACATTTTCCAGCATATCTAAGCTCAGTGGCAAAATCAACAATAATTTTAATACCACCCTCGTATTCATTCAACCCCGCATTCACACGGGAACTAAACTGCGGACAAACTTACTATGACACAGCTTTCTTGCAATATTGGCCTTTAATCGTATCTTTTAAGGGTGGCTCGAAGATCGAAGTTAACTGGTTAAGTAGTAACATAATATGATAATGCACTTACTTTTTCAGTAAACGTATTTGTATTTTGTTTTGTGACATTTAGTGGTCTTGACTGATCGTAAGCACCGTTAGCATTGCTTATAAATGCTTGTTCTATTTTAGATAAAGCTTTTTTGAAAAAGTATGTAGCTCATTTTTAACAATTACACCTTAGTATATGAGCTTTGAGGCAGTGGTAGCCCAGCGGTTACGCGCTCGCATGAATAACCGAGTGATGCGGGTTCAAAACCGGGTCTCGCATCTGTATTTTTTACATGTCGAATCATTTTTAACATGAACATCATTTGCCCTACGGTGAAGAGAAAACCTTGCAAGTTTTCGAAAGATATGTGAAGTCCGCCAACACGCACTAGGCCAGCGCGGAGGACTATGTCCTGATCACCCTCATACTGAGGGTGGCCCGTGCCCAGTGGGACGTTAAAAAAGGATTGAAGACACAAGTAGACTTGATTTTTTGTATAATCTATTTTCAAAACCAAATATGCCTTAAGTAATACATATTAGATAAATTCAATCAAAGGCAGGATATAACATGTTTTTCATGTTCTTTTCCGAGTTTTCTCAATTTTCGGCATTGTTAAAGGTACTAAGCTCACGGGTATACTAAAGATTCTGCGACTCAAAGAATGAAAGTCATAAAATATTTTATATTATGTGGGTGTATAGTATACTCGTATATACAAATTCAATTTGAACAACGATCAAACCGCTTGAGAAGGATAACGCTCGACAATCCTTTAATAAAAAAAGCTGTATAAGGAAAAGAAGGATGATATGTTATACTTGGCATACCACAAAACCATATATCTATACTAATATTATAAAGCTGAAGAGTTTGTTTGGTTGAACGCACTAATCTCAAAAATTACTGGTACGATTTGAATTCTTTTTTTGTTGGATAGTCCATTTATCAAGGAAGGCTATAGGCTATAGAACATCACGCTAGGACCAATAGTAGCGGAGCATCAATAAAAATTGTTGTAAAAACGGGAAGAGCGGGCGTTAGTTCTGCGAGATTCCATGCCGCGCGACTTAGTAATAATTTCGTTTCTGGTCTTTAGAACGCGTGCAAAACCGCGGGAAATGCTAGTGTATTATAGTTTAGGGAAAGGTTTTCTAGGGCTTAAATAAACAAGAAATAACAACATAAATAAGGTTCTAAAGTATAATAAAATAACATTGAAGAAATGTTTAAAATCACTGATCAAAAATAATATAAAGCAGGTTAATCTAAATCCAGTATAAACAAAAACAAACTTAAAAGTTTCCCACAAACTAACAGTCAATCAAAAATGCATTTGAAATACAGTATTGAAGTTTCGAGTGAGTATTGGTCCGATATAAAGAGTTCTGTACACAATAGGCACAATGGTAGTAGGCACCTGCCGGCATATTCTCACGCCTACAAAAAACGAGTTAAAGTCGAAAATTTTAAGCTTTTTGATATTTTTTACATTATATTTGGGTTTTATATCTGACTGTGCGACACGATTTTATTTCAAAAGATAGGTTCAGTGTTCCAAAATGCTTTGGCTTTCAAGTTTATCTTATGAAAAATACAATTGAACTGAGAAGATACCTAACTAAATAAATCTGGGTGCGAAAAGAATTTACATTTTCAAGCCCTCAATACAGATTTCTTGAACTAGAATCATGAGATAGATAGATTAGATTAAAAATAAAATCTTATAAAAGTCTAAGAGCTTTATTAAGCTTTATTACTTTAGTAACTTAGTTAAGGCTTTTAGTTAAAAGGGCTTCTAGGTTTAAAAAAAAACCTAAAGAGCGCCCATCGACTTTTATCTGATGCCGCTAGCTTTTGTTATGATTCTCTAGCGGTTCGTTAATAACTTTTTAACAACAAGATTATTTGACTGTATTATGAAATAACTATGGACAGTAATTCGACAAAATATTCATATTAATTAAAGGATATTATATTAAAAAATAGACTATCCTATTTATCGTAAATAATATTTCAAGATAGTGGAATAAACATAATATATCTGTATTTGCTGTAATAATAATGGCTTTTACCTTAATTCTATTGATTTAACTCTCATATTATTTCGGTGCGACAATTTGACACTACCAGTAAGCTACTTGACATGCTTGACTTAGTAAGAGAGTGAACAGATCATTGATTTCAATTCCTAGCTGATACTGAGCATTTTACGCCAAAAAGACAGAAAAATGTTTTGGCTCCACCCGGGAATTGAACTTAGCTATTCAATCTGCAAAAACGATATTACGACAAAATCACATATTCGCTTGCAAATACTAAGTTTGTTTACTTCAAAGGTTGTTTACGTATCAGTGGGCGGCATGGAATAAATAAGAAAAAACTTGTTAAGATCTTTAAGCGATACCAGATTCCAATACCAAAAGACAGCACCAGGTAAGAGCGGCGTCTTAACTCTACAAAGAACTTTATTGTAATAATCTCATTGAATTAGTTACAAGAGCCCTTCAGGAATAGAATCGGAGAATAAACAATAGTTTGACGCAAGGATTACATTCTTTGTGACATATAGTGTCCTTATACCTACCCTTAAAAAATACACTTTTTGTTATTTGAGAAATCGCTTAAGACCCGTGTAAAATCTCGCGAAATCTTTTTGTACTTTTTAATCATTTAGACGACACATTTGGCTCAGCTTGTAATAACCCTATTTGCTGCGCCAGCGGTCACGGATTCGAGTCCCGCTTTGGCCATTCATTTGTATTTTTTGTGTAATAATGTACCAACATATTTATTTATTAATCGCAACATTTAAATTGTACCATTTTAATTATTATTGCTTTATATTGGGCATCTATATAATGATACTAGCGACTCACCCTCGCTTCGCTCGGGTTTCGATTTAGCGCGAGCTAAGCCACGAATTCATTTGTTACAAAAAATGTGATACATGAAGAACCGATTTTGTGCAAACTTCACATAAACCATCTACTAAATAGTCCGAACAAAGCCTAAACAGTTGGTTTGGATAGGTGAGCCCGTTCTTGAGTTATAAAATTACAAGGGAAAGTGGCATTGATTTATATATTTTTCTGGCAAATCTTGGATATAATGACTACATACTTATAATAAAGTTCTCCGCCGCGTCTGTATGTCTGTCTGACTGTCTGTTCGCGATAAACTCAAAAACTACTGCACCGTTTTCACGCTGTTTTCACCACTGGATAGAGTGGTTGTAGTATATTATTTATTTATTTATAAGTACATAGAAAAGCTTGGTAACAATATACAGCACTTTAAAACAAACAAGTATTTAGAATCAAGCTAACAATGTTTAAGTAACACTGCCCTTCTAAGCTAAGGTAAGTCACTAGAATGTATATTAAATCATTACCTTATCCAATGTATTTGTCTCATTACAATGAAAAAAAAACTTTCTCTTATTTTTCTATGCTAATACTTTGGTAAGTATACATCTCGTATAATAATTATGGTAATTTTCTAAAGGGCTTACTTCCAGGAGCTTTGAACTTGTGGAGATTCAGTGGTTAAATAATCAATAACGTTTATAATAACATGCTAAAAGGTAATACTGAGTATTAATAATAATTAATACTCAGTATTACCGTTGTTATTGCAGATTTATGAATAAAACAAGTTAGTTGTTAATTCCGAATAGTAATACTTAAGTTAGTTATTAGTTAAAGCTTCACGCGATTGTTTAAACTTAATCATTATTGAAAATTTAAGAAAAGCCTAACTAATAGAATTTACTTTTCTAAATGAAACGGCTAATTGCTACCACCACTTTTATTAATATAACAAAAGCTCGCTAGCTTCTGAACCGAAAAAACGAAAATGGGGAAAACAAAGTTAGGCGTATTAAACTGAATTTTTATATAGGTAATAGGTATATAATACTCGTATACACATACATATTAAACGTAGATATGTAATTTATATAAATTTAAGTAATCGTTCAAAGAAGTAAGTCATTTAGTAAGGATTAAAACTAGTTAGCAATACATAAAAAACCAATCAATTCACAAATTAAATTCAGTCCGTACATAAGTGACACGCTTCTCGATCCATCCCTTAACTTTAGACAATAGGTTATTGTTCCGCATAAAATTGCGTTTCCTAATTGACGATCACCGTGCGCCGGCCACGCGGCCTTTTTAAACATAATAAACTAATTATACACCGTTTTCAACTCTATTACGTTTGTATAAGGTTAAATATCGAAAAAAAAGTCGTATGTGGGAAATCTTAAGTAACGTTATACCCTCTTTGATGTATAAGGACGGTAGCTTTGGCTCTAGTGCATATAGAATTAAAGCTCAATTTCCAAAGTTTTATAATGCCGCTTTGTAAATAGTTTTGCGAACAATTACTTTATTTATTATAAGTTTTACTGTTATAGCGTAAGGTTGAATTTGCATTAGCAGTGTGGTCACGTGAGCAGGCACGCATCGCCGCGGGTCGGCGTAGGGCTCGCCACGCGGCCGCCAGCCGCACACTCCGCGGCCGCCGGTCGTCGCGTGCGCACGCGATCGATGTTAATTACACAGTTCCTGAAACTTTAAGGACTTTTCAAGCTTTTGTAGTGCAACATTTTAGTGTTTTTTGTGTGAAATTCGTGATTGTTATAACAAACTATAATATATAACTAAACAATATGTGATAAGGTTTGTGTGAGAAGGATTGTTGTGATGAGCTTTAGAAGACTTTTGAAAGTTCGGTAATTTTAAATACTAAATAATAAACTATCAGTAAAAACGATAAGACATTAAATCATGGAGTACCAAAGACATATGGAACCTAATCTTCATCAGTCCCAGGGCCAGGCTCAATGGGGTGGCTACGGCTGGGGGCCTCCAGCCCCAGCTCCTCCCCCGGCGCCCGCGCAGAGGAACAAGCGAACACATTCAGAAAGCGAAGACGATGCCTTTTCAGAAGGAAGCAGTAAAGATGCACAGTGAGTTCCTAAAATCATCAATCAAAAAATACATATTATAATAATTTATATATAATAACACCTTTATATATTATTATACTCGTAGAACTTAATTCGGTTAACGCGAATATATTCGTCATTATAAATGAAACTATCTTTTCGAATTTTGTCGCGGATTTATTTTTATTTCGGTCCTCAAAGTTTCGAATGCTTTAAAGCAATCACAATCACGGGAGGGAACAGCAATCAAAATAAATTCACGACAAAATCTTAAAAGGTAGTTTCATTTATAACCTTAATAGATATTATTAAATGTATAGTGATATTGAGAAAAATATAAAAATAATATATGAGAATACATTTTTTTACACAATAACAAGATTCCAATAAGAATAAATCAAAACTTAACTCTTACTAAAAATTACAAATCAAAACAAACAAATGCGTAGCGTAACAAGCGGCGTAGCGTGCGTAGCGGCTCGTAACCCACCTACGCTATTCCTCTAGACGTAAATGTTCACCACCTTTTTAACATTATGATTTATGAATTTAAGAATAGATTTACTCATGTAAAAATAGTGTTACTGATTTTATTTACTTTTTCTTTAGAGGATTGATTGAAAACGTTATTTTTTAATAACTTACATAAAATAAGTATTATTTAGAGTATGACAGACAAATTAAAACCATTTTATTTTAATGACGTAGAAAGAGGTATAGAAAATCTGTATTTATATATTTAGTTTGTAGCTTTAAAGTGTGGCCCTTTACACAAGACTGCGTAGCACTCGGCGCTCGAGCGGGATGTTTGTTCTGAACAACTGAAATAAACTTGCAAATGTTAATAACAATCTAAAAATAAACTTTGCAAATATCATTGCTTTAAATAGGCTTTAAATATAACGAATCACATAGTAAAAGTTATGAAGAAAGCCAAATTTTTGACTTGATCTTAACATTGTTAGTAAAATACGAAAAAAAATTTATTAAACAAATATGAAGCTACTTAGATACTTATTAATTTAAACTAATTTGCGAATTAGATAATATAATTAGCGAAGAGAATTTGCAAAATTTAACAAGATTTTTCACACTATCTATTACATGATACTGCTTGTAAAAAGTGCATCAAAGCGATAGGTTGAGGTATACTGGAGACTATATATATTGACAATATATTTTTAGTCTGACCTAGTTCAAAGTTCATACATATTGTTAAAGCAACACGACACAAACACCTGTCAGTTTCAAAATTGGTCATGTTACGAGTAATAATGATCTACTAGTTTAGTTCCCCGAATTCTTGTACCAGCAAAATTACTTGCAAGATAATTATAACTTGTAAAGCCTTCGCTTCGATTCTGATGTAAGATGATCGATTTTCTCACTAAATTGTGTTGACAGACTCAACCAAATAATTTCGTGTGAGATGTGGAACATTATATTAAGTGTTTCATCATGTGTAAGGCAAAATTTATGTTATACATTTACACGTGGCTTTGCTCGCGGAATAAATATATCGATCAAGTATATATTATCTTCTTTATTCACTCAAAAAGAAAAGTTTTTCATCGTGATAAAAAAATTGTTTATGAATATTATTACATAATATTTATACATATGAAAATATTTATTTTGCATGTTTGCATGTTTGTATGTAGGTATATTTCAAGCTGTTCCTGATAATACTAAGGATGATGCTAGTTGCTAGTTTAAATTGAATTTGGAGTACTAAATATCATATCACATACATAAATACCTAATGCTTATACATGTTCATTAATTAATGTACCTACATTCTTTAAGATGTTTATTTTGTTGAAGATAATTACACCGACTCAAAATTGCTTTTATATTCCACGTTCACAGAATTTTCTTTGATGTTTATATGAGGTTGCCCTTAAAAAATGAAATAATTAATGAAAAATTATTATAATTTCAAACTTGTCGTGTAATATACATCCTAAAATAGACAAATTGATTCACTTCTTTCAAAGTCGGTCAAATATATAGAAATTTTTGTATACAATAATTAAATGTCTTCTTCAGGTCACCTGGAGGAGATTCATGTCAACTGATGACCAGAAAACGTCGTAGAGGAGTCATCGAGAAGAAGCGTAGAGATCGCATCAACACCTCTCTGACTGAACTAAAGCGATTGGTGCCCGCCGCTTGTGAGAAGCAAGGAAGCGCTAAGTTAGAAAAGGCCGAGATCTTGCAACTTACCGTCGATCATTTAAAGATGCTGCATGCTAAAGGTAAATACATATATTATCTACTAGCCTTTCCCGCGGCTTCGCACGCGTTCTAAAGGCTGAAAACGAAATACCTCCCGTTTTCACAACATTTTTCATTGATGCTCCGCTCCTATTGGTCGTAGCGTGATATAATATAGCCTATAGCCTTTCTCTATAAACGGACTATCCAACACAAAAAGAATTTTTCAATTCGGACCGGTCGTTCCTGAGATTAGCGCGTTCAACCAAACAAACAAACAAACAAACTCTTCAGCTTTATAATATTAGTATATTATAAAGCTTTTAATTAACTTTTAAATACTTAACATTTTTATAACTTTTAGTGTTCATTACTACCAATGAACTCTACAACTAGAGCGTCCTCCCATTTCTAACTTGACTAGCATAAGCCTATCAATCAATTTATTTATAGCTGCGTGTGAAAGAACAAATAAACAAACAAACTCTTTGTATACTTAGCAAGAAAACAAAAAATACACTGTTTTTAAAAATTATGGAGGTCGTAGTGTGGGTAAATGTACACCTCTTAGATAATATGAACAGTAATCGTCTCTAACGCTTTAACTATTTCCAAAAAAATGGAAAAAATCAGTAGAAATAAATCCTATAACAGTATTTCAACAATTATCCTGTCATTTGTTCGTCCAAGTTCTTTGACTTCCGTTTCCTTCAAATTAAGATAAATACCGTTATATCGCCGAAAAAATTACAATTCATAAAACGTTGTTCCGTTAACCATGCAATAAAAAAAAATAAAGCTGATGAATCCGCAGAAATATTTAAAATACTGGCATCTTTAAATTTCAGTAATATTTATTTTAGAGGAGGTAAAAAAACAAAAAGTGATTAAACATTATATTTTTTTTTAACTTTTCTTGGTCATATTCCTTTTATTAAAAACTGAAAAGGTCCGAGTTTTTACAAATAAGTCTTCAACTTTCTTTCATTTGTATATTATAATCTTGAAACATTTTGCCCTCTATTCTAGTGCAGACGGCCTTAAGCCTGTACTTTATTTAGAAGAAAATCGCTTTAAAACTAAATATTACTTTTTTATTACTACCATATCGAAACTTTTACTGATTAATTTATACAGTAATAATCAAGTGTGCATTTGCCTTGTATGTATGTTGCGACATTATTACAACAGCACCATCAGATAGCTACGAGGCTTGTGTTATGGATATCAGATAGTTGATATACTACACATATATAAATTTTAAATACATACATATTATTAATAAAAATCCATGACTAGAGTACAAACATTCGTGCTCAACAAATGAATGCCCCCAGCGGGACTCGAACCCGCGACCACTGGCGCAAAAAGTACCACTATCAACTGAGCCAAACGTGTCGTCGAAGCCGTTGCTTTGGATATATAGTTAAGTTTACTTGTAATTTCTTTATTGTAAATAAATATTTGTGTTGTAAAATATATAGGCATTTTGTATCGCCATTCATTCAATATAAATTAATAAAAATAAAATGCATATAGTTTCTAAAAGCCATAAGCTACAGACTGTCACAATACGCATATGTCACGTTATCAGTTTATCAATGGCGAAGCATTCCCACGCTTCCGGGTACGACAGGTGGTGACGTATCACAAACTTATTTAGAACCTTAAATATATAGCAATTGGGTTTCATATTGAATAACCTGTCAGTTAATTTTTGCTTTTAATGTAAATGATACGAATTACATGTCCGGTTTCGGTTTTTTTATAGGTAGGTATATCTATCTTAGTGGTTGTCTTACTGGTATACCTCCTGAACTAAACATCTATGTGTCCCTTAACGGGTTTTTTACTGTGGGGAAATATCTAATTTCTAGGAAATCTATACTACCTGTTAAAACAATATTTAAAATACTATACTACAGTAAATATACTTTTAAAAACATAAAAGTAACGGATAATGTAACATTTAATATATTTTTTAAAATCAGTACGTAATACTTATAATAAGCTACATCAATTAGTAAGCGACACCGACACCAAATTGCTCTTCCTTCCGCAGTGACCTTTGAAACAGTAACGCTTGCGGTTAAAGCTTGACGTTTGAGCTTTTAACATAGAAACATACACTAAAGATTTCATAACGTATTTTTACTGATCCTTTATTTTGCTTACGTAATGCCTTAATTATAACCGTATTTCAACAGTAAGGTGAATTTGTATGAAAAATTTAGTAAGGTTTTCTGTGATTTTCCTGTATTAAAGTTAATACTACTAGGTTACATCAACAATTTTCTTCAACTAGTTTAGATACAGCAATATTATAAATCAACTCTTTTATACGTGTTTACCAAAAGATTAATTTGTAATTAATTCTATATGAAAAATGACATAAGTAAAATCAAAATCCCATAAAAACTAACATCTGGTCAGAGCAAAAGATTGTTAAAAAACTTAAGCCACAATAGTAACTAGTAAAGGTTGAAACCGCATCTTAAAGCGTCCAGACAATTAAAAAGCCCTCGGCCAGGTATAAACACCTGGCGCTAGGGACGGGAAGTGGCCGGTAGATTAGTGATATGTGATCTCTTGTTTTGTTTTGTAGAGTCAGGACAAACTTCGAAAGCTCGTCATACAAGGCTTAAGATATCATTTTTGAACTTTTAATTAAAATCAATCTGAAGTTTTTATATATTTCATTGCATTTCTTTCTTTCTTTATTCATTTAAAATGTAATAGTTAATTATTTTATATATTACTAGCAAATCTTAATTTATTATAACTTACGATTTATACTTTCATATGCATTTAGTGAAAAGCTGTTAATTTGAAAATAAAAACCAACTTCAATTTTATTTATTATGTACCTACTGACTTAGGTTATTTTACTTGAGCACCCCATAACTATTAAAAAAGTGACAATTTTATATTCATGGATAAATATAAATAAATATAAAAGAAGTAATCGTAGAACTTCTACAAAATCCCTTCAATATATATAAAACGCAGTTTAAGACTAGTTTGTACATATAGTATAAAATTCATATGCTTCTCAAATACGGGACCTAAATCAATAGTCAACATATCGAAGTATTTAAATTTCAGTCAATAATAAATTGAATTTTAATGGCCCAGTTTACAGGTCAAGGAGTAGTTGCGAAGGACAGCGGCCGCTTATCACGATGAAAAGTTCAAAAAACCATGTTTAATCTGATCATGCGGATTTATTACTTGAATATTTTATTTCTTTCTTTTTGTTAGACAAGACAATTTCAAATTGTAATTTTTACAGTAACTAGTGCCCTTTCAGAGGTTGAAATTTGATCTTAATAATTGTTTAAAATTTATACCAAATTATTTAAAAAATATGTAAAAATACGTACTTTGTATTGAAAATCATCCGCCTTTTTGAATATGATAAATTATTAAAAAAACCGTATAGGAAGGACAAAAAATAAAAGAAATAGTTCTTAGCGTAATAGAGATGGATGCGCATATATCAGATAATACAACTGATCAATGCCAATAAAGTTAAACCATCTATTAGTACCGACCTATTATTCAATGATTCAATGAATCTGAAACTAAAGATAATCGTTTTAGCAGGGGTTGCGTGGGAAACGAACCCGCGACCGCCTCTCACCCCGGAGGGACGAGCCCTCCACAAACGTATGCTAAGCTTAACTCAGTAATTCTACCCGCTTTGATTTTCATATTAATTGTGTGAGATAAAAAGATTATGTAGAAAAAATATTGTGATTTCTCAAGGGAAATTTTTTCTGTGAGAAGACACACTCGCTTTGCAAAATGTTCCCGCTTCGTCGGCTTGTAGTGGAAAAACTTTAAATGAAGCTAGCTTTTCGGATTTATTTTGATGTTTGGTTCCCAACGTTTCTAAAATTCTTTACAGTTATCATGGTCACGGGAGAGACTAAGGATTTATTTGTCAATGAAGAAAAAAATATATATAACAATGGTGTTGCTTAATATTACAACTTTAAATATTATTATAATTTTATTTGTCCTAAAATAAAATTTTCGTCAATTTTTATTAATGAGCTGCATACATTATGATAGCGTGGTTTCTTAATTAAACATTCGAAATAAATCGTGAAAAAAAGCTGTCACCAAACAAAAGCTCTAAACAGATCATCAGAATAAAGAGATAGTCAAATAACATTGAAATCTAACAATAGTACTTAAAAGTCCTAATCTACATTCGCATTCCCCTATCACGTGTCTTTACAAACGGAAGCAAATCTACGAAAGGGTTACTACCCCACCTGTGTTACAAAAAGTTAAGAAAAAACGACGACCCGAGGGCGGAAGTGACGAAATAGCACAATGAAACACACAAGCGACTACTTAAAAAGTCCCTGCTTAGTTTCCGACACTTCAAATTTAATTTGCAATAAAAAACATTCAAATAAATATAACACATAAAGTTAAATTTCAGTTCAAAAAGTACGTATAAATTTTTATATAGGAAAATACAAGCTTAGCAGCTTTTTATTTTTACGCATTATTAACAAATGTGAATAAAAACATGTTTAATGCAAAGATCATGTTTCAACAAGTTATGCAAAAATTTTGAACTTAACTATTATCTTGGACTTTAGAGCGCCTTGGCCCGGTGGCCCACTGACTTCAACCCCTCACTCTCAATGGGTCTCGAGGATAGCGGATCTTGTTATTAAATTTTCCCCTACGGAAGGATGCCGGAAACATGGGGTTCCCGTTACGAATCCATCCCTTTTGCACATTTTATTTCTTATCTACTATCTCTTTCATGTACTTGTTGCGTAACAAGGGTAAAAATGATTGGGGCAGTTTTGTTTTCTTGATTTCAAACATTTCTTTTAACAATATACTTTAAAGTAAAGGCGCATCTGCGAGAACGAGTTATTTTTATCATTTATTTTTCACCCTTTTATTGCAGCTGCATAAAAACTTGTACCTCAAGATTTAAATTACAATAGAGATTCTTACAAAGCGGTATTACTTTCAGGTCTCGACACCTATGCCTACGACCCACAGCGGTACGCGATGGACTACCACAGTATTGGCTTCAGAGAATGCGCTGCGGAAGTTGCTCGGTACCTGGTGAGCTGTGAAGGCCTGGACATCCAGGATCCTCTCCGTCTCCGCCTCATGAGCCACTTGCAATGCTTCGCAGCACAGCGAGAACTAGCTACCAAATCTAATTGGGGCTATCAATATCCGAGTGTTCCGCAACCGCAACACGGATATACGGAATTACGGCAAGAGCCTCCCGTAACTACTGCCACTTCGGTAGCAGCCCCTACGGCGATAGCTGCACCCCTATCAGCACCCCCAAGCTATGCTCACTATCCCCCTGCTCCCCCAGCACCCCCCGGACCCCCCGCCCCGCCTGGTCCTCACCCCGCACCAACTGCTCCACACTATCCCGCGCCATACCCTCACCATCCTCCTCATCATCAGTACTCCCAGAACAGTTCCAAGCCCTACAGGCCATGGGGAGCTGAATTAGCATATTAATTACCAAATATATTTTTTGTTGAAATGTTAAATATAGTCCGGTAATAAAGCCATTTTAATAGTCATACATAATATTATATTCTATGAGAGTAAGTGTCGATAAAGTCATTCCAATTATTTTTGATAGACAAATAGGAAAACAAAAAATATGTAAATAATTTTAGTATGACTTACATACATGATACATAATATCTTAAATAATCTACAAATTGTTCTTAGAAAGAATTCTAGGGGCGATTACTACCCCTATGTTTAACATTTCCATCGAATTGATAAATGAATGTATATTGTTGTCGATCTCAGAGTTTAATTTCAAAACTTATTTTCAAGACTGTTGAACTTACATTAGTTATAAAGTTGTGTGATACTGATATAGTATATTGATAAGTTTATTAGATAAGATTTCTTTGGGACCAAAAACCAAGCTTTAAATGTTAAAAGAAGAGATTTTATACAGAAAAAACGCGTCTAAGCCTATTTTGGTGAAATTGCTCACAAGCGTTTATTTTAACAGCTGTTTTGCCATTATAGTAGACGTATATGTCACCAGTCCTATGTAAAATGTACATTGTACATAGTTCACATTTTTTATGTAAGTTGTGATTTGCACACGGTTGTGACAGTTTATTTTTTATAAATCATTGTGTGTAGCATATGTTTGTATGGAATGTATCCATACGATACTGTATATTTCTTGTAAATAATAAAATCGCTTGCGATTGAAGAGAAAATAAATTATTTTTCATATTTATATTTTATTCTTTATTTTTGACTTCTTTTGTGTTTGAACCTTCTATTATATACTGTTGAATCAAAATTATATAAAATAATTTTAAATTATGAATTATCCATCATAAAATAGTAGTTTTGTAATAATTTTCTAACTATTCAACTGTTTACAGTTAAATTATAAAGCTTGAGTTTTTTTACCGCTAAAAGCTCTGTAGAATAGAATATGACTCAAGTAGTTATGCATAAAACGTATTTTTAAATTACATTCGAAAAACAAGTATAGTTAGCATATTCACACAATTTTGACCGGTAGTTTTATAACATATTTCATTAGATAGTTATTTTTTTAAATCATATTTAAACATTATTTGCAATTCTAATATAATTTATGTTTATTGTACATACGAGGGTTAATAGATAACGTATTTTTAAAGTCGGTTAATTAACCATTTACAGAGCAAAACCGCATATCATCAAAGGCAAGTGTCCACATTACAATAAATTAGCAATAAACAGGTGTCACAATTAATACTGACCCGCCAGATGCACTAGGGTCCTAGCGGTATGGGATATCGCCACCCTAACGTTTCCCACGAACGCCGTCCCTTACACTCGTATACTTTATGTATATCCCTCTCTTTCTGTATTTCCGTAGGAAGGAAGGCAAAAAAGATATTTTTTGTGCGATCGTGTGCGTGCGTGTGTCTGTGTTGGCATTTGAAATAACTTTATAAGTTGCTTCCGCAATTTTTTTCTAATTTTTCGAGGGTCTCAAGATTTAATATACTTTGACATGGTTAAAGAAATGTAAGTTCATTTAATGGTAGAGCTGTTAATTAATATTTTAAAGTAATAATATTTTTACCTATATCCGAAGCAACAAGTTCCGGTTTGGCTGGCTTATTTTAACCGATTGCGACGAAGCTAAAAAGGAAGGTTATATGTTGGACTGTATACATTTTACATACATCATATCTCCGACTACATAATATGTTTCGGATCTTTTGCTTCTATTATAATATATTTTTGCACGATAATGTTTACGATTGAATTTATTTTGTGTATTATAAAAAATTATAGACATTGGTAGCTTAGTGGTAACGCGCTCGCTTGGATAACCGAGTGATGCGGGTTCAAATCCGGGTTTCGCACTTCTGATATTTTCATGTGTGATTAATTTCTATCATGATTACCACTTGTCTTTCGGTGAAGGAAAACATCGTGAGGAAATCTGCATGTCTGAGAATACCTAGCAAGTTTTCAACCAAAGACATGTGAAGGCCTAAACCCATTTTTATTAAAGGGAGCAGCAGTGAGATGTTAAAAAGGGCTGATGATAATGATGATGATGATTATAAAAAATAAATTTAATACTTCTGTGACCCGTCTAAATAGTAATACTCAAATTATTAAAAAAGTTTTGTACATAAAAAAAAAATATACAGTACCTAATTCGAATATCTTTATAGCAATTTTTAGAAAGATTTTAATCTTAATAAATTATTTTTTAACAAAAATGAAAACCGACTTCAAAACGTTACTAATCGAAACTAAAACGAAAAAAAAATAATTTTAATTACTTAGTTATTGTTGGAGTCGGTGCCAGCCAAGAAGGACAGTTTTATCAGAGTATATAAAGAATGACAAAGTAGGGCAACTTCATACAAACGCACCGCGCGCGGCTTGTATGTGTGCGTCATAGTATCTTTACGTTGCCGCACGCACACTCATACAATATCTCGAACCGTATATCAGTGCGCCAGTCTAGGCTGACGCCGCACATGTTTTGCGCGTCACGGTTTTTCACTATATGAAAAATGTGTGATATTCGTAGAAGAACTTATTGCTGTGTGTTTGGGTGTCTAAATTCTTCATCGATTCCAGAGTTGTCTTTGTTCAGATTACCTACTGAACAGAAAAGGTAAACAATAATAATATAAATAATAGTTTGTCCATTTTATTAATGACAAGCTATAGTGACGTAATAATCGATATTTCTTATTTTTTTAAATATAAAATAATATTTATTTTTATATTTATTAATATGAAAATAAATATTACTATCGTAAAAATCAAGTGTGGTGGAGAGAACTAAGAGAATCATAATGTCTGATTTGGGCCGTGACATTGCATTTGATAATTTATGCACACAAGAGTTAATAATTAATATAACTGAAGACTCCTCATCGGACAAATCTAATATAAATGATGATTGTGACGAATCATGTTAATAAAAGGAATTAAACTATTTTAGTTGTTTTATTTGTATGATTATAATAAGAAGAAAGTAAAACTTTACATAATGTTAATGTTTTCATTTATTGGTTTTAATCTTAAAATTTTGTTGTCTTCCTGATTAAATAACATATTACACCTTATTTATTTGTAATCTGTGGCACAATAGTAGTAATCGTTATGTGTGGCACAGCAGTAAGGGGGCGGTGCCCGTCCATAAAGTACAATATTATTTGTATGACATTTTAACTTTAATGGCTAACCATTAAATACGAAACTTTGTGGGCGTGAGCTGTCAAAAAAACATTAATAAAATGGACAAACTATAGCATATAATTTATACTTGATGATGAAATACTTATGTAGGTACTTTTATTTTTGTTGTATTAGTTTATTATTTTAATAGGATGTGATATGATTTTAGTAATATATTATAGTTTTATTTTTTTTAATTGTTACTAATAGCATATTTATGTTTTTGTAAACGCAAGAAATTAATGGATTTATTTTATTTATTTACACAAATTCATTTCGAGATTTCGCGTCAGTTCGAGTTTTAATACTATTTTCTACAGATATATCAGTTAAGCGAGTAACTACAGGCCTAATAAAAATAATCATAAACATGTAGAAACAAAATGTTTTACATTCTTAAATATATATAAAAAATAATTATTTTTTAATAACACACTTCCCGGCCCAATGCCAATTTCTGAGCACTGAATTAAAATTTAGCTACAGTGACAACCCTGTGACAGGCAACTATGGTAACTATGACAGGTAATTATATCGCGGATTGGGCCGAAGTTGCCCTACTATGTCATTCTTTATACTATGGTTTTATCCTGCCTTTGCAATGAACTTTCGAACGGATATTTTAATTATATTTACAAATTGATACATTAATTAAATTGTATTAAGATTATTTTGCTTTGGCTGGCACCGACTCCAATAATAACTAAGTAATTAAAATTATTTTTTTTTTCTTTTTAGTTTCGATTAGTAACGTTTGAAGTCGGTTTTCATTTTTGTTAAAAAATAATTTATTTTTATTTTTTTTGTGGAAATTAGATATTATGTTTAAATATAATATTGGAAGGCTAACTAAACTACTGCTCCAATAAGTCAGCGAAGTTTTGAAATGAACGACAATAGTCAATCGAGATTTGTCCACGTCTATTTTTCCACGTAACTCGTAGACGTTAATAAGATTTACCTTCTATTATCAATCCACCTAATATCCTGAAGGAATACGACTATAAGTTCATAAGTACGTATAATATTAAAAGAATTTTCTTTCAACTCCTAACCGTTGAGGAGATATACCTTACATCATCACAAATTCTTGAACAGCTTTAGAAAATATATGAAAAAGGTAATCAGTGCCGATAAAATTTAAGGGTTGCCCTCGATTTCTCTAGGATCCCATCATCAGATGCTGACTTGGTGACAATGATAACATCTTGAATTTATACCCTACCGAACAAAAAAGAAATTTTTAAAATCGGCCCACAATTCACGGAGAAATCGGTGAAAACACATAAAAAACAACTGTTGAGGAGTTTTACCTTCCATCATCAGCTCATCCACATGAGATGATGATTTTCATACGTAAAAGCTTTATCGGTTTTAGAAAATATATCAAAAACATAATAGGTTGAGAGTTGCCTTCGATTTCCCTGGGATCCCATCATCAGATCCTGACTTGGTGACAATGGGACCACCTCGGAACTATACCCTACCGAACAAAAGAAAAATTTTTGAAATCGGCCCACAGACGGCGGAGAAATCGGTGAACATACCTAAAAAAAAAATACATACAACGGAACATATAACCTCCTCCTTTTTTGAAGTCGGTTAAAAAAACTAAATGCTTTGTATTTGTACGAATTTAAAAGTAAAGTTATTCAAAATGATGAATATTTTAAACAATCGACCCACATACAGCGATACGATCTTCCAATATCGAAATCAATAGGTCCATTGTATCCTATTTAAATCACGATTGTATAGTGTATTATTGATATTTTATAGGACAATTTTATAGGTTCGATTCTTATTTGCAGCATATATCGTGTCACGAACTTATGACACAAGGTTATCTATTAGCGTCTTTTCAGATAAATTGTGAAATTTTGTTATTATTATTGATAATTATTTTAAGTTTAGTATTCATTGTTGCGATACCTTTGGAAGAAAACATACTTCATACTTGGAGTAGCTTTTCAGACATTTTAATAGCATTGTAGTTTTCTTAGATATAAAATCACAGTATAAGATGGTTTTCGTATGAACTCGGATATTAACTTCAGTGTTACATTATATTTTAATATGAAATAAATAATCGCAATATCATAATCTTCCTTAGATTGCTACGAAAATATATTGTATATTAAATTTAATAAAAGCAAAGTCTTCGCATCGAGGTCAACAACCAGATACATATTTGTAAATACAAGTCGTTAGCGTAATAGGCTTTTCCACCAATATAAGCTTTATTATATTAGCGAAATATTCTTACATATTGCTGTAATTACTATTCGTGCTCTGTATATGGCGATCGTAATAGATCAGGCAAAGTCGCAGCGATATCTTAAAGCGAAAAAAATATAATAATTACAAGGTGTTGTATAAAAAAAAACTATCCTTTCGGATCCGTGACTAAGAATGTGTTATAATGTAAAGTGTAAAGCCATCGAAACATCGGGAAGTAAACATCAAATAAATTTGAGAAACAGATAGAAAAGATAGTTTTAAGTTAAAATATCAAAATTGGTGTTTTAAGAAAGTTTATTGGTGTTTTAATTATTACAAGGCAGTTACGTGACGCAAAACACGTTTCTACGAATATCGATATTATATTCACTAAATACACATAAAAGATATTGTAAATAAAGACATTGCGTATTTCAAAAGTAATTTGTTCACAAACAGCAAACATAGATAATTTTTTTTTTGAATCATCCGGTTCAATACAGAAGGCTAGGAACATAATATGAAGCTATTTTTTTCTTTACTAATAACTATTTCTTAAATTCTTAAAACAAAACATTTAATAATTAACTTTATTGGTTTCTCACATTTTAGAGCAATGAGATTTACCTAATTGTTAACTTAGATTATACTGATACATTTAAGTAAAATGTAATCGTACAAGTCATATCTATACTAATATTATAAAGCTGTAGAGTTTGTTTGTTTGTTTGAACGCGCTAATCTCAGAAACTACTGATCCGAATTGAAATATTCTTTTTGTGATGGATAGTCCGTTTATCGAGGAAGACTATATTACATCGCGATTTAGAACACGAGCGAAGCCGCGGGAAAGGCGTAGACATAATAGAGACTAAATTATCGGATCACAAATTGATAATATATACATAACATCTCAAGCAAATCGATTTAGGGATTCAAGTATACTTTTTTTGTATATTTCTTTTGCAAACATTAGAAAAAATAAATAATGTGGTAACCAACAAGGCACGTGTCTCTCCATCCCCCATCACGATGAAGAGTTTGAGCAGAAGGCCTTAGGCGTAATAAGACCAAGTATACTCATTACTCATAGTAACTATACATAATAAGTCCTAATTTTTTGTCAATTAATTTTAAAATTAAATTTAATTTAATAAAAGTCAATTCAAAACTTAACGAAACTAATTATTTATTTAATGAAACTCTTATAAGCAATGATAAACATTTTGGAGAAAAATAAATCCATACTTAATCCACAATTATAAAAAAAACGATCTAACTAGGAAAATAAATTGGGATGTAATATCTCAATCTTTCGCAATAAACAGTAACAAAAAGTATATAATAAATATTTTTCGTAAAATTTCGTATTATCCATCGCTAAGGGCTCATCAATAGAGTAAAGAGTAAAATGAGTAAGCTTTTTAAAATTAGTGTTTTGAAAGAAAAATATTATATTTTTGCCTTTAAATAGACATTCAAAATTATTTAACAATAAGTTTTTCAGTAATTCTAAATAGAAACCTGTGTAACTGGTTTACGGATTTAGCAACTTGGTTCAACAGATATCGGCGATTGTTGGGAACTGGTATTGGAATATTGAAAAGGGTTGCAATTTATTTAACGAGCATCAGTGTACGAGTTACACTTTGTAAGGGATTCGAATAAGAGTTCAGTATATTAAAAGCTTTCTAGTTAGTTGCAACAGAAGAAAGTCTCAAAATGGCATTAATATTAAGTTTTTTAAAGAACAAGTTTTATCTATGTACTAAATTTTCTAAAGAGGTTGTTTGTTTGAACGAATTTCAGGAACTACAAATCCGATTTGAAAAAATATATTTGCACTAGTTAGCCCATTTACCCGTTTCTAACCTAACCTAACCCAAAATTTTTATTTAATTTATAATACTGGAAATGCCTACCTACTTTATTTTTTTATTAGTCCTATAATTTTTATCATAAATATCTTTTAAATTATATTTGCGTACTTCAATAAAATCCTCTTTCTCTCAAGTGGACTTCTCTTATTGTAAGAGTAGAGATTATGAATACCGAGAATAAAATTATGATATTGTACAAGCTATTTCCAATTCAATTATATTACCTACAGAAAGGAATTTATTATTTTAAATATAAGTTTTTTTTACGAGTATCATTACAGACGCCGATTCTATATTTTTTAATCGTCCAGTCTGTCTGGGAACTCCTCACAAGGTAACTATTGGACAGATTTTGATTAAAATTTGATATAATAATAACAAGAGTATATCTCTTATCTAACAATCTCTACTAAATGTTCTGATACATGTATCGACGAACCAAAGCGGAGAGTGGTTGCTTGTCGTCAATAAACAAATAAATATGTTCCTACATATTTATTTGTTTACGGGTACCAGATTGACCAGACTGGAGTACGAACTTCCGAGTTTAACAAATGAATGCCCCCAGCGGGACTCGAACCCGCGACCGCTGGCGCAAGTAAGTAGGGTCATTGCAAACTGCGCCAAACATGTCGTCAAAATATATATACATATTAATGTTTGTTGATTAGTGATGTTATTATTTATTTTTAGACAAAATAAAACATAAAAAACATAAAGAATAAAAAACATAAAAAACAATATTTGCACGAAAATAAAGGAATTGCACCCTAAAAAATTCAATAGAGAGCACGTGCTGACACGTACGAACTCTACATTGTGCGATACTTAGCGAGAATCTAAATGAAAAGGAACCTGTTTGTTTGTAAATGCTTTATTTTGGGGTAAAAAACTATCATAATTGCTTCCGGCCTGTAAATATTTCTTTATATATACTAAATAATATAAAATAATTTACTTTAAATACGTACATTTTTAATATTAAATTTGTAATTGCACAAATAACAATTTTTGTTTTTAATAAATTAAAAAAAATAGTCCAGCAGAGTAGTGCCTGTGTCTACTTTACTTGTTAACCAATTTTTCTTAAAGTGCTATTAATAACAAATATGAAAACTATTTTTTTATATATAAAAAATCTATCTTATCATATTATACCAAATTATTCTTCAATACTGGTTGCAATCAAATTTTTGGCCATTCGTTAATATTACAGGGGTTTATAAAATAGATAAGTTTTAAATAGTAATTAAAAATAATTTTATACCACAGTATAAAATATAAGAAAATTAACTATTATTATGGTAGAAATTTTTTTGATCTACCTAATATGTATCAATTATTAATATTATTTATTAAAACACCTTATATTTAAAGGACATTAATGAAAAAAACCTTTCAAATTGAATCATTTTTATTCATAATTCATTAAAATATATCGGAACATCTTACTCTACATATAAACTATAATTGAGATCAACAGATACGAAATATTTTACATATAATAAATCTAATGATTATCACAATAACTTTGGTAGTTGCTCTTTGTAAAAATATACACACAAAATCTTGCTTCAAAATAATATACGTCAAGAGAAGATCTGTATAGGTTATTAAAAATGGTACCAAAACACATTATTAATACATAGTTAAATTTAGATATGCGGTCGTATCTTAACGTATATAGCTAATTCATCTCATACAAATATTATTAATATATACATCATAAAGTATTAATAATATTTGGTGCTAGCCCAGTGGTAACAGGCTCGCTTGAATAAGCGAGTGATGCGGGTTTAAATCCGGGTCTCGCACCTCTTATATTTTCATATGCGAATCATTTCTATCAATGATTACCACTTGTCTTACGGTAAAGGAAAACATCGTGAGGAAACCTGCATGTTTGAGAAAATCTAGCAAGTTTTCGAAAGTCATGTGAAGTCCGCCAACACGCACTAGACCAACGCGGTGGACTATGGTCTGATCTCCCTCACTCTACTAAAAGGAGGCCCGTGCCCAGCAGTGGGACGTTAAAAAAAAGGGCCGAAGACAATATTTGGTATAGCATATATCAGTTTCCCCACGATATGTTCAACTTGTCGTGAAAGGAGGGCTTATTAAAGTTAGGCAATCTAGATAGACGCCCGTGCGAAGTTAAGAGATAGATAGGCAGCAGGTGGGTGATGTACCATGCGAGCTGCTGCTGGTATTTCCCAGATAACAGAGTGGACCGAGCGATTCTGAGACACCCCATTAAGAGGGGGGATTCTGTCTGTAGACATATCTAATGGGTAGTACTGAATTTTCTATTCAGTAAATTCTATATAACTAAATGTAAAGAGGTATGGATAATTCAATAGTGGGCATTAGTAACATCCAACAAACTGAATAAGTTAATTAATTTGTGATGTAATGTAAAAATACAGTTTAGTTTTCAACAAACTCGATTATATATAAACACATTCTAGCAAATGCAAGATGTGCGCTTATTAATTCTATATATAATATTAATAAATCTTGAAAAAATAAATTAAAGTCTAATTACAAAGAAGGATTTTGGTTTATTCCTTAATCTAAAAGTTTGTCTGACCTTTAAATATTAATTAAAATGTTAAAACTTAAATTTAGTTATTTGAAAACCAAATAAGTTTAAGAAAATATAAATAAGGTTAGGTAAGGTTACACAAAAATGTTTATCCTGAAGGCTCTTTTAATTTGCTTTGAAGGACCTCTGAAACATGATAATATTACAAAGAACAAGAATAATTTTATCTTAAAATTATATCGTGTAGTAGAAATTAATAAAGTCAATTAAAAGAGTTATGTTTTATATAACTAATTAAACTTAGAGCGTACTAACTAACTCAATACTTTCGTTGATCATGTTTTGGGCTTTCTCGTCTTCAGCATCAGGGTCGAAATCTAGCAAAGTGTATTCCGTATGGATACTACTACTGTCTTCGCTATCGTTTACGTTGAAATACGTGACAGTTGCGTAACAAACCGGCCTGGAGTGAGAAGGACTGCTTCGTGTAGAGTCGTAAGCTGAATCTGATCTGCCAGAACTATTACAAATAGATTCGTTGCAGCTTTTTAAGCTGTCGTTGTGAGAATCGTAGCTGTTATAGGTGTTGTAGCATGTATTGTCATAAGACTCGTTAGCGATATGTACAGGGGGCAAAGATGTCCTACACGGGCAGAACCGCTGTACATCTATTTCCGGCGCGGCGTCAGTTGTACCACTGTATGATGGAGACCGCACTAAAGCAGGTGACACTCTATTTCTTGCACTCTTCTTACTCTTATTTCTTTTGAATAACTTGAAGGCCTGTGAAAGAAAACAATATTATAAGAATAATGTAGAGCAAGGGCTAAAGAAGGGTTTTGGTCAAATGAGGTTGTAATTCATTTTCTCTTCTTAGAACTTACTATTCAATTATTTTATTGACGAATAAAAACCTATTTCAAATAGATAACTGTTTCTGAAGTATCTAAAAAGCAATTTAGGTTGTATAAATAAGTACGAAGAGTTTCTTAAACTTTTTTGCGAATTCTGTAATAACTATTTCATATTAATTTTAGTACGAAATATGGGTCGTACAAATGTTGATATATTACAAATTTCCAACTAAAGTCGAGAAAGGATATCAACGCCAGATGTGACTTTTTATTAGTTATCGGTTGAAACATAGTGCGATAAATTGATATTCAATATTGAAAAACTATTGGAATAATTATTATATATTCTCAATTATGTTATATACGTTATTTAGATACTTTAATCTACATTTGTATACTTGTAAGTATATAAGGTAGTGATAGCGCAATGATAACGCACTCGCTCGGGAAACCAAGTGAATCGGGTTCAAATATCTTCTAAAATTTTTCGTCTTGCCTCTAAAATTTTCATTGCGAATTATTTCTGATATTATTACAGCTTGTTTTAATTTATGGTGAATAAAAACATAATGAGGATACTTGCATATCTGAGAAAATTGTTGCAGAAAATATGTAGGTATAGTCCGCCAACTCGCACTTGACCAGTGCAGTGAACTTTGGCCTTTCGTCTCAAGAAGAAGTGTTTGAAGTGAGTTTCATACCCAGTAGTAAGACAATAATAAGGGTTGAATACATAAAATCATATTCTTGTATATATAAGTGTAGATTTAATAAAATATCAACAAAACTTTAACTTATAGCAGCGCTGATCGTTCAAAAGATAAAAAGTGAACATACGACTACGTTCATATTTACAAATAAAATCAATCACAAAAAGGACCTAAGGATGCGCTTGATTAAAGAAAGGGTAGGAAGTTAAGCTTGCAAACAGCTTAGGCTCTACTTCTTTAGACGTGTCATTTGGTTATAATGATTATCAGTAATTTATCAAGAGTCATCGCAATCTGATAGAGTCGCGAAATAAAAGATTAGTAATCTTACTTAACAAATGGGTCAACAGCCAATCAAACGGACATTAAGCATTGAGGGCGCTTATCGACGAAATGATAGCATCTATTAAACTATTGATTTGTTTACCAACTGATAAGAATCGTGCGATATTTGTCTATATTTGAATAATTTTCAATAATAAAATAATTCTTATTTATACAGCTTTTATCTCTCAGTGTTGAGACTTCGATAAACTTTTCCCGCTATGAAGGAATAGTTCTGTTCCGCTATGAACGGAATACGAGCGGAATGGTCCATTGCCATTGGACAAATTAAATTTTTTGCTTTAAGCTTACATATCAAAACACTAGAGATTTGCCTAGACCAGTTCGAAACCACATCAGTTGGTTTTCTGAGCAAGCATATTATTGCCTTACCACCGCCTTAAAATTATTTGATATTAGAAAATCGTATTCTTCTAAAAGGCTATAACGAATGAACTTAAGGAATGTTAAAATACATTACTTTGTATACAAAAATAGATTAAAAAGAAAGGATTTAACAAATCTAATATTCAAATTATAGATTAGCAGTCGCCCTTGACTTTTAATATTTGATATTACTGTACATTAATACAATTTGTTAGAAAGGTCAAAAACACGTGTAACGCTGACGTACGCGATGAAAAATTACTTCACTATACTTATTATAATTTATATACATAGCTACTTTAGTGTATAGAAATGTTACTAATAACTGTAATAAGATTGATCAAAAAAATTATTTTATATCTTTGATATGTAATATACATTACATAGAAAACGAATGGGGTATATATAGTCTCGTGATTTTAAAGTTATATTATTTAGTTACGACATGTTTGGTTCTGTTTGTAGTGACTCTACTTGCTATCGCGGGTTCGAGTCCCGCTGAAGGCATTCAATTATGTGATGAGCTAAAATATTTGTACTCCAGTCATGAGTTTTTATATTTGTTATGAATGTATTTGCAATTATTATTATCATTATCAGCCCTTTTTAACGTCCCACTGCTGGGCACGGGCCTCCCCCAGGACTAGAGGGATCAGGCCATAGTCCACCGAGCTGGCCTAGTGCGAGTTGGCGGACTTCACATGTCTCTCGAAAACTTGTTAGGTTTTCTCAGACATGCAGGTTTCCTCACATTTGCAATTATATATGTGTAATATTATGTAATGTATCAACTATTCGTAACATAAGGCTCGTAGGCTTGCTATGGAAATAGATGAACGGTATGATAATTTCAGACAATATTTACTCTTTTATTTTATTGTTAAAATATCGAGTCGCGACATTAAACTCGAAGTCAAGACTAAAAATTTTACGGATGAACTAACTAACATACACTCTACTTTAGTAAATACAATTTTCCTGTTTATAGATATAAAGTTTACTTTAGGCAGTCCGCTTGGCGCCAAGAAACATGTGGAGTTAATTTATTTTATTATTTTCATGTACTTAGTTGCATATTTTATTAGCTCTTACTTCAATTCTACAAGAGAATGTGAGATAGAGAGGTAGAGATTTTGATAAGTGCTTATATAAATAATGTCAAGAAACTCTATATTCCTATAGGGGTTAATGACCTTACGAATAAATAAAACTTTCGTTGATTTACGAAAATATTTGAAATTATAAGAAGCTATCATTTCGAATTTTGTCTCGGTTTTATTTTACTATATGTTTCGAATGTTTCACATGAACAGCAAACTTGAACGCGGGAGATTTTAAATTTTTAAGAGAAATAGTTCCATATATATTCATAACGTTGGGAACAAATAATGGAACAAACCTTAAAAAAATCAAAAAATCTTAGAAAAAATCTAAGATTTTCAAAAAAAAATCTAAAAAAAGTTTTAAAAGGAACATTCTAACCAAGTTGTCAAATTTTATGTGCCCGTAAACGTTAACATATTGAGGCTATCTAAGAAGAGAAATACAGTCAATTGTACAATGGACTTCACGATATCTTTATTACTCATTATTAATATCAATAATTTCTGCACATAATATTTTAAGTGTATCAGTGTATCATGTAAAGTCTCAGTACTGTAATTTTACTTGTGTCACTTTAATAGGGTGATGGAAATTTTTGAGAAATCTAAGAGAATAAACTAATCACTACATAGTATAAAACAAAGTCGCTTTCTCTGTCCCTATATCCCTTTGTACGCTTAAATCTTTAAAACTACGCAACGGATTTTGATGCGGTTTTTTTTAATAGATAGAGTGATTCAAGAGGAAGGTTTATATGCATGACTAGCGGATCCCGCGGCTTTGCCTGTGCTAAATCTAGGAAAAATCCCAAGCGAAGCGTGGGCGAGTCGCTAGTTATGTATATACTTTTCAAGACATTAATTTTGTACTAGAAACAGAATCACAAAATTGCTGCGCAGATCCCACTTCTCTTTGGACAAGGGTCAAGGTATAAATGGTAAACACGTGAACAAGTAGTTTGTTATATATTTATATTTCATGTTTATGTTATGCAACCGATATGTAATATTTTTTTAATGTAACCATGATTGCTTTAAGCATTTGAAAAGTCAGGAACCAAATATCTAAATATATTTTCGAAAAAAAAACGAACAGGCAAATAGTTTTATTTAGCATCAAATATATTCGCGTAAATATAAAGAAGTATCTGTATAACATAAGTACAACAAAAGTACTTACTATTTCAATAGAAAAAAATACAGTTTTGACGAATATTATCTCAAAATTACACATAAATAATGATATCTACGACATCAAAACGGCAAAGTTCAAAAGCTTCAAGTTCAATTGCTTGACGCAAACCTTACAGGTAAATTATACATTTAAGGGTAATTTAACAATTTATTCATGGTTCACCGCGACGCGTGTCGCTCACTCTATCTACTATATGACATTAGCTAATAAACTCAAACTGCCATTATAATTGTCTATCCCTTTACATTTTCTGCTACAAAGCATGTTAAAAGAAATAACAGGACATCTATAAATATGACAGTTTCTATGTATGTTTGTTACTGATTCACGGTGATTGTATTAACAATTCAGCCCTTTTTAACATCCCACTGCTGGGCACGTGCCTCCCTTCAATACGAGAGGGATGAGGCCATAGACCTACTGCGTTGACGGACTTCTCATGTCTTTCGAAAACTTGCTACATTCTTTCAGACATGCAGGTTTCCTTACGATGTTTTCCTTCACCGTGTGATAATAGTAGAAATGATTCGCATATAAAAATATCAGATGCAAGAAACCCGGATTTGAACCCGCATCATGTAGTTATTCAAGCGACTGGGCTACCACAGCTAGCTTAAACCTAAGTCTTAAAGTAACGCAGACCTTGTAGCCTAGATTAAGTACCTAGTAGTTAGAAGTTAAGAACGCATCCGTCCGAATCGAGGATAAGTCAATGATTTTTAATATTTTAGTAAAAGTCAATACAGGAGCATATTTACAAAATTACAGCCTAATACTTTCTTAGGTTTACGCGAATAAACTAAACTAAACGCGTCTTTTAGTTCCAGTGGCTTATTCTAGAATCTAGGCGTTGATGACAAAGTCAATGACCAAATTAAGAAGAGTAATATCAGGGAGAAGAGATTTATTACTAGTGTAAACAGTAATTTATTAAAAACCTTCGTTAACTAAAATTGTCCTTCGTAGTTTCACCTTGTCCTTATTAAGTCATGAGTGTCCCTCGAGACCGAGAATGCTAAATATGTATTTTTTAATAAACTTACATGTACACTATATGTATATAATAAATGTAGTATTTATGACTTTACATTACATTTGTATGAGATGAAAAATATTTTTATATGTTGCGTCCTTCGAAAAAACCGAGTTTATTACGAGTAACTTATGTAAAGAACTCTTTTACATAGTATGTGGTTTACATGAGCTCTTTTATGTTTCAAAACACTCAGAATTTATTTTTAAGATAATATAAAAATATCAGAGATTTGAACCCAATTCACTCGATTTCCCAAGCGAGCGCGATACCACTAGGCCTCCCAAAATATTTAACGATACAAGATATGTTGTTGGGACATTTACACACAGCACTATCTAGTTCCACGGTAAGGTACGAGCCTTGTGTTATGGATACTAGATGGTTGATATACTACATATATATAAGATATATACCAATAGTCATTCTAAACTATTGTTAACTTTTGATGCTACTATTTACTTTCAGTCATTTATAAAACAAAACTAAAACTATAAATATAACATAATTTATCGCTTAAAGTTAATATTGTTAGTAAATCGAGTTTATAAAGAAGCACGGCTAAATGCGAATACACGGAAATAGCCCAGAATAATCCTCTTAACTATTCTGACGCAGTCGAAACTTCTCGCTTGTTTAATTATTTAGCCTTACTCAATTCTTTGTCTTTTCTAAGCCATGTTAGCGTGGAAAGAAAAATATACAATTATTAGTTTATGGTAAATATGGTAGCTTATTGTAAAAATGATGTCTTTGGGCAATGTATTATTATAATATAGCTTTATTTAATTCCATGCAAAAAAAAAATGTATTATTAAGCCCTTCTTAAAGTCTCACTGTTGGGCATCGCGCCCTAGGGATTCGCTTCAATATGAAGCGAATCCCTAGTCCAGCATCCTCGTCTAGAGCGGGTTGGCGGACTTCACTTATACTAGTATTTCGTATTCATGTTGGAAGTAATTCGCCCTTTAATATATATTAATATTTTAAGCAATATATTTAAATTAAACGAATATATAAAATATACACATTACACATACTCGTACAAAAAATTACTAAGCACTGTATAACTTTAGCCAGTTAATTGAGATCATTCAAAACGAAAAACTTTAAATTTAGCGATATTTATAAGTAATTGTACTAATGTCTCTACTAAACCCGTTCCAAAACAACGAATACAAATGCAAAGCCAAATTAACCATGTCATGTCACAGGTGGTCAATTAGCAATTTCAACCCCGTGGGAAAGCGCGGGGTCGTTTCTGAATATTACATAGATAACTATAATAGATAAGTAAATTACTGTGGAAATAAAAACGATATACTCTAAATAGTCCAAATGAAAATTGACATTTTATTAAAATATAGCGATTTTTGGGCAATTTCTAAAAAGAAGGTCTATGTCTAAATGTCATACTATCCACCCCTGATACATACCCAAAAAGAATACCCAAAAAGAACTATTCAAAACGCACCAGCTGTTTTAGACTTTTAGCAAGCAACATGACTAACTAACTCATTTTTATATAGATATAAAGATTCAGAATTGGTAATATAGGCTTAATTCAAATTTTAACATTAACAAAATCTTAGCTCTACCGAGTGTATAATTAATAACATTTATACACTCGGTAGAGCTAAGATTTTACGGATTATTTTTAGTATCTTAAATAATTATAGAGAAGTTTAAATATTTTTTCTATTATACGTCAAGTGTATAGTGGTTGTTTTATAAATATTAATAAAAAATTAGCATAAACGAGGACGTTAGGGGGTGGGCGGCCACCGTGACCGCACTCTACTGACGCGGAAACTTGCGAGTCAACGGTCCTTTCAACCTTGAAGTATTGTAACGTAAACGTTACGTAAATAGAATCCTCGTAAAAGTTCCAAAACTCATTATGTAAATATTTTAAAAAGTCCGTTAAATATTGTGAAATTAGATGTCGTGTTTATTAGTCGGTTGTGTGTGATATTGGCAGAAAAGTACGTTTGGTTATAGGCCGCTACAATAGAACAATAGAAAAAGCCATAAGTGTTCTCGTATGGACAGTGAGTATTAATTTCATCCATCCATCCATCCATACGTACAAACTTTCGCGTTTATAATATTAGTAGGATTGACTTTAGTAAATATTTAAATATTTTCTCTAACTGAATTCCTAATTCATGACGGTTGGCGGAAGGTACGAATAAACGACTTATATTGATAGTCTGACATAGGCAAATTATTGAAATAGCTGTAATATCCGGGCTTCAGAAGTCAGAACTGATTTTGGAATGCTATTATGAAGCTAAGAATTTCAAATATTGTACTAATTAAAACGCCTCTACCCTTCAGACATTATTAGTTACATTATTTTGTAGAAGAAAATGTAATAGGAAGATTGTGTAGCTTAATGCTCGTAATTATGTCGTATGTTTATTATGGGACGCAGGTTCGATACCCAGTAAGTCAATTACGTTCAGGATCAACGATTCTTCGATCAGACATTTTCAAAATGGCTCTACTCTGTACAACTAGACAATAAGTAGTACAGTCGAGAGTCAAAGGTAAGAAGATAGGCTATAGGACTAATAATAAACTTTTGACCCAATTTCGTTCATGGCAACCGATCTCGATGTGTACAGAGTCCCATTAGGCGACAAGCTATTACGATCAGAGATAAACTGCTGAACCGATGGCGATACGGCTTTCGTTGCATGTATGTGTAATATCACAGATTCGAACTGCTACCAGAATCTTAACAGGATAATAAACAGCTCTTTTGATCCGCTTTAGTGCACTCAAATGAACACTTAATGACTCTTAGAGTTATTGGTATATTTATAAACGTCGCATCGAAAGCTTCTGCCGTCATTTCCAACATGTTGTCTAAATACAAATAAATTAAAAGTTTGTTTGAAGCTACTTTTTAATAAAAACATTTTAATATTTGTTCGGTTTATATTTACGTTAACGCTTATATAATTTTAATGAGATCTCGCTCTTGTTACGAAAATGAATTTTAACAAGTTAGTACATCGACTTCGCCATATGTTAACTGTATGGAATATTTTAAGATGTATAACTTCTCTAGACTTGAAATTTCTAACTTGTAAATTTTGGCTCGTAAGTAATAACAAGTAATACGCCCTCGCTTTGTACGGTACTCAAATTTTAATGAGACTTCATGTTTTAAGGTAATCAAATACAAAGTATGTTAGCTCAAATTTTCTAACCGAATTATAATTCATACGATGTGGATAGTTAAACGATGACTGAGATTGACGACTCGTTTGGCTCAGTTGGTAGTGACCCTGCTTTCTGCGCCAGCGGTCGCGGGTTCGAGTCCCAGTTGGAGCATTCATTTCTTAAGCACGAATGTTTGTACTCCAGTCATTGGTGTTTATATATTTATTATATTTTTAATATGTATTTAAAAGTTTTAGATGTAGTATATCAACTATCTGGTATCCGTAATACAAGCATCGTAGCTTACAACGGAACTGGATGGCACTGTTGTAAGAATGTCCAAAAAAGAAAGAAAAAAAAGTTTCTAGAGAGCTATTTTTTTAAATACGTCTTTTGCTATCATTTTTATAAGGTTTACATTACTTTTAAAATTATGAATTTTATAACTTTAATGAATCGATTCATGAGAGAATTTAAGGTTCCAGTCAATAGGATTCTTGAGAAATCTGCCCTTAATTTTAATAATATAATATTAACAAAAGCTTTATCAAATTATAATATAAGAAACGCTTCAAACAATGATTTTCTTTTACGATGATATTAGTTAATATTTGTTGAAATTCCAAAATCCTTTCTACGTTTTCTAAAATTTCATTAATTATAATAAGTGGCTTTTGCTTATACGTATAAAGACAAGACTTCTAATTATAAATAAATATGTTGGGACATTGACACACAGCACCATCGTGTTCCATAGTAAGCTACGAGGCTTGTGTTATGGATGCCAGGCAGTTGATACGTTACATATATATAACTTTTAAATACATACATATTATAAAATAAAACACCCATAACTGTCCAAGTTATTGTGCTCATCACACAAACGAATGTCGCAGCGGGACTCGAACCCGCGACCGCTGGCACAGCAAGTAGGGTCTTTACAAAGTTACTAGTGAGCCATCGAAACGTGTCATCATTAAAAGTGTATTTGTATCACACAAACATCGAACTTTGAACTCACTGAATGTATTGATGCGTATGCTCTGAATAATTAATAAAGCTAGGTCATATTATGTTAGGTCATATTAACAATGCCAGTAAACATTTTTTGGGGCTTTTCGATTTTTTTTTGTAAGAAAATATTATATAATTATAATAGTATTTAATGAATGGAATATTTGACAAAAAAATATTTATATTTGCGGTGATTATTTGAAAATGAATATGAAATATCAGTCGTTAGCCCGATTGCTACGATCAAAGTTGAATGCTCAACCCGCTTCCATTCCTTTGATTTATTCAATACGTTACTAATTATTATAGCCTAGTAGAAGCTGTGTCATGTAAATAATACGAGAACAACGTTATTTTTTTATTAAATTATTATTATAAAATAGAGGTGTGCCCAAATGTTAAATACGTACAAAGTCAGACTGATCATTATTTCAAAAATTTTTAATCTTTGAACGAAAACAACTGACGTAAGTAAAGAATTTTTGTGTAATAAGCCTTATATACTTACCTATTTAAAATATCAAAAACGGATCAGTATAATTTTAACGATGAAGACTCCGAGGAATCTCATATAAGTGAATAGTACTAAGACGGAAAAAAATAACAAAAAAAACTTATTGCGTTCAGATGAGACCTAGATTCATTGCAGCTGTTTTCTATAGTCTTTACTATGTATATACTATTGCCATAGTACATATTATTATAAGAGCAAGTTATTAGTGTTGCTACACAATATTATATTATCATAATTGAAATATATTCAAAGTCCTGGCATAATCGATTGAAGTAAAGAAGCTGCCAATAGGCTACGTCTATTAGTCTATGAATCGTAAACATTTCTCGGACATTAATTACAAACAGATACTATAGATCGAGTAAACAAATAAATTAACTTTAATATAATTATACAACTAGAACTATGTGGTTGTAAGAGATAGAGTGGTAGCCAAGTGGGAACGTGCTCGTTATAACAACCGAGTGAACTGGGTTCGACTCCTGCGCCTGTGCGTTTGTAAATTTGTTATGTGAATCACTTTAAACATGGTTCCTACTTGTCTTACGGTAAAGAAAAACATCGTGAAAGAACCTGCATGTATTAGAACCTAGTAAGTTTTCGAAATACAAGTGAAATCCTGCATTTGATCTATCTTGAACCCCTTGCTTTAAATGTAGGCCGTGTCCAATAGTGGGATAGTAAAAAATTGCAATATGTTACATATAAACCATAAGTAGAAAGTTATTTACCCACTCTTATTTAAAATAAGTTCTTTACGTCATCTATAGCTTTCGTCAATCCTAATAATTACAACACCAACTCAATTTTACTTAGAAATTTTATACTGAAACGTTGACCCTAGAAGTTTTAGTTTGATACCCCAAAGTTGGTTATTACTTTTATGGAAATTTCTCTTATTTTAAATACTAAACTTAGAATTCTTGTTTTAATAAAATTTTTCTTAACGAAAGGAATTTTAAAGTTAATATGTGAAAGATATCAAACTACAATACAATATTTCCAATACCAATAGTGTTTATGTTCATAGTATTTCACGTACGTAATAAAAACTAAAATGTTGGATCACTCGAACTGTCGTCGGCCTCCAAAGCTATGGGATTTAGAAAAAAAATGTAAATGTTTATGGGGGTTATATTTATAATTTGTGGTATTACATCAGCAAACTTTGAGACGCGCACAACTTAATTCAACCCAATCAGTCAAATTGACAAAAAATCTAAATCTAATCTAAATACAGAGTAAAAATATGATTTTTTGAGTTTACATTACATAAGATGTTTTTTTAAATACTCTTTGAATTAGTACCGTAATGCTAAAAGGACATATTTACACGCTTACACTCGTACGATTACAAATAAAATTATTCTATGTTAGTTTGCAAATCAAACACTTTGGATGTCTGTCAGTTCGTAGTTCGTACCTGTTGATGCTTTATTCCTTCATATCTCAATGTCTTAAGACGAAAACAAATTAATCTTAGTAAATGTCTTCTAAAAACTATAAATATACTAACTTTACCCGCGGCTTCACCCGCGTTCATTTTTTTAATTGCTAATCAACCTGATTGGGTTGATCTGTAGAATGCCTGAAAGTTTCTTCAAAATTACTCAAACTATTTCAGAACCCATGGTTAATACAAACAATTTTTGAGTTTTTCGTAATTTTTTTTTAATAAAAAGTGTACAAGTGTAAAAAGTGTGTGTAGAAGTTTCATGATGATTGGTTGAGTAGTTTTCGCGTGAAAGCGTAACAAACAAACTTACATTCACATTTATAATATTAGTAGGGATTTATCAAAACCACGTACCACTTCATACCTAGGTATTTAATATTTATTAACATGTTCATGTTAATACATATTAAATACCCGATATATAATGTACATGAAAGCCCAACTACCTGTTTGTAAGTGACCTACTATTAGAAATCAAATTTGCTTAAGGTTGCGTGAACTATGTATACTAGCTACTTCACCTCTTCTGTCGGATTCTAGGAACGATTTATTTGATTCACGCTGATTTTTTTCAAAATATAAGTAACCTAACGTACTTCTTATAGCATGAGCTATCCGTCAGTAAGTTTCGTGAAAATCGGTTCATCATTCGGCCATTTTGGAAATTTTAAAAATAATATATCACATATACTTCTATATAATTTTATTAAAATAAAATAATGATCTTAGCATATATATTTTCTTATATATTTATTTAAAATTTGTTATTTTGGCACAACAAACATACACTTTATACCTTTTAATTTATTTGTACGCTAGAACTTCTTTACGAAGTGAATACGCAATACTTATACATATACCTATAACGTTATCAATAATCAATTCTTTGTAATGATAATGATTTACAACAATAGCAGCGATCGTTTGTCGGCCCTTCTCGGGATAAATGTTATCATGTACGTAAATGCATAAGGATTCTGACAGATACATATTATGTAGGTATAAATTATACATAGATAAATTATTAAAGGAGAAAAAAATAGATTTTCTTCTTTGAGAATCAAGATATATTGCAAAATATACTACCAAAACAAGTTAGACTAGGTTGGTACCAAAATATAAATAAAAATAAATAAATATATATTGGGACACTATTACACACAGCGCCATCTAGTTCCATGGTAAGCTACGAGGCTTGTGTTACAGACACCAGATAGTAAATGCACTACACGTATTACTTTAAATAAACACATTATAAATAAAAACATCCATGACTGGAGTACAAAGTTCTGTGCTCAACAAATGAATGCCCCAGCGGGACTCGAACCCGCGGCCGCTGTAGCAGCAAGTACACTACAAACTGAACCAAACGTGTCGTCAATACATAATACTCAAAGTAAGAGTAAATGAAATTTACGGTTTTATCTGGATAGAATCACGTCGGTGCTATTTAGAATTTGCATTAATATTAAATTGTTCAATATTTGAGAATATTCGCGAAATGGAGTATTTAACCATTCATCTGATTTCGACATTATTTAATAATTTTGTGGAGGCCTATCTTATACGTCAGAGGGAATTTTTGCAAATGTACCTACCTACTATTCTGATAGATAATATATTTATTCATATGACAAAGGAAGTTAGATTAGACAGCTTGTATTTATACTAATATTATAAAGCTGAAGAGTTTGTTTGTTTGTTTGGTTGAACGTGCTAATCTCAGGAACTACTGGTCCGAATTGAAAAATTTTTTATGTGTTGGATAGTCCGTTTATCAAAAGAAGTTATATAGTTATATAGGCTATATTACATCATGCTACGACCAATAGGAGCGGAGCATCAATGAAAAATGTTGCAAAACGGGAGAAAAATATTTTTTTTTGATTTTCAGCCTTTGAAACGCGAACGGAGCCGCGGGAAAGGCTAGTCACTACATACTTAGTATAAAACAAAGTCGCTTTCTCTGTCCCTATATACTTATGTATGCTTAAATCTTTAAAACTACACAACGGATTTTGATACGCTTTTTTTTAATAGATAGAGTGATTCAAGAGGAAGGTTTATATGCATAACTAGCGGATCCCGCGGCTTTGCATCTGCTAAATCTAGGGAAGAGCCAGAGCGAAGCGAGGGTGAGTCGCTAGTAAATAATAAAATTGTCGTAGATTTATGTAGACGCTATATATTTTTTTATTTAATGTTCGTTTGTATATTATCATAACATTAAGACATATCTCTGTAATTAATGTATGTAATTCGAACTGACCTTAGAGGGATTTTACCCTCCCTTATAATTAGTCTAAATTCGCATTCTTACTAAACCCACATATATCCTAATAGGTACATCATTATAAAGTAAAAAATACGATTATTACACATATTAAAATTAAACAATGAAAGCTGATAAAATTGGTAGCGGTACTACCGGCCGTAGCCGCGAGTGTAAATATTAGATAATATTTACATATGTATACAAAATACATATAATGTATGAATAAACAACAATAATGTGAATAATCAAAGCTTATACATAATTTATAAATTATATTCTACCGTTATCAGTGACACAACCAGTGCCTGAGCGTCTGTGTCACATCCACATTAGTATCAATACTGAGCTGTGTTTTTCTGTCTGTATATCACATTATTAAATTATATTACACTAGCGTTCCCGCGGCTTCGCGCGCGTCCTAAAAGCTGGAAACCAAATACCTCCCGTTTTTTGCAACATTTTTATCAATGCTCCGCTCCTATTAGTCGTAGCGTGATGTAATAGAGCCTATAGCCTTCCTCGATAAACGGACTATCTAACAGAATTTTTTTTAATTTGGACCAGTTCCTGAGATTAGCGTGTTCAACCAAACAAACAAGCAAACAAACTCTGCAGCTTTATAAAATTAGTAATGATTAACGAATTATCCTAACTTGGGTCAAGTACTCTCTTAGGTACTGAACAGTAGCATCAGTCTATCTTTCGAATAAATGTTATCAATATCTACTCAGCCTTTTTAGCATAAAAGAGTGATGAATATACATACATACATTCACACAAAAATTTAAAATAATAATCTTATTATAATAAAAACAGTAAGCAGTGATATCTCATTGATAGCACGTTCGCTTAAAAAACCAAATGAAGCGGTGTCAATCTGTTTCTAACACTTCTGAGATGTTTTTGGACAGATATGCCACTTAAAGATACGATTATGTGTAACATGCTTGCCTGATAAGAGATAACATAACCGGTTTTTAAGCAATGCTTTTCGTCTTCGTCTTGTCTATCTCGTAAAGGAGAGACATTGCAGTCACTTTTTACACTACTATGGTTGTGTATGTGCCAGGAACTACTAGATGTAGCGATATGAAACATATTAGCTGTTTGATTTCACGCTCATGCTATGAACTAACCTATTTTTACTTTACATTTCCAAATATTTGGAAAACATTGATACGCTAGACATAGTATTGTATTTAGCCATTTTCAATGTTGGTCCACTGCTAGACATTTGCCTTTCCTCAATACAAGGTGAATCAGGCCGTAGTCCACCACGCTGGCAAAGTGCGGGTTGGCGGACTTTACATGTCATCTTTAATTTAGGTTAGTTAGGTTCTCTCAGACATGCAGGGTTCCCATTACATTGATCTTTAACCGTAAGGCAAGTAGTAATTATGTTAGAAATGATTCGCACATGAAAATATCAGAGATGCGCGACCCAGATTTGAACCCGCTTCACAGGGCGAGCGTGTTACCACTGCGCTACAAATGCAGTAATCTAAGATTAGTCTTAGAAGTACTAATCTTGAGATGTAGTAGATATAGAAAAGGTTATAAGTACAAAATTCCATATAGTATACAACATAAGAAACTGCCATAAAGTGACATAAACATACTTATCATGCATGGTTTATAAATAAACAACAAACAACTGTCTTGTATGACCCTTACAAGGTAGGTGGAGTAAGTGTAGTGATAATAATTAATCATTTCACTTTCTCTATACAGAAGAATACAGAAAAAACATTAATTACAGCTAAGTACTTCACAGAAATAGTTTGGATTCTGTTTTTACTAAGAAGTTATACCACTAAAACAAAATTTTGCATTGTTTTAAGATTACTCCTTTAAAAGTTTTACGCAAATTGGTTATTATTATCGTCTTATCGCCTTTACTGGTGACAGGAGAGCCGGCTCATTTTTCGCCCAAAGAATCGGCATTGCCATTCAGCGGGGGAATGCGGCCAGCATTCTTGCCACTATTCCACGCGGACACGACTTTTACAGTAATAATTAAGTGTATATTTGCTTTGTATATATACTTAAGTTTACTTGTAATTTCCTTTATTGTAAATAAATTGGTTTATTATTATAGAAGATATCGCGTAACATACAAACATGCAGTCCCATTAATTCAATCGGCTAACAAGTTTGGCTACCTAATAACTGTACTCCTATCTTGAAACGATGTTATTTTTTATTATATACATAGTAGGTATTTATAATTTATAAACAATAACATATGGCAGAGCTAAGGACATCAGTCCTTAATAATTATAATAGATTACGAATGTTTGTTGAAAACACTATTTCCCATTTGCGGTTATGTTACTGAGATAACCGATGTTTTTAAAAATAATAATGCTCAAAGCAAAATTGATATCAGCTTATGTGTAAATATACTGGATAATACAGGCGCATCGTATCCAATAAATATACGTAATATTAAAAATAATTCACAAGCCTCTGTACTATCGTAATGTAAAATTCTTTATTTGTATGGACTAGCGCGAGCGAAGCCGCGGGTTTCACTAGTTATGCATATAAACCTTCCTCTTGAATCACTCTATTGAAAAAACCGCATCAAAATCGGTTGCGTAGTTTTAAAGATCTAAGCATACATAGGGACAGACAGTGGGAAGCGACTTTGTTTGTTCTATGTAGTGACTAGTGATGTACTTGTACACACGTTTGTTACTTATTTATACTGAAATATTTTAGTGTATAGAAACAATGTGACCAGGAGTCCAGTGCTATACATCTAGGGACGCGAGAGACATGACGGTAAGATAGTAGTATAATATCGTATTTAATAGTTTCCCGATGATTAACTAACGAGATACGTCACGACAGTACTAATATTGAATTTGTTCCGTCCGTCTGTTTCTTCTTTATCGCGAACAAACATTAAAAACTATCTGTCAGCTTGGCATTCGTTATCTTAAAACTCAGTTTTAAATTATCATACATTTCCTCAAATTACGCAAATTAATATTAAAATATTGTAGTGACGAGTGTGACGTGAAATATACGTACGTTTGATATGAGTAAATAAGTTATGTTGAACTAAAATATTTGACAATATAAACGACACATAGGCACAGTAAGAGAGTAGTTAACTTAATTAAGGGTAAATAAGTTCGATTCCCATGTGTAGTGAGATATTAAAACAATCATCAGAAAAATATTTAGTTTCAAAATACAAATGTTTAATAAGAAGATAACTTTCGTCTATAACCAATTTTATTAGAAAAATCTTTGCAAAAGTAAAAGAAACTCTAACATACTTGACACAATTATAACTAATCATAATTAGATCTCCAAATCGACACTGCTAACTGTTAATAAATTCGAAAACTAGAAGTTTACCAGATCCATTCGATTTTAATTCAATAATAATTGATAATTGAACTGACCGATATTGAAACCTTATGTAAACATTATTTCGAATGCCCTTGAGAGAGGCTGCTACGCAAATGCACTACGATTCCAAATAGATTCTAATTAAAAAACTAAATACTATTAACATCAAATAATTCACATAGAATTTAAAAAGCACTAAAAATCTTGTTATGTAAAGATAATTAATAATAATTCAATGTACATACCTTTAACCATTTCCTCCGAGTTTCTGTCAAAAAGTCTGCTAACACCATATTCACGAAGTTTACTCTCGAGCCACGAGATAGAGTCAACACGTGTTTCACGTCGCGAAGTCGGACAGGGAGTGTGCGAGGGCGACTACCCCTCTCTCCCACTCCGCCCGCACATATCGCTTGTAGAGTACGTAGAGTACGTACTTTACTACTGAGTAGTGATACACTGCTATAGCGTCAGTCATCCTGTACAGCAAACTTTTTATAAGACAATCGTTTCTTCAGATTCGTAAGCAGTATGGAAATATGCAAATTCAAAAATAATAATGAATTTATTTGATAATATCTAATTAACTGATAAAAAGCTTGAATAAATAAATAAATAAATAAATAAATAAATAAATAAATAAAGATGGTAAATAAAGTTTGTTATCTAAGGGGTTTTTAGGGTATGCGGTCACCATCGCTCAGTGTGGTAAGGCTCATAATACTTAAAAGATGATTTCAGTCGATTTACCGAGAATATGTGTAATGTATGATATTCAACGACATGTTTGGTTTCTTTTTTGGGACCTTACTTGTTATACCAGTGGTCGCGAGTTCAAGTCCCGCTGAGGCATATGGCGCTGATAGCGGTTGAAAAATACTCTTTACATAATAAGTGTGCATAAAACAAAAAATAGAGGAATGTAATAAAGGTCTATTTTTTACGCGAATGAGAAAAAAAAGTAAGAAATGCTCATATTTCAGTTTTGGATCACTACAGATTTTAACAAGGCAGCTTTAAATTCAAGCAATTGTCGCAGATTCCTTAAAATATATTTCTGACGTCATAATTCTTTCACGTAGGAAATGCGTTGGCCACCAGTCCTTCGCGTAACACAGGTTGTGTGGGACACCGGATCATACCACGCGGAACCAAAATACCCATCTAAATACAGCTACAAAGCGCAGGATAAAGAGTATAAAAATAACAAGAAAAAAAAATAAAATAAACAATGTATTTCTTCCCACATACCATGAGGCTTAGATATGGTAAAATTGTTATTTTGAGAATACTCTAATCCACATATTTATATACGATCTAAAGGTGACAATAGCGAAGTACATATATAGTAAATAATACATAAATGTTATACTTCATACAGTTTCCAATGTCACCTACAATTTCGTCCTTTTGTCCTCTCTGTCACTGTTATCAATTAATTTCAAATATATTTTAGTTGCAATTACTTTACAACGGAAAGGGTCCGATTTTGTTTATGAACATTAATTCAGTTCCGAAACTCTCGTCGCGTATTACGAGATTTTATCATCCACACCCACTTAAAAACAAAATAATCTATACACATAAATAAAATTAAAGTGTCTGTTTGTAACATGACTATAACATGTTTTTACAAAATGAATTTCGATACAATTACTTTTTACATCTCACATACATAGCTTATCTCTGAAACGGCAGATTTTGCACATCACTAGCATTTATGAGTAACTTTTATTTCAGAAAAAGAATAAGGGTTCCGCTCAAAAATGCACTATCTAAAGACAAACCTGAGCAAAGCGAGAGTGTTGCTTACCGCTTAGTCTAAAATTATATTTTTATATTATAAAGTGTTAATTGTAGATAAAAAATGAATACACTTTTTATCTTTGACAAAACAGTACGATTTACATTATTTATCATGGCTGTGTTAATTGAACATAACATTTTTAATAACAGAATTAGATCCAATTTTAGATGATGTACCAAAAATATATCTTTACAACGTGTGTATTTGTCTGATAATATTAACTTTTTATATGGGTACCTAAGAGTAAGCCTAAAATTAAGCGTTTATTTATAATGTACAAATAAACTAAATGCATGATATGAAAGAGAAAAACATAATTTTATGTGTTTGTTCGTCTGTCTAGACGGACTGTTCGTTCCAGAGTATTATGTGATCTGTGTTTCCAGCTAATCTCCGAAATGGCTAGACCTATTTTGGCGAGACTTTAACGTGGATAAATAATATTATGATGAGTAACTTAGACTATTTTTATGTTAGGAAAGCCATTACTATTCATTTATTTAATCTTTATTTAACTTCTAATACTCTGTATTCAGCCCTTTTTAACGTCCCACAGCTGGGTACGGGCCTCCCTTCGATAAGGGAGGAAAGATAAATAAGGGAGGAAGGGGATCAGGCCATGGTAAACCACGCGTTTCCCGCAGACTTCCTTCTCCACACTATATTTTCCTTCCCCGTAAGTCAAGTGGTAATCATTTTAGAGATTATTGGCACATAAAAATATGCGAGACCCGGATTTGAACCCGCACCACTCGGAAATCCGAGCGAGCATGTTACGACTGGGCTACCATCGTCTTTACTAAATCAGTAACATAACTTTAAGCTTATGAAAATCTCACCTTCTCAAAAACTAATACCTAAATAAACATTGTTTTTGTTAATAACCGCCTAATTTATATTTACCACATTGTAAAGTAAGTTGTGTGCTTTAATTTTCTACTATCTCTTTATATAAAAACATCGTCAATGTCTTAAGTGATAAATTAAACACCGAGATGAGATTTAAGCGCTATCTATACAAACTGGAGCAAGGTTGTCTGTCTCTCTAAAAACCTATATAGTAGAGGTGCTTCGTTACCTTTTTAGGTAATAATAATATAATAATAATAAAATTTATGTCAAGTATCAATTGACTCATTTTTGTTAGTATACATAGAGAAATACTTAGTTTTATGTTAGTAAATAATATAGTAGAGTAAATAATATGTAATTATAGTTTATATTTATGTATTTGTCTGTGTACATGATATATATAATGAAATTCTAACAGTCACTAAAAATGCAACTAAATCGCAAGTTAAAACCGTAAAATTAATAACATTTCAATAAGTTTGCCCTTTTCAGAGTCTAAACCTAATATCCCTCTATATTAAATACTAGATCAAAAAGGTTGAAAGGATGAAAATTAATATGGGTATTTACATTTCCGAAGTCAGAAACATAATTATGCTAGAATTGGCCCGCTTGTTTTTATGTAACAAACAATATACATTCTTTAATAAAAGGGATAAACTGAAATCGAATACATTCAGAGTATTAAATATTCTAGTTACATTATTCGTTGTTAAAATATTTACAATTCATTGGACTTCTATTAAGTAACTGTATTATGTACTCTAAGCTTATGTTATGCATACATCTAATAACAGATCCGAGACCGCTTAACTTGACAGTGCTGAGATGATGCCACTCAGTTAACATCGACTTCCTTTCATACCCTCAATAATTCTTCAAATGGAGACTAATGGCATTATTCGTAAAATTAAAAACAAATCTTCAACTATTACGTAAGTATAATACTTTAAAACGTACCTGTTAAGAAAAAACTACAAGAGAGAGAGATATTACATTATAAAGAAGATATGCCGGGTGTAAAAGTTTTCGTACATATGTCATGTGAGTTAGGTCGACTTAGGTTTATATTATATATTATATAGGTTTTTTCAGTTGAGAGATCTTATTCAGTGTTTACCGTGAGACAATTCAGATGTCAAGCTGCTAAACTTTACAATAAATTAAATAAAATATTAAATATATACATTTTGAATAACTATGAATGTAAAACATCTCTACATAACATCCTGAAAACATTGAGCTATGACGACACTAAAGCCTTGTGTAGGTAATCATAATACACTAGTAAACACAGTCAAACTCTACAATCAGTCATGAACCTTCATCCTCATAAACACACAAACACACACACACACACACAAACACACACACACACACACACACACACACACACACACACACACACACACACACACACACACACACACACACACACATACTTTTCATCTTAGATTCTGCTAGTAAATTGTAAAATATATAGTACTTAGCTTATTGTTGAAATTGTTAACACTTATGTAATGGAAGAGCGGTTTCTCCTAACACAAGTGCTTATGCGCTTAAAAGGTACTGTCAACTTATCAGATACTGTAAAATTTTTGAGATGCCGAATAAAGATTATTTATTTATTGTTTATTTATTTTTATTATACATGTGTATATAAAGCAATTTGTTTAAAAATCACGACTTGGCGACCCAAACAATCAAATAAGAATTCAAATCGTATGACACGTATAAGAGCAGATATGTCAATTCTTAAAAGATGGATAAGTACAGTAAAATTTTTCAATATCCAAGAAATTCCTTTTAGTAGTAGAATATATTAAAATTGTATATTACTTTCTGCGTCGTTTAAAATCAAGGTATTTCTACATTCAGTTTCCACTTAACTTGTACGAGTATGACACAAAATTTCACTTGTAAGTGTCGTTCTCGTTTTCGTGAACTAGGGTCTGACAGACACTTATTTGGAACATTTCCATCCTTAGTTGGTTTTAGATTAAATTTCGTATTTCTTTTACTTTCTTTTATTTATTCTATACTAGCGACTGTCCTGGCTTTGCCCTGCTAAATTGAAACATATTTATTTATAATGTACCTTTACACTATGTATGAATTATGTATTAAGATATACATAGGTAACTCAATTACTGATGTATTTCGCCTAATTCATAATACATATTTGTTTCATCTCAGTATGCATTAAAATATCTCCTGGGTCTATCTGAGTAAGATTGGCGGTCGTGACCGATATAGACCAGATTAAAATTTTAATTTATTTATTATACAAATGCATTATACTGTGACGCCAGACTTCATCCATTCACCACACACCCAACACCAAAATACATAGTGTATAGTGTATCGTGTGTCGTGCCTCCATCTTTCGAGCAGGCCCTAATCCACCTCTCATATAAAAGTCACTAGGCATGCTTCTCTTAGGCCTACAGGTTTCTCACGAAGTTTTCCTTTACCATGAAACAAGGCCATGTTGAAAATGAGTCTCATATGCTAATATCAAAGGTACAAGACTCGGGATTAGCACCCACTTCACACGGTTTCCCAAACGAGCACGTTACTACTGCGCTACACAGTACTAATCAGAAATTGTTTCGAATTGCGGATTTTCTATACTTTGTAAAATAAATGTTTGGTCCTTTTGAAGCAATTATTATCTTTTTTTGTAGTTGTCATAACTAAGTAACTAACTTTTCTTTTTCTCTTAATTTTAATTTTTGTAATTTGCTTACTTTTGTTAAATATGTGTTGAATAAATCTTGTAGTCATACTCGACGCTTGTGAGGTGGGCATTAATAACTGCGACACAGTTTTATACTATTAATGCAGTTATCACCGTTTAGATGTTACGGTTAAACAATTATTAAGGTATTGAACGATTAAATAAATAAATAAATTTTAAAAGAATACTATAAATTGGATATCTAAGCTGAGACGTAAAAAATCTGTAACATTAAACATGCACTAGTAACCTCTTTCTTTATCTATGAATACTTTACACGGCTTACAAAAATTTACGAAACCTAAGAGAAATTAAAAATGTATAGTGAGAGGTATACCTATATGTTTAGTTAGACTTAGAGTTCGTGCTGGACGTAAAAATACATATTGTATGTATGTAATACATAATGTCTGTATGGGGTCATTCATTTATTACGTAAGATAATTTAGGGGGGGAGGGGGGTCGACTGTGTCTTATGTTTTCTTACAAGAGGTTGGGAGGGAGTCTCGATAGTTCTTACGTAAGATCAAAAAAATGCGCAAAGTTAAAAAAATACTTTTAAAAAGCGCGGGCAACCGAGCGAAAGGTGTACTGTACCTTTAAAATTACAAATAAATATTTCAAAATATTGTTACTTTGAAAAATAAACATTAAAATAAACCAAACGTGTATTCTTTTTTCTTTTAGACTCATACGTAATAAATATAAAACATTATAATAGGGGGGGGAGGGGGTCAAAAACTAGCGAAAATAGTCTTACGTAATAAATGAATGGCCCCTATGTATGTTCTATATATACTAAATTTTCAACTTAATTAAGCAAGTGTCTTATCGTTGTATCGACTAACGTAAAGTTTTAATGAGACGTCCATATGGTGTGCTCGGTCCAACTGGGTCACTCGCATAAACATCCTAAGGGAGCTTATCATGCTTCATGTTATATACAGTCCACTCCACAGTAAAATTTACAGCGCCTTAAAAGTTAACAACACTATTTGCGATAAGGCTTGATACTTTAAATGTATAACCTACAATATTTTGATGAATGGTACGAGGAGATTGTATTCAAATTTTAGGTAGGATACTTGCAAAATCATTCAGAGCAAAAAATTAACTTGATTACTGTCTTATACAAAATTCACAATTTCTTTTAAGCTTTTAATTTGTTGAACGAACAAAAAATCATATTAAAATTATTTAAAGAGCATTCGAACAGTGGTAGCCCAGCGGTAACGCGTCGCTTGGATAACCGAGTGATGCGGGTTCAAATGCGGGTCACGCACCTCTCATATTTTCATGTGCGAATCATTTATATCATGATTACCACTTGTCTTACGGTGAAGGAAAACATCGTGAGGAAACCTGCATGTCTGAGAAAACCTAACAAGTTTTCGAAAGGCATGTGAAGTCCGCCAACTCGCACTAGGCCAGCGCGGTGGACTATGGTGAGGCCCGTGCCCCGCAGTGGGACGTTAAAAAGGGCTGATGATGATGATGATGATGATGAACGAGCATTCTGTTCGTGCAAGTGGTTCTAAGTGTCTTAAAAGCACGCACATGCTTCATCTTTAGTAACTAAACATTTATCACATACAAATTTTATATTTCAGAATGTACACGTTTTCATTATGTCCTTCTGAAGTAGATATGTGACAACCATTTTATCCGAAAAAAGCTATTAGTTATAATAAACTGATTCGAAATTGATTGAGATTAACCCATCGTATACCATACCCCGTCTATAGACGTGGGCCGAGGTGCAAATCAGGTAGGTGGAGGTACATGAATTGTTAATGAAGTCAAATAATGAAAATAAATCATAGTGCCCAAACATGTAAATTAAATGTGGAAAAAAATTAGGTAAACATATTATACCTATATGGTTAGGTCTTAAAAAGAAGATATATGCTTACATTAAATAAGTGTCTATGATGTACCTGAGCCGAGAGCGGAGAGTGAGGGAGATAGCAACAACACGAATATTCTGGCAACACTGCCGCGAGTCGCCGACGCGGACGCGCATTCATCTTTCATCACTCTAAAGTCAAACTACTAACTTCAATATTGATTGTCATAACTTAAAGTTTAAAGTAACCTATAAAGCCATCAGCCATATTGTAACGCATTGTTCAAATATAGTGTTTTAAAACAATCATCTGTTTTATTCTAAAGGTCTTGCTTGTCAAACTACGCAGTAAAAACATTTGGTGACCCCGACGTGATGTACCTATTGGAATATTAAGGAGAGGATATGAGGATCTAGCCGACTTCGGCCACAGCGATTGCATTCAATAAAGGGCCATCCATATTGCTTCCTAGTTCCTCGTACCACCTACCTGCCTGCCACCTGCCACGTGTTATCTACTTTTTAATAATTAATAGGTACCTATTCAACTATAAAAGGTAAATATTTTAGTCATTGTTTCTTCCTTTTATAAATTATAAAAGTGTATGTAAATTAAATTGTTGCGAAATTATCTTATTACGTAATACTTAATTATTATATTGTTTGCACTTATAAAATGAGTGAACTAAAGGATTTAATAAAACAAAGGGCTTCTTTACGTTGCCGTTTAACTTTATTTGAAAAATTCTTAAAACCATTATTAGATGTCAAACCCACATTAGCTACTAAAATACAAATTAATGAATTATCTTTACGTATTAACAAAGCACAGGAACTTTCATGCACTTTCGATGAAATTCAAACTAAAATAGAAAATTTTGATCCAGATCCTGGTGCACAAATTGAGGAAAGAGAAATAACAGAAAATTTATTTTTTAGACTATTAGCTCAAGCTCAGCAGCTTCTTGATTTGTGGACCAGGTCTGAAAAGGGAGTGGAAAATGATTCAATATATGAAAGTTATAGCAATACTAATAATTTAAAATTACCTCCTCTGAAAATACCTCCCTTTGATGGTACATCTAGTAAATGGCTGGAATTTAGAGACATGTTTTTATCTTTAATACACAATAATGATAGAATTGATGCAATTAGCAAATTTCACTATTTAAAATCATATCTAGAAGGTTCTGCAAGCATGGTCATTAATTCTGTTACAGTTTGTGCAAACAATTACAGTATCGCTTGGTCTTTGCTCTGTGATAGGTATGATAATAAGCGCCTTCTTATCAATGAACATTTGAAATGTTTATTTGCTATAGAACCGCTACCTAAAGAATCTGAGAAAGGTATTCATAACTTAATTGATATTTTATCAAAAAATTTATGTGCTTTAAATTCACTAGGTGAACCCACAGAAAAATGGGATACTATTATAATTTATATGGCTTCTTTAAAATTAGATATAGTTACATCAAGAAATTGGGAAGAATACCGAAATAAGCTACCTACTCCTACTCTTAATGATTTTTATACATTTCTTCGAGAACGAGCTAATATTTTAGAAACAGTCAATGCAGGTAAATCTTCTATTGTAAATGTGAAAAATGAAAGACAATATGGCTTAAATAAAACAAGATCATTTATTTCTTATTTTGATTCAACTTCAAAACACAATCAGTGTATATTATGTAATCAAAATCATAAGTTACATGAATGCTTAAAATTTAAAACATTACCTGTAATTGAACGTAATTCAAAGGTTTATCAATTAAATTTATGTGCTAACTGTTTACGTGCAGGCCATCAAGCATTTCAGTGTAAATTAGGTGGCTGTAAAATCTGTAAAAGAAAGCATAATACATTACTACATAAACAACAGTCAAATATTCAACAAAGTCAACAACAAATACAACAATCAGAACTACATATGCAACATTTATTACAACAACCTAAACAACAATTACAACAACAACAACAATTACAACAGCAACAACAATCACAACAACAACAACAAAAACTACAAACTAATTCTCTACTAACAATATATTCAAATGACAAATTAAATTCTAAGTCTAAGCATAACGCCATCGCAGTGGAAAATCCTACGTCGTCTGTAACTCTGTCTGCTGTTTCTTCTCATCATACTTTGCTGTCTACGGCCTTGGTGAAAGTTACAAACAATGGCAAATTAATTATGTTACGAGCGTTACTGGATAGCGGAAGCCAGTCGTCGTTTATAAGTGCAGCGGCTCAAGGGAAAATTGGTTGCTACAAACATAAAGGTCATTACCACTGCGTATCTGGTTTAAACAACAACATAACTAATATTACTGAGCATTGTAATTTAAAATTGGAATCCTTACATAATTCATTCAACATTTCTATTAAATGCTATATTGTTCCTCGTATTACTGATAGGCTTCCTCATACAAAATTATCATACTACGAATTAGGAATTCCAGACAATATACAACTAGCCGATCCTAACTTCTATCAACCATCTGAAATTGATATTCTCCTGGGAGCTGATGTATTCTGGGACTTAATGGGTCTGAAGCGATTAAAATTAGGACCAAATAAACCAATTCTTCAAGAGACCGAGCTAGGTTGGATAGTCGCTGGTCCCATGGGAGGGAGCTTACAACATGATTCAAAAAATTCTAAATGTCATTTTAGCATTGATATTAAACATCAATTAGCTAAATTTTGGGAACTTGAGGAGACAACAACTAATCAAAAGGAAGAATTTATTGTAAAAAACGATAACAATTATTGTGAAAAATTATTTATTGAAACAACTACTCGTGACAAGGATGGGCGATTTTGCGTTCAAATTCCATTTAGAGAGTCACCAGATATTCTGGGTGATTCTTATAAAACAGCTGAGAAAAGGTTGCTACAGATTGAACGAAAATTCAGAAATAATCCAAAATTAAGCCAGGACTACAGTAATTTTATTCAGGAATATGAGCAGCTGAAACATTTAACTGAAATTTCTCAACCAGTTAATGCATATTATCTTCCTCATCATGCTGTCATCAAGGAACACAGTGAAACAACTAAGATAAGGGTGGTATTTGATGCGTCAGCAAAGACCACCTCAGGTAAATCCCTAAATGACATACAACACGTTGGTCCCGTTGTGCAAGATGACCTTTTTTCAATTCTTTTGCGATATAGACAGCATAAGTTCGTTGTGTCGGGAGACATTGAGAAAATGTATCGTCAAATTTTGGTAGATCCTAAGCAGCGTCATTTACAAATGATACTTTGGCGACACAACGAGTCATCACCGATTAAAACGTATCAGTTGAATACGGTCACATATGGTACCGCATCAGCACCATTTCTAAGTACTCTTTGTCTTCTGCAATTGTCAAAGGAGTCAACAGATCCAAAGGTGGCACAACTAATTAAAGAAGATTTTTACGTGGATGATTTTTTGTCTGGAGCACAAACCGAGGAAGAACTACGACATATATTAAACTCAGTGACTAAAACTTTAAGTACTGCTTGCTTTCCCCTTCGTAAATTTCGAAGTAATGCACCAACAATTTTTGAAAACAACGTTTATATCTCCTCACCTAAAGATTTCGATGCATCTTCAGAATCCAAAACATTAGGATTGATATGGAATCCTACAAAAGACGTTTTCGAATTTCCAGTGGACATTCCAAATCCGCCACAATTGACGAAAAGATCGATTTTATCCAGTTCAGCAAAGCTCTTCGACCCCCTAGGACTACTTGGCTTATGCACAATTACTACCAAAATAATATTACAAAAGTTATGGTTAACAAATTTAGATTGGGACGATTCAATTCCACCACATTTAGAGGAGAAATGGAATGATTTCATTGCCAGCTTAAAACAATTGGCTAAGATCCAAGTTCCAAGATGTGTCATAATTGATGATCCAATAACAATCGAATTACACTCATTTTCAGACGCATCACAAGACGCATATGCAGCATGTATTTATTTACGATCTATCAATTCATCGAATGAAGTTAAAGTAAAATTACTATGTGCAAAAACCAAAGTTGCACCATTAAAGACAGTGACAATTCCACGTTTAGAGCTATGTGCGGCTCAATTAGCAGCACGCATTTCTTCAAAGGTGCTTAAAGCACTTCGTTGTCCTATATCTCGAAGTGTTCATTGGATAGATTCATCAGTAGCTTTAAGTTGGATATCAACTGAACCTTGTGAGCTTCAAACCTTTGTTGCAAACAGAGTTAGTGAAATACAGCAACTTACATCACCTCACTCTTGGAGACATGTTCCCTCTCAACAAAATCCGGCTGATTTGGCGTCAAGAGGCTTGGATCCGAAACATGTAGATAAGGCTACTTTATGGTGGGATGGACCACACTTTTTAAAACTCGCACCTGAAAATTGGCCACAAAATATTCAAGTTATAGCTGACGTACCTGAAAAAAAAGCTTATACTAAAAGAAAACACATTAATCTTAAATCTAACACTAAAACTACTAAAAATACCAATACTACTACTACAACTCTTACATCTACAATTACTAGTACTACTCAAGATACTACTCAAGATACTACTAACTATACTAATAAATATATAACATTCAATCGATTTTCAAAGTTCACTACACTACAACGCACAATGGCTTATGTCCTACGTTTTATCTACAATCTACGTAACCCTAAATCTAGAATAGTCGGGTATGTCACAGTAGATGAACTAAACTCTTCTTTAAATACTTTAATTAAACTACATCAAAGGGAATGTTTTTCAGTAGAAATATCAATATTAACTAATAAAGGGATATTACCTAGCAAATCACATATTTTGTCGTTAAACCCTTTCATAGATGAAACAGGCATTCTTCGTGTTGGTGGTCGTATCGGGAATTCATCTGAAACATATACAAAAAAACACCCAGCTTTACTGGAATCAAATCACCATTTTACAAAATTACTTTTTATACATGAACATAAAATTCTTTTACATTGTGGACCTCAATTTTTATTAAACAATATAAGACAACAGTATTGGCCATTAAGAGGTAGGAATTTAGCTAAAAGCACTGTTCATAATTGTATTCTATGTAAAACATTAAGAGCACAAAGCATAAATCCTATAATGGGTGACTTACCTCCTGCCAGGGTGACTCCTAATTTTCCATTTTATGTTAGCGGCGTAGATTTTGCTGGACCATTTTATATTACGGACCGTAAGGGCCGCGGATGTCGAATAAGTAAATGTTACTTATGTCTATTTGTTTGTTTTGCCTCAAAGGCTTTACACCTTGAAGTAGCAAGTGATCTTACAACCGATAACTTTATTCTTTGTTTGCGGCGTTTCATATCTCGTAGAGGAAAACCAAGTGAACTGTATTGTGATAACGGAACAAATTTTGTAGGTGCAAACAATGAAATAAATAGTTTCTTAAAAACAAACAATGAAAAAATATCTGCCTTTGCCGCTTGTGAAGGTATAAAATTTAGGTTCTCACCCGCTTACTCTCCCCACTTCGGTGGGCTTTGGGAGGCAGGAGTCAAATCTGCAAAGTATCACATGGCACGAATCCTAGGCAATCAACATTTAACTTTTGAGGAATTGTCCACTTTGTTCACTCAAATAGAAGCGATCCTAAATTCCCGACCATTAACTCCTCTCTCTTCAGATCCGAACGACCTCTCTCCTTTAACCCCGGGCCACTTTCTAATTGGCAGAGCATTAACATCTTTACCCTCGCCAGAACTTGTAGATATCAAGGCCAGCAAGCTCAATAGATATAAACTCCTTGAACAAATGAGGCAACAATTTTGGGAGCGATGGCGTCTCGAATATCTTAACGAATTACAGCAAAGAAGCAAATGGAAGGCCAATCAACAAACCTTAAAGGAAGGTGACATGGTACTTCTGAAGGACCCTAATCTTCCTCCACTCAAATGGCGTATGGGACGGATTTCTACACTGTTTCCTGGCACTGATGGTGTTTCAAGAGTGGTCGACGTCAAGACCTCAACGGGCATAGTACGTCGAGCTGTCAACAAAGTCTGCCCGCTGACGCCATCAATCAATCTATTCGCTTTCTTTTCTCGAATATCAGACATATTCGAGGGGAGGGAGAATGTCTATGATGTACCTGAGCCGAGAGCGGAGAGTGAGGGAGATAGCAACAACACGAATATTCTGGCAACACTGCCGCGAGTCGCCGACGCGGACGCGCATTCATCTTTCATCACTCTAAAGTCAAACTACTAACTTCAATATTGATTGTCATAACTTAAAGTTTAAAGTAACCTATAAAGCCATCAGCCATATTGTAACGCATTGTTCAAATATAGTGTTTTAAAACAATCATCTGTTTTATTCTAAAGGTCTTGCTTGTCAAACTACGCAGTAAAAACAATAAGTCTTAAAAACATAAAAAAATTTGCTCCTATCTATTGTTTCTTCTATACAATAATCTCCAGTACTACCAACATATAAACGTCAAAAGTGTCACTGTCAAAGTTGCCATAAATAAAATAAAATAAAAATAAGTAAAGTAAGAAAAAAAAAGAGAAAAATAAAATAGATATAATATTTTACATGGATAAAAATATGGAACTTTTATTTTCGAAACTTGAAGAAAAACTTAACCAACAAACTTTAATTATAACAACGTCAGTTACAAAAAACGTTATGGAAGCCTTGGAAGAGAAAATGAAAACTATTATAGAGGAAAACAACATGCTCAAAACCAAAGTAACTAGACTAGAGGAAAAAATTAAAAATATAGAAAATGAAAAGCGTAAGAACAACATTGTTTTCTTTGGTGTAGAAGAAATTGGAAAGACTGAATGTGAGCTTGTTGACTTCATAAAGGAAATAATAACAGATATGGGCTTACACATAGAAAGTCAAGAAATTAGCAATGTATACAGAATTGGGCGGAAAATCAATAACAAAAATCGACCGGTTGTTGTTTCCTTTACAACTATCTGGAAAAAACATCTAATATTAAAAAATAAGTCTAATCTCCCGCCTGGAATTTATATAAAAGAAGATTTCTCCAAAGAAATTTTAGAAAAACGTAAAAAACTACAACTACAAGTAGAGGAAGAGAGGCAGAAAGGCAACATAGCATATTTAAAATATGACAAGATAGTAATAAAAACACCTGTACACAAAGACAAAAATCGTGACAAGAGAAAGAGGGAAAGTTTCTTTTGTGAAGTCTTCTTCACAAAAGAAAACTAACTCACAAAAAAGATTAGCACCTGTAGTGACTAAAACAACAACAAAGGAAGTTCTTAAACCAGGCATACTCAACTATGTTGAACGTGGAGGATCTGGTGGAGCGTCACAATCAGAGCTGTCAAAAAACTACTAACTCACACCGCTAACCAGAAACAAAACAAAAGAAAGAAAAAACAAAAAACAAATAAAATCAAACAACCAACACTAAAATGTCTCCCAGCACGGCTGGTCCCCGAGGGAGTACTAGACCAAAACCCTCCAACAAAAAGATCAAAAATAATCAAAATTGCAACTCTAAACACAAGAACCTTAAGAACACAAGAAAGCTTACTGGAATTAGAAAAGGCTCTACAAAATATAAACTATGACATCTTAGGCATTAGTGAAATGAGAAGATTGGAAGAAAAAACAGTAGAATACAATGATTATTTATTGTTCCAAAAAGGTGAAACAGCAGGCCATAGGGGAGTAGGCTTTTTAATTAAAAAATCATTAAAAAACCATGTACAAGAGCTCATAGGAATCTCAGACAGATTAGCAATACTTAATATCACTTTATCAAGCTATAAAAAACCCTGGACAATCGTTCAAGTATATTCACCTACTGAGCTAGCATCTAAAGTTGACATAGAAGAATTCTACAATAATCTATCTGATATTGTGAAGAACTACCAGAAAAACCACCTTATAATAATGGGAGACTTCAATGCCCAGGTGGGTACGAGAGAAGTAGGAGAGGAATTAATAATGGGAAACTATGGTTATGGGAAAAGAAGTGAAAATGGACACAGACTAATTGATTTCTTATTACAAAACAATCTAACTCTGCTCAATTCGGTCTTCAGAAAAAAACCCAAAACCAAATGGACCTGGTTATCTCCGGATGGAAATTACAAGAATGAAATAGATTACATAATAAGTAACAAGCCAAAGTTTTTCAATGATGCACACATAATACAAAATTTCAATTTCAACACAAATCACCGTATGGTACGCTGCTGTCTAAAAAAGTATCCAACAAAAACACCAAGATTTAAAATAAAAAACACATTGCCACCAATAAATCACAGTACAAGTAAAACTAATCTCTCTTCTATAAAGCCCTTACTACAAATAGTAAACTCTGACATAACAATAATGGAGAAGTACAAACATATAGAGAAACAACTATCACAAATCAAGCAAGCTAATAAAACAAACGAAACAAAGTTCAGCATAAAAACAGCAGAGCTCCTAGAAGAAAGAAAAAAACTAATTGCAAATAAGGAAAACAGTAAAGAAATTCTCAATAAAATTTCAAATCTCAGCAAACAGATTCGGGAAAACATAAGAAAAGATAGGAAATCAAAGAGGATACAAAAACTAGAATACGAAATCCAAAGAACAGGGGGAACTAAAAAAGCCCTCAAGGAACTAAAGGAACATGGATTAGAATGGATTTCAAAAGTAAAAAATAAGGCCTCCAAACATGTGACAAAACGTACAGAAATCCAGAAGCTTGCCACAGACTACTACAAAACCCTTTACTCTAATATAGATGCTGACCAAGTAATAGAGACACCAAGTATTATTCATGAAAATGTCCCACCAATTCTAAATGAGGAAGTAAAAAAAGCTATTATGACACAAAAACTTGAAAAAGCCCCAGGCCCCGACAGTATATCAAATGAGTTGATTAGAGGAACGGCGGAAGAATTAAGTCCAGTTTTAACAAAATTATTTAATGATATTTTAAATACAGGCATCATTCCAAACCAATGGGGAGAATCACATATTATTCTTCTTCACAAAAAAGGAGATAAAGATGACATAGGCAATTATAGACCAATAAGCCTCATATCAAATGTGTACAAGGTTTTTGCAAAGGTAATTTTAGAAAGAATAACACAAACACTGGATGAAAATCAGCCCATTGAGCAAGCAGGCTTCAGAAAGAATTTCAGTACAATTGATCATATCCATACAATAAAGCAAGTATTAGAAAAGTATAATGAATTCCAGAAACCTCTTTATATTGCTTTCATCGATTATTCCAAAGCATTTGACAGTTTAAACCATAGATATATCTGGTCAAGCCTAAAGGAACAAGGAGTGGAAAACATCTATATAAACCTAATAAAAACCATCTACAGTAAGAGTAAAAGCTGCATAAAATTGGAATCAAAAGGGGTCCCTTTTTCTATAAACAGAGGCGTAAGACAGGGAGATCCATTATCTCCCAAATTGTTTAATGCTGTGTTGGAACATATATTTAGACAAATAGACTGGGATAAATATGGATTAAACATAAATGGAAGCCACCTTAACCACCTGAGATTTGCAGATGACATTATCTTATTGGAAGAAGATCCTAAGAAACTACAAAGCATGGTAGAATATCTAGCACTAAAAAGCCAAGAAGTAGGGCTAGAAATTAACACAATCAAAACAAAGATGATGACTAACTCTAAAGAGGTTAGGATAAACATTTTTGGTAACAACATTGATTATGTAAATGAATATGTCTACTTAGGTCAAATTATTTCCCCTGAAAATTCAATGTCCAAGGAAGTAAGCAAAAGAATAGCTTGTGGGTGGAGAAAGTATTGGTCCTTAAAGGAAATAATGAAGAACAAAGATATACCAATTTATATCAAAAGTAAGACTCTCAATACTTGCATTCTTCCTTGCATAACATATGGCTGTGAAACTTGGTCTCTTACTGAAACTCATAGAGAAAAATTAGCAAAATGTCAAAGGGCAATGGAAAGGAGCATGTTGGGAGTAAGACTTTGCGAAAAGATCAGACATTCAGACATAAGAAGACGAACAAAAGTCACAGATATACTGGCTCGTATAGATCATTTGAAATGGGGCTGGACAGGACACATGCTAAGATGTAAAAGCAATAAATGGAGTAAACAAGTGACTCTATGGTATCCAAGGGACGGAACTAGAAGAAAGGGCCGTCCAAAAACAAGATGGGCCGATGACATCCGTTTAACCTTAGGGCCATACTGGACTAGAGTTGTGGAAGATAGATCCCAATGGAGAGAGTTGGAGGAGGCCTATGCCAAAAGGCACACCGAACTAAGGGACATATTATAGTTTGAACTTCTTAGTTCAAAATTTCCCTAAAGTCGGAATAAATGGCTAAAAAAAAAAAGAAAAATTGTTTCTTCTATTCAGTTACGTTTTTTACTCACTTTCCGCCACATTTCGAAGACATATTTGGCTTAGTTTATACCCATAGACTCTTCTTGCTACGCCAGTGGTCGCGGGTTTAATTTCTGCCGGAGGCATTAATTCATGTTATGTATGAGCACGTATGTTTGTACATTAGTCATTAAATATTTAAAATATGTTTTTAAAATTATATACATATGTATTATGTATATTATGTAGTTAATAAACTATTTCACTGACTCCTGCAATACAGTTTTTACTAGCGCAGGGGCTCAAGGGTTTCAATAGAATGTACTTGTAAAATATGTCAATAAACTTTTTTACTTTACTTTACTTTATTTCATATCCATAACACTAGCCTCGTAGCTTACCATTGAACGGACGCTGCTATGTCTGAATATTTTTTGTATTCAAAAGGATAATGTTTTAATATGAAATTAAAAATGAAAAATAAAAATTATATTCCACATTTACGTGAGAAGTATTGTTTAGTAACAACAAGTGAAGACGTATAGCATCAGGTGGCGCGTGCTGCCCACGTTTTTGTAACAACTGGTTTAACCAGTAATAAAGCTTTTTTAAATCAAGCAATGAAATCAATTAATAAAACATGATTTACTTCATCAATTTTTCATTTGTGACTAGTGACTTGCTCCCACTTTTCTTCGGTGCATGCCTACTGCGTAGATCTGGTCCCTAGGTCTATTCTATACCTATTTGTACTTTCATAATTGCATTTCCTGTAAGCTGCTTATTTTATGTTCTACATATTCTCGTATATCTTTTCATGTATTAATTTATTTCGCTAAAGTTTTACTATTACAATCTCAATACACATCAGTACGTTCATAAATAAAATTGAAGTTTTTTTAAATTTCAAATTAAGAGCTTTTCACTAAATGCATATGAAAGTATAAACGGAAACTTGCATCAAAAAAAAATATTTTTTATTTTTTGTCGGTCTATTTATTCCGGGTAATCTGTAAAATGGCTGTACCGATTTGGACGGGACTTTCACTCGCAGATAGCTAATATATATAATAAGGGTCGGGTTTGGCTAGTATTCTTATATAATGTATCAAATATAGTAACAAGATATACTTATGAAATGTATAATTTATTAAATTGTCATTGGTTTTCACACTTTTGATTCGTCAAGCAATCAGAGCCACCCCACAGATCAATCACAGGCCGGTAGCTCGACAAACATCGATATTGATACAAATAACCCGCGCCCGTGTTTGCTTGCAACTGTACTGATAGGGGAGTGGTGCAATCAATATCAAGCTGTAGAGTCAATAATGGGGTTTAATTTTCATTAATTTTTTTTTCGTACTACAAAATTTAATAACAACTCTACTACTACTTAATACCAATAAATATATAAATAGTAAATAAATAGTATGCCAAGTCACTACAAACTGAGCCAAACGTGTAATCCAATAAACAATAAGATTCTAGTCTGATTATGCACCTGTCTTGTAATATGCTATTTGAAATCATAACACATCCACAAACAACATACTTACTCTATTCTTGTCCATTATTAAAAAGAAAACATTATTTTCTATTTATCTAACACTTGTAAAACTAAATACTATTTAGTCAAAACCTTTTCTATAAAATGAACAACCATAGGTTCAAGAGATCATCTTCAGATCTCAAACAAATATAATCTCCAAAATAAATGCGGACAATCAAATAAACACCACTCCAATCACACTACAATGAAAATGTTTGAAAAGCTAAATTTTACGACGTGGGAAAGCGTTCGCGAGTCGGTCGCACGCCGGCACGTGGCGCCCCCACCCTCGCGGTACACATAAAACTACCCCTACCATATTATGCATACTAGCGAACGAGAGCTTTAAAATATCTATATGGTATCGAATATCAAATCGTATGTGATGAAATTATCACTACGTAGTATAAAACAAAGTCACTTTTTCTGTCCCTATATCCCTATGTATGCTTAAATCTTTGAAACTACCTACGCAACGGATTTTGATGCGGTTTTTTTAAATAGATAGAGTGATTCAAGCGGAAGGTTTATATGCATAGCTAGCAGATCCCGCGGCTTTGCCTGTGCTAAATCTAGGGAAGAGCCCAAGCGAAGCGAGGGCGAGTCGCTAGTAAATATATAAATGAAAGCCACTTCCAGTATTCTCATTCCGAGTTCTAATCGGTAAAACAGTTTGTACTACCCGCAAATGTATTTTTATTTTTATACGAGTTAAATTTATTAGATGCCCGTTTATAATGTTACCTACATTAGTAAGTGAATTGTATTCTTTTGAGAAATAAATGAATCTTAAACCTCAAATGATAACTTTGTCTGTAACAATGCTATACCTACCTATATAATACGGTGTCGACTAAACAGATTTGTACAGAATTTGCTATTTGAATATATTTGAATATTAAAAATATTCTCCTAAGAAAATCAAACACATCGGCTAAACAAAATTATAAAACAGTAAGTTACAATACAATAAACTTACTTACCTTTTAAACTTTCTTCTAACCTTTTGTATGAAAAGAGATGGAAATTGAGACATGTTAAAACTTTTATAAAGTCAAGTGGAAGTTATGCTTAAGCAACTAATATTTATTCTAAATCTACGATCTGTAGGTGGATGCTATAATAATATTATTTATATTATTATAGCATTCACCTACAGAGAGATACAATACCGAGCTAATCTTCTGTAGTGCTCGTTATTCTAATTAAGATCGACGTGCTTTTGGATTAAAAAAATTAAAAGCTTAAAATAAAGAAAAATTGGCAACCCCTTCTGTAAAACTTTTTACGACATAAAATTTCTTTTTAATCTATACTAATATTATAAAGCTGAAGATATTGTTTGTTTGTTTGTTTGGCTGAACGCGTTAATCTCAGGAACTACTGGTCCGAATTAAAAAATCTTTTTGCGTTGGATTGTCCGTTTATCGAGGAAGGCTATAGGCTATATTACATCACGCTACGACCAATAGGAGCGGGTCAGCCATGAAAAATGTTGCAAAATCTGGGAAGGCGACTCAGAAAGAATTTGATTTCCGGTCATTAGAACGCGTGCGAAACCGCGGCAAATGCTAGTACTATATAAGTTGGTGGATTTCTGTTTAAAAACTACACTGTCCTCTAACATGCAACATTCCTCGCATTATTCCTTCATTGTAGTGATAATATTGTATCCTTCATTGTAGTGTATATTGAAAATGAAATTTGTACCTGAAATTTTGGTACATAACACAAGTTAATACGAAACTCAAGGCAGGAATCTTCTTTGTTCTGTTTCAAAGCGAGTATGCTTCTATTGAGAGCATTGCTTATTACTTACTAAATAATATTAAACTATACTTACATTATTATTATATAATTAGTACATACTAAATATTATAGTAGTTACTACTGACAAGTATCAGCAACCTCTATATATGAATATATAAGCTATAGGCTATATAGCTATACTCCATGCCAATAGCCTTCCTCGATATCCAACACAAAAAGAATTTTTAATTCGGACCAGTAGTTCCTGAGATTAGCGCGTTCAACCAAACAAACAAACAAACAAACTCTTCAGCTTTATAATATTAGTGTAGATTGTCTAAATGATGGATAGTACAGCTTGGTGCTCAGGAATAAATTTTACTGGGAATAATGAATTAGTTAAATAATGACATTTTTATTAGCCCTCACATCAAATGCAAAGCTTGCTTTTTAACTTACTATATATTAAGTTACATTTTAAGTCGTAAAAACTTTTATAAAAGGAGTTGCCAATTTTTCTTTATTTTAAGCTTTATTTTTTAATCCAAAAGCACGTCGATCTTAATTAGTATAACGAGCACTACAGAAGATTAGCTCCGTATACTATTTTGCGTACTGTTATAATATGAAAATACATACGAGTTATAATACATCATAAGGGAGAGACGCGTGGACGGCACGTGCTGACAGCGTTCGTAGATTACGTTTTTATTTATTGTTTTCCGAAGCTTTCAAGCTCGTTACTTTGAAAGCTTTCATGGAGATGCGGTTTAAATTATTTATTTTATAATGTTATGTAAACTTTTTGTATTATTTGACATATAACGATTACATAAGATGCTTAAAATGTAGTTAATATTGTAGATCCATTTTGTGTGTGCACGAATATTTTTAGGTTTTTTAGTATTTTGAACGTAAATCACATAGTATTCCTAAATCAACATTTTGCATAGGATCCCATCGCATCTTATCTAATTGCCAGCACTTGTCATCCATTATCTACACCAATATATGGGAAAAGAAAAGAGTTCAATTTCTTGTCCATTTTTTTTATATCTGATAGAAAGCTTGAGTTATCAACCAAAAAATTGAAGACTTTTTTTTATTGAATACATTAAATTGCGAAAACCTTAAGAATGCTAATCGTATCTACCTAATGTGTTTATTTAAAAATTTCTTTTTATTGTTGTAAGCATATTTGTATATAAAATTAAAACTGTTCAAGTAATCTTGTTTATGTTTTTTGCACGTAAATAGACTAAGGGGTCACGTGTTCTAATACTGTGAATACTAAAAATAACTTAGTGATTAAGGTGAAAGCGTGGAAAGTTCTATTGCAGGGATTCAAGAACAGAGTAAAGACATTATGACAAGATATAATATTTTTCTATAAACATCAATTGCTATTTTTATAATTGCTAGTCATGCTAAAACTTAAAAATGGTTGGATGTTTCGTTAGAGGTGTTTCATAAGTAGTTTAACAATAAAAAGAAATAGAAGTAAATTAATAAACTAGAAAAAACTGCTTATTTTGTATGGAAATCACTGACCGTTAAAACGTACCAAGGGACCCGAGCGAAGTAAGGGTGAATCGCTTATCTTAGTTACCTAATAAAGATATATTTTTAATTTCAATCTATTCCTCCTCACGTATGATACGAGTTCGTGCACGCGTGCAGCATGCATTATCCTATACGAGTAGTATTATGTAGAGCGATGGTACACTTTCAAAGTTTCATGTTGAAAACTTTTATTCGTGAAAAACATTAAAGGATTCATTAATGAAAACTTGTTATGAACATACGTTATACATATAAATGGATTTAAAAAATTATCACCTCGGGTAATTATTCGCATTACATTATATATTCTCAAAATTAATTTATTATACATAATGCTTTGTGTGTTGTTTTATAATGCCTATCTTGCTACCTATATTCTCTAAAAAAAATAAAACATTTTTCATTTAATATTTACAATCTGTAATAAAATCGTTTATTCTATATATTAAAGTTACAAAAAATGAAAAGCTTATTTTAAATGTATTTATTAACATAGTAATAGGAAAAAGCTCAGGTCCCACCGAGATTTGAACTCGGATCGCTGGATTCAGAGTCCAGAGTGCTAACCATTACACCATGGGACCGCTAGGAAAAGTGACTAATGTTGAACTTTCTTTCCTGTTATAACTAAAGCTTTTTTCAATATTATATTTTTATGGTTATTCGTTACATTAAAATAATTTCTGATTAATTTGAATTGAACTTATATTTAAATAGTGTATTATGAATTATCATTTAGGATTATTAGTAAAACAAGAGTGTAATAGTTTCACGCTAACAATATTTGACCGTTGATTCGACTACACTTTCCCACTTTAAATAATAAATATTTTTTTTTCTTATTATATATACAGCTTTCTGTTAGGAGTTGTATCCGATACGAGCTCAGTTATTTTTAGGCCAGAATCGAAATGTCGAATTTCGAAATGTCTTCGAAAACGCGGGAGAGATACTATAATCCTATGAAAAATTAAATGTAAATAGAACAATAATCTATATTCACAAATATTTTCGACTCTATGTCTGTTGCAAAGTAGCTATAACCTACCCCATATAAATTACCATATTATGTATAACCTTTTTTTCTTATTTATACAATACTAGCGTCTCACCCTCACTTTGCATGGGTTCGTCCCTAGATTTAGAAAGAGCGAACCCGTGGATTCCGTTGGTAAAACAGTTGGTTGGTAAACTTGACAAATTATGTAGAAAAATCAACCGAGACCACTCTATTTTTGAGTTTATCGCGAACAGACATCCAGACAGACGCGGCGGACTTTGTTTTATAATAATATGTTGTGATATAATAGTAAATTAAATATGTTTGTCCGTACATTAATAACCAGAAGCACTAGACATCATTTTCATAAGTTAACAGAGGAGGTAGATTAAAAAGGCTATTTCGTTATAGTACGAGTGAAGCTGCGTGCGAATACTAGTAAATTATAATTTGTAAGAGCATGACACATGAACAACTCTTCCTGGGTGCGTCATGTATGATGGATGGTAACCGAGTATCAACGTTTGGTAATCGAATCATTCAATCAATTTTTAAATTTAATTTAGTTATCATTGTATTGGGATTGAGATATGATTGGGAATTATTGTAGAAGTTATATTCTATTACGGACCGTCTGGCGTAGAGATGTGTTTTCAATAAATATTTACTAGATATGAATGTAACGGATATATTAAAAACTGTATACTAATTGAAATTATTTTGTAATAGTCGAAAGTTTAATTGCAAATTTTAATTTTTGGTACTTGTAAAATGAAAATAAATGAATACGATTAAAAGTTAATAGTTATTTTACTTTTGAAGTTTAACATTTGATATTAAATTACAAAAAAACATATAGGTCCATATTTGTATAACAAACTCAATAGGATTTTGGAGATACACTGTATGAGTCACAAAAAATGTAAAATAGTAATATCGGAATTTCTGCAAAAGTTGAACTATACAGACACAGAAAGCCTGCTTGTTATATTAAAATAATGTATATTTAGCTTATATACCTACATAATATAGGTTAAGTCTAGTTATGTAAGTAGCCTACTTGTAGTTAATGTTAAATCTATGAAAACAGTCATATATCAAAACTACTTTTTTACCAATATTAAAACGGTAAGAAATGCATGTTTAAAACCAAAACCTGAAACACATGATGTTATCCTAGTTCAGGTAGGTTCCAAACACATTCTATTGTAATTTAAGCTCTTTCATTGTACTTTATGGATTTTTGTAGAAGTATATAAATAAAAGTTATTATTATTATTATATTATTATTATATTATATATTATAAAATTTTGTTCCTTTATTTCAGTTCGTTAGTCTTAAAAACGAAACGATTTGAATAATTTTGGTTTGTTAAGGGTGTGTCAGTTGGAAAATCGAATAATTCAATACAGTCTTTGATTTGTACTTAATAATAGTCACGTAGCACGAAGATGTAAGACATTATTTTCGAATTCGGTTACAATTTACAGGAGATAAAATTATAATACAAAAAAATTTATTCGATAGAGCTCTAAAATAACTTAGAATTAGAGACCGTGTCCAAGATATTCAACTACAGAATCCTATTTCTTTTACATTTAAAAGCATTTGAGATTGACTGTACCTAATGTTTGTTTATAAAGTATCTGTCTGATTGTCCCTATATATATGCTAGATCTATAAAACTACCCAACGGATTTTGATGCGGTTTTTTTTATAGATAGAGTGATTCAAGAGGAAAGTTTATATGCATAACTAGCGGAACCCGCGGCTTCGCTCGCGCTAAATCTAGGGACGAGCTCGAGCGAAGCGAGGGCAAGTCGCTAGTAAATATTAAAAATTTCTTATATTTATTAACAATAATCTCTTTAAGCCCTAATTCTAAACTAATGGTTTGTAGTTAAAGCCCCTTTTGAGCTTATATTTGTCTAGGATTTCCAACGATATCTATGTTTAAGTTAGACAAACCACAGACTACATAGTATAATGTATATTATATAGTTCCAAAGATAAACGTTACTACCAACTAGTTAATAATTCTTAACAAACTCTACTTTAAAGGGGATTATCGACTCTATCTAGTTACATATAATCAATATCTCGTATCTCATGGCATCAATGAATATATTGCTATGAAAAATGCATAATCATAAAAGTGTAGTCATAAAGTATACCAGTTGTAACAAGTCGTAAATCTCTGGCCATTGGAGTGAAATTTACAAACGAAGTAATCACATTAAAATTGTATTAATTGTCGCGCAATCGGTTCATTCGATTGAGGCGTGATTCAGTGTATTGTTGCGGTGCTGAGGGGTGCTTGTGGGATATTTTAAAATAGAGTCTCAATTATTGTACTACTAGTGAAGACCCTACTTTTCTTGTATAAGCCGTCTACGAATGGATAATAGGTTCTCGTTTAACCTATTTATATGTTACTAGCAAATTCGGCCCGCTTCGTTGGGCGTAAGTTAAAATAAATTTTCTAATAAAATAAAAGTAGTCTAAGTTACTCCTTATAATATTAGTTATCTGCAAGGAAAACTCTCGTCAAAATCTACCCAGTCGTTTCAAAGATTAGCCGGACAAACCGACTTAATTGATTTTTTTGCTATAAGTACCGTATTTTCTGAAGTAATTGTGTTAAATTGAAATTAAAAGCACACATTTTAATTTCATTTATATGTACTGATAAGTATAAAATATCTACTATGAAATATAGGCATGTTGTTGTAGTTTTTGTGATAGGAATTCCGAATAAAGCTTTTAATCCTTTTTAAAACATGCTTTTAATGTTTATTAGTCTAGACTAAACCGAATAAAATACTCAAGTTAATTAAATTAAAAGCTACAAAAGCATTGTTAGATTAGGCATTTGCTATGTTTTCTTTGGCCATTCGGAGCGGTCAGTGGTCACTCCGATCAAATTAACAATGGACGCCAAAGATACACGGTATTCTATTGATATAAGGGTACAGTACAAATGGTACCCCCTGCGAAGTTAATTGTTATGCAATAAAACGGTATGGTCAGTTCGACACAATGTTATTTGTATATAGTTTATAAGGGATGATGTGGTTTTGATACTTGGTATACATAAGAGCTAGTACTATGATTCTTTTAATATATGAAATTGTGTATCTTTTTATTATTATAAATAAATAAATCAAAATACTTAATATTTTTTATGTTTCAATTATCGATCATTATTATAGGAAAATACTCAATAATAATTTGAATAACGCAACCTCTGACAACTGAACACAAGTGTACCTAGAGACCAGACCCACTAACACGTATTATTCGAAGATATTTTTAATATCGATTTTCACCGACAATCACTTTAACTTTCTATTATATTATATACCTATTTAAATTTAAAAGTCTGAATCTCATTAAAGTATAATGCTTATTTACTATAATAATTTATAAGTTTTTGTTAATAATTTACTTGAAAGGGTGAAAAGAGTAATGAAAACCTGTATGGAGTTTATATGAAGTACCCAAGCGAAGCGAACATCTCTGGTATTTCATAGAGTACATTAGTAATTTATTTATAAGATTAAATTTTACAAACGCACTAAGTATCAAATTTTTTCAATCCACAGGTTCACTGTTGATGCAAATACAACACAATTTTATAACTATATCAATAACAGTGAAGTAATAATATAGATATAATATTCAAAATGTTTGTGAACATAACTCACGCGGCCGATGGGGTGCGATGACACCACATGTTAAAATCGTCGTTCTATAAACCGTGTTCAGCATATAGATAAAAGCTTAATTAACTCATGGACTTAAAGCTTTAATTAATTAATTGAAGTATACAAGTTCTTTTAATCGGATTACCTGTCGCGTCGTTTCTGTACACTTTGCAGTCATCGAAATTGTATACAATTTGTTAAGAGCATATGTTATATTAGTTATACAGCAAACGCGGCCCGCCTTCCTGGGTGTACGTTAGAATAAATTAAACGGTTTTTATAATTTTCTAATAAAATTAAAGTAGCCTAAGTTACACCTTATAACATCAGTTATCTGCGAGTGAAAGTCCCATCAAAATCGGTCCCGCCGTTTCAGAGATTAGCTGGAACAAGCAAACAGAGACAGACAAACAAAAATTATAAATTTTGATTTTTATGTATGCACCATGTATACTTTTATATTCATTTAGTGAATACTTATTCATTTATATATAAATAAAATAAATATGTTGGGACATTATTACACACAGCGCCATCTGGTTCCATGGTAAGCTACGAAGCTTGTGTTACGGATACCAGATAGTTGATATACTACATATTATATAAGTTTAAATACATATTATAAATATAAACACCCATGGAGTACAAACATCCGAGTTTAACAAACGTATGCCCCCAGCGGGACTCGAACCCGCGACCGCTGGCGCAAGAAAATAGGGTCACTACAAACTGCGCCAAACGTGTCGTCGAATTATTTATATAGATATCTATATAATTTGTTAAAACAAGACAATGTCTATATATAAAAGTAAAAATAATATTTAATGTGATCTATTTTCATAAAATAATACCATTGAAAGCTCCCATTAATTACGAAAGCTTACAACTCGGCATGCAAATCGAGTAGATGATTTCGAGACACTTGACAGCCGCGAAACGTTTTGTATTGAATTAAACATTTTAGGTTTAATGGTTTTGGGACGGGAGCCTTAAACTGGGCCCGGAAGCAACGTAAGAATACATTTAATTACTAAAACTACTTAATCTAAATGAGTGGAAATAAAATAATCTATTCTGTTTAATAAATAATGGTTTTAAGGATAAATATTATAATTTAATACGTAAATAACAAAATACAACACTGGATTCTAAAAAATGTCAAACTATACAATATGTTTGTATCAGTAAGATAAAGTCGCATTGATGGCGCCATTTTATATTTATTATTCACTAGAAATACGCGCGGCTTCGGCCGCGTTTATTTTTTTAATCGCTACTAAACTTCATTCGATCACTCGCTGGGTTGAAAATTCTCCAAAATTACTGCACCTTTTTTTCTTGCAATTAAAATAGCCTATATTAGTCAGTGATAATGTAGCATTCAAATGTCCAGTACTTTTTGAGCCAATTCGTTACAAACATACTGACATACAAACCTTTCCTCTTTATAATATTATTAGTATATATTTTACTAGCGGACCGACGTTTAAGCACCCTGGTGTAAAATAAAACTCGCTGACGTCCCGCAGACGGCCGTGACGAATGCTACATATTATAAGCTTTTAATTGCTTTCATTATTCCGATTTGAATCGGAGAAATTATTTTAAATGTATGTAAGTATTAAAAATAGTTCATTGCGTGACATATCATTTGTAAAAACGAAATAAATGGTCAGAACATTTGTTTTGGTTACATAGAACTATTTATTTTTTTAAGTACCTACTGTTACGAAAATACTTATAATATTTACATTAGTATTTAGCTAAAGCTGAAGAGATTTGTACTGTTTAAAAAATGTCTTATGTTTTAAGCAAAACTGTTTGTAAAAAGTAATTTCATATGCTATTATTATAAGATAGGTACCAATGTATCTAACTTCCAATCTTCAGAGTTCAGACTAAAGAATTGTTGAATTGTCAGTGTGATCATTGGACTAAAATAATTAATTAGACAAATGTGCAGTCTTCCTCTTCTCTTTTCAAAGTATTAAAAGTAGAGGAAATTGAATCAAAAGTCATTTAAGAATTGATGGACAAAGCAAAGTAAAATGAGACTGAAAGCATAATTTATTAGGTATTATAAAAATTTACCACTGACTTTCAATATATTTTTGATGTCTTTAGGGTCGGCGTTCCACTAGGAACAATAGTTATTCTTCCAAGGCGTTTCTAATGAAATATTTTTTTAAATTACCTACATTGCGTATTTTTGCTATTATTAATTATTCATTATATATTTTTTAAAATTATAATGGTTTTACCTATTTAGAAGATATGAAGGAACACAAGAATAAACTTGCGTACAGACAACGTATTCAAATACAAGACAAACATGATACAACTACTGCCATCTATTTCAAGGTTTGGGTAATATGTTATTTAAAAAAAATTGTTATAAACATAATTACATTTACAAATTTAACTTGCAAATAACTTTATCATTTATACAAATTATATGAATTTATTTTAATATTACATTTATAAACTTTTGTTTTAATTATATGTACGGTTTTATTCCTGAACGTATAGTATAAAGCTAATGACATTGACATTTGACATTATTATCTATTGTTTGTTATTGTCTATGTAATATGTAGCACGAGCGCGTAAATACGAGACGATACGGAAATTATATTGATTTTATGAAGAAATTATTTAAAGTTCTGCATGCTCGCAGATGAATGGAAGCCTACAAGAAGTGCGGGTGAAAATAGAGTCTGATAATATCTCAATGTCAACTAAATCGAAAACAATGCCGATGTTAGAACTTAAAGTTTATGTGCGTGTTGTTGCGCTAGTATTCTCGGTAAGAGTTAATTAAGTTTTATTGCTTTATTTGTTAAGTCAAGTGAGAAGATATTAACATTATGCTTTGTTATAATTATTCAATGCACAATATATCTATTGTTTCTTTTAAAATATGTTACATTAAAATTTGCTTTCTTTTTACATATTCGTATATATTTAAAAATAATATTTAACTAATAATATACAAATAGACCCTCTAAAAATTATCTAAAGTTGCTCCTGACTACAAGTTAATGTCTTCACAGAGATAAGGAGGAGATCTAATATTTGTTTTCTTAATCATCACCAGCTTATTACAAAATCAAACAAGAAATGTTTCAATAACGTTTTATTTAACACTATAATGTGGTTTTTCGGGTAATTTGCATTTCATGAAGTAAAATATTATTAGCAATATTATCTAAATATTTAGCTACTATATTTTTTAATACAATATATTCCAAGTGATATGATTGTAATTTTCTATTTTCGATATTAGACGCAAGCCAAGACGAGACATAACGACAGGTGACAATAAAGTATTAGCACAGATGTTAGCTACCTTTATAAAATATAATTTTGGAATGTAATCAATTTAAATTATTGATATATTCATTAATAAAAAGACAAGTGTATGCCAACTGAAAAATACAAAATAGACTTGGTATTTTAAAACTCCTTTGATAAAGTAAAATTACTCATATCATTAAATGAAATAGTCTTTATTTCATTTCCATATACATTTACTATTTAAATAATTATACTTTTATAAACTTCCTTTAATATTGTTTAATTTTAGATCTCATCGGCCACAGCATTTGTAATGGCTCTTGTAAGGATTCTCAACCCTAACCTATACTACTTGGAACCTTTAGATGGAAGTGACAAAGGTAGTACATTATATTGCCCACATTCTAATAATTTTACTTTTAATATAATTTTATAAGGATTTTGATTAATTGCCTGTTAATATTTAAAAGTAAATTAATATAGTTACAGTAGGTATTACAATTAGTATTCTATTTATGCACAGCCAAGAAGAAAACATATTAAGAGATAATATTAAATAATATCTATGTCTAATAAGAATTGTTACAATTACATAGGTTTTTACTTTCTTGATATAAAAGCAGATTATAATTATATTTTTAAATAAAAATTACATTTTGTTTTACACATATAATCTATAATTACCTAAACTATTTGTAAATAAAATTAAGTTCACAATCGCGAATATTTGGATCGAATATGTACCTACTTCATACTTGTAATTCGTGAATATGACTGTACATCATTTGCTATTACTAAATAGATTATTATTAAAAATTTGAGCATATGTTGGTTAGAAATAAATTTATTATGATTCTAGATTAAGATGGTTTGGATTGGTAATAAAAGTAGCTTAAGCGTTTATTAATTTCTAGTTGTAAAATTACTTTTTATTTACCCTTTCAGCCTCTTTCTTCGATACGCAGCGGACTAGTCCACCGCGCTGGTCAATAATTATTGCGGGTTGGCGGTCTTCACATGTCTTTCGAAAACTTGCCAGTTTCCTCTTGATGTTTTCCTTCACCGTAAGACAAGTGATAATCATGATAGAAAACGATTCGCACAATATGAAAATATCATAGGTGCGAGACCCGGATTTGAACCCGCATCACTCGGTTATTCAAGCGAGCGCGTTACCGCTGGGCTACCACTGTCTATCTGTTTTTCTTACTTAAATAAATTCCTACATTTAAAATTTTGTTCCAGCAATCCACTACATGGTGTCAGGGCTGATGGTACTGACGTCTGCCATCGGCTTCCTCAACAGCTGCGTGGTGATGAACCGCGGGTCTTCGCACAACTGCGGGAGGAACATCACTACGTGGTTGCTCCTGGACTCTCTGTTCGAGACGATGAGAGTCATCTATGTGTTCATGTGCGAGATCGTCATCAAAGGCCGCGGCCCGCTGCAAATGTACGAGCTGCTGGTCAGCATTGCCCAGTACTGTGAGTATTATATTATATTGGAACGAAGTTCCATTATCGCGCGTTGCGAAAGGCGGGTAGACGGAAAAAATTAAGACCAAAAGTTGTAACAACACTTTTTGCTATATTTGTTTTTATAAGTTATGGTAAATGAAATAAATACCCGAATAATTATTTTATTTATACCGCTAATAGAACTTAAAATTAATATATTTATAATAAGGAACTTCGTTCCTATCCAGTGTCCCACGACACCAGTTTTTACTGTTTTCTTTTTTAAGATTTTAAAATGGAAGGTAAATGAAAAATGGGTTTTAAAATTTTGTATATTGAAAGGAATTTGTTGATGTATATATGTATATAATAGGGATTTTTGTACACCACTTTTAAATTATGCTTTGTAGGAACAAAATTTTTATTAAGAGATATTTCAATTATAAGATATTTAAAATATGAGATATTTCAATTATGGGTATGGTTTAATAGTCATCCCCAAATGTCAAAGAAATCAATTTAGTTATTAATGCCGCTAAATGCGAACCTAACAAATACTAAATGTTAGCGACCGTGCTTGTAAAAGTCAAGGCGTGAGGAGTTGCCTGCGATCAATACAAGCTGACCCTCTACTTAGATTTCGTAGAACACCTTGACATACATATTTTTTGGCACATTGATCTTAATATCATTATTTTACTATTCTTTCGAAGTGTGTCGCAAAGATTTGGAGAAATCATTTAAAAATCTTCTATTGGCCTGTATTCATGACACCTGGACAGATTTTTTTACTTTGTCAGATAAAATTATCAATTTAATCTCTATAAATTTGGAATCGCATGTTTTTATTGTGAGAAATCAAAAAATGAAATAAAATTCTCGGAAAAATTATAAATAATTTACAACAGGTGCTTAAACTATCCAAGTGTCTACAACTACACATTAATTTCATCAAAATCGGTTATTTCATTTAGGCGCAGAAGAATTACGAATACCCAACCCTAAACGAAGAATATCGGTAATTTATATATGAATAATAAATTAATCGTATTTTTTTTCAGTATTGGACAGTTTTCTCTACTGTCAAATGATACTCCGCCACTAGTACAGGTGTTCTTTTCCGCTAGTTCTAGAACATTCCACGTGATACTGGATCAGCAGTCCCCAAACTTTTTTGGACACGGAATTCTTATTCATAACTTCTTAATGAATCATTTTAATAATAACTGGTATATTGATTGTATTTTAGTGAGAATACTTTCTTATTTGACTTTAAAAAATCAATTATTGTGAGGAAAGAAATGGTTTCACATATGTATGTATTTATCAGCTAGCACTAAAATTAGATTTCACTAGTGACGTCATATTTAACTCGAGAACGGAACCCTGTGACCCTTCCATAGACCCCGCGGGTTCCGTGACTAGTATTTGGGAACCGCTGTACTAGATCGCTGTTTTGATCTCTAATGAGTATTATTTTATTCAAAAAATGAATTTAGAGTTTAACTCCTATCCATGTTATGGCTGATTCTTCATATATTTATTTTAATATATATTTTAACATGTTAATAATTAAATTAAAATGATATTTAACGATTTTAATGTTCATCGTTAAGTTTTACTTCATTGGATTTTTTAAATTTTATAATATGAATAGTATTTTCTACATATTTTTGGTTTTTAAAACATATTTATATTACATTTATATCTATTTATTGAACGGCATTCTCTATAAGAAATTATTATAACATATTTTATAATCATACTATTTTTTTTGTTTTAATTAAGTAAAGAGTTGATTTCTTTATACTGAATTTCTCTTGCGACCATGATTGCTGTAAAGCATTCGAAACATAATTTTTGTTTACAACTGTGTAGTTTCACAAATTTTTTAACAATTTACATAACAATTTTTTGTCTAAATTACTTTTTGACATACAAGTTTTATAAACGAATCTTAAAAATTGAATGATTTTGATGCACTCGATAGATTTAGAAGATCTTTTTATTAAGACTTATATTGCTTCAGTCGTGTAAGAATCATCATCCTATAATGTTATTTTTATAAATATGAAGAATCAGCTTGTCTATAGTCTAGTTTATTACTTTGGTTATTTAGTTCCTTTTTAAATTTGCTGTGATTTTATTAAAAACGTAAATTTGTTTAGTTGCGTATATGTATATTAAGATCTGAATTTTTATATACTCTTTTAAAATGTCACACTTAGCTCCAATACTGTTATTAAATGAAAAAGAAATGTGAAAGCGGCCTAAACATTTTTAAAATATCATATATTTTAGATTAAGTTTTCAATTTAATTAATAAATTGTTTAATACATTGATCATACTAAATTGAATTGAAAATATTTTTTTAACTGGTTATAAAGTTATAAAGAAAAATATTAGTTCTGACAATCATACCAATGCAACCTAATAAAACAATATTTGTAGTGTTTGAATTTACCTACTGTCTGTTAAGATTTTATTTAACTATATAGTTTGTAAAACTAATAGTTATATGGAGAAGTTCCAAAGGTCCTGGGTTTGAGCCCTGGACATACTCAAGTTTAGTTATCGAGTTTTACAATCAAGGAATTCTCTAGGTCTCTTCACAAATATGTATTAAGATAATTGGAACTAAGTTTTATTTTGTTTTTTTTTTATCGTTTTAATTATATCTACTAATATCGAAGTTAAATATTATAAAGAAAGGAACGGGAGAATGTAAATAAACACTTGTTATAGCGACATTGTTTGTTATAACCGTTAAGTATTAAAAATACTCTTCTAAAATAGATTTAAGACATACTTTTGAATTGGTAACATTGCTTATCTCACATTGTATACACATTATTAGTTCCCTTAAGATTTTATTTTTTATTAACTCGCCATACTTTTCTCAATCTTAAAGGTAGGTGCGATTGATTGTAAAAAAGAGCTTATGAAATATTTAGTTTGACTAAGTCATTAAAATTATTATAAATGAACAACACATTTGGTTAAGTTTGTAGTGACCCTACTTGCTGCTCCAGCGGTCGCGGGTTCGAGTCCCGCTGGGGGCATTTATTTAAACTCGGATGTTTGTACTCCAGTCATGGGTGTTTATATTTATAATATGTATATGTATAATAAAGTTATGTGTAATATATCAACTATCTGGTATCCGTAACACAAGCTTCGTAGCTTACCACGGAACTAGATAGCGCTGTGTGAAATAATGTCTCAACATATTTATTTTTTATTATTTAATTTGTTTGTCAAATTGAACATAATCTGGCTTAGTTTTATTATAAAATTCATACTATAAAATCAAATGTTCAACAATGTGAGTTGAGGAATGTCTAAGAACTATTTCAAGAAATGATAAAGACATACAGATATTTTTCAATTATGTAGACACAAAAATTAGTTTTTTTTTGTTGTATTGTTTAATTTTTTTAATTTTTGCACAATTTCAAATTAAAATGTATACTTCCAATAATTTCCTAACTTTTTCTTCAACACAAAAACTTTGTGAACAAACTATATAAAGATTGTATACAGCTTTACTAGTGTAAGTATGAATATTAATTAAGATCATGACTATATAATAAAAGAACATTATGATATACGAAAATTATGTATTAGATAATTAAGACGATGTAACGGATAATTAAAAACCAAATATATTATTTAATTCAAATAAAGAAATCGTTAAGTCCGTGAAAGAAATGCCTTACTTTGTAATGGATAGTTAATCAATATGGTTTTCTATTTTGTGTTATGATTGTCCGTCTATCCGTTACATCAAAATTATGTGTAGATTGTAAGTACTCTTCGGCACTTCCTATTATTTATAATCTATGATGTATCCATTTACCGGAATGTTTGTTTTGTAGAAATCAGCACAACTAAAACTAGTCGACCAAATCACAATTAGACTAGACTAAGAGATGACTGTTACAAGTCGTTTATTTTACATAAATCAGACGAATTCTCATTACTAAGTATAGTTTACAGCCGTCTCTTAGTCTATATTGAAAATATATTATGAAGTAAATGAGTTATAAAAAATAAAAGGTTAAAAAAACAAAATGGTGTTATAATTTATCATTTTTAATCTGTGAGTCATCATCCAAAAATATAATGCGTAGGTCCTATAACACTTCAACAGGCTAAGGAATTACCAAGTGCACTTTCACTATACAACAAATCATAAAAGGCGTTTTTTACACGCGGTAACACATTCACAAACTATTTCGATCTATTTCAATTAAGATTTAAGCTAAAATTGAATATCTAACAAAGTTAAGGCTAAAATATGTCTTACTTTGAATAGGATTTGAAGGAGAATCAGGGTCTTATATACAATAACTTATATTTCATATAGCAAATTGTTCATGTGTCACCGCGAGTAAGTCTCAATACAAACATCTATCTGTGCTATCTACCGGCACTCGGGGTTTTGTACGGATTTACATACATATGTATAGTCTATTTTTTCTTACTTGTCCTAAATGGTAAACAAACACTGCCTTGAACGAAAATCACTTATTTTCGGAAAATCCCGCATTTTAGACTTGATTTCATCGTTTATAACTATTTTAGAAACACACACACTATGAATTACACTTATAAAAGCTGTTTATTTATGATTTGAACACATTATTTTTGCTAAAATTGAAATTTTAACAGAACTAAATTCTATAGATAAAATATGAACAAAACATTTTGACGTTTCGATACGCTACTTTGTCTTTGAATCATAGAGATGTAACATGTAAAATTATTTGGCGAGAATGGAAACTGAACTTTTAAAAAAATAACAATATTTGTAAATTAAAAAGTACGACATTTTTCTTCAAATTTTATTAGGTTTTAAAATAGGAGTGTCATCTGTAGAATATAGAAGATTTTTAATTGCTGTTAACCAACTTATACTGATTATTTATTTGTTATTGTAATTATTATTATTTCTTATCTTATTGCACTGTGTAATAAAATGGAGTGAGGGACTTCGCTCTCGGAGATCTTTCGATCGCTTATTTGCTTTTTTAGTTTAAAGTTTTAAAAATGACTTTATATTAAGACAAAAAGGAAAATAAAATTATTAAAATTATTATTAGTAAGGACGTGATATCCGAGTAATAAAATTATCAAATTAACTTGTCGTATTATTTCTACCCAATACTTTACGTTCACTGCATAAAAACCATTAAGTTCAGTCGTTGTCATTCATTCGTCATTGCAATCTCTATGAAATTATCTCTGGTTACCTGTCCGCCATATTTGTTTACTACTTAAGACAAGTAAGAAAAAATAGACTATACAGACAGGCATGTGTCACTTTTTACGTCACAGTGTACTAATCCATACAGAGGTCTAATAAGAGAGGGGATGAAGCGCTCCTGACTGTGATACTTATTTTTGTATGTCAGTCGGGAGAAGATATTAAGGTTGACGGTTATAACTAATGCTTTAGCTTTATATTTGAAATGTCAAAATAAAAATGTCTTCGAATTTATTTAGATTTGGTTCTGGATGTTTCATGGTCATGGATGAGAATAATGTTTTAGACGTCTCAGCCGTACTGTCTGTGACAACTATATAATGACGTTAAAGACCTTCAAAACAGTCTGTAGAGCCCATAATTGCTGCAAAGCATTGGAAACGACAGGGCTCAAAACTCAAAATAAATTCGCAAATACCCGAAAAGATTTAGTACTTATATTTATGACCAGTCATGCATTTAATAGGATTTTTGTTCAGATCAAAGATCACTTACTACGAACTGTATGGATTTTTATACTGCGCTTACTCGTTGTAGGAGCACATCAGACATCTTATCAAAGATCATTTATACTATATATACCAAAAAAATCGTTAGTTATATCAGATCTTTTCCTAAAACGTTCATACATACAATGGCTTTAAATTGAATAATTTGTACGAATAAAACACAAGTATGTATAAAAAATCGATTACATACGATTAAATGAAACGTGTTGAATAGATCACAGTCGTCTACTTTGAGAACTAATGGACCGGTGCAAGAAACCCGTACCTAGACCCACTCCCTAACATTAAATGCGTATTTCACGCACATTGCAAATTGCTGTGAACCTAATTATATTTACAGTAATATACATATAAATTGCTGTTACAAAGATGCTTATTGAGATGGTTTATTTCATTTTTACTTGTAATATTCAATATGAATTTAAATATATTCGAAATTGAATACAATTTGCAATGCACATTCTCTTTCAACTCTAGTTCTAAGCTCACTCCAAACATTTCAGGCATGTTCGTATAAAAATAAGGTGAATTCAAACAAAAGTGAAGCCGCCGTTTTGTCGACGAGGCATCAAAGGTTGCCAGCGCAAAAATAGACTAAAGTTTAAAGGTCAGAGCGTGATGAACTATATAAATAATATAATTAGTGTTAATTTGTCATTTTATTAGTCCCCCTGAGTTTCTTTGGCCAGTTCTTCTCAAGTCAGAGGTTTCTTCTTTCCGAACTGATGGTAGACTCATGACGTTCAGTAAGAAATGTAACAATTTTTATGCTGAATAAAATATTTTCATTTGATTTGAATTCAAAAGAAGTCTAACATTGATATACAAACACTCAAGATGCCCAATTCGAGTTTTTAAGTCCGTAAAGTGCATAACTCGAAATAGAATTGCCCTTTTTTTAATTTTTTTTTGTTCATAGCTCTTCGAAATTCGAATGACGATATAAACTCGGTAGACGGAAAAGAGAACTTGATTATAATAATAACTGAGAAAATTAAATTCTTACAAATTATTTCAGATACAAGTAGCTATTATTGCGCTAACACTCTTAGACATAAAAAATTCAATTATCAGTGAATCTGTTCACAAATTATTAAACGCAAGTTAGAAATGAAAGCCGTATATTGAACCGCAGTCGACGGCGGCAAATGCTTTAAGCTTACATACCCTGTACAATTTACAGATAATCTTCAATCGTATGCTTACACCAATTCATAAGAGGCCAGCAGAATCTTTATTTGGCAAATTTTATTATTTTTAATCAAAGAACATAAAAAAATTCTATTGAACTGAAAAAAAACATTTTCCAAAAAATATTTCATAGACAACAAAAATACAAAATACTGCTGGCCGTTATTGCTTTTCACACACATCTTTATTTTTTTTTTAGATTTGACAAAAACATTTTAAAACTTATAATAATTACAATATGACACAGAATGACTCCTACACTCCGACCATCCATACATACATTTGTTAAATCTATTGCTCGAATGTATGAAAATACTTTACTTAATGGCACTTCTAAATTTTGTAACTCTTTATATTTTCAAGATTTTCTAGCAAAATACACTCTGTACAAGGGAAGAGGGTGGAGGCGTACTGTTTGTAAAAATGTTATTGTACTATTTATTAATTGATTAGAAATGATCTTCTTATTGAAATTATGCAAAGATGGCTGCCAAAGTAGAATGGAAGGTGTCACAGATTAAATAATACGGTTCTGATGTTACAACACTATATTCTTGTACAAAATGAATAATTTATATTTATTATAAAATATATATACACAAAATACCCAACGTATATAAAGTCAAATACATTCTAACAGTACGCCGCCACCATACAACAATCTGTTTACAATTTGGTCATAAAACTTTTTTCTACAAGAACGCTTTAACTCTAATTTTTTAAATATAGAATTGTCCGATTGACGCAAAATTTAATCCGAGGTCATCCACAGCTTGCATCATATCGAGGTACATTGCTAGTTTAAATTTTTATATTGAAAACTAATAAACAATTCTTTCCCACAAAAAAAAATATATAATGTGTTTATAACCCCTATATGATACAATTTGGAGATGACTCCCAAAAGAAGTCACGAATCTCACAACCCACTACAAGAGTCAATGTACATTTGAGTGAATGGAAATGAGCAATTACGATTTATTGAACAATAACTTAACATAAAATCGAAATTATATAAATCATTCATTATTTCATTCATTAATCAATTGAAGTAAAATAAATGAAAATATCATATAGATAGAAATAAACATAATTATTTACAAGCAATTTTATTCGTAATGGCCCAAACCCACCGAATATAATCTAATATTGAAATATAATACATTTTGCGAGATGACACTTCTGAGATCCAAAGAAGGAACTAAAAATAAACAATTGATCGATAAATTGAGTAAAAAAAATACCTTCGTTGATTAAAGAACGAGAAAAAAATCTTTAAACTTCATGAATTAATTCATTAAACAACATATCGATACATAAATTCCCAACTCTATCTGAGGTCTTTTTTTAAAGTTAAATAATATTAATAAAGAAATTCGAAATAATAAGTATTCTTTTATTTCATGACGATAAGTTCTTTAATAATCTAAAATTTCTTGTTCTCCTAATTCGTAATATTATTGAAATAAATACATTTTTAGTGTCTATTGTATTTAAACAGAGCCGAGTTGTAAATTAATGTAACGATAAGTATTCGAAGGTGAAAAAATATATAAAAATGAAATTAGGTATTTTATCTACAATTATAATATTGTCATGTATTTATTACAATATACTACAAATAAATCTTGAAATAAAATTATATCAAATTAATAATAAAATCCGCTAGAAGTAGTCCACCAGTGTAATTACATAAAGAAAAATATCTAGTATATATATTAATATTAATTCATCATTACAGTCCATCCAGACATACAGTGTATCAATTGCTGATGCAAAATGGATCAAACTTAAAACAAAGGTAAATCTATTTAAAATAATAATTGATATTTTTATGTTAAGTTTTCTTTAACATATTAAACAATGTATTTATTTATGTTTTGCAAGAAACAAATTATATTTGGATGTTTATTAAGTTTCATTTTAAATCATTTTCACCATGGACATTAGATTTACATTTGTCAAAAGTTACTCGGCTGAAATATCGTCATATTTTTAGTTAAAACGATATAGCTAAATCAAAATCCACTCCCTCTAGCAGACGAAGGCCGTTACCAACAGATATGTCTCGTCTTACGTACAAATCAACTACCCTACACTATACTATGCTATAACAACTCATCCAAAACTAAACACCATCGCTAACAAACTCGACACATTTCTGGCAAAAAATTCAATATTTAAATTATTTTTTTTATTTTGGCTGAAATAATGTGATAAGTTAGGAACAAGCGTTGATGCGTTGCGTTTTGGCACCTGTACTTGAATAACCCCGTGGGCGGTCTTTACCCACCACTATATTGCTTTGTAAGCACTAAGCCAATAGGCTATTAAGCCGTCATTTTAAAGCCACAAAATGTTACTATTCCAAAAATATTAGGCCGATTAAAATTAGGGCGTAAATTTTTCAAAAAAATATCGGTTTTCTAATATTCTAAAAATTCAGTTTTTGCCAAACTTGTAAAATGCATTGAAATACAAAATTTTACATAAAAATTTGTTCGTAAAATGAATAAGCTAAAATGTTAATGTTATATTTTTGTAATAAATGCGTTAATCGTTCACAAAAGTACTACATTTTCAATCTGTCACGTACACATCATTTATAATCTGTTTATTGTCAAATTTTGACACATGTCAAAATGACATTTAATTTAAATTTTCAAATTTCAAATATAAGATGTAAATGTTTTGAATAGATGGGACTTCAACGGAAATTCATCGTTATTTCTTTACCAGAATATCCATGGTGCCGTCTCTTCCCAACGTCCGAAGGCGTTTTCTACTGTCAGTTATTTTGCCAAAGAATCTGTAACAGATCGATCATGACTTATAAAATCAAATACTACTCAATATAGGCTTCTGTTGCTCATTTTTTCAGAACGCATGGAGATTGGAGGTATCAAAAGATTAATATTTTATGCTATGAATTCTTTAATTTTTATTACACTAATAGTGTATTACATATTTCATAAGTGTATGAGTCAGACTAACACTTGTTAATTTTTTTTATATTTATTTATATTTGTAACTTATATCATTCTAAAATTTTTTGACGACACGCTTGGCGCAGTTTGTAGTGACCCTACTTTCTTGCGCCAGCGGTCGCGGGTTCGAGTCTCGCTTACACAAGCTTCTTCGTAGCTTACTACTGAACTAGATAGTGCTGTGTGTATTAATGTCCCAACATTAAAAAAAAATGAAATAGTAAGTTGAGTTGGAGTATGTAGTGTCATACACTAAATGTATGTAGTGTATGTAGTGTATGTCTAGTATGTAGTGTATGTAGTGTAGGTGGTGTAGGTGGTGTAGGTGGTGTAGGCGGCGTACCGGCGCGGGCTAGAAGTTCTGCTGGCGCTGCCGCTTGAGCGAGATGGCGTCGAGGATGGGGCGGCGCTTGCGCTCGTAGCGCGCGTGCAGGCGCTCGATCTCCGCCTCCATCTCCGCGTCCAGCCGCGCCATGCGCGCCTCCAGCTCGCCCTCCGACAGGAACGCCAGCTGCAACCACACACACACACACTACTTGTTACAAGTAAAAATAAAAATAACTTGTTACAATAACTTGTTACAAGTAAAAATAAAAATAAAAAATAAATATGTTTCAATTTTGTAATCATATAGTGTCTTGTGTACTGTTGGTATTCCAAATAAAATTAAAAAAAAAGTGCGTGTGTACAAAGTACACATGTCAGAAGTAAAACTTGAATTTAAATTAAGGCTAACTCTTCCCCGTCTCTGAGCGCCTGGTACTATGGACTTATATTTTCGTTTCATCGAGTTTGAAATCACAACGATTCTAAAGAAGTTTCACTTCAATAAAATAAATAAAATAACACCATAAAATTAATATAAATTATAATAAAATGACAATAGGATTTATGTGTATGATAAATATAAATTAAAGTATAACGTGTGGTGTCGTGGGACACCGGAGAGGAACGAAGTTACTTATTATAAAAATATTAAAGTTCTATTAGCGGTATAAAGAAAATAATTATTCGGGTATACATTTTTTATGATTTTTTTATTGATAAAAATTAAAAAAAAGTACTTTACAACATTATCTTAACATATTTTAGTTTTTTTTTATTATAACTTATACACTCATTTATTATTAACTTTGTGTTAGTAGGTTATTTATTTAGTATACAATATGTTATTATAATAAAAGTAAGTGTTAATGTAATGTCTCAAGAAAATGAAATGTAAGAAGATATGAAATTATTTTTGTCCATCTGTTTGAAAGTAAACCAAATAAAGACAAATTCTAAATTCAGTTTGTATATAACATTTAAGACATTTTTTTTTCTTTTCAACCGACTTCAAAAATAATTAATGAAACCTGGTTAAGTGGGACCTGGATAAGTGAGAAACCTCCATAACTGGAAATCATGTTGAGGTCCCAACACTTTGGCATTGAATTACCCCTGTTAGTGGGACGAGCTAAGCCTCTATATCTGGGATTTGTTCTTTCGATTTATCATTATAGTTACCTCTATAACTGAGGCAGGGAGTAAATTTTATATGCATATACTTCTGTAACTGAGATAACATTGTTTTGTTTGATCGCACCTTTATAACTGAAATAACCTGTCAATAACCTCTATCAATAGAACCCTTTGTAAATGAGACAGATATTTATTTATACCTGGATATCTGAGACACTACGTAAGTGGAATACCTCTATAAGTGAAACGACATTGCAGGTCCCTTGATGTCTCACTTAACCAGGTTTCACTGTAATTGAAATATACAGTTAGTTACTGTATAACAGGCATTTTCTTTTAATTTTAGTTATAATATTACCATTTATACATACTATAAAACTATTATTATTTGAACTTACCAAAGTATCAAGCAGTTACCACAACCATATAAAAGCATCTCCAAAATACATAGCATTTGTTAATACCACAGTCTAGTAATCCATACAGTTGTTTAACGAGTGTCTTCTGACAAGACTTGTAGAGATGGAGTGTACTTCTCACTACTGTCATAATTACTTCATGTCACCGTAAAATTGTAAATACCGATAGATTATAATTTCGCAGTTTGCAATAGCGTAAGATTGTAAACTGTAACTGTAAAGATGAGAATCGTTATATACCGTTTACAATTTAACGCATTTGAAAGTGAAACCGTCAAATTATGAAATAACTTGCGACGATAATCTTACATGATTTACAATTTTACGGTGACATACACATATCGGAAACGCCATAATACTACTACGCCTACTGTATGGATTTATATACCGTGTTAATAATGACGTTAGACACCCGGTGTGAGCACTAGCGGTTAGCGTGACGCGGCGTGACGTGTCGCGTGACGTGTCACATGTCACGTGACGCGGCGTGACATGACGTGACGCACTTACGGGACAGCGCGAGCAGAGTGACGACGTGCAGTTGACTTACGAATTCGAAGTTGCCGTCATCAGCGAGACGGGCGGCGGGCGGCGCGCGAGCCTCCCCCTCCCCCTCGCCCTCCCCCGCCTCGCCCTCGCAAGCCTCCGACGCGCCGTCCTCTGATTCTGTGGGGATCCTGTAATTCAATATAAGAAACATTTTGTCAGCTTTAATAAATTATTACATTTTTTAATTAAGAAAATAAAGTCCCAGTCAGTAGTGAAAAGAAAAGATGATAGAAGTCAACAGACTGAGTGAGATAAAAATGAAAATAAAGAATGACAAGAAATGATGACAACTACAGACATATCAAAAAACGTATTAGTCGATTTTTTTATTTTTGAATAAGCATGAATACCTAAAGTTCGTAGGTTTGACTCTATGCAGACAAAAAAGTATTATTGGATTTTGCTGATAAAAAAATTTTGAAAGTTGGGTCATGGACAACCAAACAAAAAAAAAGGTTTGATTTTTTTTCTAACAAACGGAAAAACTCCTCTTCATACCCACCATCAATGTACCTAGACAACAAACAATCAAATGACTTAAAGGAGACCTGCAACCTATTTGCAGCGCACTTTTCCAGTGTCTATAGCGCCCCAAAAAATAACCAGCAAATATATTTTACGGACTCACGACTACAGCTTCCCGAAATATCCAATATATACATATCTAACAAAAGCATAATAAACAAAATAAAAAGACTTGATATAAAACAGAGTGCTGGCCCTGACAATATACCCCCTATTTTCTTAATTAAATGTACAAACTCAATATCGTATCCCTTAGAACTCATATATAATGTTTCACTTAAGAAAGGGAGTTTCCCCGATGTATGGAAGGAAGCACGAATAGTTCCTATTTATAAAGATGGAAAAAAAGAATTGGTATCCAATTACCGTCCTATTTCAATTCTCTCCACCGTATCTAAAATTTTTGAATCACTTGTCCACCCATTCATATACAATCACGTAAAAGACCACATACATCCTTGTCAACATGGATTTTTGCCTAAGAAATCTACTAATACCAACTTGCTAAATTATGTTTCTAATCTTATTAAATCAGTTGACAAAAACTTACAAGTAGACGTAATCTATACCGATTTCGCTAAGGCATTTGACAGGGTGGACCATGAGATACTTGTTAAAAAACTCTCATACTTTGGCATTTCTGATACACTTCTTACCTGGTGCAAATCATATCTTTCTGATCGAAATGCGAGAGTAGTAATAGACGGCCAGTGTTCGAACTCTTTCAATGCTGCCTCCGGGGTCCCGCAGGGCTCAAATTTGGGGCCTTTATTCTTTGTTTTGTTCATTAACGACATAGTAAACGTGTTCAAAAATTGTCAGATTTATTTGTTTGCTGACGACCTAAAAATAGCTAAAGTTATAAAGCATCCTTCCGACGTAACAGACCTTCAAGCGAACCTTGACAAGCTTATAAAGTGGTGCGAAGCAAACCGAATGCTATTTAACGCGGGCAAATGTAGTTTCATAAGTTTTACTAGGAAAAATAATCCTATTACAAGTTCCTACAACATCCTGGGAAATAAATTGCACGAAACCAATTCTATTCGAGATTTGGGAGTAATATTTGATAGTAAATTAAAATTCGATAAACATATTAACTCTATAGTGACAGCTTCTTTTAAGATGCTCGGCTTTATTCTTAGACAGTCTAAAGATTTCAAGAAGGTAACAACAATCCTTCATCTGTATAACAGCTTAGTTCGTAGTAAACTTGAATACTGTTGTCAAGTCTGGTCTCCCGCTTACAAAAACTACATTAAAAGAATAGAACGTGTTCAAAAGAGACTTATTAAACATCTTATCTTTCGTTATAAGGTCTCAAGTTATAGAGAGTGCTATAAAGACAAACTTAATTACTTTAATCTGAAATCTCTGGAAGTACGTAGATCTCTCCTTGATATGAAATTCCTTCATAAAATTTTCAATGGCAAAATTAATGACATCGAACTGTTGAGTAGATTTAATATTAATGTCCCTCGGAGACCTCCTCGCAACCCATGTCCTCTTTTTAATACCAATAGAACACGAACAAAACTTGGACAGAATGCTCCAATAGCTCGCATATCACGCGTTTACAACGAATGTGCAAAAAAAAACAGTAACACTAGACATTGGTTGCGACGGACTCTCACTTTTTATGAAAAAATGTAATGATACCCTACTAAATTAATTAGATTAGATATTAACATTTTGTAATAATCTTTTGTGATATACTTCTATTCTTAAAATTGTATTATATTTAGTATTTTTGTTTTTTTTTTATTATTAATTACTTAGGCAAATTAGGAACACTGTAATTACATGAGAATGATGTGTTCTCCTATAATTGGTAGTACATAGTAATTTAAGTAGTTGTAAGGCATAAGTTAGATATAAGTGAATATGTACAACTGTTGGAGATCCGAATAAATAAATAAATAAATTTTCCTGTGAGTGACGAAGTATTGCAGTAAGTTTTAAGATGCACGCCTAGAAGCCACAGAATAAAGAACATGATCATGAGTTTTTAGAATAATACATTTTCAGTAATAGGTGCTGGAAAACTGTATGGTGTGTTCCACCAGGGTCGGAGTGTGCAAGTGGACACCCACTGGATGTATATTAGGGTGGCGCAAAAAAAACGACTACTTTTTTGAAGAGCCCTTTTTTAGAGAAAAGAAAGCCCTTTTTTTAAAATAAACTTTAATAAATTTGGAGTGACCTCTTAAAATTATTATTTTTTGAGCTGACCTTTAGAGATGGCTCTTAAAACATCAAAAACTAGCATTTTTTCACGCGAGGCTCAAAAAAAAAAGTAGTCGGTTTTTTGCGCCACCCTAATGTATGTGGGTGTGGATGTATATGGGTGTGGGTGTGTATGGGTGCGGGTGCTGACCGCGGCTGGTCGCGGCGGCGCGGCGGCGCGGTGAGCGTGCCGTTGGAGAGCGCGAGGTGGTTGAGCTCCTTCTTCTCGAAGTGCTCGAGGAACAGCGGCCGGTACTTGGGCCGGTTCGTGTCCATCGGGTCGGTGTCATGACCTAAGCATACATATTGTTTAATTTCATTATTAGCGGGCAATTTAACTAAGTGTGAGATTAAAGCGATGCCTTATTAAAAGGAGGTTTACATGTTCCTTCTTCTTTGTAAACAAGTCCTTTAAATAAAAATAAAAAAAAAGAAAAAAGAAAAATAAAGGAGGTTCAGTTAGTATTATTGGCTTTGCTAGCGAGTGAATTTGTATATCGTCGCTGTAGTGAATGAATAACTTGTATGTCAAAAATGCATATATTTTTTTAAATCAAATGAAAATTACGTATTTTATATTACGGCGAAACCGTAAACCCAATACATGAGTACTAGTGCCATATTTGGAGTAAAACGAAGACCTCTTGTTTGAAAACCATTGACAAAATGAACCATATTTTTCGTTTCCTGTAAAGTTTGGATCTCTGCACATACGAGGTTATCTTTCTACAGCGACGATATGTATGTATGCAGGTGGGTTTTTTTATATCGTGCTGAATTAGTGCTTGACTACGTTCCACCTGATGGTAAGTGGTAACGCAGTCGGAGATGGTAAGTCGCACTAATTCAGTAGCCACCTGTTCACTCTTTCCTCGAAGACACCCATATTGTAATCGGACGGAAACACTAACGCAGGCAGGTTGTTCCGATCCTTAGCCGCATGTATAATAAATGACGAAGCGAAACGCTTCGTTCGGATGGAATGTCCACGACGCGACATAAGAATGGAGACAAGCCGTTCGTCGCGTCGTCCGATGTCTAGTTCCGTGGTAAGCTAAGCGGCTTGTGTTACGGACACCAGATAATTGATATACTACACATATTTTTTTAAATAAATACATAATATAAATATTAACACGCATGTCTGGAGTACAAACATTCGTGCTCAACAAATGAATGCCCCAGCGGGACTCGAACCCGCGACCGCTGGCGCAGAAAGCAGGGTCACTACCATCTGAGCCAAACGTGTCGTCGATGTATGTGGTACGTACGCTTCATGGTGGCGAGGTCATGGTCGTTGATGACCATGGTGCCGAGGTCTGCGGCCAGTTCTAAAGAGGCGTCGCGCGGTACTAGCGTGGCCTCCGCCTTCATGGTGGCCGCGCTGTAGTCGCCCACGCCGCCCGCCATGGGGGGGTTGCCCTGGAGAATAGTATACTTCATTAACTTAAGAACCGAGAGCGATAGGTAGAGTGGGAGAGAGAGGGAGAGTGAGAGAGAGAGAGAGAGAGAGAGAGGGAGGGAGAGTGAGATAGGGAGAGTGATAAAGTAGGAAAGATATAGAAAGATATGAAACTAAATAAAACAATTACAAAAAAAATATTTTTGGTCAGATATGATGTGATTTTGAAGGAAGTGGAGAATTTTTAAGGATATTATAAACTACTAAAGATAAGATAAATTTAATAAAAATAAAACATTTTTGATATCATCAACAACATGAAAACATCGTAAATGAAGACCTCAAATACATTTAAAAATATGTTTTTAGGAGATGATAAATAAAATTATTATATTTACTTCAATAAATAATATACTTTATAAAGTTGAATGATATATGTGTGTGTGTACGTACGGCCTTGGCGTGCGCGAGCGCGCGGAAGGCCTGGCTCTCGCGGATCTCGCGCGCCTCCGCGATCATGGCGCTCAGGATGCTGGCCTGCTTGGCGTTGCCTGCCACACAACAGCGCAAATTTATTCAAAAGTCAATTTAATATTGTAAAATAATTAATAATAATTTCATTTAATTATATTTATGGAGAGACAAAAAATAAATACAATTGAACAGTAAAAGAATAAAAAATAGAAAAACTTCCTTTTGGAAGAATTTATTGAAGTTATACTTCTTTAGGCGCGTTATGAAAAATTGATGAGAGTGAAATTTTACGATGCGCGCGCAGCAGACAGCGAGACACAAAATTCTCACGGGAGAAGTTAGCTAACAGTCAACACTCAACAGTTTAGAGGACTTGCAACTATATTCACGATATTTATTTTCAACAATGACATGGGTGTCATTTTCGAGGTTTCTCGGGGTGCGGATTGCGAAAATGAGGTCCGTTTTCAAATCCAAGATGGCGGACATCCGGTTTTTTTTCAACAATGACATGGGTGTCATTTTCGAGGTTTCTCGGGGTGCTGATTACGAAAATGAGGTCTATTTTCAAATCCAAGATGGCGGACATCCGGTTTTTTTGTGTGTTTGATAACAAAATATAAATCATATTAATTAAAGAACTGGTCGTCTAATAAACCAAATGTATAGTACTATGCATAATCATACCAATAAACTCGTGCGCCAACAAGTACTCAGCAGTGGCTCTCTCTTCGGGGTTCTTCACCAGGCACTGACTCACAAAATCTATAAACTCTGGCGACCATTGGTCTGGTTCTCTGTAAAATATAATGATTCTAATATACTTTTTAAAAATATATGTAATAAACAATACACGGTATGACTTTTTACTAGAGACTGACATTTATTGGATTTGTTTTAAAGTAAACATATAACTGACAGTGATTGCCCAGCAGTAACCGAGTGATGCGGGTTCAAATCCGGGTCTCGCACCTCTGATATTTTCATGTCCGAATCATTTATATCATGATTACCACTTGTCATACGATGAAGGAAAACATCGTGAGGAAACCTGCACGTCTGAGAAAATCTTGCATGTTGTCGAAAGACATGTGAATCTGCCAATACGCACTAGACCAGCACGATGGACTATGGCTTGATCCCCTTCGTATTGAGGGAGGCCCGTGCCCAGCAGTGGGAAGTTAAAAAGAGCTGATGATGATGAAATATGTAACTACTAATTCTATAATAGATGGCTCTGGTATACACATCTATACAAATGTGACAATTATTAAAGACATCATTTGTTTCTCAAAATAATTGAGTGCTTAGCTACCGACCAATCTCCTTCGTGTCTTCTCCATTCTACGTGACATTGGCGAAATAATCTGTGGCACATCTCAACTGGCACGCTTTGAAGCCATTAACAAGAGAATTGAATTGAATTGAGTGCTTTGCTGTAATATTTCTATTACTCTATGTCTCATAAATAATGATAAAGTGAATATCCGGCGAAGTCACCTGAAGGAGGGCGGCGGCTTGGTGGGTATCATGAAGATGGCGCGCATGGGGTGTATGTCCCCGTAGGGCGGCTTGCCCTCCGCCATCTCCAGCGCCGTGATGCCCAGCGACCACACGTCCGCCACGCAGTCGTACCCGATCTCCTGGATCACCTCCGGCGCCATCCAGAACGGCGTGCCGATCACCGTGTTGCGCTTCGCCATCGTGTCCTGACACACAAAACCATTACCGAATCTCAATATAGATATTGAAAAAATATGTAATATATACTAATGTTATACAGCTGAAGAGTTTGTTTGTTTGTTTGGCTGAACGCGCTAATCTCAGAAACTAAAGGTTCGATTTGAAAAATTCTTTTTGTGTTGGATAGTCCGTTTATCGAGGAAGGCTATAGGCATATTACATCACGCTACTAGAAGCGGAGTATCAATTAAAAATGTTGCAAAAAAGGGAAGGGCGGGTGTTAGTTCTGTGAGATACCATACAGCGCGACTCAGTAAGAATTTGGTTCCGGTTTTTAGAACGCGTGCAAAGCCGCAGGAAATGCTAGTACAATATACGAATATATCTAACCGTTAGCTGTCCAGCAACACCGAAATCGGCCAGCTTAGCATGACCCTCGGTATTAAGCAGAATATTCCCAGCCTTGATGTCCCTGTGGATCTTCCGTCGCCTGTGCAAGTACTCCAGGCCTTTGAGTGTGTCGCAGAGGATCGTCGCTATTTCGTCCTCTGATAGCGTTTTCTTTCTGAGCCTCATTATGTCTGAGACTGAGCCTGCTCCACAATATTCCATTACGATCTGAAATAGATGTGCGCGATCTTTCAATTTTATTGACTTTTTAGTTTTTGTAGTCTGAAGAATTTTATTGTTTATCCTAGGACATTATAGTATTATGAATCTCGCCGACACAATTTACTATTAATTTTTATACACAACAGAAAAAAATATAGTGTAGGCGTCTGGCGTATAAGTGTTTCAGAATGCACCCGACATAGATCTTTTTGAGCCCCGTAGTAAAAAGACACATTAAATGATATTATAACCAAGTTGCCGATACAAATCTGACATAGTTTAATGTATACAGTGTCAATTGTACATGTAGGAGAAGATAAATAAATTATTATTATTTCTTATTATATATGATATGACATGCTTCTATACTGCTAATAGGTGTAATAAGATGAAAAAATATGGTCATTGCTCACCCACAAATCCGTATTTTTGAAGTAACTTCCATAGTACTTGACGACGTACGGACTGTCGCACTGCTGCATGATAGATATCTCCTTGATAATCTCCTGCAGGTCTGTGTCGACCGGAACCTGCTTGATCGCGAGGACTTGCCCGCTTTCTTTGTGTAACGCCTGAAAAGTAGACAATTTATTTTATTGAGTGAAAGTTTCTTGCCCTTTAAAATGTTATAAGTAATCTCTATCTGTACTCTATAATAAAATGTAATGGTGTCCATTAGTACACATATCACTTGAAAACAGCTAGACTGATTTTTTTTAATATTCGTTGTAGTTCGAATAACTTTTAGGGAAAAAAATTGAACAGTGAGATACCCAATAATTTGGGAAATTAGGAAAAAAATGAAACTTTGCATTAACTAAAAGATTATAAGTTATAAATTGGGACAGGGCAACGTCGATCGAGGACAGCTTAATCAGTCTGTAACTAATGTTTATAATACTTTTAAGAATTTTACTGTTTAATGTCAAAAGATCAATTGGGTTAATCCGTTGCATGCAAATATCGCAAACCGCTGTAGTGTTCTAGTGTCCTACATACTCGTACTTGTAACGGTTCTTAGCAGGGTGATATCGATTAATTAACAACAATGCAATTAAATATGTTTGACCTATTTAAATTGTTGTTATACATCAGATTGCTTTTCAGAATTAGTTACAATGTGGTATATTGGCCAATAATATGGCTGGTGCAAGCCCTGACAGAGATTGGACCGATTTTGCTAATTAGAAATTTTATAAGAACGTTTCAGTTAGAGAAAACTTTAGTGGCGGAAAGTTGAGAAGTTGCCCGGAAATAAGACAAATTTGGGAAACAGCGGAAGCGGTGAAATCTACGTGATTTTTGTATGAACTTAAAGACCATAGAAAAAATATCTGTCCGACTATTCTATAATTACATATACCGTTTTTTAAACATGTAATTTATCAAATGTACCTACTGGAATAGATTAAAAACATAAGCTTTTAAATCTAAAAAAAATGATATTATTATTCACCTTGTATACGCTGCCATAGGAACCCTCGCCAAGTTTGCAGATAATGTCAAAAACCTCCTCTGGCTGCCGCGTCAAGCTTTCCTCTGATAACTTTTTTAGCTCACTGAAACAAATATAATTAGTTTTGAGTAACTTGCACATTTTGTGATATAACGGTGCTATATTATATTACAAATGAATCGTTGCTTTTTTAATTTATTTATTTAAAAATACAATTATTTATACGAAAATATTTTTAGGAAAATTCTGTACTTTTTTATAAAGAGAGGTCTAGAGGAATAGAGAGAGGTCGTCATTTATATTTGCGAAGCGAGAGAATATTTGCTATTAAATATAGGTGATTCTTGAGACGTTATTATTTCAATCAGTACCGACTACCGGTAGAAAAATAAGATTGATTAGGTTCTTAAATGGATACCATGTAGTACCTAATATTAATACTTCTAATGTATTTGGTAAAATATTATTTTCAGTTTTGTTTATTTAACGTCTTACTGCTGAGCTGTCTCCCTTTAACACGAGGAAGATCAGGTCATGGTGCACCACGCTGGCTAAGTCCGGCTTGACTTCACGTGTTATTCAAAAAAATTATACGTTCTCTCAGACTTGCAGGTTCCAAATATAATGCACTGTTATTTATTACAATACCTAATTAATGAGTGTAGAAACAATAGGAAAAAGTTGGAATTAAACTCTCCAGCAAGCTTTTATTTTACTATGAAAAATGTAGTACTCTTGACATAAAACTACTGTATCTACTGTTCATTTAATTGCGATTTCGACCTTGACCACTTAAAAAAATTGATGCGTTGGTAGAAATGTAGTGCCTTAACTTAAACATAGCTTATTATAAAATTTAATATTTATTATTATATTTAATATGGAATACTCTGTCAAATACATATTTCAATGGCTTAAGCCATGACATGACATAAACAGACCTAGCACGAAAATTGGATTGGATTAAAATTATCATACAAATGTGTTACTCAAAATTTCCATAATTGTCGTAATTCTATCACTTTTTGGGCTGCTTTTGGGAAGCTACGTCATAATTTACAGTCATCGATCTAAAAACCCCTTAAAGGGTATTTAACCAGTGCGTCCTACCACTGGGCTATCAATGCCTAATAAATATTTACAATAAGTAAGAAAATAATGTCATTTATCATTAAGTTAGGTTCAGCACCCTGTTGCATCATACGTGGCGTAAGCAAAACGTAATTAAATCTACGTTATAAAATTCAATGTGAACGACCGCTAATCATGTCGAGTCAACCCTAAGTAATCGGTAGACTATCAAACCTTTAGTGAATGATAAAGACTTATGCGTGGACGAAATACTGTAATACTACCTATGTAATTTTAAGAGAAAAGGATGAAGCAAAATTTTACAACACATTTTCTTATCATTAGGAAAATGAAAAACTAGGGTTTTTTTAAATGACGTTTAACAAAGACAATAAGACATTTGCTGTATGAATAAAACATTTATTTAGCATCTCACCAGCCATTTCTGACGCCTATCGATGTACGGTAATCTAACAATAGGGATTTAGTAGCCTAATTTTGTATTAACTGCGTGCATCTTTACGAGGTCGTTGACAGTTTTAACCTCACGTAGATTGAAAACTTCGGAGAGATCAGAATATATCTTCATTTTTATTATTCAGATAAATAAGACAGTGCGCGAGTCATACGATTAAAAATTCAACTATCTAAATACAGCAGATACAACTACTAACTGCCATTTCTATAACCTATCTACCGATAGACCGGTAGTTACTTTCATACTATTTTGACACATTAAAAGTTACAACCTGTCAAAATCGTATGAAAGTATCTACCACGTTTCATTTATAATTTTTTACTCGTTTATAATAATTGTCTGACAACATAGTGTTCTATTTTGCAACATCGTTTTTCATTTGGGACCATAAAAAATAAAATACACAGGACTACCAAGGTACCTTATCTCGCATGTGTCATCTGACAGGAAACACGCACGGCTCATTTTCAAGAGCTATAACGCTATTTTATATGCATACATATTTTTAATATCAATATATTTTAAGTTGTAAAGCGTTAGCTTTATTGTATGCATGTATTCAATTGTATTCTCTTGTTAATGGCTTCAAAACGTGCCAGTTGACTTCGCCAATGTCATGTAGAATGGTGAATAACCGCAGGAGATTGGTCGGTAATGAATATACTCTCTATACTCTCGGAAGTATGACATGACAACTGACAGAGTTGTCATTTAACTTTTTATCTACCCCGCAACAGCTTTAATAGATATTTTTATTTTAATATTTTTTATATCAACGCACATTTGGGGGAAAATCTGTCAAGCTATCGTGAATTAATCACTCACACAATAAAACCGATGTTTACAAAATTATATAACCGAAATAGTAATATAATATATCAAAAAAATATGAGAAATAATAATTACTAGTAATAAATATCTCAATAATTTTATAAAAAAGACACAAGGGAACTAAGAGAATTCCAATGTGTTCCAATCTGTGCCTACATTAAACGTGAAAGTCGCCATCAATTCTAATTAACTTGAAATGCAAAATTTTCTAAATATGCCACTTAATAAACTGTAAAACAAGGCAACACAAACCTACAATGTGTGCGAAAATAAAGTGCTACTTTAAGTCTTAGTACGGTTCACAATTTAAGTTCATAAATAAATAATTTGAATGCCATAATAAGACATCGAACATATTAAAATACTCGTACTAATTGTCACGAAAATTATTTTTCCTTATAGATAAACGCTGTTACATGAATTTGGTTGGATTTTACGATTATCTTTAGCACTCCCAAAATAAGTTAAAATCATGTATAAAATATATCCAGATTCCAGTTAGTGATTTCACTATCTAAGGATTTTCTAGTAACTTTTATAAAAAAAATATATATAGAAGGGTAAAGAAAAAGCTAAATAAAGCTCATCTCTTAGTAACTAATAAATATTTTAACTATAGCTTATTTCATTATTTATTACTCTGTTTACTCTACTCCATTTGAATTTCATTATACGTAATAGTGCTAAATTTCTACCGAATTTGACGCTAAAACAGCGTGACTAACAAACATACAAACTTTCGCCTTTATGATAGTAGTGTAATAAAAAAAATCTGTAGCATAATCTCATTCTTCCTTGCTTACTTAAACATATTTAGTATTACCACAGATGTATTACTAAAAAACTTTTCTCCCGTTTAAAACTATTTAAATGTAGCCATAAAAAGCCATATTAGTAAAGAATAGCCGGACAGTCGCAAGTCGCAACACGTGTTTACTTACACATCTGGGATAGAGGAATGCTACTTACTTGTTTTAGTTTCATTATCACATAAATAAACACATTCAGACCAAAAGAAGGAACACGATGAAATATTCTTGCGTACAAGTTAGAATACATTGAAATATTGAAAGTTTAGATCTTAAGTTGCATACACACGCTATAGCTCTTGTATTTTGAACTAGATCTTCTTTACACTTAAGTATTTAATCAATTAACATCAATTATTCTATTCAAAATTTAGCCAACTTAGTCTAAAACGCTCTTAAACCGGATATGGATGCTAGGTATCTACTTAACTAACTTATTATCTTTTTATATAGTGAATATTCATATACTTATTTATGAAACTGTCGATTCAATTAAACTAATTAAAATCCATGTATCGGTTCAAATACTCTGACGTGCACTTTATGCTCACCTTAACAGATAGGTCAGTATATAAAAGTACTAACGGAAAAGTAATATTATTAGTATCTAACCCAAACCAAACTTTTATACCCAAACGACACTTATAAAAAAATATTTTGTCACTTCATTATTAATGTAATACATAATATATAAAAATAATATGCATATAATCTTTGATTAAATACATGTATATAATCTAAGCATATAATAATAAAATTTTGTAAAAACCAAAAACTAAACACTATTCAAAAAAATAAGTATTTTTAAATAGTCAAACAAAAAGTCAAAAATCAAACAAGACGATGCCGCTCGTCTTGTATATCTGAGGGAATCAATTCGAAAGACGTGTGAGGTGGACTTACTGCCAGTTTCAATAACTCTATCTACCGATGGCTGGTAGTTACTTTCATACTATTTTGACACATTAAAAGTTACAACCTGTCAAAATCGTATGAAAGTATCTACGCGGTCTATCGGTAGATAGAGTTATAGAAACTGGCAGTTAATGAAGGAGTTTCAGTGCTCACGTTAAAATAAGCTGAATGCATATTAAGATCATAATGAAATGAAAACGGTAGTTTATAGATTTCCTTTTATTCCTTTACATTAAATAACGAGTGTCAGCTGCACAAATAAAAGGATGTCCGAATCGAATAGCATGCTGCATGATTCATTTCAAGTAATCAATCGATAAACTAAAAATAGATTAGTATCAATGTACGTACATAATATGTGTGTACCTAGCTCAAATTATATTATGTAGTATTAGAAGATACCTATTTGAATTGTGAAAATTTTTAAATCTTAAATTATTAAAGTGCATAGCGTGTTTTTTTCGCTTTATTCTTTACTATACCTAAATATATTTCCTGTGCATTGGGCTAGTAACAATGAATTTGACCGTCATGGCCGAAATCGGTCAAGGGACCTTATTAATAATAGTCTTTTTCTAAAGATAATTAAAATGTCCGAACTCCAAGGTAGAAAAATGAAGTTACTAGTTTTCTGTTTTTGTATACAGTTGCTAATTTTGAAAGAAAACATTAACTAAAAAGATCTACACAAAACAACAACTTTTACTAAGAATCATCAATAATTGGGTGTCTTGTTATCAACCAGTAGTATAGATCAGACTATAAATTAGAATATTTTGTTTAAAAAAGCTGTTGAAAGCTATAGACAAAACATTTATGTCTGTTATGGAAAAAATTATAAATCACTAGAAAATATGAACATTTTCCCATCAAATTCCAAAATATTACTCTTGGAAATAAAGTCGCGTCTGACGGTTACTTCGACTTAAATTGTTTTTAAATGATGTCTTATCTTCCTTAAAGTAACATGTGACAAACAGATAAAATCAATTCTTTTGTTCCATTGTGTAAACGTATCTAACCCGAGATAAAATAAACTACGATTTCAATCGTGCCCATTCTCCTATTGATCAAGCACTAACAATATAATAAATAAATCTACGAGTAGTAAAACTGCACTGAGATTCGTTTAAACATTCAATTTATGAAGCCGAAAAAATGAGCTTCATATTTATTATTTTAATATTTAATTCTTATCATAATGGATTTTCCGCGATAAATAGTGTCTTAGGTATATGTTAATTTGGATAATCAGCTATTTTTATACCAAATCTTATATAAAGCTGTCTACTTGTTTTCTCCTGACTGACATTCCCAGACAGACGAACAAAAATCGAAACAACTATAGCAATAAATAGACTTCTTCCTTGCCTTTTTAAATCAACCGCACCAAAACTAGATAATGCATAAGTATTAAAATCTCCTAGTACCCATCATCATCGAGGGCTGCGAGAGATTGTGTTGTTTATTGTACTATTGAAAAATATTTAATGGCCTTAATTATCTTATCAATACTACGTAATACTTTGGACACAATCGAAGTTACACGATCAAGCATGATTCATTTAGAATGTGGCGGTGCATTGAAATTCTCAAAAACTGAGTAATCCAGTTCAAGAAATAACTTAGAAATTATAAATATTAAAAAAACACATTTTCCTTGTTAAAAACAAGAAGATAAAACATTTTTAATTCTTTTTAAATTGCGTAAAACGATGTTCAATTAGGTATAAAGTTTCAAAGCTACCATGATTTTATTGATATTATTTTTTTATTTTTAAAATATATGACCTAAATCTGTTATTTTAAAGCTTAAATCATTATTCCAAATACAAGTACGTCTGTAATTGCACTTGCATAATTGCAATCAAGAAATATTTTATTTAGTTGTATGCTAACGAAGCACGGGGTCAAGCACTTTGAACGGAAACAATACACTGCTTATTCAACAAGGAAAACTGTGTCATAATTAATGTAATGTAATATCAGTGCGATTTTAATGTATTTAAAAATATATTACTACGTTGAAACGACAAGGTTTAGATGTTATTTAGAACATAGATAAATGACCTGAAATAACGCATAGGCTATTGTTAGGCAAGTAGAAACGCACCTGAATTAAACTAGGATAACTCTCTAATGTATAACAATAATTAGTCCTGATTATATAGTATTATAAGAAAAACACAAAATATGAAAACCAACCCTGGAGGGCGATCATTTGCATCCATCCTATCAGAACGTCTCTTCTTGCATGTATTACAATTAAGTGTTGGAGCACCTCCTTCCCACACTCCGCCCTTCCAGAACACGAGTCTACCTTCCTCGTCCATGAGAGCTCATCATCAGTTCTTGATGCATTTCCTCAAAATTGGACAAGAATTTGATGCGTGGGTGGGTGAAAATCCAAAAATACTTCACATTCTAACCCCGATACACTGAACACAGTACACAGTAAACTCTGCGAAATTATGCCAGAAAAGCTGTAACTTTATGAATAAGCACTGTTATATGGCTTTTTCGCAATAAATAATGTACAATTTACGTAACTCACGTCCGATGCAAACATTCAAAACCGATCAACAAAAGTTAAATCCCAAAATAAACCCGTATCCTTTCCAAGTCATAATAACCGGTCGCACGATCGAGCACCGAACGAACGTCCCTTACGCCGCGCCGTCTCTCCGCAGACTGCACCACTCCCGCCAAAACTTGACTTTGGAAATAAGTAGATACATATATATGAAAATACCTACATAATATATCTCCTTGTTACTGAGCATCTCAATAACAAGGAGGTACTAATAATAGACCTATTATAGAGAAATTGGTTGGAACATCATCTAAGACGGAAATATTTTGAGGAAAATTTATTTATTATTATATGTACACGTTATTAATATACCATTTATTGGTATTTTACAATAAATAAGTAATCTTTTCCTAAATATGTGTCATTATATAAATCTAATAATGAGTGATGTTTTTACCACGGGATATGTCACGAGCTTGACGGGGGACGGGTGGGCGGCGCAGATAAATAAAACAGCGTGTTGGTCCATCTATAAATACAAATGTATACGAACACGATACATCGACACGATGACCTTTTTATTGGCAAGCCTGTTGATACCCCCACTATCGACTCGGGATTAACCTACTCTACGAAGGATACGGATAGTTTGTTTAGACGCAAATACGTTCTTGATGCGTATTATTCAGTTACTTTATCAGCAACTAGCCTTTCCCGCGGCTTCGCACGCGTTTTTAAAGGCTGGAAACCAAAAACTTCCCGTTTTTGCAACATTTTTCATTGATGCTCCGCTTCCATTGGTCGTAGCGTGATGTAATATAGCCTTCCTCGATAAACGGACTATCCATCACAAAAAGAATTTTTCAATTCGGACCAGTAGATCGATCGACCGAGATTAGCGCGTATAACCAAACAAACAAACTCTTCAGCTTTATAATGTTACTATAGATTTAGGTCATAAGTAAGCTAAGTATGAATAATTTAGGTGAAGGTACCGTAAAAGTCTTAGTACCGCAAGCTTTAATTACATGATTCTTTGTAGAAATACTTACAATAGCAAATAAACATGTGAATTCTCACATGGACATTCCAATGTTATGAGCATTGTAGCAGAGCAAAGAAAACAAAGAGAAAAATACTTTATGAAGACGTTAGCCATTCTTAGCGTGCCTACAGTTATAAGATATTCTTAGAAACAGATTGTTGCACCCAAAAAAAGTATATTATATTTGTAACTGAACTATTTTGGATAAAATTTTAATAAAATTAGATTTCTCAATCATTAAACAAAATTATTAGATCTGATTAATTATACCATGACTGTACATAAACGTGAATCTTTAAAACTTTTATTATTCGTTGTGTTGACATTTAGATTCAGTTACAGATACAAATAACTAGTTCGATATAAGTAAATTAAATATAGAAATTGTGGTCATAAAACAACAGATGCACGTTGACACTAAGCATTCCTAGATAGGTCAAACTAAATCTGCCATCAGAGAACGTCTTGTCATAAATAACGGGGTCGTGAGAAAGGATCGCCGGGATCTAGTATTTATCTATGGTCGCCAAGAAACTACTATGTAATGTTGACGCATCTGTGTTTCCGTTGACGATATTTTTGCAAGCAATCTACCGAACGTTGAACCTATTTGTCGTGAGTTATAGGTACCTGTAGCGAGAACCAAATAAACACTGGCATTGATTGGTGTAAGATTTTATTCAACCAATTTCTCGCCAATTCGTTGTGCTAACATGCTTTTAATGGATTTATTAATTAATTACCTACCATTAATCATATCTTAACCTTGAAGTTATATCTGTATAGGTACTGACTAAGTTTCATTTTGTTTCTAGGACTTTTTACATATAAATAAATTCCCGAATAAAAAAATCATAATTATATTTCTGTTGAAAAACGCTCGAAATGTATAGACGGAAAGAGTGCAATCGGAACAGGTCAGCCTAGATCGACGACCTAGAATCTGGGAACACGATCGAGCAAGCCCACGCGTTTCGCAACCAATGGTCTGAGCTTTATGAATGACAATACTGTTTATTACCTGGTTTCAGCTAAACGTGGGTGATATTTTTGCTAAACGTTTTATCATTTCACTTTATAGCTATTGCGTTAAAAGTTTAAGTCTACATTCATGGAGATAACCACAATCTATAGTGTACATTAATAAATCTTAAGTGATTGTATGAAAAAGCTCACTTCACTTTCTCAATACACGCATGTGCTTTAAGCATCACAGCTTTAAAAAAAAAGATAGTCATCCCAACAAAATCTGTTTCGCATTCCGAAAGTACCTAACAGAAATAGAATGACGAACATTCTAAATATTGTTTTTATTTTTGAATGAAAAATAGACAGAAGCGACTTACCATTGCTGCGCTCAAGTACGTACAGTCGTAAGCAATGACATGTATTCGTTGACAACTTTTCAAATATATGTAAACACCAATCGTTGCAAAAGAAAGTATACAAGCTTTGTGTCAAAATAAAGTATACGTAAGTTGCTTCATATTTAAGTATACATTTTTATTAATTCATAGTAAATAACATAAAATGAATATTAGTGTATACGTTTCGTAATATAAGTAGTTAGCTATTAGTCTGTACACAAAAAAGTGTACAGGTAAAGCAAAAGCAAAAGCATAAAATAATATTTTCGTATTAGAAACAAAGTTTTCTAATACATATATAGTGTGTCTCTTCCATTAACATTTTTGAGTTCATATTTTATGACAATATTATGTTATTACTTATAATGATTCATTTCCCATTTAAATTTCCACCACTCTATTATGTGGGTGGTCCATATAACCAGTTATTGTATTATCCAGTGAGAGTAAACGATTATTCTGCAGTAAACGGTATCTTAAATATTGACCTTAGTAGGTGATATATTTTATTTGTTTCATTATTAAACTTCCCAATAAAGTAACTGGCAGATAAATTTATATGTATTTAGCCGGTTTTACTCAAACCCAGACTTGAACCCGCATCACATGGATATCGAAGCAAGCGCGTTACCATAGCGCTACTGCAATGTGTCAAGATAAATTTATATGCCACATGTTATTTGACGGAACGGCAACATAAGCGACGTTGCCGTTTTGCGCATCGATACAAAGACGTCAACTTAAAATCTATTTTGAAAAGTCAAATAATTCAATATCTATCTATAAACATATATAATAAAATTGTAACTGAGTTAAATCTGTACATAAAATATTTTTTTGGAAAATCTAATTGAAATAGATAGACATTATAATAGCTATAATCAATTATAAATAAAATTAATATTAAAAAATATATTAGATAGATATAATCAAATCTAAACGACTATAGAACGTCACACCTCACACGGTATGTGAAATCTAAGTATTTTGTTTCCAATCTTTAGAACGCGGGCGGGGCCGCGGGAAATGCTAGTTTCTTACACTTTTAAAAAGGATACATTTTTTAAATTTTCTTCTAAAATATGAATTACCTAATCATAGTGTGATAAAAAAATCATAGATAAGTATGCATATTTAAATAAAATAATTGTCTGTTTTATAAATTAACAGCTTCACACTAAAATATGCATTCCGTATGCATACCGTCTGAGAAAGTTTTCCCTGGACATAGTTAGCCTTATTAGACCTGGAAGTCTGTTAACAGACTTAGGACTAAGGTTGGCAGAATCAAGGAAAATTTGACCTGGTAGGGATTTGCGAACGATGACCTGGAGTGCAGACGTAGTACTCTTCCTCTCTTACCTCACTTACTTATATGACCTCCTTGTCCTGTTACCTGCATCTTACAGGAGCAGTTATTATGGTGGCCGAGTTTTAGGCTTTCTTACTTTAACAATTGCCATCGACTCGGCAAGAAGACGAAGACTATATGCATAGAAAGTATATACAGTACTTACATCCACACATCAATCTTTAAATTTTTTGTGTCTGTCTGTCCTAATCCTCGAAACGGCTACACTGATTTTGACGGGACTTTCGACCGCAGATATCGTAGCTGATGTTTTAAGGAGTTACTTACGCTACTTTTATTTAATTATGAAAACTGTTTTATTTATTTTATCTTACGCCGTGCGCAGCGGTCCGGGCTCGCTAGTGGTAAATATTAATTATAAAAAATTTAGGTTTACGTTCAAAAATTTGCGTAAAATAGACACAGATAAACTTACCGTTTAACCACTAGTCTAAAGAAAACTCAATACAACCAATTATTATTTTTTCCTGGAAATTAAAATGCCTTTATGTAATGAAAAGTATCCTAAGTCATGATCCGAGAAATATGTTATAACTACACAATTTGGTTAAAATCGGCCAAGTACTTTTTGTGTTAAACGATAACATACAAACAGACAAAAAAATTAAAACATATATTTTTTTGGATTTATATTCAATGCACTATACGTTACAGTAAGTTTTTATAAAAACAAAAAAAAATATTTCATGTATAGATTTTTTAACTCACTGTTCTATTATAATTATACGTATTACCTACTGTATATTCTTATAAATTCACAAATGTGGAAAACATATACTCAATGATGATGACAAGCCACGTTCATTACGGCTCACTCCTTGTCCCTAAATCGCCACCCAGTATATAATGCTTAAATTAAAAGATACGCACAAAACAAAAAAGAAAAAATTATACACGCGCGGGATTTGAACCCGCGCCCGCTAGGATATAGAACGCATACTACAATGCTACGCCAATTGAGCTATGACAACTTAAGATTTTAAGGCGAATTTACGTATGTGTAAGTTTCTCATAACAACGCAAACTAAACAATTAGAGAATTGTCAGTTGTAATTCTAATAATTTCGAATCCTTTTCAATGCTTTAAACTGATCTTGTCCTCGAATTGTCAAAAATTTAAAACTGTCATCCAATGTTGTGAATGTGTTACAAGCGTGCTCTTACACATACACATATGCACACTCTATTACGCGATAATATTTGTATTATACGTATGATTTAAAAATGTATTATAATATTTAAATTTAAATACATAATAATACATTTTTAAAAGCAAAGTATTAGGCTTCATTTTCCGTTACAAGAAGCCTAAGATCTTAAAAAATATTTTATTGTTAAGTATTATCTAATTATTAAGGTTACGAATCATGGTGTTACAATATTTTAAATCCGGTGTGTGCTGTTGGCTGCAGAAGATATCTCATATACCCTGGGTAAAGCTGTTTAGGAGAGCTCTGTCTGAATTGAATCCAAGGCGCATCCTAGAGAATCAGGTCACAATTAGTCGAATCGATTCAATCACTCAACATATAAAAATAAATTATACTTCTAACGACCACTTTAAAAAATTCACGTATTTAATGAAAGAGACACAGTATTTGTATTAGAAAACTTAGTTAAATACGAAAATATTATTTAATGTTTTATTCTTAGTTCTTAGACTAATAGCTACATACTAATAACACGAAACGTGTATATAATAATATTCGTTTTATGTTATTTACTATGAATTTATAAAAATGTATACTTAAATATGAAGCAACTTACGTATACTTTATTTTGACACAAAGCTTGTATACTTTCTTTTGAAACGATTGATGTTTACATATATTTGAAAAGTTGTCAACGTATACATGTCATTGCTTACGACTGTACATATACGAACGTTATAATTTTTTGACCGGACCCTAATCCTCTTTCTACAACCATAAAAATAGCCTTAACTGCTCCTTATAGCATCCGCTATCTGTCAGTGAAAGCCCCGTTAAAATCTGCCCGGCTGATTCAGAGATTAGCGGGAACAAACAGACAGACAAACAACAATGTAAAACAGATGTTATATCGGAAGTGTAATTTAATAATATTTCTTTCACGGCCATTCAGCAAAACAGGTCAAACAGTGCCTAGTGAAACAATGGCCTCTAGCTCGTAATAGTCGCATCCGCATTGACTCACAACGAATGCCTTAGAACAATCGATGCACCAAAAAGGAGACCAAATGTAATCGATAAGAAGCACTCCGTATTCACTTGCAGGTAGAGTGCAGGTTTGTAAAGAAATAATAATTAGTATTACGAATATCAAATTGTCCAAGTACTAAGGCTGTTTTTCTTCACACAGCGTAGTTTCGACATGATTTTAGTTTATAGACAGGGAGAGAGTAACCATTTTATACCAGTACCGTATTCCGTCTACTAGTGAAAACTATTCTACCAAAAAACTGTTAAACAAAGCAAGTGCAATCCTCCTTAGTGTTATCTATACATATAAATGACATTGAAGTGTCTGTTCGTAATTTCAAATTAACAGTTTTTCATTAAATGCATATGAAAGTGTATAAGTACGGTACATACATCAAAAAAGCATTTTTTAATTTTTATCTGTCTGTCTGTTTGTTCCGGCTAATCTCTGAAACGGCTGGACCGATTTGACGGGACTTTCACTCGCAGATAGCTAACGTTATAAGGCGTAACATAAGCTATGTATTTATTAGAAAATTATAAAAACCGTTTAATTTATTTTAACTTACGCCCAGCGAAGCGGGCTGGGTTTGCTAGTCTCTACTATATTCCATTGCATATTAGTCTGTGGAAAACATTGTATTAAGTACCAAGAAAGTTTTAAAACAAAGCAAGTGTAATCCTCCTTAGTGTTAGCAGACATGATTAAGATTCTAATGTGTGAGTAAGAAATACTCTTCACTACTAGGGATATTTTTGCAATTTAAACTATTGCACGGTGCACCTGATGTTGTGTGCAACATTCCAAGAACTGCATAATATATGCAACTGTAATTAATAATGTGATAAAGAGTGGAAGCCCAGTGTCAACGCGCTCGTTTGGAAAAACCGAGTGAAGCCTATTCGATCCCATATCTAGCACCTCTGATATTTTGATGGGCAACATGATTACGACTTGCCTTGTCGGCGAAGGAGAAAATCGTAAGGGAACCTGCATGTCTGAGAAAACGTAAGTTTTCAAAAGAATAATTGTGAAGTCCGCCAACCCTTGGCTAGCGTAGTGGACTATGGCGTGACCCTCCTTGTATTGAAGGAAGGCCCGTGCTCTGCACGTTAAAAAGGCTGAAGGCTGAATACACTGGCTTGGCTTTACAGAGCTTCAATATGGTCTAAGCTCATAAATTAAAAATATAATGTACATATTATACATAATATACTATCTATGTACAATGGAAAATATTTCGGGATAATCTTTATATAATTGAAGAGAAACTGTTAACGTCGTTACTACATATTTGGAAAATTAAAGCTCAAAAAACGTTATAATAACACATACTGCGGTATGCCCTATGCGTTAATAAAGTAAATGCATCATTCAAAGTATTAATATCAGATATTAAATTCAACATACTCCTCCTCTTATTATGGAGTTTTTTAATCAACTAATTAAACAACCGTGTATTGAAAAGAGCTTATAAATACATATTTAATATTTAAGAGGCCGGAGTAAGTCATACATAATTAACTTATGAAGTTTAGTTCATTCATAAGTGTATCGCAATGTACACAAAGACCAGTCATCTTGATAAGACGTGCAAAAAACCTAAACAATGGCTCACGCTTGGTTTCCTCGCGCGGGAACTTTGCGGTCACATTCCTTAAATTATATACAACACTGCGTTCAACTTCAAAGAAATAATATTTTTTATATGAAACATACAGGAAAATGTTCACTCACCTCTAGTGAATTTGATTTACGAAGGATTTAGTTGTTAAACTATCGTTTAAATAATCATAGACTAACATTATTTATTTAGTAAATACCTACGTTAAATATGTATATCTAAATAAAACAAATTTTGTTCCAGGTTGAGTGACCTTTCCAAGTAAAATCGAAACGAAGCCTTTCGTGTCATTCGCTGAAAGGAATACTGTTTAAGCATTTGGTATGCATTATCAAAAACTTGTTTCCTATAACAAACTGGAGAAAGCAAAAAAAATATTCAAATTGAGGACAAGTTGTGGTTTGATGCGTCATATTGGAATTGGATACTTCTTAGAAACACTTTCTTATATATTTTAATTATTTTAATTTCGAGCCGCGTGTGGTGTGTATGCATAATCCATAACCTGTCCATATCTGTAACCTTTGTTAAGTAGACAAGCAAGTTTATATCTAAAATGTTAGACTATGATAACTAAATTATTAATCTATACATATTTAAATAAAATTGGAGTAACTGTTTTTAATTTCAATTTGACAGCTTTTCATTAAATGCTTAAGAAAGTAATATACAAAACTAGCAACAAAAAAACAATTTTTAAATTTATGTCTATCTGTCTGTGTTCCGGGTAACCTCTGAAACGGCTGGACCTGAGTAGAAATTTTATTACTAGGGGCGAACCCGAGAGAAGCGAGCGTGCATCACTAGTAAAAAAGTCTACTGTGAAGTCATTAAAATCGATCTATCCGAGGTCATCAAAAGGCATGACTAATACAAATATTCGGAAAGTATATTTTAGCTACTTATACACATACATACATATTTTACGGAGATTATGTTATGCATTGATGATTGTACTATGAAAATGAGATCACTATACATTTGTACTAAAGGAAAGCTTATTCACATTAGCTAATATTATAGCAGGCTTTTAACATATAAAAAAAACTAAAGGCATATAAACCTTAAAAAGAAAGGAGTATAACTTTTTAATAGTATAATAATTTACTATCAAATGTGATGTTAACAAGGACTGTTGTTATAAGATAAAACATGTTTGTTCTCACACCCTCATTTAGAGACACAGTGAAAATGTTATAGATACTTTGTATATTTTTATTTCTTTGCTATTATAATAGCAATATTAATATTTTAGGCATACAAGTGCGAGTTAAATACTTGAGGAAACATTAATTATTTTAGTTTTTTTTCCAGATTGAAAAATCTATACATATAAATAAAATGGAAGTATCTGTTTTTAATTTCAAATTAACAGCTTTTTAATAAATGCATATTATAAAAGTATATACTATACTAACATCAAAAATACAATTTTAAAAATTTTTGTGTGTCCATCCTATCTGTCTGTCTTTCTGTTTGTTCCAATTTTGACGGGACTTTCACTCGCTGATAGGTTGTTATAAGACATAACTTAGGCTACTTTTTAATTGACTTCAAAAAGGATCTACCTCCTTTTAATTTTTAATTTTATTACTAGGTACAAACCCGAAAACCTAGGGACTTCAAAAAAGGAGGATGTTATATTTTACAAATTTAATTTATTTTAACTACCGGAACCAGTGGCTTCACTGACACTAAACCTAGGGATGAACCTGAGCAAAGTGAGGGTTAGCTATCTGTGAGTGAAAATGCCATGAAAAATGGTCCAGCCGTTTCAGAAATTACCCGGAACAAACACACACACAGACAAAAAATTTAAAATCGTTTTTGTAGCTTAGTATTGTTTGTACTTTCATGTGCATTTAGTGAAAAGCTGTTAATTTGAAATCAAAAACAGACACTCCTTTTATTTATATGTATAGGTGTATAGATAATTTTTATAAGAAAAGATAAAATTACCAAAATAACTTAAGAATTAATCACATTTTTTGCTTTATCTAAACCAAAATTAAATTAATTAAATTTTATTATTTATTCTAGGTACAAATTTTATAATGGTGTAACACAAAAAACTAAGGAATGGAACTTCATAAAAATTCTGAGAAATTGACTTATAAAGATATAAAATTTTAATGTTAAATGTAAAAATTCCCACAATTTTAAGTTTGCCTTTTTGGCATAACATGTAAAGTATTGGCTCAATATAGTGAGTAAAAAAGGTTATTTTTTCCAAATAGAATATTAATTATTATAATGCTTTATTTAAATTTATTTTTATATGTATGTAATGAAAATGTTATGTAATTTTAAAAATCAATTTATATAAATATCAGTAATTTAATTGTAATATAAACAATTCATAAAAAATAAAAAGTTGCAGACCAAGAAGGTGTTATAGCTATGTAAATGAGATGTATTTTAAAATTTGTGCCATATGTCAAATTTCATATCATTTTATTAAATGCTTTGTGTATATTAGTTTATAACATAAGTGTATCAAAATATATTTTATTTTTCGGATTATTCCTTTGCTTTGCTAATTTATCAATAAATTTCAGTGAGAACTGACATCAAGCAATCTACCCTACAAAATATAAATAACAGGACCATTTTTTATCAATGTTATTACGCGCCTTGACTTGATGCTCAGGTAAATTTAAAACCGAAATGATTTCAAAGGAAGCCAGGAAGTTTAGTACCTTTTGACTGATAAGTTTCCTTACCTTTTCGACGAATTTTCCGTCATGTTAAGTGCTTCACAAATATATTGAGTAAATACATAAACAAACGGTCATTATACTCTAACGTATGCGGTATAGTATTTAATCACTTCATTTTAAATTACAAGTTCACAAATACAAATTTTATAGCGGAAACGATACAATGCATCGCATGATTCGCGTGTATAAACGTATCTGTCAAAATTCACAGACAACACTTCTATCAGTTGCTGTCATGAAAGCGCATTACGTTACATTATATGTAAACTATTGAAATATTTATAGTTTAATTATAAAGCTTCAATGTGTTGTTAATATAAAAAAGAAAATATGAAATATTACTCGTTTTAAAATTTATGAAAAATATTTACATTATAATTTTTTCGTTTCTTCTCTTGAAATATTTTAAAATGAAAAAGTAAATAACATTAAAGACATAAGCTTAGAAAGCAAAATATAAAGTTAGATATCAAACCAAAGTGAACAGAAAGTATTAAAAAGGTAGATTTATAAAGTGTTACTCATTTACATAATACTCACAGTGTTAAACGAAACGTACTTCTAATTGGTTGCTATGGTAATCTCTCTTTGATAACAAACGCATGGCCAATGGCTGAGTTTCAAATTTCTGTGTTTACTGTCAGACTGTCAACTTATAATGCAACCGCGAAACTATATTCTTTATTGATTAAACTTTAATAGTAACTATCTGATAAATGTTAGCGCTGATAGAAGGTTCCACAAAATATAGTAGAGATGTTTAAAAATACTTTTCAGTCCGGCTTCCTGTCAATTCTTTACAGCATAGGTAGTAAACCTTTGCAAATTTGGGACAAAAAAGTTCGAAATGGGCACATAAAAAGGATTACAGACAATGATATTCAGAGCTTAGTGCTTGAAATCGTTGGGACTAATGTCAGCACCACTTATATTACGTGCCCAGCGGATCCGAAGAAGACTCTTGGTATCAAACTTCCCTTTTTGGTTATGATTATCAAGAACCTCAAGAAATACTTTACATTTGAAGTTCAGGTATGTATCACATTTGAGTTGTAATTTCATATGTCAAAATTACAATTTAAGTTTAATTTATACAATGTGAATACTTTTTAAATCAGCCTAACCTAATATTAAGTTTATTAAAATACTCTATGATTACAAAATTGTTTTTCCTTTCAGGTTTTAGATGATAAAAATGTGCGAAGAAGATTCCGTGCAAGTAACTACCAATCAACAACTAGAGTAAAGCCATTCATTTGTACAATGCCAATGCGTCTAGATGAAGGTTGGAATCAGATTCAATTCAATCTAGCAGACTTTACAAGGAGAGCTTATGGCACTAACTATGTTGAAACATTGAGAGTACAAATACATGCAAATTGCAGGATAAGAAGGGTTTATTTCTCTGATAGACTATATTCAGAAGATGAGCTACCGGCTGAGTTTAAACTATTCCTACCCATCCAAAATAAGACAAAAACAGCAGTTGCTACTTGAAAATCATTAATGTTTTATGAAAACTTAGTAAATGTATTTTTAAGTCAATATTATTTTGTTTTTATGCTAATAAAAATGAGAACCTATACTCCAAATCAAACACTTTTATATATTTGTACTACATTCTCAAAAAAGGTTGTTTTAAATCATTAAATGCACAAAGTATTATATTTTGTTTCCTTTCAAATAAGTAAAATACTAGCGATCAGACCTACCCTTGGTATACTTGGGTACGTCTTTAGGTATGTTTTACTAGTTGTAATGCCCTGTGAGTGATACAAATTAAGTTCTGAATTTTTCTAACTGCCAGTGTTTGGTTTTTCCCATTTTTTATGCTTAAACAAAATTTTAAGTAGGTAATACTGTAAATCGGTCTAGCAGTTTTCGAGTTAAAGCGAAACTAACGAACAGCAATTGAGTTTTATCCCTAGAGTCCCTAGATTTAGCGCGAGCGAAGCCGCGGGTTCCGCTAGTAATACATATAAATTTTCCTCTTATATCACTCATACTATTAAAAAAAGACAGGTCAAAATCCGTTGCGTAGTTTTAAAGATCTAAGCATACATAAGGACAGACAGACAGCGGAAAGCGATTTTGTTTTATTTATTTATTTATATATATGTAGTCATGATTATGGACCTAAAACCTAAATGAACATAAAAATTGTAAAGTTACCTAAACTTTGCGTAAGTGAAATATATATACCAATAATAATTAATATTATTTATATAAAAGAAGAGGAGTATGAGCAGTTTTGGCATGATTAGAAATAAGAGAAGTTGACTAAAAACTCGGAGTTAAAACAGTTTTTAGTAACTATTTACTATTTATAACTAAACAATTAAATAATTCATGACACGCGTATTTTATCTGTGAGATGACAACGTCACACTCACATCTGATTTTTTTATCAGTCATGTCACATGTGTCAAATGGTTTATAATATAAATGCAGAATAATGACCAAATTAATTAATATTACATATTTATTTGTATTGTACTTCCTAACATTTGCACCAAAGTGCTATACTAATGATATATTAGGATGTGGAGGATTCGTTAAAAGCCATGCCAGCTTGGATTTTTCTAAAATTGAAATCGGCTTGTAAGTTAACCTTAAATTTGAGACCTATGACCTAAATTACTAATTAAAATAGTTTTTTTATATGTTTATGTTTTCATATAACTGTGAATTTGTGTTATAGATATACCAAAGAAGGGAGTCTCAAAGAAAAAACTGAATGTGCACCTACTAATGGATACTACTTTTTACCCTTGTATGAAAAGGGTGAATATGTTTTGAAGGTACATCCACCTGCTGGATGGAGTTTTGAGCCTTCTGAAGTAGAAATAAATATTGATGGTGAAACTGATCAATGTTCCTCTGGACATGATATCAACTTTGTATTCAACGGTTTTGGTATTACCGGTAGAGTAATTACTGCAGGTCAAAAACAAGGTCCTGGAGGGATCAATATACAGTTAATCAATGAGAATGGAGATGTAAGGAATACAGTGACAACTGTGGGTGGTGATTTTTATTTTACCCCAGTTATTCCTGGCAAATATGTAGTAAAAGCATCCCACTCCAAGTAAGTTATGCATTTATTTTAATGCAATTGCTAAAAATGACTTGTTTGTTGGACTATATAGATTGTATGAAGATTTTGTTGTCCTTTTTATTGAAATTTGATATTTTATATAAACAATTATTTATAGATGGAAGTTAGATCCAGCTCAAACAGTAGTGCAAGTCAAAGAAGGTAATACAGCATTGCCTATTGGATCGCTTACTGTGAAGGGATATGATGTTTCAGGATCCATTTCTTCTTTTGGCAGTCCTATCAGTGGCATATATGTCTTGCTGTACTCTAAAGAGGTTTATATTATCTATAAAAATTATTATCTTTATTTATAAATGAATTACTTTTACTACTTTGACAAAAAACCTTTTTCAGGAAAATCAAAAATTTAGAGTGGAAGGCTGCAAAACTGCCCTCCTCCAGGGAGTTCCAGATGCTCCTATCTGTTATTCTGTAACCGATAATGCAGGAGAGTTTCACTTTGGTCTTGTGCCAGCTGGGGAATATAATCTGCTGGCTTTGTCCAAATCACCAGGACAAGGCCATATAAGTTATAACATCAAACCAAATGGAGTACCATTTAGTGTTCAACATGATAGCTTGTATATTAAGAATGCATTTGAGGTTTGTCTGTTTTATAATGAATTAATGTGAATTGTCACTGGAAGAACTTTTTATAATGTGTGTTGTTGTGTTGAAAAAGAAAAATAAAAAAAATATATCATTAATCTCTGGCAGGTTAATGGATTCACAGTAATAGGGTCAGTTCTCTCGAGCCCAACAAGTGATGGTATGTCTGGTGTTAGAGTTTTGTTGAATGGGGAACCAATTGCCACAACTGATTCTAGTGGAAAATTCACACTGGCTGGGCTCAAACCGGCTACTTATACCCTTAATTTTGAGCATGGTAAGAAATATAACATTAATTTATTTAGTTTTTTTTGGACTGTGTAGTATATTGCTTAACTAGAAATGTTTAAATCAGTCACAACCAATAAAACAAAATGGTGATCTACGGGACCTTTCATCACACACATAGACAAACTCTAGGCGGACTGTACATATTTTGCCTAAACTTACCTACTTGCTACTCTCACACTTGGTACTCTCAGACATGCAGGTTTTTCACAATGTTTTCCATTACGTTAAGACAAGTGCTATTATTGTTGGAAAATGGTATACACATGAAAATATCAGATGTGCAGTACCCAGATTTAAACCCACTTCACCAATGGATTGCAATCACTAGAATATTATTTCCTTTTTAATGACTTGACCTTGACTTGCCACCCAGTAATATGGGTTACCACCTAGTACCCTTGTGATAAGTTAGTGTTGTAATCTTTAAGTCAATAAAAGTATTTTTATTTTATTTGTGACTTAACAAATATCTAATAATTTGTCATAATATAACAACAACAGACAACAGCCAGTTCAAGGAAGTACAAGTAGTGGTGACGTCAGCGGGCGTGGCGGGGGCGGTGCGTGCGGTGGCGGCGCGCTGGCGCGTGTGCGGGGAGCTGGCGCCGCCCGAGCCGCGCGCGCTCACCGTGCTGCCCGGGGACCTCACTGTGCAGGCCGGGGAAGATGGTACGCTAAGGACCTGTTGCTATTGGTTATGTGTTATTGTTTTTAGCTCAGTATAGTGTTTTATTGGTTTAATTTATTTTATAGAATTAAATAATATAAAAACATCACATAAACAATCTAAAAACCTATTATTGAAATAGCTTAGAGAAAACGCAGTCGGGAAATGTTAGTTTTAGTTCATAAAATAACAAAATAAATTCAAAAATTTCTTTTTTTAATCTGGTTAAAACACCACGAAATAGCTGCCGCCATGTTATGACGTCATTCTGTCCTGTACACAAAAAAGTATCGGTGTACTGATCAGTGTATTTGCTTTAGTAGGTAGTTTTATTATTTTCGTAAACAACGTCATTTTTATTAATTTAATACCATGCAAGACGGTTTCGTAAAGGGAGACAACACACATTTGCCAAGAATAAGCTCTTTGATGGTCGGCAAATTACATAATACTATGGGATCCCTTTTCGCAAGTTTGAACTAAATTTTTCTCATATTTATATCAGTTGGCACATAAATCCATAATATGTTCGGTGTTTTTACACTAGTATTCTTGCATTCAGGAACAGCACACCAACGATAAGTAGAATAATAGTTCCATTTTAAATAATAAACAATTATATCAATTTCAAATTATCACCGCATTTGCTTACAAGACATCATGACGTCGTGACCACAGAGTAATAATGGCGTTCACTGTGTTCGGCGTTTTCGACCAATTAGGCGCGAAATTTGAAAATGTAAAAATTTAAATGCAATTTTATGATACTTATTGATCTAATAAAAATCTGGTCTTTTTTTTAGTTATTAGCACTACAGAATGTAATTGAGATACTTTTCAAAAATTAGTGTAATACTCCATTAAAACTGATTTGTATCAGTACACTAAATATTTTTTGGAAAATCTTATTATAATAACCACTGTTATAAATACAGGGGCTGGAGCTATAGTTTTTAAAAATTTTGTCTGTCTATGTGAAAATTCAATATTGTGATAGCTGGATATCCAGGTCAACTTAGAGGTTATCTTTTTTTATGATGGAAAATATCTTACATACTACATACCTAGGGAACAGAGCTGAGCAGGACATGGCTGAGTTATAAATCAAAATTTATTAAAAAAGTCCATTAAATAGAAATAGAAAAATAATCATGTTGCATGATCCAAATGAACCCACCTACTACTTTCCAAGCACATTTTTTTAATTAAAAGTTGAAAAATTTGAAATGGTTATGATAATCATTTTAAATTTATCAGTAAGATTAATTATGATAAATATAATTTTTATTTGTAACATATTTTATGTTTTGGCTTTAGGTAAATGGTGCACATTCCTGGCCCCCGGCACCTACACTATTAAAGTAGAAGTTAGTGAACAAGAGCAGCGGGAGGGACTACAGTGAGTTATTATTGTAACTTTTAATTCATGAGTGAATACATATAGAAATGTTGTTGTAATACTTTAATTTATTGTTTATTATTATGTAACAGATTTAAAGTAAAAGAAGTAGGGATTTTATAAACGGTATTAGTATTTATTATTAGTAGTATTTTTAGAAAGAGTATTTATTGTTGTGTATAGTTCTGTGAAGAAGAAATATTTCTGAATGTCAGAAGCTATTAGTGGTGGTATTAATAGAGTGTTTAATGGCAAGATATGTATGTATTTTTTATGAATTACCTAAATAGGTCAAAATTGTGGTTGGATTGTCTGCTGTACGTTGTTAGGCTGCTTCATAAGCTTAAGGACTGTTCCATACTATGGCCGTTCATAGTTCATTATCTGTCTGGTAAAGTTGAAGTAAACTTTTATCGAGCATATATATATAATATGCAAGCCTGGCTTGCAGATGTGTTGCCGGCCTTTCAGGAAAGGGAGGGAGGGAGGAGGGGGGAACGAAAACGGAGGATGAAGGGAAGAGGGAGGGAAGGAGAGTGGGCCTCCCAGACTCTCACTCACCGGACTCAACGCGACAGCATAGTTGCCACTTCACGCCGGTCTTCTGTGAGAGAGTGGCTTCTCGAGTCGGGAACCCCTGCCCCCCTATATTTACGCCACTGGCGACCACCGCTCGCAGGTTCTTCCCCGCGTCGCGCAGTGTACAAGTGGTTGCGGGCGGCGCGCGCGGCGTGAGCTTCAGCCAGGTGCGCGCGCGCGTGCGCGGGGCGGTGGAGTGCGGGGCGCGGGCCTGCGCCGGCCTGCGCGTGGCGCTGCGCCCGCTCGCCGCCGACGGGCGGTACGCCGGACCGCCCAGATACGCTGATGTTGTGGGTTAGTACCTACCTACTTATCATATTCAATGACATAGCAAAATTAATAATCTAATATATATAAATTACGTGTCACGTTGTTTGTTCGCGATGGACTCCTAAACTACTTAACCGATTTTAATCAAATTTGCACACCGTGTGCATTTTGATCCAACTTGAAAGATAGGATAGCTTACATCTTAATATTTAGTCGCAATATTATTTTATTTCAAATTAAATGTTTATTATACGACTTTCGTGTGTATTTATGGGTAAGTTCTATAAAATCCTAATGGATGGCGGTTTGGCATCTAAGTTGCACAGATATCCGGTAGATGGCGCCGTATTTCTATTTCTAGAATATAGATGGCACGTGGCCAAAATATAGTAAGGAGTAGTATTTTTTTTATTAAAATGTATATAAAAACCGTTTAATTTATTTTAACTTAGGCCCAGCAAAGCGGACGGGGTTTGCTAGTATGTAATAATAATCTAGAGTCCTTGAGAAGTTTAAAATTTGAAATTAGATTGTGCGCTTTTACAATCTCTTTTAAATTACATTTTTTCGATTTTATTAAAGTATTTTATTACGTAGTATTTTATATATAGTAAGTATTTTATATACGTGAGTTCTAATATGTACATATTTATACAATTACAAGTTATTATTTTAAATTTTTAGTTTTCGATTTAATTTAACATATTTTAATCAATATTAGTTAGGCTTTGTATTTATGTTGTTTATATATTAATATTCCTCTGTGACTCGCTTACGCCGAGTCAGTTCTTTTTATGGACAATGTATACGCCTATACAACAGTATCCTAGAAAACGTTCAAAAAGCTTCTATTGCTAAATTAAAAAAAATGTGAAGGAAGGTTCTTTCCGAACTGGTACACTGAACATGACGGTCAGTAAGAAATTGTAACAATTTTTATGCTGAATAAAATATTTTGATTTGATTTGATACAGACGGGTCGTACGTGTTCGAGGAGGTGACGCCGGGCAGCGTGGAGGTGTCGGCGGCGGGCGGCGCGGCGCTGTGCTGGGCGGCGGCGGCGCACAACGTGGCGGTGGCCTCCCCGCACCACCACGCGCCGACCTTCCAGCTGCAGGGCATCGCGTTGCACATCACTACCACTCACGATATAGAGGTACAAACAGTTCTCGAGGCATAAGGTCAGCTTTGCATTTGTGTGAGTTCAGTGTACGCATAGGCACGACGATACGGATAGACGTTGCGTGATTGGTTTAAGCCCGTTTTAACTGGTTTTTGATGCGCGGCTATTGGCTTTTAGCTATCACTCACTATTATAGGCATTTTTATTTTAAGCTATTGCAGAGCTTTTATCGCGGACTTTGAGCGCGGCGACTGAATCAAGAAATTCCGTAACGAAATTCAAACCTAACACCCCCCACTCCGCCTACCATGCAGCTCGGCTGAGCGTTCGCTTAAGGTGTATGTATAAGGTACGACTGTACGAAGCTCGCACGGATCGAGACGAGCTGCTCCGAAATCGGACGAATACGTATATGTTTATTATTTCAGTTACCATTAACCTATAGTTTCAATGATAAAAATTCTTAAAAAACTTCTTATTTATTTAATAAAAGAAAAAAATAGTTTTCTTATCGGTCACCACACTCAAAAAGTGTTACTTAAATTAATATCAAAGAAAAAAAATACTGCATAATTAAAAAATAAATAAATAATTATAATTGCAGAAGTTGATAAAAAATGCTGTGCAATAGCTGTACCGCGGCAGTCTCCGAGTGCATTTAATTTTTTTTAATTATCCGGTGGAATCCAAATGAAGTTCATTATTATAAAAATATTAATTTTAAGTTCTATTAGCGGTATAAAAAAAATAGTTATTCTGGTATAAATTTTTTTAATTTTTTTATCGATAAGAATAAAAATCCAAAAATAAAAATTTATAATATAAGAAAGAGAGAAAGAGACAGGCAGAGAAACACGCGCATGTCGCACGGCTTACAACTATAGCAAAAAGTGTCGTTACAACTTCTAGTCTTAATTCCGTCTAGCTTTCGCAACTTCGATCCAAAAATAGTTTCCAAAATTCCATTCCAATCCATTCTACGTGACACTGGCGAAATAATCTGTGCTCAACTGGCACGCTTTCAAGCCATTAACAAGATAGTTTCCAAAAGTGTAATACAGTTATATTATGTTCTGTAGGTGGAGTACTCGAGCGAGTCTGCCAGCGGCGTGGTGTCAGCGCCGGCGGGCCGCAGTCGCCATTGCTTGCCGCTAGCACCGCGCTACTCGCTGCGGCCGCGCGGCTGCCACCGCGTGGTGCCCGACGCCGCCACCGTGCTCATGGACACCGGGGATGTACCCGTCAGTGATATACATTTTCTAATTAACTTTATTTTCGCATTACAATTTCTATTAATATTCTCGATACTGTTACCGCCAAAATGGGAAAAGCAGCGTCCTGGAAACCAGTATTAGGACTTTTAGCCCTGACTATAGCTAAGGTCCAACCTTTTTGCGAAACACACTGTTGCTTACACTACTATCTTATTTTAACGTTTATATTTTTAAACATCAAAACTTTAAATGTAATACTTACCTTATATATTATATGTATATGTAATATAAATATATATCTGCGTTGTAGTTAGTGTGTTTATCAAATAAAGTTTTAATATTATTAAATAATGACCCTCGCTCTGTCCGAGTTCGTTAGCTCCTAGATTTAGCACGAACGGAGCCGCGGGTTCCACTAATGAATGTACAAAAAAATTTAACAAATTATATACTGTACTTTGCCCATTTTATTAATAGTTTTTTGAGAGCTCACGCTTATAGTTCAAATTTCGAACAAATAATATTGTACTTCATGGATGGGTACCACCTAGAGGCGGTATTCGAATTATTCGAATGTTCCCGAATAATTCGAAAATTTTTGAATAATTAATTTTTTTTTGAATAATTCGAATTTTTTCCAAATTATTTACGAATAACTATCATGTTATTAGCGAATTTTCGAGTGTTCAGGATTTCTTATTTTCAATATTCAAATATAAATTTAACAGTCAATATACAATTTATTCAAACCATGAAATATAGTTACACAAATAGAACAATTTTTTTGAATTACATATTATTTGTAAGTAGAATATTTTGATACACGATTTAAAGGAATTTAAATGGAAACAATTGAAAATCCAGAGATATTTCATTAATTCGCGAATTATTTTTATTTGGAAGTTTTCGAATTATTCGTAGAATTTCGAGTAATTCGAAAATTCGAATTATTCGATTCGAATTTCGAATCGAATATTATTATTCGATTGGATTCGAACCATATTCGCACACCCCTAACTAATAATCATCCTAATAAATATATGAACTATTGTTACGTTTTATTTTTTCAGAGTGTAGAATTCGTAGCAACAGCCCACGCGCATGGTATCGTGATAACCTCGCCGGAGCCCGCCGCGGACGTGGTCCTGCACATCAGCTCGGACGGCCAGGAGGAGCAGCTTGTAACGTTGCAACCGACTCCACAAGACGATGGATATGTGTACGAACATACACTTTATTTAGCTGATGTGAGTATTATATAATACTAGCTGACCCGGCGAACTCTGTTCCGCCAGAATACTAATTATTAATTATTGATTTCTGACTAAATTTATAATCATCAAATTTTCAATCATACTTAACCATAGACAAAATTATGTTTAGCTGTCATTTGCATTTTGTTATTTCATGTCAGATGCGTTTTTCTTATACTACGTTTTATAGTGACTTGTATCCTCTTTGACGTTTTATGTCACGTCACACGGGAACGCGGTCGAAGAGGATAAAAAGTCCTCCTATGTCCGTCTCCTGGTTCTAAGCTACCCCCACCAATTTTCAGCCAAATAGGTTCAGTCGTTCTTGAGTTATAAATAGTGTAACTAACACGACTTTTATATGTTCCAGTACTCTTGTCAAGTAGAGTTTTGCAGATTTTATATGTTTTATCAAAAAAGAGAGTGTAGCAAGGCTCTCTGAAACATGCAGGTTTTCTTTAAATTACCTTTAGGGTATCAAATCAAATTAAGTCAAAATAAATAAGGTAAGTAGTAATCTTGTTGGAAATTGTTCGATTTTGTTTGGTTAGCTGATTGTATAGATAGTATGAGATATGGAGGTGTATGGGACTTTCTTTCGCCAGTTCTTCTCAGATCCGAATCTTCTTGATGAATTAGTGGTTAACTCATGACGTTCAGTAATAAAAATATAAAAATTGTATGCTGAACAAAATATTTGGAACGAAGTTCCTTATCGCGCGTTGTGAAGAGGGGCTAGACGGAAAAAATTCTTACGAAAAGTTGTCACGACACTTTTTGCTATAGTAAGAAAATAACCTAACACATTTTAGTTTTTTTTTCAACAATGAAATGAGTGTCATTTTCGAGGTTTCTCGGGGTGCTGATTGCGAAAATGAGGTCCATTGTCAAATCCAAGATGGCGGACATCCGGTTTTTTTTTCAATAATGACATGGGTGTCATTTTCGAGGTTTCTCGGGGTGCTGATTGCGAAAATGAGGTCCATTTTCAAATCCAAGATGGCGGACATCCGGTTTTTTTTCAATAATGACATAGGTGTCAATTTCGAGGTTTCTCGTGGTGCTGATTGCGAAAATGAGGTCCATTTTTAAATCCAAGATGACGGACATCCGGTTATTAAAAAATAATTATAATTCCTTCACTTATTAATCGAAACGAACTTCGTTCCATCCGGGTGTCCCTTGACACCTCTCAAGTTTTTGTATCTGTGCAGGGCGAGATAGTGGTAGTGACGGCGAGGTCCACAGCGCTGCTGTTCACGCCGCGCGGGCCGCAGCGGCTGGCGGGCGGCGCGGCGTGCGAGAAGCGTGCGCTCGCTCTGACGGCCGCGCGCGCACTGACGCTGAGCGGCCGCATCGACCCGCCCGTGGCCGGCGTGGAAGTCGTGCTCGAGGGAGGTAAGCCGATCTATACTTTATTTATAATGTGTTAGAGTATATATTTGTTTGAGGCGTGCGCTGAGGCTTATTGGTGACCTACCCTGGTAAAAAGCTAACTTACAAAGTCTTAAGGCTGATTTACACGTATTAAGTGAATAAGTAGTTAACTAAATTTTAACTTAATTTTAAGTGACTTATATTTAAGTATCTGTCCAAACGTATTTAAGTAGATAAGTAGTTAAGCTCTTTAGTTCACTCAAGATGGACAATCAACAACGCAATGAAGTCGTAAATTCTGTGCTTAAATTTGTTATTAATGAGGTCTTGGACGAAATAAAAGATGAAATAATTAAAGAAATAACTATATTAAGTACTCTTCGACAAACTTCAGAGTCATTATTTCACTCCACTTCGACATAATAATAATGAATTAATTAATTCAATAATAATTAAAATAAGCTTACGTCTATAGAAAAAATTTGGTTCTATTCAAAAAATGGCGCGGAAAACTTATGCGATTTACTAAATTTTATCTGTCCAAACAGATCTGGATGCAAGCCCCGCTCACCTACTTATTCGAAAAAATAGAAAACATTCTAATTTATATTTAAGTAGTTAACTAAATTTTAACTTGCGACTTGCTACTAAATTTTCTGTTTACACGTACGGAATCACTTAAAATTAAGTTAAAATTTAGTTAACTACTTATTCACTTAATACGTGTAAATCAGCCTTTAATCACCGACGCAGGGCTACCACTTTGTGTATTCCATAGGTTGCATTTCGGAGAGTGTGCGCAAGAATTACACGAATTGATTCCCCCATCCCCTTTCCATTATCGGACGACTCGATGAACAGCTGGTCTCCATCCTTATGTCGTAGACGTTCCATCCGTCCGGACGAAGCGAAACGCTTCGTCATTTATTATACGTGCGGCTAAAGACTGGAACAATCTAACTGCGTCAGTGTTTCCGTCCATTAAGGCAAGAGAATTGGTAACTACTGAAATAGTGTGACTTACCATCTTCGATTGCGTTACCATTTACTATGAGATGGAACGTAGTCAAGCACTAATTCAGAATAAAATAAAATAATAAAAAAAAGAACACATAATGCCTCTTGAATCAGGCAAACCAAATCTGTTCTGGAAAACTAAGTACGAAAACCGATTAAAACGTATCATACAGGTTATATATAAAAAAGTTTTGTGTAAAAATAATGTCGATAGGGGAGAATTCATTCATTAATTGTGAATTTTATGTTTTTCAAAGCTTATTTAGTTACTTATATAGAAGTGTGACATTTAGGTTTTGACGTCTATGTTCATGTTCTTTATTCTGTGGCTTCTAGGCGTGCCATTTGGGCACAAATTAGTTTTGACGTCTAATTTTGGCTTGTCTCACTAACAAACGTCTACAGGCGGCGTGAAGCTAACACAGCTGACGGGGGAGGACGGCGCGTACAGGTTCGGTCCGCTGGCGGCGGACGCGCAGTACGCGGTGTCCGCGCACAAGGAGTCGTACGCGTTCGGCGCGCGCGATGCCTCCGGTACCATCCCCGCGCAGCGACTCGCAGAGCTCACTGTGCGGCTGCTGGATAGTGTCACTGGAGAGCCGCTTGATGTGAGAACCACTTAACTATTAAACGTTCGATAACTGAAAAGTTTTAAGCAAAAGTTGTATGTGAACCGGTTCTTGCTAACCTAATACACTATTAGATTGATAATTGATAATGGTAAAAAGGGGGCAAACGGGCAGGAGGCTCACCTGATGGGAAGTGATCACCTCCGCCCATGGACATCTGCAAGCCAGGCTTGCAGATGCGTTGCCGGCCTTTCAGGAAAGAGAGGGATGGAGGAGGGAGGGAGGAGGGAGGGAGGAGGGAGGGGGGAACGAAGGCGAAGGATGAAGGGAAGAGGGAGAGGGGAAGGAGAGTGGGCCTCCCGGACTCTCACTCACCGGACGAAACACGACAGCATAGCTGCCACTCCACGCCGGTCTTCTGTGAGAGAGTGGTACTAATGAACTATACGGGGCGTGCCGGCCCATTCGGCTGCTACCCGAAGGTAGAAGCATGGCACTACATTGATATTAATTGATATTAATTGATAAATGCTAAAATTACCACTCGATAGGTAATGGTGAGCACGCGCGGCTTAATTGCTAGCGATACGCGAACTGACTTGATTTTTATGAATTAAATAAAATAATGAAAGCGCGTGTCGTGAGAAATGATGAATTGCAATATGTTGCAATATGTACGGTTGCACCGTACATAGTGAGTAATATGATCTTAAAAAATGGATAGATACATTTTATTGATTAATCCAATATTTTAAAAATTATCGGCCGAAATAGAAAAAACGGTTCATTAAATGGGCCATAAATCGTAAACGGTAATTTTTACAAAAAAGTTTACAGGAAATAAAAGATGTGAAATTTTATTCTCTACAATAATGGTCTGAATAACTTTAGCCCTTCTTCTTCTTCTTCTTCTATGCACGGCTGATTTCCGCACTTAGGCAGTGAATGCCCGTTGTGCGTGAAGCTTGTGCTGGTTGTGTTAGTCTGTCCACCCCAGGGCGTCCCAGTAGTCAAGCAGGCTGCCGGTGTCCTGAATGATTTCCTGAAGCGTCCTACTGAGGCCTAGTTTTTCTTTGCGCAGGCGTTCGAGCTCACAACATTCCAGTAGAATGTGGACTGGTGTTTCCTCTTCTTGCAGGCACGCTCTGCATAAGGGGCTGTCTGTAATACCTATATTAAACAGATGTTTATTGAGTCGGCAGTGTCCTGTTATGAATCCCACCACCGTTTTTAGTTTTGTTCTGCTTAGGCGTATTAACTTTAATGTTAGTTGCTTGTCAGTTTTAGGGAAAGCCATTTTTGATTGACGACAGTCGTTATTAGCTTCCCATAGTGTGTTCATTGTTTTAAGAGTTATGTCGTGTAACCATGTCTTGTACTCACTGAAGGGGATTGGTGTTAGTGGAGTAGGACCCTGTATGGTTAGTTTTGAGGCTTGCTTTGCTAAACTATCTGCCATTGTATTACCTTTGTTGTTGGAGTGACCCTTTACCCACGAGAGAGTGAGTTTGTTAGATTGTGAGAGTTGTTCTAAGGTTTTATGACATTCTAGGATGTAATTTGATTTCGTGGTATTTCTTGTTAATGCGAGTAATAGTGCTTTGCTGTCTGTTTTTATGTGTATGGTTGTGTTTTTAATTTCTTTGGTTAGTAACTCTTGGGCACTTACTGTGACGGCTGCACACTCTGTCTGAATTACAGAGTTATGTGTGCCTAGGTGGTAGTTGATTTTAATGTTTAGTGTTTGGCAAAAAATACCTACTCCAGCGCCGCTTTTGTTTCTGGAGCCGTCTGTATAAACGATGAGTGTGGATTCTGTATTGTGTTCTATACAATTTTCTTTTTCATTCAAACTTTAGCCCTAAAGTGCATAGTTTCCGAGATATCGGCCAAAAACTTTTTTTCAACATTGTGATCGAAGCATTTTGATTTGATCTGTCAGCATTTTGTCATTTTGTGATCAGTAAGTGACCCTTAACCTAAAAAAAATCAAATTGAATCGGAAATTTAGTGCGAGCTTAAATGCTTTATTTACTGGTCTATAACATCTATCTAACTTTAACATTTATAATATTTATGGGACAAAGAAAGTGTTTTAACAAATTATGAAATCGTTCAATGACGAAGATGAAGTATAAGGATTACAGTAGGGTGTGGGATGATGATGATGTGTGTCCAGTTAATTAAGTAATTTACAATTTAATTTAAAAAAGAATGAGATTAAGATAAAAAAAAATATAAGTCCCGCTGAGTTTCTTTCGCCAGTTCTTCTCAGGTCAGAGGTTTCTTCTTTCCGAACTGGTGGTAGACTCATGACGTTCAGAAATAAAAGTGTAAAAATTTAATGCTGAACAAAATATTTTATTGTAAACATAAAAGAACAATACTAAAAACTGTCACACATAAATCTAACAATTAATAAATAATTCTTAAACATATATTAGTTTTAGTTATCCATTGATTCAACGAATGGTATATCGCGTTTGCGCCATTACCATAAAAAGTAAAGTCAACTTGACAACTCGGTCACAGATTATCAAATATAAAAATAATGAGATATATGATAATAATGAGATATAGAAATCGCTGTCTTAGCGATAAGGCCGCCTTTTGTGCACTTTCCTGTTAATGTTTTGTTCTTCTCCTTTTACGTGTTTTAAGTTATTTAGTGTGTGCAATAAATAGTTTTTATTATTATTATTATTATTATCATCCTAATCATCATCAACCCTTTTATGCTGAATAAAATATTTAGATTTGATTTGATTTGCAGGGGGCGCTAGTGTCAGTGAGCGGGGGCGCGTTCCGTCGCAACGTGGCGGCGCGCGGCGGGAGCGCGCGCTTCCCGGCGCTGCAGCCCGCGCAGTACTACGTCAAGCCCAACATGCAGGAGTTCCGCTTCCAGCCGCCGCACGCGCTCGCCGCCGTGCTGGAGGGGCAGCAGTACACAGAGACCTTCAGGTCAGGCATATAGCAACTAGGGTGTGCGAATAATTCGGACTCACGAATTATTCGTTCCGAATCGAATATTAATACTCGATTCGAAAGTCGTATTCGATTCGAAAGTCGTATTCGATTCGAATTATTCGTTAACTATCATGTTATAAGCGAATTTTCGAGTATTTTGAATTCGGGGTTTCTTATTTTCAATATTCAAATATAAATTTAACAGTCAATTACATAATACTTTCTTAGGTTTACGCGAATATTTGACTATTCTACTAGTTTCATTTATAAAGTCAATATATATTTTGTTCAAACCATAAAATATAGTTACACAAATAGAACAATTAGTATAGGGTTTTTTGAAAGAAAATGAAATAACAGAAATTACATCGTACCAAATACAGTATTACAAAAAATACGACATTTGACAATTTGCTACAAATTTTTGATCAAAAATAATAAATACGATACTGAATCGGGTGATAATAAATGAAAAACACGAATAATGAAATACACGATATAAAGGAATTTAAATGGAAACAATTTAAAATCCAGAGATATTTCATTAATTCACGAATTATTCGAAAATTTTCGAATTATTCACCCATAATTGCAACACGTTTGGTTCAGTTGGCAGAAACGCTTCTGCGCCAGCGGTCGCGGGTTCAAATCCCGCTGGGGCATTCATTTGTTGAGCACGAATGCTCGTTCTCCAGTCATGGGAGGACTACGGAACTAGATGGCGCTGTTGTAAAATAATGTCCTAATGTATTTAAAAAAAACTAATAAAGTTGATCAATATTAAATACGTGCAACCTTCGTTCATCTCGAGCGACTTCCGATCGTTGTCAGTTTTTATTCCGAATCAAAGAACTCGAAACGTCCTGAAGTTCTACACAAAGCGTTTGACTAAACCATTCATAGTGTCTAGTTCTTACTTCGCAAGTAGCGTAACGGTGTTAAAAATTGTTTCAATTTTACATTAAAAAAAAAAAATCAAAATCAAAATATTCTTTATTCAAATAGACTTTTACAAGCTCTTTTGAATCGTCATTTTTACATTAATAAAATTAAATGTCAGTCTGTAAGTCTGTGAGTAAGCTACCACCGGCTCGGAAAGCTGTTCTGCTGAGAAGAACCGGCGAGAAACTCAACAGTTGCTCTTTTCAAATATTTGGTAACAATATGGTATTACAATTTATCTATTTATCCTACGAGAGACACAACCAGTCACTCCCACACATTTACATCTACTAGGTATTCCGTGATGGTGTAATAAGCCTTATTCAGTAGCGTATTTTTAATTTTAGATTTAAATTGCTTCAAAGGCAAGCTCAGTATTGACTGTGGAATTTTATTATACATGCGTACACCTTGCCCCATAAATGACCTATTTACTTTTTGTAGGCGAAAACTGGGTGTTACAAGTTTATTCTTATTTCTTGTATTTATACCGTGTTTGTCGCAGTGCCTTGAGTAGCTATTAACGTTTTGACGAACAAACATGATGATACAATATATATATTGCGCAGCAACCGTAAGTATACCTATTTCTTTAAAAAGTTCGCGGAGAGTATCCCGAGCGCTCATGTTATAAATAGCCCGAATGGCCCTTTTTTGAATTATAAATATTGATTTAATATCCGCTGCATTACCCCACAACAAAATACCGTACGATAAAATGCTATGGAAATAGCTAAAGTAAACAAGTCTGGCAGTATCAACGTCCGTTAGCTGCCTGACTTTTCTAACAGCGAAAACAGCTGAGCTCAGTCTACTCGCAAGAGACGAGAGATGGGGACCCCATTGCAGACCCGAATCTAAAGTCAATCCCAAGAAGACCGTGGAATCTACCGTATTTAACATGTCGTTATTAAGATACAAATTGAAATTCTGCCTTTTTACATTAGGTAATAAAAACTGCATATATTTTGTCTTCTTGGCATTTAAAGCCAGATTATTGATGTTAAACCAGTGAAGTATATGCGATAATGCACTATTTACTTCGTCGTAATTATTTAACTTTCTATCAACTTTAAAAATTAAGGAGGTATCATCCGCAAAGAGTACAGTATCACACAATTTATCGGCATAAAACGGAAGATCATTAATATAAACTAAAAACAAAAACGGACCCAGGATAGATCCCTGCGGAACACCCATTCTAAGACGAGAACCAGAAGAATTGACGTTATTTACCGCGACCTTCTGAACCCTATCAGGAAGATAAGAAGCAAGTAGATCGAGAGCAATACCACGAACACCGTAATGTGCAAATTTAAGTAAAAGAGTTTCATGTTCCACACAATCAAAAGCTTTAGATAAATCACAGAAAACTCCAATTGCGTTCTGTGATTTTTCCCAAGCGTCATAAATATGTCTAAGAAGCGCAATCCCCGCATCAGCTGTAGACTTGCCTTTAGTGAAACCATACCAAACATAACCTAGCCTAGTCCCAATTTTTTTTAAATTCGTTGCCATAAATCATAAATGAAAAAGACAGTGGTAGCCCAGCGGTAACGCGTCGCTTGGATAACCGGGTTCAAATCCGGGTCTCGCAACTCTGATATTTTTATGTGCGAATCATTTCTATCATGATTACCACTTGTCTTACGGTGAAGGAAAACATCAGAGGAAACCTGTATGTCTGAGAAAACCTAACAAGTTTTCGAAAGGCATGTGAAGTCCGCCAACTCGCACTAGGCCAGCGCGGTGGACTATGGCCTGATACCCCTCGTCCTGAGGGAGCCCCGTGCCCAGCAGTGGGACATTAAAAAGGGCTGATGATGATGATGATGAAATCATTAATATATATTTTTGTGTGTAACAGAGGCGTGCGCGTGGCGTGGTCCGTGTTCGGGCGCGTGGTGTCGCTGAGCGGCGCGGGCGCGGCGGGCGCGGCGCTGCGGGCCCGCGCCGCCCCCGCCCCCGCCCACTCCCCCGCGCACGCCCCCGCGCACTCCCCCGCGCACCCACCCGCGCACCCCCCCGCACACGCCCCCGCGCACGCCCCCGCGCACGCCCCCGCGCAGCCCCCCGCCGCCTGCCCGCAGCAGGACGCCACCGCAGATAGCAATGGAGACTTCAGGTAGAGTATCTTCTTACTTTTGGTTAAAAAAAATAAACTAATTACAAAATAGAATTTATAAAGTATAACAAATGTAATCGAATATTAATAAGTTATAAAATTGTTATCGTTTAATATGTACTATGCATGGAATCAAATAAAGCTTTATTATTATTATTATTTCCTTATTGACTGTACTATACAGCGTATATTATACTTCACTAGTTCACAAACACACGGTATTCGTAAGCGACACGTCCGCTCACGTCGTTGGTTTACACCAGACTGCCCTTTTAGTTTTTACGCGCTGTACCGTGAGTACGAGCGTAAATAATGATTACTATTGTACTATACTATTATCTTACGTTAATAATACAAATACCATACTTTTATACTTACTCCAAAAAAACTTGCTGTCATAAGTGAATATATTTTAATTTGACTCAAAAAAGTTAAAAAATCCAGTCATTTCATTTCTAGGATATTGATACTAAACATTTTGTAAATAACACTATTCTTTGCGGCTATTTTAGAATACGTGGTCTACTACCGAACTGCGTGTACCAGATTGAGCTGAAGGAGTCCGCGGAGCCCGAGCTCGCCGGCATGGAGCTCGTGAAGGCACCACCACTCATCGAAGTACGATATTTATTTTATTTAAAACTATTTATAACTTAAAGCCCAGAGTATTATAAAAATAATTATTTTAGTTATTTTGATAATATTTTAGGTTTCTTTTATTATAAATTTGAAATATAATTATTTTTACAATAATTATAAGTTGCTGGTATTGTTTAGTTAACTAAAATAAGAAAGTAGAAAATATTTATATGTAATTTGTATGCTATTCATCCTATTTTCCTGTTCACCCTGGATACCCACCAAATTTGTGTCGAATTTAACAAGATTTTTTTTGAAATTTGAATTTTAAATATACACAATACACATGAGTATCTATTATTATATAGTATCTATAATTATGGAGCAAAACGAGCCTTAACAGTATCCTACAACCTGATGAGCATCTTGTCTTAAAAACTATAGGTTTGTGCTTTAACATAGTCATTTTACTTCATATTTAGATGTGTTATGTTATTATCAAAAATATATATAATTTTATAACCATTATAAAATTAACCTTAAGAACATTGGATAGAATGTTATTGTAACTAATGTCATCTGTTGAAAACAAAGCTCAGGTTTTCGCTAGTTATAGAGGTGGACGAAACTGCTATCTGTTGATAACGTGTTATAACTGTAGAAGTGGGCGAAACGGCTATGTATTGATTATGAGTTATAAGAATACACTATTTTTAAAATGCCTATTATTTTTACGCTATAATATATTTATACGTTATATAATTTCGCATAATTTAGCGCACACGACTCGTAACTAAAATATTATACGGCTAGCACGAAGTGTCAAGCACGGCAGTTGTCGTCCATAGTGATTACATTCTCTTTGTTGTTGTGGTCATATTATATGTAATAAAAATAAATTAAAAAATAGCTATAGCGCTTGCCTCTGGAAATAAACAGGCGATTTGGTTATTATAAATAGCAATAGCATTATTTTTTCAGCTATCTAGAATAACGAGCTAAATAGCTTATAAATAGCCGTTGCGCCCCACCACTAGTTATTATCATGATGCCTCTGTGTGTGTGTGTGCACAGATAAAGCAGATTGACGTGCGCTAAATTATTATAAGTACTACTATATATTACTGTTCGTAATCTTAATCTATACTATCTATACTAATATTATAAAGAAGTAAAGTTTGTTTATTTGTTAAATTGTAAGGGGTAATCTCGGGATCTACTGAACCGATTTTAAAAATTATTTCACCAATAGAAAGCCACATTATTGCTGAGTGTCATAGGTTATATAAAAAACCGAAAAATAAAAAGGCTTTTACGTGGTAGTCCGTTTTGCAAAGTGAATCGGAGAAAAAACGGTCGAATGAAAGCGTTTCTTACGAACGCTGCCTTAACTATGAAAGATATATTTTTGAGTTTTAGAGAAAAGATGTGGAGCTTAAAAATGCCTACAAAAAAGTCAACGACAGCATATTATGTCTAACTTTTATATTTAAGTGACAAAAAGTAGTTTTTTTTAATATTAGTATAGATAATTTAATTTTTAATTTTTAATATTAATAAAATAATTTAAATTATTTAAACACTCTGTACTAAAAAAGGATTATTAACATTATGCCCAACGACGTGGGCACGGGTCAGCTAGTAAATGAATAAAGAATTAAATAAATGATGCGTCCGTGTGTGTGTGCAGATGAAGCAGATGGACGTGGCGGGCGTGCTTGTGGTGGCGGCGGCGCGGCGCGCGCTCACGGACGGCGGCGTGCGCGTGCGCGGCACGCCCGCCACGCTGCAAGCTCTGCGCGTGCGCGTGCCCGGCGTGCTCAACGCAAAACTACCCCCACCTGTACGTTATTTGAAGTAAAACTTCTTTAGAATCGTAGTGATTTCAAACTCGATGAAACGAAAAAATAAGTCCATAGTACCAGGCGCTCAGAGACGGGGAAGAGTTAGCCTTAGTCAGATCTATTTCTAACTCTATCTAACTCGTGGGTGTGACCTTCGCACCATCTCCCTCTCTCGACGAGCTTAGACGAGGTTATTTAGTATAAATATAAACGAGATTTAAAAATTAGTTTGCCAAAGAAGTTTTACTTCTGACATGTGTACTTTGCACACGCACTTTTTTTTTAATTTTGTGTTTTTTTTGTTTTTCTCGCACTTCTGATATTGTAATGAGCGAATCGTTTATATCATGATTACCACTTGTCTTACGGTGAAGGAAAACATCCTGAGGAAACCTGCATGTCTGAGAAAACCTAGCAAGTTTTCGTAAAGGGGTGTAATGAATTATCACGTGTTTTTTATTGGCGCGATTTCTAGATCGAAATTCGATGCGTTATCTTTACTCGCCGTAGCTAAGATTTTGTGGTTAGTTTTAAACCTCACCACGTATCCCCATGGGGGAGGAGGGGGGTTCTAAAAGTTACTTAAAACATGCTTAAACGCTTGATTAATGAACGCCCCCAAAGACGAAAATGAACAAAAAATGACCTTTGATGTGAATGATTTTTTTTGTACATTTTCGTCTTTCTTTTTACACATTTCACTCAAAGTGACACATATAAATAAACTGAAACATTAATGACAAATTCATTAGTGAAGTGTGAAAAAATGTATGAAATTTTGGAATTGAATATTAAAAGGTTGCTCGAAAAGTTTTAAAGTAATGCAATAATAACAGAGTATATAAAGAATGACAAAGTAGGGCAACTTCATACAAACGCACCGCGCGCGGCTTGTTTGTGTGCGTCATAGTATCTTTACGTTGCCGCACGCACACTCATACAATATCTCGAACCGTATATCAGTGCGCCAGTCTAGGCTGACGCCGCACATGTTTTGCGCGTCACGGTTTTTCACTATATGAAAAATGTGTGATATTCGTAGAAGAACTTATTGCTGTGTGTTTGGGTATCTAAATTCTTCATCGATTCCAGAGTTGTTGTTGTTCAGATTACCTGAACAGAAAAGGTAAACAAACCACTTATTCTATAGTTTGTCCATTTTGTTTATGGTTTTTTGACAGCTCGACGACTGACAAGCTATAGTGACGTAATAATCGATATTTCTTATTTTTTTAAATATAAAATAATATTTATTTTTATATTTATTAATATGAAAATAAATATTACTATCGTAAAAATCAAGTGTGGTGGAGAGAACTAAGAGAATCATAATGTCTGATTTGGGCCGTGACATTGCATTTGATAATTTATGCACACAAGAGTTAATAATTAATATAACTGAAGACTCCTCATCGGACAAATCTAATATAAATGATGATTGTGACGAATCATGTTAATAAAAGGAATTAAACTATTTTAGTTGTTTTATTTGTATGATTATAATAAGAAGAAAGTAAAACTTTACATAATGTTAATGTTTTCATTTATTGGTTTTAATCTTAAAATTTTGTTGTCTTCCTGATTAAATAACATATTACACCTTATTTATTTGTAATCTGTGGCACAATAGTAGTAATCGTTATGTGTGGCACAGCAGTAAGGGGGCGGTGCCCGTCCATAAAGTACAATATTATTTGTATGACATTTTAACTTTAATGGCTAACCATTAAATACGAAACTTTGTGGACGTGAGCTGTCAAAAAAACATTAATAAAATGGACAAACTATAGCATATAATTTATACTTGATGATGAAATACTTATGTAGGTACTTTTATTTTTGTTGTATTAGTTTATTATTTTAATAGGATGTGATATGATTTTATTAATATATTATAGTTTTATTTTTTTTAATTGTTACTAATAGCATATTTATGTTTTTGTAAACGCAAGAAATTAAAGGATTTATTTTATTTATTTACACAAATTCATTTCGAGATAAATCTACTCGCGTCAGTTCGAGTTTTAATACTATTTTCTACAGATATATCAGTTAAGCGAGTAACTACAGGCTTAATAAAAATAATCATAAACATGTAGAAACAAAATGCTTTACATTCTTAAATGTATATAAATAATAAATATTTTTTAATAACACACTTCCCGGCCCTTGCCAATTTCTGAGGACTGAATTAAAATTTAGCTACAGTGACAACCCTGTGACAGGCAACTATGGTAACTATGACAGGTAATTATATCGCGGATTGGGCCGAAGATGCCCTACTTGTTCTCTTTATACTATGATAATAATTTAAAAAACATTACGAGCGACCATTAAAATTTAAATTTTGAACTGAAACTTTCAGAAACTTATTTTTTTGGTCTATATACCATAGCGAGAAAAAAATTAAACAAATAAAAAATATATTTTTGAAGATTTTTGAAATACATATAAAAAAGTTTGGAGCTAGCTACCTATTAATTTTTTTTCCCCTTAAAACGTCAAAAACTATTTTCTAAAAGCGTTGTTTTTTATGCGCCATCCTAATATTGAATATATTTTTGATTTTTCCGTCGCAGAGTGGGTCGGCGGGCGCATTGCTACCGCTACCGCGGCTGCCCGCAGACAACGCGTCGTACGAGCTACATGTCGAGTGCTCGCTGTCCAAGCTCACGCACAGCTTCGAGGAGCCCGTCTTCTACTTCAACTCTGATGGGAAGTTCAAGAGCTTTGACATCGATTTTGTGGTTAAGGTTTGTGCTTATAATATTTTTTTATGACTTATATAAGTATGCATAAGTGATTTAATGCGGACGCTGTTGTATTCAAACAATATTAAATTCACTCAGCTATTTCAACGTCAAAGGTTAAAAACACACGCTTATCAAAAGTTAAAGTATGTATATAATATTGAATACAATGTATTATTATTTATATTTAAACCGTCAAGGCATATTTTTTATAATTAGGAGCACGCTAATACCAAGTGTCTGTGATTAATTTTAAGGGAGTGGGTTACATACTCTTTTGAGGCCTTAATTGGTAATTTTTATTTTTTACAATTATTGTCATCACATATTATGTGTTAAAAACAGCCCGTCATTATAAGTATCAAGCGAGTTAATACCGCAGATGAGTAAAACGTTACTCAAATATGACATCATGTTGTTCCGACAGATGAAGTCGTCGGAGCAGGAGTTGCGGCACAGCTCGGTGCTGGTGCTGCCGGTGCTGGGCGCGCTGGCGCTGCTGTACTGGCAGCGCCGCCGCCTGCCCGCGCTGCCCGCCCTCCCCGCCCTCCCCGCCCTCCCCGCAGACCTCGCGCGCCGTACTCGTGGGAAGAAGGCGCAGTGAACACACAACACCCCCCCTCACCCCTAGCTACCCCTCATCCCCCTTCGTGCCTTCCCCCATATTCTCCTTATATCCCCGTCATCGCCTATCATAATTCCCCACAATCATCTTATTCATAAACGTCCTCACCCCACCCTTCATAACTGTCCCCCATCTCCCCTTCATCGCCTATCATAACTGTCACCACACCATCCCCGCCGACCTCGCGCGCCGCACGCGCGGGAAGAAGACGTAGTGAACAAACAACACCCCCCTAGCTACCCCTCATCCTCCTTGTACCTTCCCCCATATTCCCCTTATATCCCCTTCATCGCCTATCATAACTATCCCCACAATCATCTTATTAATAAACTTCCTCACCCCACCCTTCATAACTGTTCCCCGTCTCCCCTTCATCGCCCATCATAATAGTCCCCACACCACCCCTCCATCTCCCTTCATAAATATACTCCCCCCCACTTCATCTCTCTTTCATACCCGTCCTCCCTTTCATACTGCCTACTACCTCCACCTCTGAGTCCTTCCTGCCTTCATAGTTCTATATCCATTATCCATTAATTCAATATATAATAATTGTAATACACTAATTTATGAAATTTTAGTGTTCCTGAACTATGAAATGAATTTTAAACAAAAATGTATCTGTTGTGTCGTATGTACTGACAAGTTGTCATATTTTTTTATTGCAATCCAATGTTTTCTTAAAAAAGTTCAGATTTGAATATTAAATGAATTGAATCTAATGAAGTTGAAAATTCAAATATAATTTTAATAAAAAGTAATTATTTTGTGTTACCAGTTTTTTTAAAATAATTATGTCATGGCTGTAAGATGGAGTGACATTATATTTAAAAAATTGCAATAAAAGTAGTGGAATATACATCTATAAGATTATCAAATGAAATTAAGATTTTTTACATTATTAAATGTAATCTTAGCATGTGTTTTCAATCATTAATTGGTCTAATGGTAATTTTGTAACTATCGTAATTTTGTAAGTGGCGAATAAGTGTGTCACCGTAATATATCTTTTTCCAATTTATATAAGAATATAAGTCATCAAGAAAACTTGTACTATATTGAAATATTTGTAAGTTTTGCAATTTTTAATATCACCAAAAACTGAAGCAATAAATAGTGTTTGTGTTAAATGACTAATATATATAATAATAAATGACACAACTAAATTATAATAATGGAACTAAATTAGGAAAAAATAATTTATTATGTCAAAATATTTTAAAATTTTAATAAGCATTCCGTTCATATATTTTATACAAGTAAATTATATTTTATTTATCTTTAAATATTCACTGATCAAATTATTTATTTTTAACCGAATTATCAAATGAATTAAAAAGATTGTTAATTTAAAGTATTTAATGGGTTGTTTTTTTTTTAATTATATAGATTAAAAGTATTGCTTAGATGTAAGAGTAAGGGTGAAATAAATGGAGTGTGAAATGAAATAGTTGTTTTTAATAGTTACCTTTATAATATCACATAATTTATAGTATAAGTGATTTTTTAACTTTTAAAGGAACAGTGTTACTACACTTCACATAACTTTTGTGCACTGCATAATACTTTCATTTATAACTTTGTGCACTGGTTTAAATGTTTTTAGCTTTTTTGAATATTTTTCATCATTTTTGTAATTTCTACTTAAAATAAAAAAACAAATTTGCGTTAGGCGAAATATATAAAAAATATATTTTCTTTCCTTTTCAAATTATTTTACATTAATCTAATAACGAAATTTCCCTGTATTTTCTGGTCTTATTTATAAATAGAATAAATAATTTATAATCTACATTAAGACTTTATTGCTTGATTATATTATCTGTAGCAGCTGTATCTTTGATGGCATTCAGCCAGAGAACGCGCGTGATGGTCCCATAGATGAGCGTTTTCTTTGCTGTTGGCAAAAAATATAATTATGAAATTGAATTTTTTATTCATTATTATTCTAACTTTTTACTGAACGTCATGACTCTACAAATATACATTTATTTACTGACAGGAAGCTCATGATTTTGGAGTGTATAGTTTTTACAGAAATAAAAAAAGTGCGTGTGTACAAAGTACACATGTCAGAAGTAAAACTTCTTTGGCAAACTAACTTTTAAATATCGTTAATATTTATACTAAATAACCCCGTCTAAGCTCGTCGAGAGAGGGATATGGCGCTACGGTCGTACCCACGAGTTAGACAGAGTTAGAAATGTCACTGACTCGCGGTGGGCGAGATCTAACTAAGGCTAACTCTTCCCCGTCTCTGAGCGCCTGGTACTATGGACTTATTTTTTGGTTTCATCGAGTTTGAAATCACAACGATTCTAAAGAAGTTTCACTTCAAAAAACAAAACAGTAGGCCAATAAAAATATTAAAGTGGGAATTGAATGACGAATCCATGGTCTATGATACACAGCGTTAATTTGAGGAAAATCACACGAAACAAGTGTCTTCATGACGCGACACTTAAAGCTTATAACCCATACCCATTGTCTATGGGTACACCGTAGGACCATGGAACTTGATTGAGTTGGGTGATAATGTCCCAACATATTTATATTTATTTATTTATTTATAATAGCAAATTCCTATTTTAAATTAATAAAAAACTTACTTCACAAAGTAGAGTTCGAAAGCTGCGAAGAAGTTCCTATTGGACCTGGCGTGCAGTCTGCACAAACGTAGCTTTTCACATTCTTCTTCTGAACTGTAAACAAAATACCGCATTTTTTTGTAAATAAAACTAAACGCTTTTAGTGCTTAGATTTCAGAAAGTAAAATTATCTCGGATGATCCATAAACTGGGAAAATAATATAACTACACACGTCTAAAATAATATTTGTAGCACAGAGCACTTATATACTTAAAACCATCATTATTGTAAAAGTCTAAAAATTAATAATCAGTATAGGATAGTAGACCTTATCTACGGATAAAAATATAAATTTGAAAAACGGTTGATACGACTTCTAACACTTAAATAATTTGGTAAACTCATACCATTAAAATTTACTTGAACTTGTTATATTTTATCTATAAATAAATAATGTGGCTTACCTTCTTTTATATCTAATTTTGGCAAATTCATTATTTGAAAAGGCGCCGATTGTTAACGACGGGTTTATAAACCTTTTAGTTAGTTCGTGTGCGGAGTTGTCCTCAATTGATTCTGAAAAGACGATGTCATGTTAAAACCACTTTCTTAAATAAAACATAATTCGTAGGTTTGTTTTAATAATTTTGAATGGTATCCTTATTCATAGTTTTTCTAAAATAATAGTTTTTAGCACCTTATAACATCAGCTTTTATAAGTAGGTACATTTTGTGTATCTCGGGAACGATTTGGGCTTGGCATTATTTTAGATAATTTTACCAACAGATCTAAAAATTTCATAAAATTTTTTTTGGATGGATGATAATTACTGAATGAGCACTCGCCGAGTGAAGTAACTTGAATAATTTCTTTTATTAATTACTTTATTTTAGTAATAATTGATTGTTAATTTTGAGTAGTACCTTAATTATTCACTTACCAATTGGAATATCTAGCGGCTTACTTTGAACTGCACACAGCACTACAGCTACAACTAATACGAAAATTGTCGCGAACATTTTTAAAAACTTAAATCACATAAAATTTATTGACAATCTTTGTTAAATGTAATGAAATTGTGAAAAATTTATATATATACAGCTTAGAGACTCCCCACCAGATCTATCTAATGGACGTAAGAGTGACGCGTTTCGCGCTCTACATGAAATATGTAAATTTATAATATTAATTATTAATATTAACGTATAGATTGTTGAATCTGCGCCTTAGTAGGATTTGTGTTTACATTGTGTAAGGTGTCAATTTTTTACTGTAAAAATATTCGATAAACATATATAATGCCTTCACGTGATATTATGTGCTATGACCAATATTTTTACACGCTTTTTATTAGCTTCACCTGTATGTATTTTTGTATGTTTGTTTGTAACCGACTTCTTTGGGCGCGATTTTGACCCACTTTAAACGGCCAGATTTCGTTCAAACTTTGTAGATTTATTGAGGACCGATGACAATACACTAATTTGATAAAATTATTCCATTTTTCAATTTGCAAAATATGATTTTTGCTAGAAAAAGTAGAAAATAAATAATAGTTTAAAAAAACTAAAAAACACGCTTTTTATATAAAACCGAACTAAAAAATAGAAAATAAAATTTTATTTTAAAAAAAGCGTGGGGTGCTTTTTAAGATATTAATGATAATGACACCATGCCCCCACGCTTTTTTTAAAATAAAATTTTATTTTCTATTTTTTAGTTCGGTTTTCTATAAAAAGCGTGTTTTTTAGTTTTTTTAAACTATTATTTATTTGGAATAAACATTTGTCTTATTAAGTATGTGTAATTTGGTTTAATAATATGTTGGGACTTGGGACGCGACGTTTCATCCTTGCTGCGAGATGCACTAAACTACGTAGTACCTATATTCTTTTGTCAACTTGTTTTCATCTTTTTAGTTAGCTTTTATGCAGTCGGGTTTTTTATTTTTATTTAGGGGTTAAAGAGTTTACGTTTGAAGTAATAATTAGTAATTTTTTATCCTAAATTTCTTATAAACATAAGACATATATATTTTTGTGATTACCTCTTAAAACCCTTTATTTTGATACCCACTCGATGAATTTTGAATTTTTTTTTAAAGACACGCCTGGCGATTTTGTTTTTTTTATTTTGATCTAGGAAAACTTCCAAGATTTTGATATACTGAGTAGCACTCTTACAGTAAATATGAATCCAACAACATCTCTCAAGCTAAAATCCATCGAGCTGTTCTAGGCCACAAAGCCTGCCAAACAATAATAATTACCTATACATAAATAGAGAACAGCGGCGCAGTCGGGTATAAAGCTTTTTTCTTAAACTGATAAGTAATCACCACTGCAACATCATGATCATTTAAAAAAATATATATATTGTCAAAAATAATAATTAAGAACACTGTTTTCAAAACATTTTATTTTCATCTTTAAAGGTAATGTTTCCCATATTATAATAAACACCGTCAGGTTGTAAGTGGTTAATTTACATTTAAAATTTACTTAGCTAGTAACCCTTGACTTAGTTAGTTAGTGGGGTGGCTGAATAGCGTCCGGCAGTCCAACCAAGCGTAAAGCCTACAAACGCGCAGGACGGACCCACTTTGTAGGCCCCAGGTATTTCTCTGATACTGTGAAGCAACTCCTTGGTTATGTCGTTTGCTTTCGGCAGACCTACCGGACCGCAGTGGAGTTAAGACGGAAGATGGATGTTGTAATGATGATGATGATGTTTCTGGCCGGAGAGCCCCATATAACGTTCCGTTTTTTACAAGTGGTATGCATTATGATGGCTAAAATCATAGTAACTTAAGGAGTTTAAATAAACAATATGTTTGTGTACCTTTTCTCTTACATCTACGCCATTTACGTAAAATGTTATTTGTATTTCAATTTGTCACTTAGCATCCATTAATATTAAGAAATAATAATTTTAAAATCAACACTGCATCTTGTAGAAACTGATTTTTGTTCGACTTATTTTCATTTACAATAAAGTTATAAATAGTTCGTGATTCTGAGTCAATGTTGTCAAAGACGTGTCTTGTTAATTAATTGTTTGCTCTAAAACTTCGAAACATGCGATCAGTTACTAATACTACTTACTAGTACGAGAAAATCACTTAAATCAAATGTTAACTCCCCACCCTGAGAGGAAATTTACTTTTCGAAGCTGATTTCCGTTACCGTTAAGTTTTCTTAAAATCGGTTAAGATGGTCGTCAGGTTTAAACCTAGCTGAGGAGCAGAGGCGTATTTACAGATTTGGCGCCCCGGGCCATTTAGTTTTGCCGCCCTATTAAGTGAAGATAAAGTATTTAAGAAAAACAAACCAAGTTATAGGTGTAAACCAAAACTATGTGGTATCAAATAACAAATGAAAAAACAATCTTAAAAATGAATCATTTAATAGTGAAAAACTTAGTTAGGTTATTATTTACATTTTTTTTTACTTTTTTTTTTCTATGTACAAATTGGACCAAGCATCGTCCCTAGCTGACCATCTCGTTAGGGATAAGCTTTTCAATGTTACATTTTTGGGTGCTGTCAAGAAATCGTGCAGTATCTTTGCGCGCTCCGTTGATGCTGTAAAAAATACGTACAGATTCTGCAACAACCCGAAAAACTTTGTACCTTCTAAGCAACATTCAGCTGCCGATGTGCCAATAAGGTTTAAGGAATGTGCTGCACAAGGCACGTATGTCGCATATTGACATTTTTGTTTTATCTTGGCCTGGAGACCATTGTACTGGCCAGACATATTTCTTGCATTATCATAGGATTGACCTCTGCAACTATTTATATCGATATTAAGATTTTTGAAAACCTCTATTACGCTTAACAGCATATCCCCTCCTTTGTGACCAGTATTAGGTATGAAGCATATGAATCTTTCAACTGGGTCTCCATTATCTTTAACAAATCGCAGGACTAATGACAGCTGATCGACATGCGTGTTGTCGGGGGTCGAATCTACGATAAAGGAATAGTACTTAGCCCTTTGAAGCTCTTCAAGTATCGTTGATGTGACTTTGGCTCCCATTATTTTAATAACTTTTTCATATGTTGTAAAAGACATAAAAGACGTATTGCCTTTGCCAGGATTACCAAAATTTTGTATGTGTTTTGCCAGAATCGGATCAAATTCAGCTATTGCTTCTAAAATCATCATAAAATTTCCGTTATTCGTACACCTAAATTTATCTGTCTTTCCACGGAATGACACGTCCACACGTAGCTAGAGATTTAAAAGCGACAACTACTCTAAACAAAACATTGCGCCAGTACTTCTTTTCATCCTCTAACTGCTCATACAATTTCGAATCAATTCGAGCTTCTAATTGTCCTCGTCGTTTTAATTTCAAAACGCAATTTTTGTGTAAGTCAGTAAAGTAAATTTAAAAACAAGTTCAAGTATTTATTTAACAAACATTAAAAAAAAAGTAAATGTATGTTTGTATCAAGTCTTGGTATCGGTAAGTAAAACGTTGCAGAACGGTCGGGTGAAGTGTGTAAACTTAATAAAATGTAAAAACTTAATAAATTAAAATCTCTAAATGATTAGTGACATTAGTAAGGTTCTTTGATTATATACATATGTCTAGAAACCACATTGAACCGTCCCGAACGGCTCAAAAAAAGTCTACTAAAATTGGTACACTCGCTTCTCACCTAGGTCAGTGTCATTTGAGTCACTAGTGGATAACAAGCTCACGAAAAAAAAATATGCCGGATTGTGCTGTCAAATTGTGTCGAAATTATGTGGGAAAACCGTATAATAACACTAAGATCACTTTTCATTGATAAGTTATGTTATTTAATAGTAGTTTTTATATCCTCAATAGTACTTATCATATTTTAATTATTACAAATTATAGGTATATTTCATTTTTTTTAAATAATTATTTTATTTAATCTTTATTATATTAAATAATGGGAGAAAGAATTGGAGCAGGTATCCCTAAACACGCACACCTTGACAGTTTGACTACAATAAGTACACGAGCTGTACTCACACATATCACGTAAAGTGGGGACGTTTTCGGCGCGTCGTTTGTTTGCATTGCTCAATCTAGACATGTATATAATCTAAGGCTGGAAACCAAATTCTTTCCGACTCGCGAGATATGTTACCACGCAGAGCAACTGGCGTGCCTCCTTCCTCACCACCGCCGTCTTGCACGCGGTGATCATTATTTTGTTGCGAAGTTACATTAAAACTGCTATTTCGTAAGACATTTATTGAAATCAAATGATGCCAAGAGCAATTATGTTCAGAATTAAATACTTGGAATGAATAACTTCTTTATTTAATATCATATTTATAAAACACCTTTGCAAATGATGCGTTGTCTTATAACAAATTTGATTACCATAAAAAAGGCTATAGCGAGTCAACATTTAAAGATAGACATAATTATGCTATCGCAGACTTTTTTTGACATTTTAAAGAGGAACAATTTCGTCATACTTGATTTTGGCACATCTTCAACCGTTTACGCAGAAGAGATGACCAGGAGTGGGCGGCTTCGCCGCCCCCTCGTTGTCATCTCTTCTGCACCTGCCGCCCCTAGGAGCCTGCCGCCCCGGGCCATGGCCCCCTTGGCCCTATGGTAAATACGCCCATGCTGAGGAGGATATCCTCCTAGGTAGATAACTCTCTCTTGTCATATTAGCAGCTAGGTATTAACAGTCTTCTTTGGCTTTTTTTCTCTAAATTATAACTTGTATCATTAGCTCCTTTCTACAGTAGTTCATATTATGTATTCTTTACCCTGTACATATAAAGGATCAGGCAGAAACTTTCTTTTCAAGGGTCATTTGAGCATTCTATAGGATACAAATAAAATATTATATCCATAGGTATAATATTATATATGCTTAATAGGAGGAAACTGTTTGTAAATCACAGACAGACACGTCTATCTTATTTATATGTATAGATATAGTCGAGTACGATACATTATGCAGTATGTTAATAAGAATAATACATAATTACTAATAATCTACTAATATTTATTTAAGTCATTTTGCCGAAGCTGACGTGTCCTCAGGCTGATCTAATTTTAGAACGGCCTATTTAGTGATACTACTGATTTATTTTACCACTGACAAATTCTATTTACAATATTTAAACGATTTCAATGTTAGCATGAGTAATTATGTTGTTGACAATAATGACTCTTGTTTAAATTAAGTTAGGAAAAATAGAGGTATGTATTTTAAATTTGAATTTTTCAATCTGTTTACAATTTATGAAGATATAAGTGATTTTTTTACCTTGGAAAAAGCACTTAGGTACGTAGAATTATATAGAAGTCGAAATAATAAAGAATTTTTATACGACTGTCTTAATAGGGTCTTATGAAAGTAGGACATGATATTTTTTTTTAATTAGATACGTCGTTAAAATATGTAACACTCACACTGCTTATAAAGCTTCTCCACATTTATCATTTATTTTAGACTAGCTGCGCCCCGCGGTTTCACCCACGTAGTTGCCGTTCCCGTGGGATTACAGAGATAAAAAGTAGCCTATGTCCTTTCTGAAGGTCTTCTCTATCTGTGTACCAAATTTCATCGAATTCGGTTCAGCGGTTTAGGCGTGAAAGCGTAACAGACAGACAGACAGACAGAGTTACTTTCGCATTTATAATATTAGTTAGGATTAGGATAGTTAGGATAGTTAGGATACATATTTTGTTTGCAAAACTCGAGTGAATTTTAGTAGCATTTATTGCGAGCTCTTTTTGTCGCTTCGCTATGCTTTTATGTTTCCAAAAGCGGCCATTACTTACCACGTGATATGCTGGTACTCAATAATTATATTGTTGTACAATATTTAATTATATCTAATAGAGCATGTAAAAAAAATTAAAATACTTTTCCTCTTAAAAGATATACTAAGTAGCTGCCATATAGCGGAGGCCGCACATTTGTATGTACGTAACCGAGGGTAAGTCAATATTTTTTTAAGTTCTAAAATCTTACTACAGATAAGATAAACATGTAAATAATAATTATACCTACTTATATAGGTAGATAGAGTTTAGACAAGATGTTCTTTTTAAATCTTATATTGGTTGAAATTATTTTAGCAGTTTTTGTATTTGTTTTCAATGTTATTCGGTAGTGAAATTCTTGCTATCATTTCATCACCCACCGGCGTGTTTTCGGCTTGGATAGAGATAGATTCGCGCAACCGATTTTAATATTGTGCAACAATAACTTGTCAAAACGTTACTTATATCCTATTGTGGGAAAAATTAAACACATAAAGTAGTAGTAATATTTTAATAATGAGCATTTAAAATAAAAGTAGTTTTAAATGTTATTTTCAATCAAAATTTGTATAATTATGCCTATCAAAGAAGAAAACAAAATGAAAATAATTTTAAATAGATGACTCTACTCCTCACTAGGTGGCGCTAATAATCGTACATTCTAGTCGTTGCTAGAAAATTCGTGTCCGGACGCTTTCGTCTATAGATAGCGCTGCACCTCGAGTAGGTATATAATATATTTTAATGATTTAATAAATACAAATATTTGAAATAATTATTAATAATAATTAGTAGGTATATTAAGTTTTAATTTATAATATTCTCATCGTTACTTGATGGCGCTAGAACGCTTTAAACAATAGAGTAAGATTTCCATAAAATTTAAATTAAGCTGTAGCAATATCAAGCAAAAATAATCAGTAATATTCCTTTTGAACTATAATAATTTGTTAAGTATATAGCCATCAAGTAATCACGAATAAGATGAAAATAAATTAATCAAAAACAAATAGATGTCTGATCTACTCCTCACTAGATGGCGCTGACAACCGTACATTCTATGCTAGAACATTCGCGACTAGTCCAGAAGGTTTTGGAACACTTATAGTGCTGTGCCATGGTTTTATAAATTGTTATATTTTAATTATTTAATTAAACTAATCGAAATATAATTAATTAATAATAATTCATAGTTTATATTTTTAATTTGTATTATATCTCATCAGGCGCGGTCCGAAGGGGGGGGTCACAGGGGACATGACCCCCCCCAAAATCAAAGGTCAAATTAAAAAATCTCAAAAATTTGCCAAATAATAAAAGGAAATTTCTAGCTATCGCCTTACAGCGATAAATTTATAGTTTCCTGACATCTAGTGGTGTTTTTATGAACATGATGAAACATGTTAGAAGAGCGATTAACAGGTTTAACTCTTCTAAACATTCACCCGGAAATAGTAATAGAATAGACGTCTCAAATATTATCACCCGATTCGCAAATACAATCAATCAATCAATCAAAATATTCTTTATTCAAATAGACTTTTACAAGCTCTTTTGAATCGTCACTTTTACATTATCAAAATTAAAAGTCAGTCTGTAAGTCTGTGAGTAAACTACCACCGGCTCGGAAAGCTGTTTTGCTGAGAAGAACCGGCGAGAAACTCAACAGTTGCTCTTTTCAAAAAAATATTTGGTAATAATATAGTATTACAAATTATCTATTTATCCTACGTGAGACACAACCAGTCACTAATCCCACACATTTACATCTACCAGGTATTCCGCTATAATACAATAATACAAAAAGACGACTTCCATTTGTTTTATAAGTAATGTATAAAACCGACTTCAAACCGTTACAAATCGAAACTATAAACAGAAAAAATAATTTTTATTACTTAGTTATTGTTGGAGTCGGTGCCAGCCAAGAAGGACAGTTTTATCCTGCCTTTGCAATGAACTTTCGAACAGATATATTGATTATATTTACAAATTGATACATTCATTAAATTGTATTAAGATTATTTTGATTTGGCTGGCACCGACTCCAACAATAACTAAGTAATTAAAATTATTTTTCTGTGTTTAGTTTCGATTTGTAACGTTTTGTTAAAAAATAATTTATTGTTATTTTTTTTGTGGAAATTAGATATTTTGTTTAAATATAATATTGATAGGCTAACTAAACTACTGCTCCAATAAGTCAGCAAAGTTTTAGAGTGTACGACAATAGTCAATCGAGATTTGTCGTCTATTTTTCCACGTAACTCCTAGACGTTAATAAGATGTATCTTCAATTATCAGATCAACCTAATATCTTGAAGGAATGCGACTATCGGTTCATAAGTACGTATAATATTAAAAGAATTTTCTTTCAACTCCTAAACGTTGAGGAGATATACCTTACATCATCACAAATTCTTGAACAGCTTTAGAAAATATATGAAAAACGTAATAAATGCCTATAAAATTTGAGAGTTGCCCTGAATTTCCTTAGGATCCCATCATCAGGTCCTGACTTGGTGATAATGCGAATATCTTGGAAGTATAACCTACCGAACAAAAAAAAATGTAATCGGCCAACATTTGACGCAGAAATTAATGAACAAACGTAAAAAGAACCGTCGAGGAATTGTACCTTCCATCATCAGCTCATCATGAAATAATGATTTTCAGACACAAATGCTTGAACATCTTTAGAAAATATACCAAAAACTTAATAGATGCCTATAAAATTTGAGAGTTGTCCTCGATTTCCCTGGGGTTCCATCACCAGAATCTGACTTGGTGACAATGGGACCCCCTCGGAGCTATACTCTACCGAACAAAATAAATATTTTTTGAAATCGGCCCACAGACGGCGGAGAAATCGGTGAACATACATTAAAAAAAAATATATACCTACAATGGAACATATAACCTCCTCCTTTTTTGAAGTCGGTTAAAAAAAATTGTGTCTTGTGCAATAATGTGTATTGAGTGACCCCCTCCAAAATTTCAGTCTGCGACCGCGCCTGTATCTCATCGCTACTAGGTGACGCTAGAAAACTTTAAAAGATCAGTTTTTTTATTTACATTTACATAAGATTTAAATTAGAGAAATAAAAAGCAAAAATAATATAATTAGCAATATTTGTTTTCAACTATAATAATTTGTTAAATATATACTCATAGTCATCCAGGATAAGAAGATAACATGATAATCTAAAAAGAAGCTTAAAATAGATGATCCATCTACTCCTTACTAGATGGCGCTGACAATCGTACTTTCTACTCATTGCCAGAACATTCGCGTCTTGTCCGCAAACTTCTCGTCCACAGATAGCGCCGCACCGCGGGTATATAAAGGCGGAGACGCGACAGCGCTCGTGTCAAACGTAAATAAACAAGCACGCGAGTATCTCGAGGAATAAAACAAATCAAAATGTCACTTGTGCCGTATTGGTTGCGTCATTTGCGAAACGTTGCATATAGAGATCCAGTTGTGAAGCTTTTGGAGGATCCCTTCGCAGTTTTTGCTAAGGACCCTTTCTTCCGCGACCCCGCTAAATATATAAGGCAAGTTACAGCGCCGTTGGAAAACGACCATGGAATCGATGGTGTTTATTCGAACTCGGAGATCAAAGCTGATGGAAAGAAGGTCGAAGTACACTTGGATGTGCAGAACTTTACTCCAGAACAAATTGAAGTGAAGACTGTTGGTAATGAAATAATGGTTGAAGGGAAGAAAGAGATCAAGCGAGAGGACGGTTGGACCAGGAGTCATTTTGAGAGACGCTTCCTCTTACCAGAAGGGTTCCCTCCTGAGAGGGTCGAGTGTCACCTGGATAAAGGAAAGTTGAAGCTAGTAGCATTCAGAGCTGAGCCGTTGCCGGAGAGGAAAATTCCAATCCAAGATAAATCTGACAATGATAAGTCTTAAATTAAAAATATTATTATTTAAAGTGTTTTAGGAAATATACCTCATAATTTTTTTCAGACTGATTAGTGTAGTTTAACATTATTTTTAAATAAAAAATTAATAAGTATTATTTGTGTTTTATTTTGTTAATCTTTTATTTAACTTTATTAGCATATTGTAGAATAATAAGTTATAGGTAGACAAAAACACTACAAATACCTAGTCATAAACAATATTTTATTTTTCTATTGTCTTGCCTATTCTTCTCTTTTTTCGACCGACTTCAAAAATAGGACGTTCTCAAATCGGTTGTATACATATTATTTCGTTATGGCTTTGAATTTCGTTAACAGACAATACATTCTGCCAGTGTCGTGTTTTGTGAGGAAGATAAGCGAATGAAATTGAGCGGTAATTTAGTCATTTGGTATATGGTATGGCTTTATTATAGAATAAAAATAAAACTATGAATGAATAAATGGAGCAACCTACACTAATAATAAGATTATTACTCGATATAAAATATAAAATGGCCCAATGATTGATTATTTTTTAAGTTTGTTACCTCGGAATGCCGGCGTTTACTCATATGTATGTATAATTCTTTTTTGTATTATATCTAATTAAAATATTTTTTCCTTTGTAACCATAGATACCAACCAGGAACTTTAGAAGTCTGTATTTTAAATTACTAGTTAAACAGAAAATGTGTAATATGACAGCAAAATATCATAATTTACATACATAATAAAATTATTAATAGAAGTAATTTTGTACAAATTACGAACCTTTTTTTGTATGACTATAATACAGACAGTGGTAGCCCAGCGTAACGCGCTCGCTTGGATAACCGAGTGATGCGGGTTCGAATCCGGATCTCGCACCACTGAGATTTTCATGTGCGAATCTTTTCTATCATGATTACCACTTGTCTTACGGTGAAAGAAAATATCGTGAGGAAACCGGCATGTCTGAGAGAATCTTGCAAGTTTTCGAAAGACATGTGAAGTCCGCCAACACGCACTAGGCCAGCGCGGTGGACTATGGCCTGATCCCCCTCGTACTGAGGGAGGCCCGTGCCCAGCAGTGGGACGTTAGATATAGATAAAGATATAGATATAGAACTAGTATTATTTTGTCCAAGATACAAATTCTAAATTCCAGATTAAAAATATATTTACACTGAAAACTTCAATGCACAAAGTAATTGGTACACCGCAAATAGTGAAGCCATAACTCGTTCCGTTCGCGAAAAAGAAAACATTCAATGCATTTATTTGAAACGTTCTTTCAGTCTCGCCCTAATTTATCCGATAAATTATTAGACGTTTCGATTGCCAGCCTCATTCAAATCAACACTCAAGCGATTTCATTACACTAATGTACAAAAATAATACATAGAGTATGCTAATTTTATCCCACTGTTGAGACGTAACATGTTTCTATCGGTAGATTAATACATACAAGGAAATTATAATGAAATCGAAATAATATATTATATAGTATATATATAAAAATACATATTATGTGTATGTATTTGACGACACGTTTGGCTCAGTTGGTAGTGACTCTACCTTCTGCGCCAGCGGTCGCGGGTTCGAGTCCCGCTGGGGGTATTCATTTGTTGATCACGTATGTTTGTTTTCCAATCATGGGTGTTAATATTTATATTATGTATGTATTTAAAAATTTATATGTGTGGTTTATCAACCATCTGGTATCCGTAACACAAGCCTCGTAGCTTACCACGGAACAAGATGGCGCTGTTGTAAAAATGTCCCAACATAGGTATATAATATATATGTGTATGTATGTTCCTAATGGACCTAAAAAAGCTGGAACGAATTTGATGAAAATTTCAGATTACTTTTAGATTAGCCAAGTGAAAAGCCTGTGAAATTTGGTATTGACGACAGTTTGAACACAGTCGCTCACGTTATAGCTGCGGCCTGCGAGTACTGCTAGTATTTAATATTCTTTAAAGATTGTACATGTTTTAGAATTATTTGGGATATTTAAGTAGCTACAAATCCAACATTAAGTATACTTCCTGTCTATTTTAATGGCGCATCTTTAAATTATTATTTCTGAATAAATTTCAATGAGTATTTTTGTATGCATAATGCAGAAAGAGTTAATTGAGAACATGGTATTTCATCAATCGAGTAGATCTAAAGATACACTTCGATCTACGCACGCTCTCTTGTCTCGAAGCTGTATTTATGGATTCTGGACTAAAAAGAAACACAAAATGCTGTAACATTATAGTAACTTTCTAACAACTTATAAAGTAATTGAGTAATAATTTTGGATTATTTAGGGAATTGATAATGGCTAGTTCTTAATATAGCTCATCCCATAAGAACATCATAATTAAGGTATTACCTAAACCTTAACCTTAACCCAAACCTTAGTTATCTTCCATACATTTATACTAATTTTATAAAGCTGAAGAGTTTGTTAGTTTGTTTGTTTGTTTGTTTGGTTGTTTGGGTGAACGCGTTAATCTCAGGAACTACTTATTGGTCCGAATTAAGAAAATCTTTTTGTGTTGGATAGTCCGTTTATTGAGGAATTACATCACGCTACCACCAATAGGAGCGGAGCATCTATGAAAAATGTTGCAAAAGCGGGAGAAAAATATTTCTTTTTGAATTTTCGCCTTTAAAACGCGAGCGGAGCCGCGGAAACGGCTAGTATTATAATAAAATTCTATCTGACGCGAATCTGTATACTAAATAGTTGTTGGAAAATTTTATTTTAAATAGTCATTAAATATTATACAGAGGCTCAAATCTATAGTTTCTAAATTTTTTGTCTGCCTATCTTTCTGTCTGCGATCGTATCAAGAAAATCAGTGGACAGATTACATTCGGTATAATAATAGCTGGTTGGCTAACATATAGCATACTTTTTACTACAGGAAAAGAACACATCTCCAAGAAATTTGTACTTACGAACAGACCCGGGAAAAACACTAGTATGTATGTCATACAATAATAATTATAATGTACGATATCATGTTACTCTTTTTTGTAGTGGGGTGATAAAGGGTGCGTTCAACGTACTTACAACGCCCTTCCCTCTATTTATCAAAGGCCTGGTGTAGCGCTAATTTTAGACGTGTTTTGTGATCAATTATCTCTCGAAAATTGAACGTCTCGAAGTTAATTAATTTGCAATGAAAGCGTTTGATCTCTTTTAGTACTATAGAATACTTAATAATATAAGGTAATTGTTGGGCTTCTATAAATATATTACATTTAGATATAAGTACAAAAAATGCCACGGTGTCTGTACATAAAAAATAGTTTCTTTTGTGCTACCAAGGGATCTTATAGAAGGTGTAGCCGCGTGTATGTACGAATGTATGTATGCATGTATGTATGTATGTACGTATGTATGTATGTATGTATATATGTCCGACCCTTTGTTCCCTTATAACTATTAAACAGCTTATGCAATTTTAAAGTTAATGCATACGTTGTTGGCTTAGCCTAGATAACGCGAGTGTCATAGGCTATATAGAAAGTTAAATCTGAGAAAAAAATTAAGAGGTGATCACAAACATTTTTAACTTTTAAATATTTTTGTGATAACCTCTTTAAATTAAATCAAGTGTCTACTTCACACTACACTGCTAGAACAAGAGTAGGTATACTCTTATTATGTACCTATAAATTGTTTGTCTTTCGTCAATTTTGTTTTAACTTCTTTGTTAGCTTGTTATTCAATTATTTAATTCTAGATTATATTTTTATTGTATTTACATTCACATAAATATTAATATTAAGCTATTGTCGTACGATTTTTTATGTTTACTGCAGACTAAGCGAAAAGCTTTTACTAGAGCTTTCAGTTAGGTTTGATCCGCGCGAGACGGTAGCGGCTCGCGGTCGCTTTCTCAATTCGTATAAAAATAATATTATTGTGTAGTGAGTTGTAATTACATATATTATGTTACATATTATTATGGAAAAATACAAAATATAGAAGTTTAGTAGGGGAAAGTGACATTTTACAAAATTCTATTCAGTGAAAGTTACTAAAAAGAATGTTCTTTTCGATTACAAATATCATAAATCTGTGTATGAATAGTAAAATTCAGTTAATTGGTCTGTGTATCAAATGAAAAGGGTTGAATTGATGTAACATTTTTACAAAATGAGTAACAGTTTCACTTTAAGGTGAAAATTTGTTCAGAAGTAAAGTAGATTCAAGGGAAAAATAGAAAGTGCTTATTTTCATAGGATTCTCGTACAAGTTAAGAGGTCACAAATAAAGAAATTTGGAAGAACACCGTCTTTAGAGTTAGGTTTCAAAATACATAAATATAAACCAACACTTAAATTATATAAATGTTTTAGAATTTTTCTGCGTACATTTCCAACTATCATTGTCTTACGAATAATATTCATCACTTCCTAACTTAATATTTGATATTAGATAGTATAATTATGCAAATAGAAAGGGATTTACATCCCTATATTCTTACTAAAGCGAAAATGTAATCTTTTTTGTCTGTATATTTGTTTAGTTGACGTGTTATAATATCATCATCTTCACATATCAGCTAAATAACATAAAACTTTGACGAATCACACATCTAAGCCTTCCTTATGAAATATTCCATCTATTAGTGAAAACCGAATGAAAATCTGTTAGGTAGTTTTTGAGTTTATCGCGAACAAACAGACTGACAGACGAGGCGTAACTCTTCACTACATAGTATAAAACAAAGTCGCTTTCTCTGTCCCTATATCCCTTTGTACGCTTAAATCTTTAAAACTACGCAACGGCTTTTGATGCGGTTTTTTTAATAGATAGAATGATTCAAGAGGATGGTTTATATGCATAACTAGCAGATCCCGCGGCTTTGCCTGTGCTAAATCTAGGGAAGAACCCGAACGAGGCGAGGGCGAGTCGCTAGTTGTTATTAAAATATCTTTATATCGAATACAATTTGTATATTTGAGTTAAGCGTTATGAAAACAAATGCTAACAGTTATACGACATACGGACGTATTTATTAGTTTTATGTAAAATTTATTTTTTATATCTGTTTAAAGATTTATGTTGAAAATCGTTTATTTGATTATTGATAAAACAAATTTATATGTTTACTTTAAGTATGTAATAAATTTCTGAATCGTTATAAATGTAGGCTAGAATCACTATAGTTAGACAGAATGCGTTTTTTAAAAATAAATATAAACAAATAAAAAATATAATAAATATAACAATATTTTATGTCTAGATCAAGCGGAGCCGTTGGTTTTAGCTAACTATAGGTAATATTAAATTTACTAGTCTGACAGTGAAAGTAAACTGTAAGTAAGAATTCTAAACTGACTACTTCCTACGACTTTGCCCACGTCTGTGCTTTTATTTAGATTCTATACTGTAGATGTATGCCTTCATTTACAACCGAATTTTATGTACCTATAGGTAACGCCTCATAAATAAGCTCTTTTTGTTGCAGTAAATATCCTGGGTTCGTACTGAATTACAGCATTTTCACTTTTTAAGTAAAAATGGAACACTTTACACTACCCTTTCCATAACTATAACTCACTAAATCTCTAATAAATGCACTTATTTATAAAAGCTCGTGAACCAAGTTTGTTACCCGGGTCTTGCACTTCTAATGTATTCTTTGCTTTACGACGAACGAAAACTTTAGAGGAAACCTATATTTCTAATTGTCTGAGAGTATCCAACTAGTTTTCCAAAGATATACTGAAGTCCACCATGCAGTACTTAGCCAGAGTGGTCATTGACCCTATCATCATATATATACATACATAATAATACAAATATTAAACAAATCACAAAAATAAAACACTGCGGTATGTCTTTTTCGGCCAAAGTTTAAGTAGCCAAATGAATAAATAAAAACAAATAAAAAAGAAACAACACAATGTGCAATGTTATATAAGCTATTGCAAACTATACAGTCGCAACGGTTAAGAATATTATGTTAAATTTGATCATAAGCCTTCATTCGTTATAAAAGTTGTTTCTACACTTTCATAAAAAATTAAAAACAAAATACTTTCTATATAGGTACTTTTAAGTATTTTAGCCCCACATATTATAAAGTAGATATTTTAAATTTTACACTGGCATAGTTACAAGTTACTAGTTATTAGTTATTGTGAAAGTGAAAAATAAAAGTGCAAAAATAATAAAGTGTATGAAAATAAATCTATTGACATGGAAACAATGGAAAAATCAGCAACAGGTAAGATATATAATAGTCATATATGTATGCATATTATAAATCATTACCCTGAGGCTTTTTTAAAGACATTCGACTACTCGATATATTTGGTAAAGAGTCTTACAGAAAGGAGTATCAGAGGATCTTTACCACAAAAATAAACGTGCATACAAACGCGGCTTCTCCTTTTTAGAAGTCGGTAAAAACTAATTTATGTATTTAAATGACTATGTATATATTTAAGTAAAAGGTAAAGTAAGTAAAAGTAAGGTTTTTCGCCCCCAAGGTGAACTCTTTTTAGAGATAAGAATCGCTTTGTATTAAGTAATTTATATTTTCATACTATTCAGTTCTGAACGAATTTCTAAAATTAGCAGAAACAAGTTATTGTGAAGTTTCACGCTAAATGTTAGACACTTTCCACCTTTCCTTTATATAAAGTTATGAAAAAACTTAACCCATATACATAGCATTGCCGACAGTTATTGTCAACGTCGAAGAAAAACTAAACTTAGTTCGAAAGTAAAGGACACAACAATAGTACAGATAATTGATTCTAAAGATATTTCAATGCTCTTTTCGGATTTTGGTCGTTTTAGATTTTTGGTTTCCAAATTAAATATAGCAATGATTTTAATAAAGTATTTTAAGTTATTCCAAGTTTAAAAAATAAACATCACTACATAGTATTAAACAAAGTCGCTTTCTCTGTCCCTATATCCCTATGTATGCTTAAATCTTTAAAACTACGCAACGGATTTTGATGCGGTTTTTTTTAATAGATAGAGTGATTCAAGAGGAAGGTTTATATGCATAACTAGCGGATCCCGCGGCTTTGCCTGTGCTAAATCTAGGGAAGGGTCCGAGCAAAGCGAGGGCGAGTCGCTAGTTAAACTTAAAACTAAAAGTTTTGGTATACGTACCCGCGGCCCACACATCGGCTTATGAATGCACGTTTATTTATTCGTTACCTCATAACTCTGCAACGAAACATTCGCACCTCATTTTGTGAATGAGAATATTAAAAAGTCAATCTGGATTTACTCAACGGAATTTATGTTTCAGTTTTAGACATTAGTCATTTAAAAGCTTTTAAGAGCTTTCGCTTGCTTATATTTTTGTTTAAAAAACAGAGTGTCTATATGGGCATTCGATGCCAGGGATTAGGAAAGGTTATCTCTTATTATACAATTTAGTTGACTTATCTATGTTTATAGTCGAAGGCTTGGTTAAAGGCGAATGTTTGAGTACATAAAGTAATTCATTTAAGTAATGAATGCTGTTAGTGAACTTCTTTATTGCAATTTAAGAAAATATTATACTGTAGACATTTTAATATAATTTTTGTATGCAAAGGTGGACTTATCCCTAGAAGAGATCTCTTCCAGCCAACCTTTGTTCGTTAGAAATAGTGTTAATAAGCAGGTATAAAATGTGCACAAAGCTGATAGTCTTCCCGCATTAGTAATCGATTTCTATCATTTTACATTAATAGTAAAATGATAGAAATCGATTATTTTGTTATAGAATCAGGCTAAAAACGTTTTAATCGATAATTTTCAGGCATCGACTTGCTAAAGACCCTGGACCGAGTATTGATACGGGAGAAATCAAGTTGCAACGACAACACAAAGTACGTCGTCCTTACTGCTGATGGGTCGGTGATGTTGTACGCGAAAGATGATTCAGATTTTATTGACAGAATGTTAGGGAAAAGCAGGACTTTGGAGTTGAATGTATTTGATAGTAATGATAAAGAGGTGAGTTATACACTAATTAACGTTTTTTGAAATCATGTGCCCTTTTTAACGTTCCACTGCTGGGCACGGGCCTCCCTCAGTACGAGGGGGCCATAGTCCATCACGCTGGCACACGCACTAGGCGTGTTAGCGAACTTCACATGCCTTTCGAAAACTTGCTAGGTTTTCTCAGACATGCAAGTTTCCTCACGATGTTTTCCTTCACCGTAAGACAAGTGGTAATTATGATATAAATGATTCGCACATGAAAATATCAGAGGTGCGAGACCCGGATTTGAACCCGCATCACTCGGTTATGCAAGCAACGCGTTACCGCTGGGCTACCAGAGAGTTTTTTAAAAGAGATCCCCTAAATGCGTGTTCACCTTGCAGTGGTGTCTGGCAATCCAATTGGGTCTAATAAAAGCTGGGTCGTTTGAAGGCATTTTGGAGGTATATATTGGGTAAAAAACTAAATTACACTTTATGTAGATAAGATACTATGAAGTCCCTGAGAATATTATACTAACCTTACTAGTAAAGATAACTTGTGTGTTTTCCACACCTATGTTGTGTTAACCTATAATAAAATTTAAGTCTATATCACTAACTTAGTGTAAACTGACTTAATGAAAGGTCAAAAGGCCGTGGCGTGCCGCGACTGTGTTTACGATACCAACGCGAAACATTATGGTAATTCTAATATTTCATAATATACGGTCAAATTTTATGATGATTATTATAGTGAGTATTAAGTTTGAAGTATGCTTATAAAAGCTCTAGGTAAGTAGAGATTGTAGAGCTCTATTTTTTTTGCTGCATATTTGTCTGCTTATACTAAAGTGAATTTTTTTATTAGAAAACAATTTTATTCGCTTCACTTTTAATGGAGTACATATTAAGATCTTTGTAATTTTAATTAATTTAGATTAGAAACCGAAATTAAATATGATTCATTATGATTATGATTTCTCCATCTCTCTCCTCGTTTATCGAGTATCTCCTCGGTTTTGATATCGTAAAAAGTATATAAATACATCCTTATATTACTTTAATTACGTACTTTTATTAATTCATTTACTTATTATTTACCGCTGCATGCAAAAACGAATGTATAAGTAATGTTTATTAAAGATTAAAATGTAAAAAACCACCCGTAACAAGTTTAATTAAGTGAAATAAAAGGCTTTTTTATTTTTTTTATTTATATGAAAACATAGTAGAAACAAAATATCTTCACACACTATATAAAAATCACATTAGAGTTTGGATGATATTGAGACCGCTACTCTATCATTTTTAGAGAATCCTTGTCTTCACTTAACGTTCTGGGATATGTAATTTCATCCGCCGTGTAGTGCGCTTGGCTTATTTGTCTCTCTCATCTAAACTACCCATGAATTTTAATGTCTTGTTAAACTATTATTTAACGTTTATATGAATTGACTCGTTATTCAACCGTAAGGTTTTGGGTTCGAAAACCTATGCTTGTGGCAAAATGTCGCACATTTTTTTACGCGGATAATTTTAAATTTTCTTACATATTATTAATACGGTAAAGGAATACATCGCGAAGAAGCTGTATAATGAATATCTGTAAGAACTACATGTTGAGAAACCAATAAAGTCCGCCTGCCCGCATCAAAATAAATACATAATATGTATTTCATCTATACTTATAATAAATCTGTAGAGAGGTCAATTCTGTACATGAAATATATTTCCAAAATAACTATCAGGGGGTGATTAGGGATCGATACTGATGCCAAAAATGCAATCAGTAAGATTTTTGTCTGTCTGTCTGTCTGTCTGTATAACCGTTATAGAAACAAAAACTACTCGACGGATTTTAACGATACTTGGTACAATTATTTTTCATACTCCTGAGCTGGGTATAGTATGCTTTTCATCACGCTACAATCAATAGGAGCAGAGCAGTGAAGGGAAATGTTGGGAAAACGGGAGAATTTACTCCATTTTTTAAGCTTCCGTCGCGTGTGCAACCTTAATGGTTAAAGCTACACAGAAATCATGTATGACGGAAATGTTCTCCTTAAAATTATATAAAAAATATCCCACGACAGCATATGTCTATCTTTTATGGTTGACTTACAATAACACGTGTAACTTCCGATAGCTTAGCAGTTCGAATTCGAACAGATTTAACGCGAGCGAAGCCGCGGGTTCCGCTAGTCCTAAAATAAGTATCTTGCGGCCATTATTCAATTAATTTTAATTGGTATAGATCGTGCAAGATCCTTAGTGTTTAAAATATTAAAAACATTATAAATAAACGAATTTTATAATTAAATTATATTTATTATAGGTGATGAAATTCCGTCGTCCCTACACGATCGGTTCAGACAAAATGGACGTCTCGCTGAGCGGGCAGGCGGCGGCTATAGTGCGGAAGGAGGTCACATTCTTCAAACCCGTACTCTCCATTAACGATGTAAATGATCACCCCGTGATAAGGGTGAAAGGGCCTATGTTTATCACATCCGAGTGTAATTTTGAGGTTAATAAACTTTTTATACACTATACTAGCATTTCGCGGCTTCGCACGCGTTGTTAAGACCGGAAACCAATTTATTTCTGAGTCACGCGGTATCTCGCAGGACAATTTTTCATTGATGCTTCGCACCTATTGGTCGTAGCGTGGTGTAATATAGCCTATAGCCTTCCTCGATAAATGGACTGTCCAACACAAAAATATTTTTTTAATTCGGACCAGTTACTGAGGTTAGCATTAACGTTCAACCACGCAAATAGACAAACTCTTCAGCTTTAGTAGTTTTACCGAGTGAAGCGGGTTCATATCCTGGGTCTCGCACCTCTTATATTTTCTCTTGTGAGTAATTTTCAACATGATTACCACTTGTCTTACGAGTTACGGTGAAGAAAAACATCGTGAGGAAACCTGCATGTCTGAGAGAACCTAATAAAGATAGATGAAGTCTATCAACCCGCACTAGGCCGGCGTGGTGGACTATGGCCTGATCCCCTCGGTGGCGTTAAAAAAGGGCTGAAAACATGCTTTTGTGATAATATAAAAGTGCAATAAGAACAACAAACAACTATGTATATTAAAAATATTATTGAAATTCAAGTTTGGAATAACTACGTAATTAACATTTAAATATTTTTTAGACGTTGTACCGTATTAACCTTAAAAATATTGACTTAAGTAATACTTTTTTAATACTCTTAGGTTTACGCGAATATTTGACATTATAAATGAAACTATCTTTTCGGATTTTGTCGCGGATTTATTATGATTTTTGGTTCTCTTCCGTGACCATGATTGCTGTACAGCATTCGAAACGTCGGGAACCAAAAATCATAATAAATCCACGACAAAATCCGAAAAGATAGTTTCATTTATAATATTGACTTAAGTCTAATTTCCAGCTGTACTCCACCAGCAAGGAGCGAGTTGGCGATATCTGCAAGCGTTGGAGCAGTAGCCCGGGGTGGACCGTCGGCAGTAGCGCCTTCGCAGTCCGCTTCCCTCGCGACCTCGATGTACGTTACAAGGCGGCCGTTATAGGCACTTGCTTTCTTATTGTAAGTATATTAATGTATATATAAATATACGTAAAACTCCCGATAAAAAGTAGAGAAATATAAATTAACTAGCGGAACCCGCGGCTTCCCTCGCTTGGTTTATACATGTTAATAATAGTCCAACGATTAGGTTGTCATGTAATCAAACATTGTTAATTGATATTTTTTCATCCAATTGATATATTTTGGAGTCTATCTAATCATTACGTCAGTTAGATTATTTTTTTTGATTTATTATATATATTTTTTATTGTAAATATTATATTTTAATACTTATTATTCTATTCTAGACTAAGAGAAACCCAAAAAATTGATTATCGTAAAAATTGGTCTAACCGTTCCTTTAGTTATAAATGGTATTACTAACACAACTTTCTTTTATATATGTAATGTAATCATATAGGGTTTGTGATTAAAACAATAACCAAGTATTTTATTGAAAAAGACTAATCATAAATTTACATTATTGTTATTAGGTACTATTAATCAATACATACCTAGTTTAAAACAAAGTTGCTTTCTCTGTCCCTATATCCCTATGTATTCTTAAATCTTTAAAACTACGCACCGGATTTTGATGATTTTTTTTAATAGATAGAGTGAAGAGGAAGGTTTATATGCATAACTAGCAGAACCTGCGGTTTTGCCTGCGCTAAATCTAGGGAAGAGCCCGAGCGAAGCGAGGGCAAGTCGCTAGTCTATTATAAATGTCTTACATGTAAAAACAAAGAAATGACGATTAAAGCATATTATTTAGATTACAAATTCCCTTTTCTATATTAATAATTTTATTCGCACTTTTTAAGCGTTCTCTGTTTTCCAGTGTTGACAGCTTACAGATTATTCATAGAGAAAAGTAATATTATACTATTAATAGAGAGCCCTCTCTCTTAATTAAATCAATCTAAATCTAAATTGTAGCGCCATCTATGTGGCGCGTTTAAAGTATTGTCTATAGATGGCGTTATGAACAATAAAATAAAGAAAATATATTTTCTTTACATATACATATTTAGTGAAGACTTAAGATGTAGTGATTAAGGAAAGTGTGTTAAGGAATTTACAAAATATGTTCTATAGAGAAGTGTAGAGGTTCAATATTCGTCCACTAGATGGTGGTACTGGTACATTGCATCGCGCTAGCGTTACGTTCACTTTGAATGATAAGTATAATATGTGGTGTGGTCGAAGTTTACGTATATCAACTATCGAGTAATACGATTATCGAATTTTTGACGTGCGTACTCATGACTCTTGAGTCTTGAGGTACGTATATTAATATTTTTTTAAATCTAATCTAAAACGTAAAACCTAAAAGCTTATAAAAAACATATAACTGAAATTAAATTTGTACCTTCGAGGCTTCATTCATCAATGTTATTTAATATTTGGAAAATTTTATTTTTGCCGAATTCATAGTTATTATAATTTTCATCTGTCTGTGACTGCTCGAGAAAACTACTTGTGCGTTGATTTAAGGTTGAATATTGCTTGAACGGTGCGGGTGAGATAGAAAAGACGTGTGTTTCCTTCTAACTTGTTTATGGAACTAAAAGCGCGTATAACAACCGACACCATAAGTGTATAATCTATGAACCAACACTTCTGGACTGATTTTAATGAATGATGATATCTGGTTATAAAACTCTTCAGCTTTATAATTTTAATAGTATAAATATAAATGTGATTTATATTTAAAGGCAAATAGCTCAGTTAGAAATACTTTTCACTACATTCAGTATTTATTTTATCATTGATCATAATATGTATGTATGAAACAATGTTACTCGGTACATTATAACGTTGAATTTTAATTTGAACATAATAGTGATCAAATTTTGAACTATCTTAACCACAGATTTAGAAATTTAAGTATATATTTTATATATTTTAATTAAATAAAATATAATATATGTACTACATTAAAAAGAATAGTTAATTCCTAATATACTGTTAAAAAGAATAATATACTGTTATAAAGAATAATAGTATTATAATAATGTGTTCTAAACTCTTAAATCATAATTCCGTACTTTCACTTATCAAATGATGCTTAATGATTTCTCATAGATGGCGTTATTAAAGTTTTTATTATCTAATTTTAGTAAGTGTTAATTGTATTTTGCTATAATATTTTATATCTATAATATATTAGCGATTTAGCGCGAGCGAAGCCGCGGGTTCCGCTAGTCTATAAATATAATAAAACTCTAACATAGTTAAATCTAAAATATAAATAAAAAATATAAAATACTAAAATAGTTAAATCTGTACATTGAATAATTTTTGGAAATTCTAATTGAAATATTCCTTAATAATGATACAGATGCCGAATTTCTCGTTTTTAGAATTTTTATATTGAAGTGAAACTTCTTTAGCGACGTATGGGAGAAATTTTGTAGTAATGTAAAAAAAAACGTCACGTTTTTCGGTTACGCGCCATCTTGCTTTTTGATGAAACTTTTTTGTCGACGTATGGGAGAAATTTTGTAGCAATGTAAAAATACAACAAGAGCAATGATATTATAATAAGAACAATGATAAAATAAATCACTCATTAATTGTATGCATGTCTATAATAATAAAATAGCTTTAATTTTCGTGAAGTTGCAAATAGTAGAAAAATGATATGTCGTAAAGAAGTTTCACTTCTTACCTGTGTACTCTGGTACACACATATTTTTTGTCTGTCTATCCACTGGACGGATTTTGATGAAATTTGGTATGGTGATAGCTGGTAATCCGGATCAACATATATGATACTTTTTACCGCAGGAAAATATCTCATTTCTGACTGACTGAGACTGACTGACTGAAAACGAGTAAGTTATATAATTTGACTACTTACTTTGCAAGGTATAAATATGCCTATGTGTATAAGAAATGTCCTTTGTTAGATAGTGAAGATCCGTACATAGAATTGTAAATGGATTTATGGATTTCTTTAATCTTTCCTCTTTTTGTTGTGATAACGAATCTGTTATAGTACGTGTTACTTATGTTTTATTTTTTTTTCAGGACTTCCTGTTCTATGATAATTGAAGGGGCTCTATGGAATTCAAAGTAACAATGGCTTAATATTATGTAACTTTAATTTATTCACAGTTTGTTAAGTTTATAGTTGGCTTATAAATAAAACAAGTGAAGTACAACTATTTTCTTGAAGTAAACTATAATAACTACGTGTAATAATTTTATTAAAATATATTTAATATTGATAATTTAGAAATATTTTAACTATAATAATTTTATGTAGGTACTAAGTTTTTAGTTAATATTAGTAAAAGTGCCGCGCAATGTCGCGTGTGCTTTAACTGATTGGGCATGCATTACTCTTTTGATTTGTGATTGTTTGAAGTTGTTAATTTCATTATATTAAAATATACGTTGTAACTTATATTAACATTAAATTAGATTTGTAGTGAAAATACGGCTATAGTTACTATACATTAGTTACTATTAATTTTTAACTACTTACAGTTCGCGTCACGTAAAAAGAACGCTGGAAGAAAGTGGTGGGGGGTGTGTTTGCGCATCGGTACATTCGCATACGAAATTCCTAAGCCTATTCTTTTATTTTTGAACTAGCCTTTCGCTCACGATGTATATTGATTATTGGTAAGTACATTGAAAAATATATTAGATAGAATGTCATTAAATAGAATTCTATTAATTAATGAATTATTCAGTGTAGAATGTATAATCTACTTACAAAAAATTAAATTAATTCGTTTAATATATTTTTTTAATTATTTACTGAATAATTATCAGACTCTCTCTTTATAAAACAATATACGTCAAAAATATTTTCTCACTATTTTTTATATAAAATCATTTTGAAACTAATAACTTTTGTGTACGCGATGTTATTTTAAACTGACAAACCGATAGCGAGCCGAAAAGCATGCGACTCGTGCACCACCGTCCCGCGTCCCGCGTCTTACCACCAAATTGGTCGATAAATCGCCTCTGCGCAACTTGACAGCCAGTGTTCTTTTTACATGTCGCGAATTATACCATACTTTCATTATATTAAATTCAGGTATTATACTACCTATTATTTCTGAACTAAGTATGTAAATTTCCTAAATAACTAAGAATATATTTATAAGGAAGCTTTAAATATATTATTTATATTATACACCTACCTATTTGATATACTTTATTTTTAATAAAATTGCTTTTGAGATTAATATTATAATACCTATACTAATAATTTATTCAAATTTAATTCTCTATTATTATAAAATACTTAATAATTAAGATATTACTATGTATCTGTACCTTTATCATTCCGACATCGCTATAGTAAAATTTATATTAGAAGATGTAACGCCATCTAGTGTCGAGTAGTGATAATTATTCCCATATGTGATAATTACTCCTTAGTTCTGGTATTATCCAAAAGATGGCGCGTATCAATAAAATTTGTAAAACTTTTATTATTTCATTTATTTGGTGTACTTTTTTAATTCTATACAGAAAAATATATTTTAAAATGAAATAATTTATTTGTTTTATTTTTATTCAATACTATGTTAGTAATATCAGTAACATTTTTGTATAAGTTTGGAAAAAAAATAATTTTACAATAAATAGTAAAAGTTTTTTTTGTGAATATACATTATGTTTGAAATAAGTGCTTTAAGTATTCTCTTTGTTTCTTCACTACAAAATTATTTGTAGCGTTATTATAAAAAATGTAACTAGTTCAAAATATTTACTTCCAAACTTTCATTACATATAATGCAAATGCATTTCAAACGTTACGTTTCCGAACATCAGCATGGCTTCTTACCAGGTAGGTCCACCACCACTAATTTGGTTAGTTTCACTTCATCATTATCAGAAGCTATTGACTCGCAAAAGCAGGTGGACACCATATACACTGATTTTAAAAAAGCATTCGACAAAGTTCCCCATGGAATACTTCTTGAAAAATTACCATATTATGGTTATTCTGGCCGGACACTGAAATGGATTACATCATACTTACAGGACCGCTCGTTTTATGTGGTTATTAATGGTTTTAGCTCCTCGACTCATTTAGTAAAGTCTGGTATTCCTCAGGGTTCTCATCTGGGCCCGATTTTATTTAATATATTTTTAAATGACATAGTTTCCTGTTTTGAACACTCCACACCATATTTATATGCGGACGATTTAAAAATAACGAGAACCATTTTATCACCGGGTGACTCGATTCTGTTACAAAATGATTTAAATAGACTTACTAATTGGTGTGAATCTAACGGCATGCTACTCAACTGCAGTAAATGTCTGCATATCAAATTTACGAGGAAAAATAATATTATACCTACAAAATATAAATTGTGCGATATTAATCTTAAAGAAGTTGAGCTTATAAGAGACTTGGGAATTATTCTAGACAGAAAGTTAACTTATTTACACCACATAGAAAGCGTAATAAACAGTGCTTCCAAATCATTAGGTTTTATTATGCGACAAGGTCGAACTTTTAAAGAAGCTAAAACAAAAATCTGCCTGTATAACAGCCTTGTCCGAAGTCACTTAGAGTACTGTAGCGTTGTTTGGCGCCCACATTATTCTGCTCACTACTTGAGATTGGAGCGTGTGCAAAAAAGATTCATGTGGCATCTATCGTATTCGGCTAAAATTCACAAAACAGTGGTGTCCTATAAAAAAAGACTGGAATACTTTAACATGATGACTCTTGACCATAGAAGAGAATTATTGGATTTAATATTTTTATATAAATTATTAACGAATAAGTTAGATTGTCCCAGACTACTATGTAAAATTAATTTCCGAGTGCCACGTAAATATCCACGAGCTGTTATTACTCCAGTCGTACCTCCACTTACCAGAACAGTCTTTGGCGCTAACAGTACTATCCTTCGTTTATGTAAAATATACAACAAATTCAGTAAACTAATAGACATCAACATTAATTCGCCTGAAACCTTTCGTAAATTAATTGCTACCCACCTAGTAAGCCATGTTATGTATAATACTTAAGTTTTAGTTATTTTTATTAAATATTGTTAGATAATAATTATATTTATACCTTAGTTGTAATAGACGTTCAACCTAGCTCTATAGTGGTTGAAGTAGGTATTGATTTGGTTTTGTAACTCACTCTTCAAATTAAGAAATAAGAGAACTTAGCATGTAGTGTTTACCTTTAAATGATTTTACATACCCTGTGCATGTAATATAAATACTTTTTGTTATACTAAGTAACTTATGTAAAATCGCTGGTAGACCTAATAAATAAAAATAAAAAAAAAAAAAAAAAATTCATATTTTATTGGTATAGTAAATTCTAACTTTTTCATATTGGCACATAATTTTTGTGTAATCTTACTTATTTTTTTAATATTATCGATATAGAGGACGATTCTATACTTTTAGAGTATTGGTCTGTTTAAGAAAGCCACTGAGTGAAGTTTGATGTAAATGGTATGATAGCTGATTATCAATCAATCAATCGGTCAATAATAAGATACTTATTACTAGGGAAAGTATATCATCTTTTAGAAATCTATAACAATCGTTAAAACGTACATACGCACGAACCCGAGCTGAGTCAGGGTGAGTCAGTAGTTCTTAATTTCCCCTTTAGAAGTTCTAGAGAATAGGTCTGCTTTAAATAAGGTAAGTTAACTTTCACTTAACAAACTAAAAGGTATACAAAGTACTTAAAGACTTTCTCTTAAGCCTTCAAACTTTATATTTGTTACGCTTAACAATCATTATATCAAATGCTATCGAAGTCCATTAAATTAAATTGTGAAAGTCAAAAATATGTCATGTATGTCAATATGGCATGTTTAGTTGTCTGTGCTATTCACCTTTTTCTTTCTTCGAAGAAAAGAGCTTTATAGTAGCGTTCAGCGTAGTTCTTGAAAGAGCATTATAGTAGCGTTTTTATTTTATTTATTAACAAATATTTTCGCTTTATTTTTAGTTATAGGAGAAGAAACATCGACTTCCTTTCTGCGTAACAAATTCCTTAATACTAAACGTCCAATATCAAAGTGTGTGAATATAGATGATATTTGACAGGTGTCACATAATTATTACTCGAGTATAGTGGGCGTTCGTTACTTCGACTCGAAACCGTAACTTCTTTACATTTCCTAGATACGTTACGTTTAAAGAAATAGAAAAGTTAGTACGTTAGATTTCTAGTGTATTGGAATTTGATAATAAAACTTCAAAAACAAAGATGATATAGAAAATCTGCTTATAACGCCCATAAAATGACTTATAGCTAAATAAAGTTTGTCTAATATTTGGAGGATATAATTAAATATTTAGTTCTATTTTGTATTAAAATGCATACTCTATTCATTATTAACTTTTCTAATTCTAAGGTCTAGTTATAGACTTTTCTGACTTTGACTAAGCCTTTGAATATGTAAAATATCTGCGACGTAATACCTATGTCTGTGTACATAGATATACTATACATACATACATACATAGATAGACAGAGTTACAATGAATGCAATTATATAATATACATTATACATAATACATACCGGTACAGTCTGTGGTCGAATGTCGGTAAAGTAGCGAAATTGCTTTATTTCATTGATTGTACGGAAAACACTTAATTTTCACGCCCCGGAGGTGGTACACACATGACTTCTGATTTATCTATCTACAGAAAGTGTACTTTTTAAATAATGTAAGTTTCGTGACAAATACCAAAACTTATGAGTCATTTTCATATCTTAATCATTAATTCAGACAAAATACAATAATTATTTAAATAAGTATTAAAATTCTAATATAAATAACAAGCATAAAAGTAGTAAAAAAAGTTGTTTAACGTTATTATATCTGCAATTAAATAAAAATATTCTGATGCAATTATTAATTTTAGTCGAACTATTGAGCGATAATTTGATAATTCTAGAAACATTATTTATAAAAGAATTTTTCAGTTTTTAAATGTATAAGATTATTATAATATTAATTGTTTATTATCTATCTATATCAATTTAAGTTAATTATTTATAAAGAGTTGGTTTTGTTGTTGTTGAAATACGGGCGAAGCCGCGGGGCATTACTAGCATATATAAAGTAAGTATAGTAATTAGATGTTACTTGGATCCCGAGCTCCATCCATTTCTAACTCCAACATTTGTACGGACAGAAGGAAGTTAATTATGCTAATGTCGTAGTTCTGAATAGCGTCGCCGAAGTCCTCCCGCCACGGATACTTGTCCAATTATTTACACAACCGAATTGTCACATTTTAAAAGTTTTTACGAGAGCTATTGTTTTGTTAGTTTGATTATTATCACAGATATATATCTTAAAGAAACTATAATTCTCGAGACGTAAGCTCAGCTTTGCATTTGTGTGAGTGATAGCCAATGGCCGCGCATCAAAAATCAGTTAAAACGAGTTTAAACCATTTGCAACGCGCTACGTCATCAGCCGTACCCATCCGTACACTGCATGCACACTAATGCAAAGCTGAGCTTAAGGCGCGAGGACTGTAAGTCACTATTAAATTAATTTATTGGTTTCATATGAAATGTAAAATTTAGTTCTGATCAAGTGTGAAAGCAATTTCAATTTTAATTAACACATATATGGGTATTTAGTCGATCGTCATATTTTATGAATTTGAAATCAATAATGCTAATAAATAAAAATTAAAATTCATTATTATTATTATTTATTTATTTTTATATATTTATTTACTTTTTGAGGGAAACACACAGTACAATCAATAGTCACAATATAAAACACATAAATATAGTCCAGTAACCAACCAAGTTTCTACTGATAAATTACACATAAAAACAAGCTAGCACCACAACAAATTATGTAAAAATTTAGTATTATATAAAGAAAATATTTAAAACAACTGAATGATAAATTCACTATTTGTAACATTAAAACTTTAAGCTCTGTAATAGGTATAATATATTATATTTAATATAAATACAGCTTCTAGGAATACTGCCAATTAAAAATTAATGTTATAAATATTCATCTCATAAATATTGTACGTAAGGTGAAAAATATCTATCTTACAATATTTTAAGTTAAATATATTACATAGACGAGAAACAAACAAATGGTGTTAATGTCCCAACTAATTAACAAATATCCCAAATATTAACATACAGCACCATCTAGTTCCATCGTAATCTAGAAGGCTTGTGTTATGGATAACAGATAGTTATTATAATACATACATATTATAAAAAACAGTCTTGACTGGTGTACAAACTTTCGTGTTCACAAATAGCTCAAACCTGCGACCGCTGGCACAGTAAATCATTACCAACTTAACCAAACGTATCGTCAAAGGTATTATTGCCATCCGTTTTCAATTCCTAACAACATCGATATTCGATATGTATAATACTCGCTTGTCTACGGCGTAGGCGACATGTAGCTATCCTATAGACCGTAAAAGCTCCTCAGACGCGAGGAGAAATCGCTCACAGGCTGGGACTGAGATCTAATTATTTTGTTTTCACCGTTATTCTGCTCGTGTTAATTACCGCTTCGCTTAAACAACACCTGTCTGATTACAACAAAAAGCTCAACAAAGCTTTTCCCTTTTTTTTTATTTCGCTTAATTCATGTATATTATTTTTTCTAGAAAGTGAATAATTGGAAGGCTGAGAGCAATTTTATATTCAAATTCATAGATTTTTAACGTTTTTTAAATTTTTTAATATACAAAAAGAGCTTGAGTTTTTTTCAATGTACGTCGTGTGGAGTGGTGAACCAGCATATTTATTAAGTAATTTAAGTAATTATATTCAAATTATATACCAAGTTATTGAAATTTTGAACGTATCAAAGCGTATACGCGAATTTTAATCAAAAGAGATTACTTCACACAAAACTTACCAAATTTCCAACGTAATCGTCAAGTAAAAAATTAGATATTTTCACATTTATCATAAAAATCTGCACAACAATCATAAATATAAAGTTTTTAAACACCTGTCCCGTGCTGCGGTAGTGAACTTTGTTGCGGACACGTCGGCAGCGCTCCTTGTAATTAATTTATACTCCGGCGCCCAAAGCGTAGGGCGGGCGGCATGGCTAGGGCGGGCGGCGAAGACAGGGCGGCCAAGGCGGGCGGCGCGGGCGGCGCTTCCGGACGCAGATTTATTGGTGAGAATTAACAAGATAATAAACTTTTTTGTGGCAACACAACAGCTAGTAAGTACGCAATTTCCCGCGGTTCCGTTTGTTATTCAATTTTCTCATTATTCGGTTTCAGGTTTAAATGTGCGCATTTGTAGGAAATATACCGTGGAGTTTCCAAGTCGAGGCAACTTTCTGCAAGTTTTATGGTAATATCTAACATTATTATGTTACTTTTTCGGTGGCTGTGTACAATGTGCGTGCACCGCGGATGCGAGTTTAATTCTTATTTAAAAAATTATACAATACGTAACAAATTATTAAATCTGCTGTATTATTTAAGGCTATATTTCTGATCAACTTGAAAAAGTAGTAAAATACTTTTTTCCTTGCGAATAAAATGAGTAGCTTTAATTAAATTCGATAACGATACGTTACTTTATCTTCTTTAAACGTATATAATTAATATAAATACATATAATATGACATATACGCCAGGACTACATTCGTGCTTATCAAACACATGAATGCCCCAACGGGACTCGAACCTGCGTCTGATGGCAAAGCAAGTGAGGCCACTGCAATCTGAGCTAAACAAATTTTTCTTACACTTTGTTTACCTTACAATATCTTCCTTTAGAGAGATTTCGCAGAAGTAATTTCTTTAAATTACCTTCAAGGAAACACCATTCATAGTAACTAATAAAAAAGTAAGGATGTATTAAGCTTTTTCCCCCGTTGTAATCAGACAGGCGTTGTCCGGCGGTAATTAACGAGAGAGGGAAGATGGCGAAAAACAAAATAATTAGATTAGGGAGATTCAGTTCAAGCCTGTAAGGGACTTCTGTAATGCTTGCTAGCAGCATTCCTTTAAAGCTAAAGGTATGACCTAGACTAGGTTTTATCGTATAACCTATGTTTATTGATATTAATAATGGGTCAAAAATAAGGGCTTGAAGATATTGAAAATATTTTAAAAATAATATTATTTTTTTGCTGAAAAACTTATAACTCATATATTTTTGCTCTATCAACCTACTTATTGATTGTGTTTAAAACAATATTGATATCGAAAAGTGAAAACATTCAATATATGTGGTGCGATATACTATTGTCTATACGAATAATAAGCATAAAATTATTAGAGCACCCGTTTTTCATCAAGAATAAAATAGTAAGTAACGTCCAATTATTAATATAATAAATAGAAAGTTTACGAATAAGTTTGAATTTTAGTTAGAAATAGATATTTTCTACCATAGGTATTATACAGATTGAACATTCTTATCTTCATCTATATCTCACCCCTGAGTAGACCCTGGTCGAAAGTAGTCGTCTCTATATAAAAATATTATAAATACATAAAAACCAAGGCAGGAGTACCTCTCAACAAAATTGCATCTCGTTGAAGAAAATTGCATCCTAACTTTGATTACTTGTCCTCAGCCCTTAAGCTTCTATAGTTTGTGAGTAGTTAGTGAGTCCCACTTCTAGTTTAGCATTCAGAGAATTGATTAAATCGAAATATCACTCTAAGACATCTATTGTTACTGTTTTTTTTAATTATGTTGTAAATATTAAATGTTAATTATTCTGAGAGATAAACGAGTTTTATGTAAAAAACAGTTTTTAAAATCAAACCCCCATTTTTTTTCCTAAATTTATATCTGTGTATAATAAGTATATAGTTACATGTATAATATTTGTATGTATATGTGTGTATGTATGTATGTATGTATGTATGTATGTATGTATGTATGTATGTATGTATGTATAATTTATATGTATGTACGTATGATGTATGTATATATATAATATATTTTTATTGTATTTTTTTTTTCTTGTGAAAGTCACTATATTTTGCACCCCTTCCCTCTGTAAAATTTGCTATTTCCTACACCTAAAGGTTTCCTGGAAGAGATCTCTGTTTTAGCGATAAGGCCGCCTTTTGTACATTATTCCTTCCTATGTATATTTTCTTTTCTTTTTTGGTGTACAATAAAGAGTTTATTATTATTATTATTATTATATGTGAAGAGAGAAAAATATGTTTATTTAAAATTTTGTAAATGTGTGGCAGCACGGGAGTTTAGAAAAGTGGGTTCAAATCCCGGTTCGCGCAATTGGGCAGTTCGCCAACCAGTAGGAGCGGTACCAGTAGTAGTCAGCGTATTGTACTATGTCCTGGTCTCCTTGCTGAATATATACTTGAAAATAAAAGTGATCGAAAATACTCTTATTGCTATGTAGTTACTCTTCGATAAAACAATCATTGGCAGATCTGAAGGTATCTTCTCAAATTGTACAAATACATATATACATTGTAGAAAAGGTAAAATGTTTTTAGAAAGCCGTCTTTCGTTAGATCTCGACATTTTGTAATATAAACTCCAACAAACTCTATTTTATTGGACAAGAACATAAATTTTTACTTTCATAAATACATTTTTTATCAGTCCGCTCGCGCTCGCTGAGGTTGTTCAATACACGCGGAGTTCTATCTTATCGCCTATATATGTACGTACATATGTTATACTTCAAGATAGTTAACTAGCCTTATAAAATATAATTATTTTAACATGTAAAAATCTGTTATAATTTATATATAAATTTTGTTATTATTTGTTCTCAATAATAGTTAATTTAATTACTTACTTAATAATTGTTAATTTAATTACTTATTTAACATTACACTGCTTGCTTGCATGTATGTAAAATTTAATTTGTGGAAACTTGGTTGGTCGATGTATAATTATTATTTTGCTTTGTGTTTGTATGTAGTATATTGAACTGTTTGTTTCCCTAATAAATAAAATAAAAAAATAAAATTAATAAATGAAACTATCTTTTCGGATTTTGTCGCGGATTTATTTGGATTTTTGGTTCCCGACGTTTCGAATGCTTTACAGCGCCTCACGGGAGAGACTAAGGTATTTGACGTTTCTAGGGTTTTAATACTTGTATAAAATACCCACAATTTATAAAATTATATATTTTAATTCTGAACATTATATATCATATAATTATATAAAAAAAATATGGCAATATTATTAACAGATTCATTCCATTATTAAATCCATGACAAAATCCGAAAAGACAGTTTCATTTATAATATCAAATATTCGCGTAAACCTAAGAAAGCATTAATATGATTATTTCTTATATAAAAATAATAATAATAATTTAATGCTTCTAATCTCACTGTTGAGCACTTAGCTTGTATTTCGGACATGTAGGACTCTGACATGAGAATACCTATTCTTAAGATAATTTTATTTGGCGCAGTTGGTAGTGACCCTACCTTCTGCGCCAGCGGTCGCGGGTTCGAGTCCCGCTGGGGGCATTCATTTGTTGAGTACGAATGTTTGTTCTCCAGTCATGGGTGTTAATATTTATATTATGTATGTATTTAAAAATTTATATGTGTAGTATATCAACTATCTGGTATCCGTAACACAAGCCTCGTAGCTTACCACGGAACTAGATGGCGCTGTTGTAAAAAAATGTCCCAACATATTTTTAATAAATAAATAAGTAAACTTTAATTCTTTTATACATTAAAACACTAACGATGTACTCCTAAACCAACTTGTGTTTTTTTACAATTTTAATACATTTCTAAATTTTCCCGGTCCTTTTCAAACATATGTTAATTTAATTCAATTAAGATTAATATACGAGTATATTTAATTTCTTGTTATATAGTAATAAGTAGTCATGGAAACAAAGGAGCTTAATTTTATTTAGAGCTGGGTAATTGCCAATTTACAACGTTTCAAATGTAGAGACGTGTCTTGACTTGTTATTGACAGTGTCTAGAACTTGTGATATTTTTGTATATAGCTGTTATTTGTATACGGTGCGAACTCTATTCTACCGCTTTCTATTCTATTATTTAGTACTAGCATTTCCCGCGGCTTCCCACGCGTTCTAAAGACCGGAAACCGCATTCTTTTTGAAACGCCCGCCCTTCCCGTTTTTGCAACATTTTTCATTGATGCTCCGCTCCTTTTGGTCGAAGCGTTGTGTAATAGCTATAGCCTTCCTCGATAAACGGACTATCCATCACATACAGAATTTTTCAATTTGGACCAGTAATTCTTGAGATTAGCGCGTTCAACCAAACAAACAAACTCTTAAGCTTATAATATTAGTATAGATTACATTTAACAGATTTTGCAATCGATGTGCTTTTTCTAATATAAAATGATCTCATGCTAAAGCTTTTGGGTCTCCTGACTTAAAAGTTCCAATACCAAAAAAATTATATGTAACTACATATAGGTGATAACAAAATATTTTGTAAACATTTTAACCAGCTACATAGTGCGGGTCAAATGAGCTATTTAAACACGAGACAGTCGAATGGACGTGTGGACAGAGAGCGGAGGCTTAGTTATAGACAATGATCCGACCCTTAGGCAGGGACTCCTAAAAAGGTTTTATAATGGAGTAAAGTGGATATTAATGTTTCTAACTACTACAAACTTATTACAAAATATTTAGTGCAGAACTTTTACTCTTTTACTCTAAGTTCAGGGAAAAGTGAAGTGTTGAATACACACTAGTTAGATTGGCTAACTGCTTTAACTTTTGTTATATCTTTGTGAAGAATTGGTTAAGTGTTGGATTAAAACTGTAAAACTTATAGATTTTTTGGTTTTCTTAATTAAATTATCGCTTCGTTTTAGTTCTCCAAGTTTCGAATGCTTTACAGCAATCATGTTCACGAAAGAGATTTCAGGCGGTATTTTTATAATATTTCGGAATAATATAAATTATATTATTTACTTTAAAAAATATTTTTAATACACGCAAAGTCACGGGATATACTAGTTACCTACTCGTATATATCTCATCTCCCAATACTACAAAATTTTATCACCACTAATAAACTACCTGAGGCTTTATTTATCTATAAGCTTGAAAACCTCTCTTAAGTTTCTTGCAAGTCACCAACACAATTTAAGTCATTTTAACAGCGCAATAAAGGTTATATTTGATTGATTTGAATTTTATTTAACGTCAGCCGTTGTAAGAGGTCCTAAGGGCATGTACTTTGTCCTAGGATGAATTAGTGTCTCAACATTAAACCTTATAATTACCCTCTCGAGCGCCGTTTGCGTAAATTTTCTATCATTATAAAATATATAAAGTGTATAGGCTATCTACTCGTAAGTATATCTGCAGACTGGAGATTTTTATTCCATTGAAAGCTTGAATTATTTGATAACCAAGTAAATAGTTGCGTTGGTCTCTAGTGCGCACATCAGCCTAACAGTGTATACACACATTTTAGGTTGTTTAATGTATACGGTACATAAGAGGTAAGCTATAGCTATAGGGTAGGTATGTTTACCTTCTTGAAACGTATATATTTGCTTTTATTATAATAGAATAGTTATTTTTGAGTCCAATCAAAAGGATTTTATGGGATTTTATATTAAAGGTAGATTTACTTGATTAGATCAATAATATCGTCACTGGAAAGCCAATAATACTGAAGCGCCAAAACATGATTTTACAGTAGAGCGTTTTAAAGTTTTTTTTTAGTTAAAACATTGTGTAACTTTTTTGCTTATTTATTAAATGAAGTTCCGTAAAGGCAAAAGTATATCGTGACAGTATTATCTATGTACTGAAAACATGACACACTACATATATTCAGGAATTCAGGAGATAGCTGTCGTTTAAGTAGATTTACTCTGGATAATTCGCAGAGAAGAAGAACTTAAGTTCATAATCATTTTTAAGTTTAGTGATCAAAAAATACTAACAACCTACGTCATTTTAAATGTAGGAGACAAATATGACTAATATGCCTTATGGATTGATAAAGTCTCAGGATATGTATACTTATACGTTTTTATATACGTTAAAAACGTAGGGGAAAATGACGTAATACATAATTAGATTGTCCTAATATTAGGTCAAAGAGACTTAGCTAAAAATATATCATTTTAAATTAAATCTTTTTTACTGATTGGATAAAGTTTACTGTATGGGTGTTGCCAATAATTTACTATCTGCGAACAAAGTGATTGTGGAAATAATTAATTCCTATTTTGATTTTAATATTGAGTAATTTTCCGCCCGCAGCTTCACCCGCGTGTGTATAAGGATTGTATCTTTTTATTTAATTAGTGTATTGGTTGATAAAGGAATAAATAAGAATAATAATAGCTTGCTAAGTAGTCAGGTAGTTTTAAATATTCAACATTTTCATTATATTTTTATGTATTGTGTATATATGTAATCAGGCAACAGAATCATTTTAACAATATTTTTATCATTACTTTGCAAGGATGTAAATAATTAATTGGTATAATATTTTATAATTAATTATTATCTTCGATCTTGAAGGGTATCCTGAATATTGACGACATTAGGAAAATTTTCGTATTCATGGTGATACATTTCAGGAATGATCTTCGATGTACAAAGTTACCACTGAGGAACTCCAGAGTTGTTCTTTAAGAATTGTGATGAACAACCCTCAGCCACAACTCTGAGTGATCGGTCGCTCAGGAAGTCTTAAATCCAGCCGATCAGGCCAGGAGATATGCCATAGGCTGAAAGCTTGCTTATGAGGATAGCGTGCCAAACCCTGTCAAAGGCCTTTGAGACATCGTGGGAGACGGCAATGAGCGAAGTGGGGAGGGGCCACTTCGCTCAAGGGCTTCGCCAATGGTGTGGTTCGCACACACCAGAAGGTTCCCAGTCGACCAATTCCGGTGAAACCCATATTGTCGGTCACTGATGAGATCGTTCTATTCTAGATATGCCATAAGACGAGTGCCATTGTTATGTACTACGGGTTCGGGATCGGAAATTAAAAGCGTTCTCGCACTTAAGATGTTTTATTTACACTTTATAAACACGCGCAGTTTGTACACAGCACTAGTTAAATTGAGACTCTGAGCACCAATTTTAATGATTCACTATAATCTTCTTCAATTTTCCACTATTTCATATCTCTTCGTAATCTTCACTCGACTTCGAACATCAACTGATCTCTCGACACACTGTCGGCCTTTTTATACGCGTAGAACATTCTAGTATCGAAAATTCAAAAGATTTCTAGTAACTTCTAAATCTTTCCTGAAAATGCTTCGTCTCTCTCTGACACATTAAAATACTACACATTACACGCTCCATAATCTTGCAGAGTATGGAGGTGATTGAAATCGGACGATAATTGGTAGGGTCGGCACGGCTATCTTTCTTGGGCACAGGTTGCACATTGGCAAGCTTCCAGGATTTAGGCACTATTCCAGTCTTAAGAGAAAGGCGGTACAGACATGTCAGTATCGGAGACAACTCTGGAGCACATGTTTTAAGCATTATCGCTGGTATACCATCAGGACTACAAGCTTTATTTACATCTAGACGACATGATACTCTCTTTACCTCCTTATTAGTGATGGGAATTTCAGGCATTGAAATCCCGCGGTAAGTTAAATGTGGTAGAGTAGCATTACCAGAGTCTAGACAGAATTTTTGGCACAAAGAGATGCAAGCAAATTCGCCTTCTCCATTGCCGTATGAGCCAGGGATCCGTCAGGTTTTACCAGCGGTGGGAGTGAGGGCCGACAGAAGTTCGTCTCGACCATTTTGCCAAGGGACCAAAAAGCTCTGCTGCCAGATGGTTGAGCAAAGAGCTTTGCGCCAATGTGTGTAATTCGGTCAAGACGAGCCTTCTTTAATGTCTTTTTGTAGGCCTTGGTGGCTAAGTTAAAGGCTCTCTTCTTGGATTTTACATCCGGACCTTTGCGGTCTCGAGCATCAACGCAAGCAAGGTAAGCCGAATGCTTACGCTTTTCAACAATGGTGCATTCGGCTTTAAACCATGGGCGAGCTACCCAGTGTGGATGTTGTATCTGTCCGGATCAGTTGTCAGCAGAAGTTTCAGATAATTTGCTATGTGGCTGTCCACGTCGGGTACCCTCGTCGCTTGGTCAACCAACTGGGAGAGTCCAAGTGACACCGCAAACTTCCACGCTTCTCTCCCAGCATGGTCCGTCTTATAGTATGGGAACAACCAATCTTCATGATGGGCGTTAAGTCCCCCAGAAAGACAAACTGCACGGTGCGCGCGGAAATCAATTCAATTCGATTCGACAAATTCGATTCAAACAATCGAGTTGTCTTCTGGTCACTTGTGTGCGATCGGTAGACACAGGAATACAGGATCTTTTCGATTCCGGTATCCACGATAACCCAGATAGTAGAGAATGTGGGGTCTTCAAGGTGGCGGAAACGCTGGAAACAGAGGTCATTTCGCACGTACAAACAGACTCCGGCCCGCGAGCTGAAATTATGCTCCAACGTGTAGCCAGGATAGTCCAGGTACGCAGCGCTTAATGGACATTGAATTTGCGTCTTCATCAAAAAGAGCATGTGTGGCTGCGCAGTCTCGAGGTGGAAGTGGACTGATGAAAGATTTGTGTGCAAATCTCGGATATTTGTGAGATGCACTTCTAATAAGGGGGAGTGCAGCCGCTTAAAAACATTACTCTTTATGTGTAAAGCCATGATTGTTTTTTAAGATAAGAGTAAATAAGATGGAAAATGGCAGTTGAATGAGATGTTGCACGAGCCTGGCGGTGATATTGATGTTGATTATGTCTTAAAGGGCTTAGTCTGGAGACTGCGGGGACGCCCGAACACTCTCAAGAATCGCCATCGGGTCCCGTCCTCTGGTCGCCAACCAGCACGATAAAGCCACCCTGGGATTTTTCACAGATGGCGGGGCAGCCTTTCATGGGCGGCTAGCCCACTAGTTGAGCCCCCAACTGTTTGCAGTCGGCCAGCGGCAAGCCGTGCTTCGGATCCCGCTACCCTCCGCGACTAAGCTCTCGACACCACAAACAACGATCCACCACCAACACGGCTACTGTACAACATAACTATTCAGACCCATTCCCCATACGGCTTCATCAGCTCCCACATGCTGGAACGCGCTGTTAGGCGCTTGGCGGCACGACTTCTGCTGATGGGTGGTAACTCTGGCGTTGGCTAATGTTGAAGCCTACCACCGTGATTACCATGGTGTTCGGTAGTTTTTCCGTTAATCGCCTTTTACAACACCCACGGGAAGATATGGGGTAGTCATATTCTACTTGCCGCAGCCACACATCATCACGAAATCATTATCGCTTTGATCTTCCATAAGTATTCTCTGAACTACATTTGGTTTAGATGATGATCCAATAGTGTTTTCAAAACCCACGTTTGTAAATTTTCTATAAAACGATGATCTACGGGTATGCATAATGGGGTTGAATAGGTTCTGTAAATTTATATTTATTATAATTTATACGTATGATCGAAAAGATTTTATACTCTTAACAACATATTAATAAATAATCTTTAATCATATAGATAAGTTTAAAAATCGGGAATTAATATTTATTAAAACGTGCTAATTGCTACTATGTAATAATATTTAAGTAATTTGAAGTAATTTTCTAGATAACATTGTTTTTCAAAGCGCTCGGTGTACTATTTACTCTACTGCGGGAACACGTCATTAAACGCGAAGCCAACTGCAAAGTCAACTTAAACGCCGAAATCGACAATAAATCGGGCGTAAAACATAAGCCGTTTAAACTTAACAAATCATAATCAAAACAAAACTAAATTTCATAAGACTAAACTAAATATTATTGGTAATTTTTTTCCTAATAAAATACTAAGCAAACCGTTATTATTTTATTAATTAAAATGTTTATGCTTAATAACATTAATATATGGTTTCATTGAATGTTAAACATTCTAAACAGACTATATAAATATTCAGACATGTAAAGCAACATTACTAAAATCTTACCTTTGTAGAAAAGTACGTAAACAAAATATACTAACACGCTATGTTCATTATATTTTACGTAAAGCAAATTTACTAAACTATCTATTAACCTGTATTTACGGTTGGCAAAAAGTACTGAAGAGACATGAATGACTTAAACTAAAGTACTTTATGGTTCTTATCACGGTGAAAATGGGTATTGTCAGTGATGAAAAATACTGAACTGACAACGACTCTCAATTAATCAAAACTTTCATTATGTTAGTAATTGTCAAAAAAACAAAATTATAAAATATATCTTACTTTTGCACGACTTAAGCGCCAAAAAATTGCTTATATCGTAACAAATCTTAGACTAATCGATGCAGAAAAAAAATCCTATCCAACGATATATAAAACTCATTTTAGCCAAAATGGCGCTTAAGTATTATTGGCTTTCCAGTGACGATATTGTTTAAATAGGACTGGAAGCTTTAAGCTTTATTATCGCTACGAATAAAATTAAAGAATTAATAAATAATAAATATGTTAGGACATTATTACACACGTTGCCATCTAGTTCCGCAGTAAGCTATGAAGGAAGCTTGTGTTACGAATATTAGATAGTTGATATACTACATATATAAGTTTAAATACATACATAATATTATAAATCGATTCATAAAATTCACTTTAACTCATCAAAATAGTTTTAACCCATAAAGAAAAGCTTGAACAAAAGCTATCAAAAGCTCTCGAATATCAAGCAAAGTTTCAAACAAAACTACGTGCAATAGAACACAATGGAAGTGCTAACAGGACACCGTTTAATGTAATTAGATAGAGATAAATCTCGTCCAAGAGTTGTTTCCCTTTATCTGGACCCTTTCGAGCGCGTTGATTTATGTTCATTTATTTGGTATTGTGATCTTTCCTCCCAGCTTTGAGATTAGTTAGATTTTAGTAATTATATTCATAATTCAAAATTTTGGTAATTAATTTAGATTTTAAAATCTTTGATTTGGAACTAATGTACGACACAGTTCTTAACTACTATAGCAATTATCGTACATAATTTCTATATTGTAAAAGAATCCATCATTTATTATCTTTACTAATATTATAAAGCTGAAGAGTTTGTTTGTTTGGTTGAATACGCTAATCTTAGGAACGACCGGTCCGAGTTGAAAAGTCCGTTTATCGAGGAAGGCTATATTATATCACGCTACGACCAATAGGAGCGGAGCATCAATGAAAAATGTTGCAAAAACGGGAGTTATTTGGTTTCCAGCTTTTAGAACGCGCGCGTAGCCGCGGGAAAGGCTAGTTATAATATAATTGTTAGATGTATTTGGTAGCCAACTGCCCCTGAGACATTGTAGTGCACTTGTAGACACTCAAGATGAGTGTAGTGTGCACTTTATGCCTGTCAATATCATATTCTGATGGGACGAACGTTGTACACGACCAGTGAGAGATTAGACGAAGAAGAAAGGCTTTACGCGTTCTCTGAACAACAACATATGAACACCGTTAATTTTGCAACTCTAGGCTTTTGCTGAAGCTTTCAAGCTTTCAATGACTAAAATTGGCACGGCCCTGAACCCGAACCCAAAAATCTCCGCATCCGCACTATCCTACTATGCTAGCCACTAGACCACCGAGACAATTAGGCTCTGTTATTATAATGGTGATACAAATGATCTAACAATCAGCATTCGCTTTGCTTCGTTCGGGTTTTATTGGGTCGTCTACTGCTCGTACGGTGCGACATTCACTTAATTCAGTATATGCTTTTAGTCAAAATCGTATAATAAGATTATAAAAATAAAAAAAAATGTTTTGAAAACTATTTGCTAAATCTATGCTTAAGGAAAGAGTTTTCGAGAAGAAGAGAAGAAAAATTTCAAAATTAAATTTTTAGATCCTTAATACTCTCATAATATTTGACATTATAAATGAAACTATCGTTTCGAAAAGATAGTTTCATTTATAATTCCTAGAACCTTCTTAAGTAAATATAATTAAATATAAATATGCTTCTCTGCTTTTAATTTAACAAAAACAAAATAAAAAGCTCCTTTAATCTAACATCACAGAAATAAGCTCTACGTTTAGATTTTCTTTAATAAAATGTCTTTTGAGTTATATCCCTTTGTTTGTTCCGAGAGGGTTGACTTGAGGTTTTCATTTGAATTCTAAGTAATTCTCGAATAGAAATAGTTTTGTGTTAATTCGCTTGCGGTAAAGCGAGCGCATCTCGTCTTTGTTCACTTTTCAAGACCTTGTTTGAATAAATTTATGACACGTGTGTGTCGGACGTTGCAGGATCTAGCCGAAATACCATTATAAAAATTACCAGAAAATAACCTTAGGTTTTTCTCCTAATTCTTTTCCACTTGCACAATCTAAATTAATTAAGCGTAAGAATATATAAAGTAGTTTATTATAAAAATACAGTGCACAGTTTTCAAGCAGATAAAAAGAGAATAGGAATATAAAGAAAAAAGATTTTGAGACATCTCAAACCCCTCAGGACCGTCCCTAGGTACGTTTTAACTTAAAAAAAGTTAAAGATTTTATAAAAATAAGATATTTTCGGAGGATACTGGAGCTATCATCATACCAAATTTCATCAAAATCAGACTAAAGATGTCTATAGATATAGGAATCTAACAAGTAAAGATTCTGTATTTCAACAAGATTTTCCAAAAGCATTCATTTCATGTATAAATTCGACTCAAATACAATTTTTTATTAGATTAGATCAAAGATTATATAGATTATACTTTTCATCCAATAACTTTAATGAGCGATCCAAGTGACTGATATTAAACTTATTATACACCTATATGGTAATAAATATTTCGGCAATATCTGCTTATTTTACTGCAGCTATTTAGATTTGCAGGAGGAGGATTAACACGAGTTCGTGCGTCAATACAATTTTTCTTTACTTTATTTTTATTCTCATATTCACAATAGGCCCATAAATTGATCGCAAACAGAAGATATAACTTTAAGTGCTCTCCAAGGGACGGGAGTGTAAAAATTTGTAAGTTTTTCTTATAAAATTCATGCAATATATGCTACTGTAAAATCATCATCATCATCAGCCATTTTTAACGCCCCACTACTGAGCACGGGCCTCTCTCTGTACGATCATGCCATAGTCCAACGCGAACGACTTCACATATCTTTCGAAAACTTGCAAGGTTTTCTCAGACATGCAGGTTTCCTCACGATGTTTACCTTTACCGTAAGACAAGTGGTAACCATGATAGAATTGATTCGCACATTAAAATAATCAGAGGTGCGAGATCCGGATTTGAACCCGCATCACCCGGTTATCCAAGCGAACGCGTTACCGCTGGGCTAAAGCGATGAAAATGGCCAAAAAAGGCTTTTTCTATTCAGAAAATTATAAGAAGGCTTTCCTCCTTAGTTTAATCTTTTCATTGATCTGTGTTTTGTTCGAGTTTCATGACAAATATTTGCGAGAGACGTGAGCTATGCGTGAGTTCGTGGTTTGTGACAGAAAGGGGAATTTGTGAGTGTCGATAGATTGTAATATAGGAGTACGAACCTTCAACATTTTTGGCTTTATTTTCCTATCAATTTTGGCATGCTTACACAAAAAAGTAAACAATGTCGCATTTGATCTAACATAAAGGGGCAATTTATAGTGGAAAGTGACGATAGATTATATGCTTAGGCATTTAAGAAAATAACTTCTTTCAATATAATACTTTCTATCAATAGACGAATTCTAACATTTTTCCAAAGTAAAGTGTCTTATCAAAAAATTAAAGTATTTAAACATGTTTACAATAAATATGTTTTTAGGCAACTAATGGTGTCGGACGAAATTGGTTCGGAGACCGATCTCTCCTTAAGACATACAAGTGTGATCTGTGTTTCTTTTGCCTTTAAACTCCTATATCTTAATACATAATACCTACATAAGACAATAATAAGCTTTCCGTTAAGAGATCAGGCGCGAGACCATTGCTACACATGTTCCGAGCCACAGGGCTGTAATGCCGCCAACATCTAACAAGTAAGCATTTTTGGGTGATTTTTTTAAACAAATTTTAATCAACTATTCTCCTTAACTCCTTTAAGTCACTAGATCATCGTTCACAGCTTCCTTTTTTATTTTAAATAATATAGCCAGCGCGCAACGATCGAATCAATAAAAAGCATATTATTATCCTTTTTATTACATATTTGCATGCATGAGACGACCCTCGTTGGCTTTGTATCGAAGTGTATAATATGAATAAAAAATAATAAGATTTTGATATGGTGTGCCATTATGAGGTAATGTGACCTTTTTATCAACAATACAAATGGTATGCTCGAAAATGGTACTTCTCCAATATCGTCCATTAATTAAGGATTTTTAGAATCGGTTCCTTAGTTTTAGATATCTCTAATATAGAAACACATGTTTTTTATTAAAGGTTTATTAAAATTTGGTCTAAAGACCAAATATCAAAGAGGAACTTAATTTCGGTGAAAGTTTTTGTGAATTTCTAAATTTAATCAAGAACCCAAAGGTTGGTCTCATGTAGATTTCAAGAAAAAATGTACAACTAAGGGTATATTATTACTTTCAAAGTAATTTTAAAGTTGATACCTTTCAGGTTAAAAAGTTATAATTACAAATTTTAAGTAGTGTTAGTAGTTAAATTTTGGCTATAATCGAAAATTTAAGGGAGAAACATATACGAAGAGAATTTTATATATACATATGAATTAGTCGATTTTGCACAATAATTATCGATACAGAGTACGAATTTATATTTTTTGTATTTTTGCCTGTTTGTCTCTCTGTGATCACATCATGTAACAATATATATTCAGTAGGATAGCTGGTTAGTGTATAATAATATATAATATACACAATATTACATCTCTGCAAAATCAATATTAATCTTATACTTATATACTTCATAATACTTCGGGGATGAAATACGAGCGAGGGTGAATCTCTAGTCCATTCAATATTTAAAAACATAAAATCCAAAAACAAGTGTTTTCAAAATAGACATTTAAAAAAAAATATTTTCAAGTTTTCTTGTAGAAAACATAATAATGGTCGTCAATAGATACTAAACGAAAGAAAAAGATAGGAAAGGTACACTCTTTACCTATTTTTATGTATGTAGATTTTGTATTCGAAATGTACCTATTAAATTATTGAAAATATCTGTCATTTTGCTTTATTTTAACGTTTCTATATAAAAGTTTTAATTGCGCGAAAAATTAAAAGTTTAAAAAATTCAATCTTTGAACCTCGAAAACATTAATTGGTCAAGTAACTTTGTTGATTTCTCATGAGGACTGACAAGTGCATTTCAAATATGAATTCGCTATTTTTATACTTTTGTTTATTTAATGGTATATAATATTGCTTTGAATAAAGAAAATTTTATAAGTGAAGTTTTGATTTTTTTGATATACCGGGTGTAATATTTAAATCGGTCAGTATGGGGAAGTCTGAAACTATAACATATACTAAGATCTGTTCTTAGGTACTATGTCATTGATTTTTGTAACACGAAAAACTGCATTCATACATTTAAAAAAAAACTTGTACTCAGCTCGGGAATCGAACCCGGAAGTTTGGAAAACTAAAATTAACACTATTTCTATTTAGATATCGATTGTGTAGGTCTTAAGATGTAAATGTTACTATGAATGATGTCTAAAATTTATTGTATTTGTTTCAAGCGGAATTTCAACCCTTAAAATATGAAATCTCTATGATGTTTGATTCTCCCTTTTCTACTAACTATAAAATTTAAATCAACATTTTGAAAATATAACATAAGGTGATGGCACAAGTTGAATTTATAAAAGGACTTTGATTACAGAAAAGATTTGAACCCGCCACGCTCCAGTTATAGATAGTAACTATTTTTGTATGTCGGTCGAAAATTCAAAACATGCGTACATTCATCTCAAACATGGCGCAGTGACTGTGAATGCGCAACGAGCGTGATCATTAACGTACGTGTACATCGAACTACGTTTTTAATTTCAATTTTTGCAATTTTATATAATAAAAAACAAAAAAATTAAAAATAGAAATTATTTTTTACGTCCATATTGAAAATGATTTTAGTATAACGTTACAATATTATTTGTCGCAGTGTTGAAATTCTATTCAACTGAAACTAACTCGAAACAATGGAAGCGCTGTCTTAGGTGTGCTATCTTCAGGAATTATTTCTTCTAAAATAGCGACAAACATTTTTTTAATTATTTTAAGGGTTCTGCACGTTAAAAATAAAAAGAAGCTGTTAAAGGTTCACTTTGATGTTCTTCCGTATGTCTGTTTTCAAGAGTTTTTTTTCAAGAAAATGTGTTAAATTATGTACGTCAAATACTCAGCTCCCCCGAAATTGTAAAAAACTCAAAATCAAATTAAATCAGCGCTATCAAAAGATATTTATGTATATGATTATGAGATTATACAGGTTTTCTATAATCTATAAATATTATAAATAAAATTCTAGCTTGGCAATCGTATCTCTACGAATAAAGAACTGGGAAGGCAATCAAAACTGGTATGATACTTTCAGTTGATCTAGGATAGACCCACCTTATCGTGATGGGTCAGTAGCGTTCGGCAGCGAGCCAGCGCGAAGCTAAGGAACGCGCAAGGGTACTTCTCTGAGTAGCAGAGTGGACTGTAGAGCAACTCTCTCGCAAGCTATCGATCTTGCGACGCCTCATTAAGACTGGTGAGGTTCATTGGGTTTTAATGGGTAGTACTGGCTTATTTTAAGCTGGTGGGTCCCACACCTGGTGGTATGTGTCAATGCATTCCCCAATGTTAAAAATAAGGATCATGGAAGACAAGAAGCAACGTTTTATAACTAAATCACTCGGAATACGTATACGTTTCTAGTTACATCATAAAAAAAACAGTGTGAGTCAGGGTCGCATTTGTGATATTTTTTCATATATTATGTGTCATAGAGATTCATAATGTATATATTAAAAATCTACATATAATATAAGTATACATTTATGTCAGATAATTTTAATATATATAGTAAACGTTGATGATATCATAAAAAGCAATAACACCGAAATGTCGTCGACTGTACCAAGGGAAGATCAAAGTATTTCACGTTTATAAAACCGACTACGCCGTCTAATTAGATTCGTTTCGTATAATGATGAACTTTACGTTTATTTATACTGAGGTGTAAAGAAAAGTAAATTAAGTTTGGATGATAACTAAGTGTGTTACTGTGATAATTTTAATACAAGTTTAAACAATCAGAGGCTATTAAAATATACCACTAAAAGTTTTAACTGCGTTTTATCTTTTTGTGCTTTCATTTTGAATGTTTTGTTCTTGAAAAGTGAGAAACGACGTGGAAACTATAACAGCTGTAGTTTCTAATTATTCTTGTGACCTTGGATCAATCATGCTAATTTACGAATACGATTCAATGGAATTTTACTTGGCTTCGTCTGAGTGTGATATACTCGTAAATTATATACTTTGTTAGTATAGTAATTTTTGAAATCGACACCAACAATTTATACTACGCTAACTCGAGTTTTAGGTAAAATCGTTTTTTTATGCCAAATTGCTTAGAATATGGTTTTTTATATGTAATAAAAAAATCGTGAAGAAATACACAAAAATAACGAAGTTACAAATTTGATACAACGCTAAGTAAAGGTACTTTTCGAAATTACTCGTTTTAAATTACGCTAACTATTATTAGCGGAGTGTACACGGGAAAAAGACAAACCGCTTATTTTTAAAACCTTTATCAGTAAATCATAATCGATAACGTCATTATTACAAGTTTATTTAAAATATTGTTAGTTTTATGTTGTTATTATAAAATTTTCACGAAATCGATCTAAATATTAAGTGGAATTAGCCAAAAAGGAGAAATATTAATTAAGGAGTTTTGATAAAAATGGTGAGATGCCGCTTTATACTGTCGAGAGAGATAAATTTAATGTATTATTAAACATTATAGTGTAGGTTAAAGTATATAATTACGTTCTATACTACAATACACTACGTTTTTTTGAAAATTTGAGCCACATAGCTTAAAGTCCGTGTAAAACTACGCTAACATTTAGTTAGCGTAGTTTAGGGCGTTCGTGTATACTTGTTCGTTTGTAAAATGCACTACTTAGCGACTTTACTATTGTAAATACTTTGTTATAAGGTATTTTAATTAATTTATTGATATTACCTTGACAATATTCTAAATGTAGATATTGTTTATAAAATTAATTTTATAGTTTCAATATATTATACCTATGGTTATAGAATCATTACCTGTAAACGTAGTCCTGAATTCGTAGCTTTGTATGACCACGTCATGTTAGCTGAGCCTAATTAAGTTCTGCAAGCCGAGATATAGTCAATAACGAAAACGATTTACTATTATAAGATATATATTTGAATCACTTGGGGGCTCCCAATACTCCACTTAACATTTAATTCACCAAATGTATTGAATTAAATCCAAAAACCTTCTCCATTGACATTAACTCCACCAAGTGTCGAACTTCAACGTTCTATGATAGTGACTATTCTGCAGTATCGAAAAATAATAAACGTAGATCTAAAAAAGGGACTGATGTGGGTCTCAAATGTTTTAAACTTGAAGATGAGTGCATAGGTAGAAAGAGAAACCGTTTGTGTTACAAACAAAGCGTTGGAGTATACTACATCAAAGTGAAAAACTAAAGTAGCAAGAATAAATAAAGTCAGTTGTAATACTTTCTTAGGTTTACGCGAATATTTGACATTATAAATAAAACTATCTTTTCGGATTTGGTCGCGGATTTATTTTGATTTTTGGTTCCCGACGTTTCGAATGCTTTACAGCAATTATGGTTACGGGATAGACTAAGGTATTTGACGTCTCAGGGGGTTATATACTTGTTATTGTGGGTAGGGCCTGTCTGTAATACATCTAGGCCTACAGATGAATTAAAAGAAAACTTCACTAAACATTAAACAGAAAAGGAAATTTTCCGTAAGTTAAAAAAGAATGTAAACAGCAAGTTGTCTCTAGTAACAAAGTAGCTTGTATTGTAATTAATTTTCAGAGAGTTTTAAGCTCACCACATGGTAATAAAAGCGTGAAGGATAAAATCATCTATACTAATATTATAAAGAAGTAAAGTTTGTTTATTTGTTAAATTGTAAGGGGTAATCTCGGGATCTACTGAACCGATTTTAAAAATTCTTTCACCAATAGAAAGCCACATTATTGCTGAGTGTCATAGGTTATATAAAAAACCGAAAAATAAAAATTTTTTTTACGTGGTAGTCCGTTTTGCAAAGTGAATCGGAGAAAAAACGGCCAAATGAAAGTGTTTCTTACGAACGCTGCCTTAACTATGAAAGATATATTTTTGAGTTCTAGAGAAAAGATGTGGAGCTTAACACTCTGTACTAAAAAAAGATTATTAACATTATGCTCAACGAAGTGGGCACGGGTCAGCTAGTATGGAATAAAGTTAAAAAATTGAAGTTTCTCCTGATAATTTGTCGGGTATATAAAGTGTCGGGAATACAAGTATAGTTAATAGCTTAAGTGATAACGTAAGCAATCATATATATAATCAGCAATATAGTGTTTTATAAGAAATCTACTAGATTATGCCACTTGAAACTCTTTCCCGAAAAAACATACAAAACGTTAAAATTTTTATTAATGTTGTAAAATTTAAGATTTAAAATATTATTGTGATAAAAATATTAACTTATTTACTACTTAACATGATAAGAAGCACTTAAGTGATGATGTAGTTTGAATGTTCATAAGTACCTAATGATTACAACCTAGGTATTAGGTACTATTTAAATTATGTAATTTATATTAACAATTAGAAGTTTGTGTTTTTATTAAGAATACAATATTATGTGTAATCTAGATTTAAATATAAATATCAAAGGCGTACTGTGATTGATATGACCTTTTATCGTTAATAGGTACTACCTACTACACGAAATTTTAATAAATAATCGATTGCTATACTATTTTTGTTTAATGATATATTTATACTTACAAAAATAATATTATCCACAGAATTTTATCAAAAAATATAAAAAATAAACATGTATTATAGCTCAATGGAAAGTTAAATGATACGCTAACTTATTGCACAGGTCGATGTATAGTCCGCTATGTATGATTTGACGGCTTTTAATCCGATATCCGCGAGTGGCGCATGTACCGGTTAAATAAAGCTAACTTTAATAACTTGTTATTTAGCATAAGAATTTATAATAATATATCTTGTGATTATATATAAAACCCTAAGGTTATAATAAATGCATAACATATTTCAAAATTATTATTGCAACACAAAAAATATAATACTTTTTTAACACTATGATGTCCCGTAATAAACTACGCTAACATTAGTTAGATGTGTATAATATGTTAAATCTTAGTAAGGAATTACGTGCACACACGGCTAACTCGCGCTAAATCAAAAAATATAAATAATTTAGAAAAAGTTTATATGGGATATTATAATAAATAAATTAACTATTATGGATACCAAATTTCAAAAAAGTATCTTAATTAATATAAAAGTTATCACGTTTTTCCCTTTATATGCCTCTACTGTAAAGTTCACTTTTATGAGTTAGCTTAGTATAAATTGCTGGTGTCGAAATTTTTGTCTGTCTAAGAACACAGTTGATTTTGATGACATTTGGTATGATGGTTGTTAGATTTGCAGGCCAATCTATACTTTTTACTGCGGAAAAATATCCATTCTCTGAGAAAAATTAATACTATCCGTTAAAAGCATACGCCAAGCACGACCAGGGTGTATCACTTGTCTTAAATAATTGAGAACTTCGATTACAGGTAATATCGTAGGCGCGAGTTAGTCGGTAATAATTTTCAGCTCCAGTAGTTAGAAGCTTTCAATCCGACGTGATCAATCATAGGAAATTGGAAAGTAATTAAACAAGTTTCGGTCGCATTACCGTCGCGTCTGATCGTCTGTCGCTGTGTAGATTACCGCTGGATTCGTTTGAACAATCATTGCGGAATGTTAATGGAGTTTTGAAAGAAATATAGCTATTTCACATTGATTTAATGTTTTGATATAATAATACTATAATTATTATGATTTACATTATGTAGATAGATACATACAAACATACACATGTTTGTATGTATCTATTCATCATCAATGAGTGAATAAATTATCTTGTATTTAGATATCAATCTTGAAATAAAAATAATAATTTCATAGTCCTCGAACCTAAACGTGGTGGACTGTAACCCGATCCACCTCGTATTGAAGATAGGCTTGTGCCAGTTGGACGTTAAAAAGGACTGAATATTAATTATAACTAGTACAAATTTTGTTCAGTTCATTATATTCTTTCTACTCTGACAAATCCGATGCACAAAACTTTGACCCGTCGAGCGAGGGATTAGGCGTAAACCTGACAGCTTTCCATGTTTTCTAAGGTATAGGAAAATAACAACGCCAAACTTTCATCTGTGGGCTTATGCTAAGATTTTTTTAAATAAATTATTATAGTTTTAAGGAAGAATCGAACCCAGGAATTTTGTATTTTGAGTTTAATATGCTGACAAGGCAGTTGGACTCGAAAAATATTCAATTAAATTATAGTACTAAGTATAAGACGTCTGTGTCTGATGTTCAACAGATTAAAACTATTTTGAATTTAAAATGCACTCAATCTAAGCTAAGAAGAAATATTCGTAAAGATCAAAGAAATGGTAATCATATTTTCTTTTAAATAATGAATCTGGAACTGTTTATAAAGCGGCTGAAATAAATGCAGAACATATTTCCACAAACGGCCGATAAAACATAGAACTCGTACTTTTAACATTCACTTAGCATTTCTCATAATGCTTTGTTGAAACAAAGAACGTAATGAATTCTCACTGCAACATCAATTCTGTAGGAGAGCTTATTTATAATAAACACAGTGAATTAAAATAGTTAAAGGAAACTGATTCTAAAATAAAGAAAATAAAAAGTTAATTAGAAGCAAAGGACAAGAAAAGTGTGTTTTTATTATCATACCTTGGGTTCTGTAACATGACACATTTAAATATTTAAAATAGGTTGTAATTAAAAAAATGCATGGACGGCTGCATCGTATGCATTGACTTCGAATTTGATTATTCATAACTCTACGTATTATTGTTAATTTCAACTTTATAATTCAACAGGTTCTTGAAAAAGAAGGTCTTGTTATACAATGTAAAGACGGACAATAGCGTTCAGCAATACTAAAAATAAAAATATTTTTTTAAATATATATTATACTTTAAAGTTGCACAGCTAAAAAACTTTCTTCGTATATATACACATTAACTTTATATATTTCTATACACACTATATAAACACTATACAGTAGCTAAGTATTTATTTATATAACTGTTATTCAGTTTTCACTATATTATCTACTAAAACCCATCAAAACTCTAATTCATCTACAATAAGAATGTATTTTTATCTTTGCCTCGTGTTTTGTTTAGATTAGTTTTGCGCAATAATAAGTATAGTCCATATCTAGTTAAATCACACTACAATTATTGTTATTACCAAAAAACCTGTAAGTATGTATGCTCGTTACGATCGATTGTAGTAAATGGTTGCAGATAGAGTAAGTAACTCACTAGTGAAATTAAAAATGAAGTGATTCAATTGCCATAATATATTATAATTGTAATCAGTGTTAAAATATTAATATTCAGTTATTTAAAACAACATCGACTATACGTAAATGCAAATGATTGTAATTCGTAATTTTCCAGTATAATATGTACATATTTTAACGATTTTCAGTAATAATTAGTTAGAATTTTTTTCTTGAAATAGTTAAAAAGATATATTTACTTCGTTAGCGGTTTTATATCTTGATAATTTCCTTTTTTAATGCAAAATTAACGATTTTTATATACGGAGAGGCATTCCGCAAAGAGATCCACAGCTCTACTGTGATGGTACGGTGTGATCGTCTAAGCTTGTTAATTTGTGATTAAATATATTTGAGGAAAATTCTTAAAAATAATACTTCAGGATAAAAGACACTTTGGTACCTGGCATGTTATCTATAATTACGCGGATTCCCAAGGTAAACGGAGACGCATCGCTCACCCGGGCAGTACAATACGTTGGGTGGACTATACAGGCTATCATCCCATTCCACCTGTCTACGCGAGGCTCATTGTATTGTATGAGCCCTACCTCAATAAAACTATGGAATAGCGTTACTTCAACACTCGGAAGTCCGAATAGGACTAATTAGAATTATAAGCTAACGGACAGGTTAGAATGCATGATTAGCTGGTGTATGTATTTGCCTTCTTTGGGCCATCGTAACCGACCGATTTCCCTCTAGCACGGGGAACCCTACGCCCAGCACAGGGGCCTTTAATCATTGTTATTGGGGCACAGTCAACTCCCTTTTATCGCTGAGAAGCGCATTATTGCCTTGTCTCGAAAGACAGGCTATTTGTGAGCCGTAGCTCGCCCCATAACCATGGTTTATGATTATGTATATTTATTATTAGTTATATGATTTGGCCAAACCGAGGTCGGGAGTTGATCTGTAAGACATGGCGTGTATTGGTGTGCCGGGATATCGCCGCCGGAACGCCACGCTGGAACCGTGTACTGTTCTTGACTATTTCAGTCAATATGTCAATATATTTTAAGAGCCCAATCAACCTTAGTGTCCTTCATTCCGCAATATCATTGTCACCCTATTTTTGCTCTGCCTAGTCTCCTTTTCCACACAATTATCATGGTCACCCTAGCATTATATAAATTCCTAACAAACAAACAAAACAAAAGGCTCGGGTTCCTACCTGTCTGTCGTCTCTCTCGTTGCACTCGTAGGCTCTCGGAGTCTCTGCTAATTTACTAGATATTTACATTAGCGTAGCTAATGTTCTCAGACCTTAGTACTTCACTTAGTAACTAAATGCAATCGGTCTATTTTGCAAAGCCAAATAAAATCAAGTCATCATAGATTGCACAGTATTAGGCCTTTTTATGCTCTTAAATTCAGCTCTGAAGTAGTCTCATAGTTCTATTGAACTTAGCTAATTTAATTTATATTATGATAAGTGATTGATCGGCTTAGATCAATGTAATAAAAGGTAACTGCCAAAGTTTCGGAATAAACTTATTAAACACAATCAACATCTCGTAGCCAGCGGGATTCGAACCCACATAACAAAATATAACGTAGTCTCATAGTTTTATCGAACCTAACTAATTTAATTTATTATAAAAGGTGATGAGATGAATGAAGAGTAATTGTCGAGGTTTCAGAATAAACTCATTAAACACAAATCAACAATCTCGTAGCCAGTAGGATTCGAACCCACATAACAGGTATATAATATATATGTATATCTACAGCTATCTAAACCTAACTTTCTGGAATGCGAATCGTGATTCTATCTAGGTAATATGAGGGAATTTATTATTGGAGATGGCTCGATTTAGTTCAACACATGTGCTGTATTAATAATGACCGGTTTGGATTGATTAATAAAAATAGAATAGGTTCGAATTTCGAGTGAATCCTCCATTATTAAACACCCTGAGGAGTACTAAAATTATATTAATAAAATAAAGATTATGGTTCAAAAATCTGTTTATTCTCAAAATTACTATCTATTCTTTACTCAAAACAACTTGAGTGATATCAAAAGAAACTGTTAGATTATTTAGATCGCACTTTAAAATATAAGATTATATCTCAAAGCACGAACGAATATTTCACGTTCCTAAAGCCATACTAAGCAAGGGAAAAACGGCATATTCAAACGAAAAAACCCTTGGGCTATTTAAATCTAAGTACATCTTAACATTTAAAATACACACATGCTTCACTAAATATTAATGTTTAGGTAATTATATACAAGTTAACATTGCTGTCGAAGGAGAAGACACACACATCTTAATGTTACGATAAATTTGATTACATATATTTACATAGTGTTGTGCTAGATTCACAGATGGTTAATTTATCTATTTCATTCTTTAAAGTGATTTACTTCAGACCTTGATCGGGGCAATCTGCCGTTGGACTCGACTATTGGCGATTTACTTTATCCCTTACTTCAATCTAGCCTCGCCAAACTAGTCTACATGATATTAAAAGTAAATACGCGATATAAACCACAAATAAGGACATAATTCCCCAATCTCAGATAGGCAATACTCGACTCCCGTCTCTCCTCATAAGCTCGCTCAATATCTCCAGTCCGGTCTCTGGATTCATGTTTGTTAGTCTCTAAAGGTTAAGCCTCTCAATTTAATTATATAAATTGCAATATATCTGTGAATCTATAACAATCTATTAAATTACAAATGGATTGGAGTACATTACCGAAATACTGCGTCACCTCGTCCGTCGCACTTTATTACGCTTACTTTTCTTAATTAATTTATTTATTTCTACTCTCGATTTATTTTAATTAAACTTTATAATTCTAAGACTACACTCGTTAGCTTCCCGCACAACAACCTCGGACTCCCGAACTGCTCTCCCTCTGGTTGATCCCACCTCGCTGTCCGATCGCCGGGATATACACGCTACCCCTTCCCATAGCCTTCCCCTTCCAATCTGTAAAAATAGTTTTACGCAAAATCAACTGTACAATCATTCACATTGGTTAAATTTCTCCTTTTGTTGCATCTTGTCAAACATCTGGCATCGGGTCCGTTCGCTTCCCACGTTCGCGAATGCCACAAAAACTCAATTTATGACGCGTTTCCTAAGCTAACCTCTTATCGGACCTTGTCCACTTGTATTTAGCCTGAATTCTATAGTTTATTACTTTTAAAGTGTTGCCGGGGTTTTTTTTTGTATTCTTTGTTTTACTTCGACTTAATGGTTCCACATCTGCAGTGGAGTCGTTTTCTTGTCTAGTTGGGCAAATTTATGCGTTCCAATGTTTATTTTACGAATTTCTTTAGTTGTAAAAGTTACATTATGCTTGGAATTTATTTAAGTGTTCATCGAAAGCGAAACGAAAAAAAATGAATTATAGGCCATATGCGGACCATCTCACACTCCCCCAAATAGATTTTTTAATAGACCTAGTCTTCCTAATGTCTCAGCATTTGCACTAGTCGTTTGAAAATCTATTTCTCCCCTGTATTCGCTCACTAGTCGCTAGTAGAAACCTATTATTTACGTGCTTTTATAATAACGAAACAGATGGATAGCATTATAATTTCCTTTTGTCTTATTAGTACGAACGTCAATCAAGGTGTATACGTTATTATATGGGACTGCTCCTATTATGTAGGGCCCCTCATATAGACGCATGAATTTCTTTGTTAACTTTTTGTCGGCATCTGACTTCGCAAAGACCTTAAGTTTCACTAAGTCTCCTATTTCGAAATGAACTAGTTTATGCGTTTTATTATAGTAGGACTCTCTACTTTCTGCCGCTTTAACTATGTTTTGCCGCACATGCTGCCTAATTTGTTCTAGCATTTCCCGCCGTAATTCGTTTTCCTTCACTACGCCCTTGTCAAAATCAGTCGATAATAGAGTCCGTTTTCCCCATACCACCTCGTTTGGTGTATAGCCTGTCGTAGTGTGCACTACCTGATTGTAACAATCTTCTATACTAGGTAATAATTCTACCCAAGATTGATGAGCCTTCTCGCAATATGTTCTAAACAACCTTCCTAATTCTTTATTAACTCTCTCTGTCGAGTTTGGTCGCGGGTTCCTGACAGATGTGTGCGTTAGTTCCGCACCTAACTGGCGAACGCCCGTCTCGAAAATCTTCGAGGTGAAATTCGCGCCTCTATCTGAACATAATGTCCTAATTTCGACTTGTTTATGAAACTTTTTCACACATGTTAAAGTAGCTTTTCCACTCGCCGCACGTAGTGGGTATAGCCTGATTAGTTTGCTATAAACGTCCTGCATTACGAATATGTATTTGTATCCGAAACGACCCGCTGGCAAAGGTCCATAAATATCGCAAAAGACGCGTTCTCCTATCTCTTTCGCTATCACAGTCTTAATCGGCCCTGTGTGTGCTTCTAACGCGTGTTTTGACCTCTGACATACCTCACAAGCTCTCACAATCCGATCTATTATACGAGACATATTCGAGAAATAATAACGGTGCTTCATCAGAGCATAAACTTTATACCGTCCGAAATGACCTATTTCTTCATGTATACTAACAACCAAATCTCTCTGTAAGTCCTCGGGAATATATAACCTCAAGGTATCCGTCTTCCCGTCGATCCTGTAAAGAACACACTCCTTGAACGTATAATGCCTGCTACTTTCATACGTCTAATTATCTCAATAGCGACCTTGTCACGTTCTTGATAACTACCTATTTCTTTCCATTTCGCCTGTACTACCCGTCCTAATGACGTTCTAAATAGATACATCTCTGGCCCCGTAGCCTTATTAGTTAATACGTCCGTGGTCCCCTTTATATGGCGGGATAATACATCCGCTACCGTGTTTAGTTTACCTGTCACGTGCTCAACTGTATAATCGAACCGTCCTATGTAATGTACCCATCGTATCATCCGTGCGCTTAATAACTTACATGTTTGTAGAAATATCAAGCTCTTATGATCAGTCCTAATCACTAAACGTGCTCCCCTTAAATACGTTTCAAACTTTGATAGACTAAAAATGATCGCCCACAGTTCTTGTTCTGTGACTGTCCATTTCCTTTCCGTTTCCGTTAACGCCTTACTACAAAATCCTATTATCCGTTCCTCGCCTACATCGTCTACCTGATAAACATATCCGGAAACCCCCAAATTACTACTATCGGTTTGCAGGTAATAAGTTTCCTTCGGGTTAGGGTGTACAAGAAGTATTGTGTCTAAAAATAGTTTCTTAACCCTTTCGAAACAATCGTTTGCTACCTGTGTCCAAGACCATCTGGTGTTTTGTTTTAACAAATCGCAAAGTGGCCTAACTTCCTCACTATACTTCGCGATAAACCTCCTGAAATAGTTTATTAATCCTAAAAACCCTCGTAATTGTTTTATTGTTCGAGGTATGGGGAACTCTTGTATGGCTTCTACTCGTTCAGGATCCATACGCACTCCGTTAGTATTTACTATGTGACCTAATAGCTTCACCTCTACGCATAAGAAGCGACACTTCTCTAGTCTGCCCGTTAAGCCTGCGGTTTCTAGCTTGTCTAGTACTCGGTCTAAGTGCTCTAAGTGTAAATTTATATCCCCTGTAGTAAATATGACAATGTCATCTAAATAGTTCACGCAAAACTCACGCACTTCTTTTAATATCGAATCCATTGTTCTAGAAAACCCTGCCACAGATGTTTTTAATCCCTGAGGCAAGACACAATAGGTATAGGTTCTCCCCATAAAAGAGAAACCTGTATACTTCCTAGAATTCCGGTGCAAAGGTATTTGAAAATATGCATTATTCAAATCAATCAAACTAATGTAATTCACTCCATGAAAGGATTGTAAAATCTCAGATGTGAGTGGTGGTGATCCCGCATCCCCCACCATTTTCTTATTAAGTTCGCGTGCGTCTAATCAGAGTCTTATAGACCCATCTCGTTTCTTAGTGAATGTGAGAGGGCTACAGTACGGAGTTGCCTCCTGTTTGATCACGCCTAATCTCTCCAATTTTTCTAATTCCTCTTTAACCTGTTCCCTATATGCTAAAGGTACCGGATAACTGTGCTTCACAAAAGGGACTTCGTCGACTAACTCGATAACGTGCTCGTACCTACTAGTCAACCCTAATTTGTCCGTAAATACCTTACAATGCTTGTCTAGTATAGGTAATAACAGCTCCCTTTGTACTTTATTTAAGCCTGAATCGTCCAAATGGTATTCCCTATTGGTTTTAACGTCCGCTTCTTTAATTTGCAAGCAATGCCCTGCCGGTCTAGTACTTTGGTTCAATATAGAATTAATCGTGGTTGCATTCGACTCTCCCCCTAACCTTTCAACCTTACAATCTGAGTTTAGTTTAACGCAACACTTAACTCCCAGGTGTTCAATCGTCAACGTTCGTTCACTACCGCAGTTCACTACTCCCTTCACCCGTTCTAACCAATCATATCCGAGTATCAGTGACCTAGGTAAGCGCCGCATGATTAATACAGGTGCTTCAACTAAGGTACTACCTAATCGGAACTCTATTAACACCAATCGATTCGCGCTCTCGCTTCGCGATCCAAATGCCCCCTGTATCCGAATTGCCGGAATAGCGATCTCAGGTAAAGACCCGCTTTCACTGAGAATAGAGTCGTGCAATTCTCTAGTTATTCCGCTAATCTGACTTCCCGTATCGATAAGTGCATTCATACTTCTCCCATACAACGACACACATACTTCAGGTAACTTAGGTAAAGAATAATCAACCTCTTCGTCAATTGATTCATCGAGTTCGTGGAACATCGTATTCAAGCTCGCCCCTCTCCTAGCGCAATAATTACATGTAATGCCCCTCTCGCTACATTCTATTACGTTACTAAATTGGTTTTCCAATAAGATTCCTATACCCCTTATTTCCGACTGACAACTGTAATCGACGTCATTTACGCTGCCTTTCAGTGCTCGTTTTAGACCCTTTCCGCCGACTCCTAAACCCCGTCCTGGTTTCCATCCGTTCCTAATTAAGATATTATAAGCTACACCTGCCCGTTCGCATTCCGAGATCTCTATACCTCCCGATTTACACAAATTTAATTTATCAGACCTCATTTGTGTGGGGAAACCTAGTGTTTTACGTTCCCTCCCCCACATTTTCCGATGAAGTAGAGCCTTCTCCCTCTCTCACAAAAGCGATAGCCGGTCTGGCTCGTTCGGTTTCAGTTCCTTGTCTAACATCCCTATCACTTTCGCTACTCGCCACCCCAACCGGCGCGTGTGACGTAACACTCGCGTTTTCATTTGGTACTGAATTCACTTTCAAACTAATTTGCTGTTATTTCCCTTCGAATTCACTGATTTTTTTCAAAATCAACTCTAAAGTCGAGTTACCTACGGTTTCCGTTCGCTCGCTCTCCGTTACCGAACTAACATTGGATAGGTCCGTTGCTACCTGCTTTGACTTACGTCCTTATCTACCTGTCGACATATTTCTAGTCGCCTTAAACCCTTTTACTTTTACCGCCTAACTTCGCCAGATGTTAAAGTATTTACTTATTGCCGTGCCGCTTTCACGAATCGTCGAACAAAATCTTAGATAATAGCACAATACCGATACCAGATGTTTGACAACACTCGGGATGTGTCCCGTTTTATGTGAATTCTCTAGGTCCGAAATGAATTTTATAAAACAAAATAAGAGTAGAGAAATAAATCTAAGAAATAAGCAAGAATATTATCTCCAATACTGCAATCTCCTCCTTGAAATCCTGTAAATTGTACATTTATAAGACATACTGCTTATTTCTGCTCCCCCTATACACAGAATAAATGTACAACATAATAATAACATGCACAGTGTTATTTCTGCTTCCCCTATACACGGAATAAATGTTAAACATAATAATATCATGCACAGTGTGTGTCTTAGCTCCTTTTCTTTTATTTTAATTTTTTTATTTTTTTAATTTCCTCCTCACATACCTAATCACGATTCCTACGTTGTGTTCTATTTTAATGCTATTATAGATCTAGTCATACCGTTATTTCGAATACGTACATAGATCCCTGGTCACTCGGCATCAAAATTCTGTGATGGTACGGTGTGATCGTCTAAGCTTGTTAATTTGTGATTAAATATATTTGAGGAAAATTCTTAAAAATAATACTTCAGGATAAAAGACACTTTGGTACCTGGCATGTTATCTATAATTACGCGGATTCCCAAGGTAAACGGAGACGCATCGCTCACCCGGGCAGTACAATACGTTGGGTGGACTATACAGGCTATCATCCCATTCCACCTGTCTACGCGAGGCTCATTGTATTGTATGAGCCCTACCTCAATAAAACTATGGAATAGCGTTACTTCAACACTCGGAAGTCCGAATAGGACTAATTAGAATTATAAGCTAACGGACAGGTTAGAATGCATGATTAGCTGGTGTATGTATTTGCCTTCTTTGGGCCATCGTAACCGACCGATTTCCCTCTAGCACGGGGAACCCTACGCCCAGCACAGGGGCCTTTAATCATTGTTATTGGGGCACAGTCAACTCCCTTTTATCGCTGAGAAGCGCATTATTGCCTTGTCTCGAAAGACAGGCTATTTGTGAGCCGTAGCTCGCCCCATAACCATGGTTTATGATTATGTATATTTATTATTAGTTATATGATTTGGCCAAACCGAGGTCGGGAGTTGATCTGTAAGACATGGCGTGTATTGGTGTGCCGGGATATCACCGCCGGAACGCCACGCTGGAACCGTGTACTGTTCTTGACTATTTCAGTCAATATGTCAATATATTTTAAGAGCCCAATCAACCTTAGTGTCCTTCATTCCGCAATATCATTGTCACCCTATTTTTGCTCTGCCTAGTCTCCTTTTCCACACAATTATCATGGTCACCCTAGCATTATATAAATTCCTAACAAACAAACAAAACAAAAGGCTCGGGTTCCTACCTGTCTGTCGTCTCTCTCGTTGCACTCGTAGGCTCTCGGAGTCTCTGCTAATTTACTAGATATTTACATTAGCGTAGCTAATGTTCTCAGACCTTAGTACTTCACTTAGTAACTAAATGCAATCGGTCTATTTTGCAAAGCCAAATAAAATCAAGTCATCATAGATTGCACAGTATTAGGCCTTTTTATGCTCTTAAATTCAGCTCTGAAGTAGTCTCATAGTTCTATTGAACTTAGCTAATTTAATTTATATTATGATAAGTGATTGATCGGCTTAGATCAATGTAATAAAAGGTAACTGCCAAAGTTTCGGAATAAACTTATTAAACACAATCAACATCTCGTAGCCAGCGGGATTCGAACCCACATAACAAAATATAACGTAGTCTCATAGTTTTATCGAACCTAACTAATTTAATTTATTATAAAAGGTGATGAGATGAATGAAGAGTAATTGTCGAGGTTTCAGAATAAACTCATTAAACACAAATCAACAATCTCGTAGCCAGTAGGATTCGAACCCACATAACAGGTATATAATATATATGTATATCTACAGCTATCTAAACCTAACTTTCTGGAATGCGAATCGTGATTCTATCTAGGTAATATGAGGGAATTTATTATTGGAGATGGCTCGATTTAGTTCAACACATGTGCTGTATTAATAATGACCGGTTTGGATTGATTAATAAAAATAGAATAGGTTCGAATTTCGAGTGAATCCTCCATTATTAAACACCCTGAGGAGTACTAAAATTATATTAATAAAATAAAGATTATGGTTCAAAAATCTGTTTATTCTCAAAATTACTATCTATTCTTTACTCAAAACAACTTGAGTGATATCAAAAGAAACTGTTAGATTATTTAGATCGCACTTTAAAATATAAGATTATATCTCAAAGCACGAACGAATATTTCACGTTCCTAAAGCCATACTAAGCAAGGGAAAAACGGCATATTCAAACGAAAAAACCCTTGGGCTATTTAAATCTAAGTACATCTTAACATTTAAAATACACACATGCTTCACTAAATATTAATGTTTAGGTAATTATATACAAGTTAACATTGCTGTCGAAGGAGAAGACACACACATCTTAATGTTACGATAAATTTGATTACATATATTTACATAGTGTTGTGCTAGATTCACAGATGGTTAATTTATCTATTTCATTCTTTAAAGTGATTTACTTCAGACCTTGATCGGGGCAATCTGCCGTTGGACTCGACTATTGGCGATTTACTTTATCCCTTACTTCAATCTAGCCTCGCCAAACTAGTCTACATGATATTAAAAGTAAATACGCGATATAAACCACAAATAAGGACATAATTCCCCAATCTCAGATAGGCAATACTCGACTCCCGTCTCTCCTCATAAGCTCGCTCAATATCTCCAGTCCGGTCTCTGGATTCATGTTTGTTAGTCTCTAAAGGTTAAGCCTCTCAATTTAATTATATAAATTGCAATATATCTGTGAATCTATAACAATCTATTAAATTACAAATGGATTGGAGTACATTACCGAAATACTGCGTCACCTCGTCCGTCGCACTTTATTACGCTTACTTTTCTTAATTAATTTATTTATTTCTACTCTCGATTTATTTTAATTAAACTTTATAATTCTAAGACTACACTCGTTAGCTTCCCGCACAACAACCTCGGACTCCCGAACTGCTCTCCCTCTGGTTGATCCCACCTCGCTGTCCGATCGCCGGGATATACACGCTACCCCTTCCCATAGCCTTCCCCTTCCAATCTGTAAAAATAGTTTTACGCAAAATCAACTGTACAATCATTCACATTGGTTAAATTTCTCCTTTTGTTGCATCTTGTCAAACATCTGGCATCGGGTCCGTTCGCTTCCCACGTTCGCGAATGCCACAAAAACTCAATTTATGACGCGTTTCCTAAGCTAACCTCTTATCGGACCTTGTCCACTTGTATTTAGCCTGAATTCTATAGTTTATTACTTTTAAAGTGTTGCCGGGGTTTTTTTTTGTATTCTTTGTTTTACTTCGACTTAATGGTTCCACATCTGCAGTGGAGTCGTTTTCTTGTCTAGTTGGGCAAATTTATGCGTTCCAATGTTTATTTTACGAATTTCTTTAGTTGTAAAAGTTACATTATGCTTGGAATTTATTTAAGTGTTCATCGAAAGCGAAACGAAAAAAAATGAATTATAGGCCATATGCGGACCATCTCACTACCCCTAAACTAAAGGTAAAAAAAAGTATAAACGTGCCGTGGCAACGCGTAGCCGGACTATTATAAGAAAATAATACACAAAGCAGACGACTTTATCGTCAGAAGCGATCTTTTTCACGCAATCATAGGGAAGACAAATACGAAGACATGTTCAGATTATTGGAGGTTAGGTTAGTACACAATATGATCTTTAGGCAGAGCTAGAGCTTTAGGTAGAGCTGCGCGCTACAGATAGTTAATAATAATAATAATAGGGTCAGATGCAGAAGGCGGTACTTCTGGACACGGCGCGCATTGTCAGGAGGTTCCTCTCTCTACAGCCCTAACCACCGGTAGCCTGGGCCCTGCCCCGCTGCCGGCGGCACCCTAGGTTAGGTTTTTTTATAATGTATTTATATTTTGTAAATTCTTTAATGTATTTTACTTTTGATATAACTTTATTGTAAAAAACCTAACTTAAGAAATCAAATTAATAAAGGAAATAATAATAATAAATACTCTTTATTGCACTCACAAAGAAAAATAAGTAAAAGAAAATTTTTTTTCAAGGAATGTGTACATGAGGCGGCCTTATCGGTAAAAAGCGATCTCTTCCAGGCAACCTCAAGGTATTGGAACTTGCAAACTGTAATGGAAGGTGTGTGAACAATATAAATCATACATTAATATTAATGAAATGATAATTATGATTTCAAGATTAATAAATATAAATAAACTAGAACAATATAAAAACGATTAGTATAGTAGTATACATCAAAATTGTAATATACATACATAACACGAATATATTGTTTTTTTTTTATGGTAAAAAGGGGGCAAACGGGCAGGAGGCTCACCTGATGGGAAGTGATCACCTCCGCCCATGGACATCTGCAAGCCAGGCTTGCAGATGCGTTGCCGGCCTTTCAGGAAATGGAAGGATGGAGGAGGGAGAGAAGTGGGAGGGAGGGGGGTACGAAGGCGGAGGATGAAGGGAAGAGGGAGGGGGGAAGGAGAGTGGGCCTCTCGGACTCTCACTCACCGGACGAAACGCGACAGCATAGCTGCCACTTCACGCCGGTCTTCTGTGAGAGAGTGGTACTAATGAACTATACGGGGCGTGCCGGCCCATTCGGTTGCTACCCGAAGGTAACAAGCATGGCACTACCATTGTAGAATAAATAAATAAATAAATAAATTAAGAAAATAAATAAATACATAAATAAATTAATTAACAAAAAAATATATAAATAAATATATACTAATAGATGGCAAGAAGATTAAGTTAAAAAGAGTGAAAATGTAGTTTTAAACGTATAAGTCATAAAAAAAACAAATTTAAGTCCACCATTTTATTACAAGTACACAGGCGTGGGATATTAAAAGACTGTCGTGTTATTAAACTTTTAATTTGTATATTTTCCGTTATAAAACCTATTTATCATGAAATATTCTTCCAACGTTATAATGACATTAAAGTTGTAACAAAATGCTGAATAGTTCAATGCTCGTGTGTGATCACGCGAAAGACACATTTAGTCCTTTTATAAAAGCTCTAATAGAGCTTTTACAAAATCCGATGGAGCTTACATGAGTGCACTATTAATCATCGGATTATAAATATTGATGTCTAATTTGTAGAGGTAGCATATTAAAGTAATTAAAATAATAATTTCGTAATGGCGTGAAGTGTATTGCATACATATTTCTACCTCATTTATTATACTGTAGTTATAAAAAATATAAATCAAGTTTTTTGTAGTATAATTTGTTAATAACAAGTTATATAAGGTCAAAGTGTTTTTAATGGTTGAAAATAACTGTAAAGTATAAAAATATTTAATTAAAATAAGCATTTACAGGCATTTTTAAATAAATGTTAGTATCGGCTCGGAATGCAGTTGTATTAAAAAGAGCCGGAATAATAGTTAATAATATTATTTTGTACTGATTTTAGGAGCGTGTCAACTAGAATCAATCCCACATACCGTAAATTGTGATGAAAATAAATAAATTTTTCATATTTAAAATTAGTGAACGAGTGGAGCATTATATTTCATATATATACATATACTAGTAATATATATACATTTCGATTTGTACTTACTAAAATAGTCGCAGGCTAGTTAGCTAATATAGCTTAGTTTAAAAATATACCTTCAAAGTAAGACAAGTTTTTTTTATATAAATTACTGTTAGCATTTATATGTTATAAATTAAATGGGGAAGTCACTGACTCCTGCAATACAGTTTTCACTAGCAGGTTTCAATAGAATGTATACCTACTTGTAAAATATGTCAATAAACTTTTTTACTTTTTTTTACTTTTAAGTAGTAAGCATGTTTGAAACGATTCGCACATGAAAATAACAGGTGCAAGAAACGGGGTTGGAACTCACTTCACTGGGTTTAGCAAGCGATCGCGTTATCACTGTGCTACCACTGCCTTACTTGCTATTTAAATTAGTACATATTTAAATAAAATTGAAGTGTCTGTTTTTAATTACAAATTAACAGCTTTTCACTTAATGATTATAAAAGTATATGCGGTACTTACACCAAAAATTAATTTTCAAAATTTTTGTCTGTTTGTTCCAGCTAATCTCTAAAACAGTTGATTTTGACGGGAATTTTACTCACAGATAGCTAATGTTATAAGAAATAATATAGGCTACTATTATTTTATTAGAAAATTATAAAAACCGTTTAATTTATTTTAACTTACGCCCAACGAAACGGGACGGATTTGCTAGTATTAATTAATATATAAAGTCAGTTCAATTATTCGCAGTCTCGATGAATATATTAAGCTAATTAATTAAGGCTATAACATAATATATATTTAAAACATTTTCGAGATAATTAAACAAACTTCAGAAATAAATAAAAAATTAAGTTATAAAACTTGTCTAATGAAAAAGTCCTTTTAAAGGTTTCAAACAAGATTCCTTTCAAGCGTTGCTCCCACGAGTCATTTGTTATTTTGAGTTTCTTTGTTTACGATGTATTTAGCGTCGGTCTCGTCTACTCGTGTGACACGGGCCTTAATTGCTACCAAATTCATTTTGCCATTTCTTATTTAACTTTATGAAATTTTGATATTTTACTTTCTTAGATTTGGTATTATTTATTAGTATTAGTAGTATTTTGGGACATAAAACTATTATTTTGGTCATATTTTTAGTTAATTTTAAAATTTGGAGCGAAATTGGTTCTGTTGTGACTGTAAGTATTCGAAATATCATCGAGAATGAATTCGGCAATATTTAATGTACAGATTTGACTACAATTTTATTATATGCATGGGCGATGTACATGACTATAATAAGATAAATAAGTAATTATAGATATTATAAATGAAACTATCTTTTCGGAATTTGTCGCGGATTTATTATGATTTTTGGTTCCCGACGTTTCGAAAGCTTTACAGCGCACATGGTCACGGGAGAGACTAAGGTATTAGACATCTCAGGGGGTTATATACTTGTTACAGACAGTGCCTATCCACAATTTACAAATATTCAAAATTATATCAAAGTAGATTATAAAATTATACATTTTAATTTTTATTCAGACCTAGCGACTCATCTTCGCTTCGCTCGGGTTCATCCCTAGATTTAGCGTGAGCGCCGCGGGTTCCGTTCGTTATTATACTTCCTCCAGAACCACGTTGTCCATTTTTGAAAACAACGTGAAAATCAGTGCAGTAGTTTTTGAGTTTATCGTGAGACAGACAAACGCGGCGAAGGACTTACTTTTATAATAATATGTTACTAACTGATAGCCAGTGAAATTCAAAATATCAGTATATGTATAAATTGTTAAACGAAATACATACTAGCTTTTATTCCTAACTAGTGTTTCCCGCGGCTCCACTCGCGTTCTAAAGGTTGAAAATCAAAATAAATATTTTTCTCCCGTTTTTGCAACATTTTTCATTGATGCTCCGTTCCTATTGGTCGTAGCATGATATAATTTAGCCTTCCTCGGTAAACGGACTATCCAACACAAAAATAATTTTTCAATTCGGACCAGTAGTTCCTGATATTAGCGCGTTCAACAAAACAAACAAACAAACAATCAAACGAATGAAGTCTTCAGCTTTATAATATTAGTATAGATGTACATCTATATAAATAATGTTAGCATAACAAGTCCACAACGCAGGAGATTATAAACTTACTAAGTATTACGATCAGGGACGTCTAATTCCGCTAAGTTGCAAGGCTTCCGTCTTATTTTAATACTCAGGTCAGAAGGTGCCTTCGTATTATAAGCCTTTCGTTAATACGAGTATGCTTCTCACTAACGCTATACATAGTATGTATTTTATTACCTTAACTAGTATCAATGTTTTAAGATCTTGGAAATATCTATATAACTTAACAACCTTTCAAGTTTGGTTTCGATTGGAAAAAAATAAAATGTCGTATTTAGGAGAAAATAATTTTTCTTTGAAGGATTTTTTTTTCTTTGGAGCGGATCTGATAATAGGACCACATTGGAAAATTCTTTCACAGCTACTTTGAAGTTTGGGTTTGGAGTTTTACTTTATTTGTTGTATTTAAAAGAGCTTACTCCATATATTTTTGAAGCACTTCGACTGATCTATAACTATGGAAAATGTTGGTTTTTTTAATAAGAAAATTTAATTCATATATATTTTCCTTTTTTTATGAATAATTTTGGTCAAATTTCGATCACACACCAAAATACTTTTTTTATCAAAGACTTATACATTTATTGTTTATTTTATTTTTATAAATGATTGAAGTAGTAATGAATAGTTTTATTGGTGTTCCACTCTTAAAGAATACGAGAACCAATGTTATGAGCTTGATTTTATTAGCCTGACTTCTATGTAGCTAACAATGTAACAAATTAAGTATATAAACAAGACTAGGAAGTTGATTTATTTTGACCTATTTCTCATTGCTGTATTGATCACAAACTTTGTCAGTTTATGTTAATTTGACGACAGTAGAACAGTTTTAAGATACAGTGGTAGCCCAGGGGTACGCGCTCGCTTTGATATTCGAGTGATGCGGGTTCAAATCCGGGTCTCGCACCTCTGATATTTTTATGTGCGAGTCATTTCTAACGCGATTACCACTTGTGTTACGGTGAAGGAAAAAATCGTAAGGAAACATGCATGTCTGAGAGAACCTAGCAAGTTTTCGAAAGACATGTGAAGTCCGCTAACACGCAAAAAGACAGCGCGGTGGATAGGCCTGATTCCTCCGTACTGAGGAAGGCCCGTGCCAAGCGATGGGACGTTTAAAAAGGGTTGATTACACATATAGAATAGTTATAAAGCTGAACTGATGATGGAGCCAGGAAATGGTTCTCTTCAATGACTCCTAGGGAACCGACCGAAATTAGATTAATTTATTTGCTGATAAGTCACGTTACATTGGGTACAGTTGGTGCTAAAGGTCTTCAAAAGAAATATCAAAGACGAATCAAAGCCGTATGATTATAAGTTTTGAAACTATAATTATTTACTTTATTCATAAACGTAGTCTTAATGCACAAAGCATTATTTTTTCTTGCACTTTTATTTTCCCAGAAAAAAATACTAATTTAAAAGTTAGAGTAGACTTTTCTTAGAACTAATTTTCATTTTAATCACTCAAGAGAAGTTGGTCTCGATTGGATGAAGTTTGTAACATTTTTAACAGATCTTAGCTTTACTGTACACATTTTTACATCAGGGCATCGTGTAAGACCCTGCGACTCCCTATTAAAGCAGGATTTTAATAGGTAGTACTGGCTTACCCAGAATGTTAGTTCAACTTAGCTCCTCTTCGGTGGGTGGAGTGCCATACGGTTTGCTTCAACAACCCCTTCTTCGCATCTGGTCTGCTTCGACAGACCTGCCGTTGGGGGGTCATGATTGAGTGCCTAAGTTCACCTACGATACCCCATTAAAACAGATCTCTCACGGGAGATCTGTTGTGTTTCATTACTAGCCGTACTGGTATTTCTATGGTTTTATGAATATAATGATATTTTAAGCAATTATATAAGGTAAAGGCACCTAACTCCGAGGGGTTCTAAAAATGGCACCATATTCCGAGGTATTTAAACAAACAGTGATTTCAAGTGATTTACAAGTTCTTTTTGTGTGTAAGATACTATATTGAATTAATAATTTATCTGTTCGTATTTATATGAGTAAAAGAGTGTATTAGTGTGTGTACATTTTAAAATAATGCGTAAATTTTGCGCTAGCAGCTGACTTGAACGCACGCTCCATATATTTTGGACCTTACGCACGTAAGTACTATGTTTTACTAAATAGTGTTTTAGATGATATTTTAATGCTATATGAGTACATGTTTAGGTTAAAATAGTAAAAGAGTTATATTTTTTATTTAAAACACGTAACATTTGTGTATTTTTCTTAACAATTTATGAGTAAATAAAGTTTAAAAATACCACGGCATTAGGTGTAAATATTTTAGTTGGTTCCTAATACCGATGTATACCACGGAATTGCGATTTCATAGACGTTTTCTTTTTTTTAAATTTTGATGGAAATTTAATAATTACAAAATTTACTGTTTTGGTTTTGATTAATTAAATGGCCAATAAATATAAAAATCTATTTCCGATGTATGTTTTGGCATCAAATTCACTAATTATACATGATCAAAGATTATCTATTTAGGTACTTTATTAATTTATTATATGGAAAAACTAATAACATTAAACTGTATTATTAATGTATTTGATATATTTCTGTTTGTGTTCTATGTATTTTTTCGAAGATATTGCAATTAAAGATTCATTTATTTATAAAATATTAAAAAATCTCTTGGTTTTTAATAATCGGAGTTAAAAAATGTGATATGGTATTATAAAACGCTATTCCGATGTATATAAGTCGGAATAAGGTTCTATGAGCACCTAATTTCGTGGTATTGACACAAGTAAAATACAGTGTGTTAATTATTAAAAAGTTCAGAAGAGTTTCCAGAAAACAATATTCAACAGTTAACAATCTCATTTATTGCTCTCTCAAATGTTTGTATTATAGTTCTTAGTACTCGAATCGCTGCCTATTTGACAAATTAAAAATCAATTATCATGACACATTGAAAAACTGCCTGTTACAATTATCTTACGCAGCTTTTATAGAAATTCATAAGGTATGGGCTCATAGTATTTTAAATATTGATATTATTATAATTTTTTTGTTGTAGGATAATGAAGCCAAAAAAATACACGGAAGAAGATCTCCGAAATGCTATTACAGCAATCAATGAGGGTAGTAGTTTATCTATTTGTCATATTATGAAGAAAACAAAAAATACTGTTAACGAATTAATTATATATAGTTACTACTATGTTTTTTTACATCTTTACTTAGAATAATATTATTAATCTAAGTAAATTACATGTTGTGGTGTAATTTTATCATAAAAGACTGAAGACTGATTTAAAGACCAGAGTAAATAAATAGACTTGATTTTTGAACACCATGTATTATTCTCCCCACCTCCATTTCTTTGTATTTTGAACACTCGGAATTAGGAACCAAATACATCGGAATTAGGATTTTTACATCGCAATTAGGTGCTCTCGACTTCTTCACATTTTTAATTAATTAAAGATAATATAAAATTTTCTACTGCTAAACTGTAAGTGTATTTCAAGAGTTAGATAAATAATACTTCCGATAAAAATAGCGAATTCTGCAGAAAGATATAGTAAATGCTTAATATTTAAAGTTCTTTCTAGTTTAGGTGAAAATACCGCGGAATTAGGTGCCTTTACCTTAAATATTCTTAGTTACAAAAAAAATTAGTTTTTTTTTCCGTAACACAAAATAGACAAAATAAGATAGTCCTTCAAAATAAGTTAAGAGAAATAAAAAAGAAATGGATTATTGATGATAATTATAACAAAAAACCTGCAAGATTATACCTAATGCTATTTTGTGTTCACAGAAAGTTAGCGGTGCGTTAATCACTTGAAGCATGTTATCACGTAAATACTTGCTTCAACCCTGGATTACATTATTTACGTCCTCTTAGGGCGTATATACATCGAATATTTGTTATAGAGCTTGTTAGTTAGTTATAGTTTGTAACATGACTTTGCCTCATAGCTATTTCTACAATATATTATACTAGCAAGTCACCTTCGCTTCGCTTCGGTTCGCCCCTAGATACGGTTTAACGGTTAGTACAGATTTTTCATAAATGAGATATTTTCTCGCAGCAAAAAGTATCCTATATGTTGACCAGTTATATCATTATCAAAATCGGTCCAGTTTTACAAAAAATATTTCTTGTGCAAACTCAACTAAGTTAGACAACATTATATGTCAGAGACTAAAGATAAAATTTTTAAACCAACAAGTAAAGTGAAGCTCATCTTATTAATTAATAACATACATTAGGTATCGCCTTTAAGTCTTATGAAATGTGTACAAGGAAGTTAGACAACACATTGTTTCAGTCAACCGGTATAGCGTCTAATTATTGCCGTACTTTATCCTTTAGAACCCTGAGCGAAGGTAATTTAAGTTGTAAAGTGTAAAGGGATTTAAGTTGTAGTTAAACTATTAAATTGCTACAATATATGTACGTATATAATGTATGAATACTGTATGCTTTAATGAGTATAAATAATCCGCCTATTTTGTGACAATATGCAGATAGTATATAAGGCAATCAAATAATGTGTGTATGTAATATATAAAAATATGTATGTTTGTATGTATATCTGGGTGAAATATGCATTTTTTTGTTTTGTATTTAGTTTATTTTGTGGTGTATTAGAAAGCATGTACGGTCATACATCGAGAGGTCCTGGGTTCGAATCCCAGGTCGGGCCAAGTTTAATTAATGAGTCTTTCTGTTTAGTAATCCGCAGTAACAGCCCAGCAGTTGGGACGTTGGCGGTGAGTCACCCCCGTGCCTCGGAGAGCACGTAAAGCCGTCGGTCCTGCGTCTTAGTTCTCACTGGTCGTGTCGAGTAGTCGTCCCACCGGATTATGAGAGTGATAGGAATAGAGAGTGCACTTGTGCACTATAATATCTCCTGCGCAGTTGACTAGTCTCAATGAGATTGGCCGCCATGACCGGAACCGTTCGGAGAATATTATTATTTTAGTTAGATCTAGACGGCTTAAAGATTATGGACAATATTATCTCACCATCTTTCATTTTCCATTAATAATTTTATTTAAAGAATTTTCTGTGTTTAAAATTGTGTAGCGGCCCTTTATATATATCGTGATTTCTCAGCTACGCCTGTTCGCGATCTATGGCGGCGTTATCAGATCGACTCGCCGCTGATAGCTGATAGTGTTTATAGTAAACGCACGCCCATGGTGAAGTCGTTATTCACTCATGGGGTAGCGGAGATAAGGAGATAAATTAGAAATTATAGTGAAATTCACCTTCGTTGATTTATTACAGACATTGTGAGTGTGTATTCTTAGAAATGATGATCTTAAAAAAATAATAAAAAAAATCTGTGTCCGTTAGTCGGAAATCGAATTAGTTATCTCTTAAAAATATACTGGTATTGTGTTGTAACAGTCAATAGTGTATTTTATACTGACCAAATTCCGGAGAGCAATGAATGATATAATTGAAGAAATTTCGGAAGATATTTCATTATTCTTTTTTTTTTCAGTATTTTTTAATCTCTTCACTTGGGTTCGTCTTTATAGTTACGTTTTTTTGAGATGGGCTCATTTATTTTTCTTAAATAAAAGTAACCGAAGCTATCAGTACATATAAATAAAATTATAGTGTCTGTTTCAAATTTCAAATTAACAGCTTTTCACGGAATGCATACGAAAGTATATACAGTACTTACATCAAAAAATCAACTTTTAAAATGTTTGTTTTATTTAGATGTATTGAATAATCATCCAAATTCTTTATCTATTGATTTATAAAGGTTCTTGAGTTTCTAAAATAGTCGAGGCTGAGTTTATTATTTGTACTTGTTAACTCAGATATGACCAAATTATAAAATGACAGAAGTATATGTAAATAAGTAAGTAAAATTATTAGATTAGTATGTCTTCTTCTGATTTTTGACCATGACGATATGTCACTTTTTTACGCCAGAGTTCGCGGGTTCGAGTCCCGCTGGGGGCATTCATTTTTTAAACTCAGATGTTGTACTCCAGTCATGGGTGTTTATATTTATAATATGTATATATTTAAACTTATATATCATCTATCTGGTATCCGTAACACAAGCTTCTTTCGTAGCCTACCACGGAACTAGATGGCGCTGTGTGTAATAATGTCCTAACATATTTATTTATATTTATTTGTTTTCAAATCTATGATGATGAGAGAACTTCGATCGCACGGCTGCAAATACTCTTGTATTGGTTTCGATAAAGTATACCTATAAAGCAGAAACTATTGAATAGGTAATACTAAATGAAACTTTTAATGAGGCAGCGACTTCTAACTTTCTACACCCTATATTAATATATTACAGCAAAGTTTGAGGACCTGTGTTGGTATGAAAATTACGTAATATATATAATCTTTTTTTTTAATTACATTTTTTTAATATTACTAAGATATTTAGACTTAGTTTTACAAGTAATTATTCAAAAAGCCAATAAATTATTATGTGAGACCAAAATAACTATGATTTTTTTAATATGTCGTAACACAACTTTTTTATGGGTCTCGAAGTCAAATAAATCATTTACCTTCAATCTCATTTCATTACTGATATTTTCCATAGCTTATTTCTGCTCAAGTTAAGTTTGTATAGTAGTAAATCCCGTATCCGTAAGTAAAAATAAATTTGAACAGTCAGTTTGTTCTCATTTTATTCCGCTTCACCTAGTTTTTCCTTTACAGAGATGCATTTATTTTATATTTTTTAGAGAGCTTAATATTTATAAAAAGGTTACTGTTCTTGTGAATATTATTTATATTTTTCTCCAGAACTTATATCATAAAAATACCCTGAAAAAAATATTTAACTAATGGGGTTAAGAAATATATAAAGATACTTGTCATACTCTATAGCAGTTACTGGTTACAGTTAAGTATTCATTCGAAACTAACATACTTTTAATTCTGAAAACAAAATAGTCTTCGCAGGATAGGGTATATATGAGAAAAAAATTCTTGTTATGTTTTTTGTTGGTTTCATTTGCAACTATATTAGTAGCGTAGCGTGATAGGCAATATATATAATAATATAATAATTATATCACGCTACGACTAATAGGAGTGGAAAATCAATGAAAAATGTAGCAAAAAACGGAAGGGCGGGCGTTAGTCCTGCGAGGTACCATACCTACTTATACTACTTATACCTTTAAGTTACTTCTTATAACATTAGCTATCTGCGAGTGAAAGACCCGTCAAAATCAATCTGGCCGTTTCAGAGATTAACCGGAACAAAGAGACAGACAGATGGACAAAAATTTAAAAAAAAATGTTGAAGTAAGTACCGTATAAACTTTTAAACATGCATTTATTGAAAAGCTGTTAATTTGAAATTAACAACAGGCACATTAATTATATTTAAATATGTACTGATGAGAGAGGTGAAATTTGAATTTTGAATGACACTACAAAAATTTGAAAGTTGTAAGTTTTCTGTTAATAAACTCGAAAGCATAGACAAAAATGGTTTCTAGTAAAACCTTCGATTACAATTGCATTTGACAAGTCCACAAGGACTTTAATTTTTGATCAAGTTTTAACTTGATTACAAACTATAAATGCAACTTATTAAGGAATAGAGAGTTAGAATAAGAATAATGTTAAAGAGTATTTTCATCATTGTTAAAAGAGAGAGCAGTCGCGGGAGAAAGCTAGTATACGTACAGCAGATAGCAAGTGAACTGCGAGCTAATATGATTTCACGTCTAGACCACTTCGCCGTCGCTTCCGAGGTCTGCGTATTTTATTTCTTTAACCGCAATGAAAATTATTCCGTTTTTATAGCTGCAAAATGTTTTATTAAAGTCGTTTAAATTTCTATTAGTATTATTAAACAATATTTATAGTATATGTCAACCGATGCAGACTTATCACAAAATGTTGATACGAACAATCACTTTAAACACTCATATGTTATAACTATGTTTAAACGATTGTAACATTAAAAATAGTTCTCCGACCGATTCCGGCCACGGCGGCCAATCTCAGTAGAGATATTATAGTGCACAAATGTACGCGCAGACACAAGTGCACTCTCTATCCCTATCACTCTCATACTCCGCTGTTCGACACGACCAGTAAGAGCTTAGGCGCAGGACCGACGGCTGGTCACACACCGCCAACTTCCCAACTCCGGGCGATAACTGAGGCTTACTAAACAGAAAGACTCAATTACTAAACTTGGCCCGACCCGAAACTCGAATCCAGGACCTCTCGATGTATGACCGTACATGATTGTAACGATAATAATGTTATATGTTGTAACGCTAATAGTATGTTCAAACGCACTTTTATTTAAGAAATAAGCTGTGATTTGGCCGAAAAATAATGTTTTTTGTTAGTGACTTGCCACAATTTAGCTCACATATATCGTGACATACATAAATAGAATAAATAAACAAATGAATTAAAATAACTTATTTGAATAAAATTAACAATACAAAGATTGTGGTTGAAGTCTTCATTTAAGCAAATTTTTGTCTGTATTAGGGGATCTCGACCTTGACCCTTCCATGATTAATTTATCAAATTATTCCTTGTAAGGTTCATAGTAAGGTAATGTAAAACATACATATAAACTAATTAGGACTAAATAATATTAAATATGCGGTATAACATGTATGTACAATGTAGTTTGTGTGCCTACCTACATTTCTGCTGTACCAGACCTTCAAGCTTTACAACTTATAAAAGTTTCATCATATATGTCATTGCTAAATAAACTCGTAAATAGACAAAAGTATACATGCATATTGAAAAATAGATAAAAATGTGAAGTTAAATTAAAAGAAAATATTTTAAATTTATTGCCAGACAGTTATGGCGAAGTAATCTGTTGTTATTGCCCAAAGTTAACATGCTCGTTCAAGTAAATCCTAACTCAATGCATATTGACGAAGCTAACAATCATAGGAGACGTTTTATACGTCATAAAACGCCTCATTTGCTGTGTCGACATCTGATCTTAGCGAATGGCTCCAACAGCCGGTCACCGACCTTCACCGACCTGGGATGCATAAATGCAAGCTTTCGTGTAATCTAAACAAATGTTAAAGAGCTTTTGCTGTGTTTATGCATATACAGCTTTTGGTAAATTTAAGGTTGTTCTGTGTTTTTGTAGATTTTATTAGAATTGTATGGCTTGGATAAAGTTTCGTTTTATTTTTTTTAAATTAAAAATTCGTCTCAGTCGAATTCGTACTAGTTTTAACCCCTCAAGAAACGGAAAAAAATTATACTAATAACATTAGAGTTCATAAACTCACCCGCCGCGCTACTGTTTTACGCGACTTTATGCCGCGCGGCGGGAAAAGATTAATATAAACAGAACTAGACTACCTATCTTAGTTCTGTAAACGGATATTTCTAGGTTAATAGTTTATCTATTTATAGATGTAAAATACTTAAAGCTATATCTAATGTAAGAATAATAAAAGCGAAAAGCGCAAAAAAAAGTTAGACACTTTTTTAGGGACATTTTTTTCCATAAAATCTACTTTATTTTATATTGAATTTTACTAGATAAGGATTATAAAGGTTTATTTATGATAATAATATAAAGTTTTGTTCCAGCTCAATACAAAAAAAAGGAAAACAAACTAATTCTAAAACAAGCGTTTTTACCTAAAAAAGACGATTGGCCGTAGTGACGTGACATCCATATATTTGAACAAAGTCGATAAGTGTCGATATTTATTTCTTATGATACATGTATTGAGGTTTTATAAATAAAAAATGTTTATGTTCATAAAATGTTTAATTTACAATTAGATCTAACAATAAAGATAAAAAGAAAAAAAAATAATTATTTACAATATTATTATTATTATTAGTAAAATCTGTACATATAATAAAATTCAAACAGTCGAATATTTCTGTATATTGAAAAGATTTTGAAAATTGAAATAGTTATCATTGACGATACAGATGAATCAATCAAAGGGTAAAACGGGACCCTATTACTAAGACTCTGCTGTCCGTCTGTCTGTCACCAGGGTGGTTCACATGAACCGTGATAGCTAGAAAGTTGAAATTTACACAGATGATGTGTAAAATTTTACTTACAATTAAATCCAACAATAAAGATAAAAAGAAAAAAAATAATTATTTACAATATTATTATTATTATTAGTAAAATCTGTACATATAATAAAATTCAAACAGTCGAATATTTCTGTATATTGAAATGTTTCTGAAAATTGAAATAGTTATCATTGACGATACAGATGAATCAATCAAAGGGTAAAACGGGACCCTATTACTAAGACTCCGCTGTCCGTCTGTCTGTCACCAGGGTGGATCACATGAACCGTGATAGCTAGAAAGTTGAAATTGTAATGTACTTATCGTACATCAAATTACAAAAATATGGTCCATACCTCTTCATCACAGTTCACCAGGGCCGCCTCATCACCTCTTTCGAGGGGCTGTACTGATAGGTCCTTTAAAAAAAGAAAGAAAGACATTAAGTGAGAGTTCAAAATGTACCTATCGTACATCAAATTAAATATATGGTAAATACCTCGATCTCTTCAAAAAGCTCCTCCATCTCCTCATCGACGTCTGATAATGGAACTTCCTCCTCCTCATCCTCCTCTTCTAGGATGTCCAAGAAAGTTCTTGGCGGGGAATCCACTCCCGGATTCCACATTTTGAAGCTGAAAAAATAACACAACAAATTACACACACGAATATATAATTACTTATATTTATAAGTTCATAATATTTATTGATATAAATTTAATTCATAAGCATAGCCGCGCGAAACACGTAGTATACGGCGCGCGCTTTTGTTTGTTATAACAAAGGACTGTTTTCGCTAAATATTGTATGGTTACTTCTTGTATTCAATATTATTATACAAAAATAAAATCTAAATAAAAATATTTCATTTACATACATACATAAAAATATTATATATAAATATTATTATACAAATTATAAATACTAATATAAACATAAAATCTAAAAATAGATTGCACTATAATATTTATTGATATAAATTTAATCCATAAGCATAGCCGCGCGAAACACGTAGTATACGGCGGAACGGAATTTAAAATTGAACAAATGACTGTTTTCGCTAAATATTGTATGGTTACTTCTTGTATTCAATATTATTATACAAAAATAAAATCTAAATAAAAATATTTCATTTACATACATACATAAAAATATTATATATAAATATTATTATACAAATTATAAATATAACTAACTAATATAAAAAGAAAAAGAAGATTTAAAAATATATTTAAAAAAAAGTTCGTATATTCAATATTTTATATAAACATAAAATCTAAAAATAGATTGCACTATAAAAGTATCGAGCATAAAAAACGATGTAATAGATGCCACATTCCTACGACTTTGACCACTAATATGGACTGCGATGCTATTATAGGCCTTAGGCATTACACATAAAGACTACTTTTGCTAATTGAATTTTCAATGTCCGCTACAAGATGGCGGCCGTGGATATAAAGTTTCTTTATTTAACATTTTTGTTCGTTTTAGCTTTGAATTCTTTATTATTTTATAACAAATGGGTTTGTTTTAATTGTAAATAAAATATTTAGTTACATTCACACGGAAATCACTTGAACAAGGCGAGAAATTTGACCGTCTATATAATACGAAAATAGTAAAAAATACAACTAAAACGATAAGTTTGAATTTATAAATAGCTTTTGTATTTATCAAGGAATACAATTATCACAATAGTTATTAATTAATAAAGCACTTACCTTATTATATTTGAGAAATAACGGGAGCGCACGAGCGAGTTGTAGCACTAACCGCACTGTCACAATGTACTGGTTGGATTGCGTCATTTTTGTGTTGCCGCGTATATAGCAGTATTACCATTACGTAAAATTTAATAGTCAACCTAATGAACACAAGTTTTCCATACAAAAGTAGACTCTGTCTTAGTGAAAATTGGATTCAAAGTCGGATTCTCGGGCGGAGCCGACATGGGCTCTGATACTGTGAGCGGAATTCTTTAGACGTCACGTGACCGAGCCGAAGTCGGCTCTGCGCTGCTTGAGGGGTTAAGTCAAGCTTAACTTAGCTTTAGGTTATAATTACTTTTAAGAGTTTCAAGTCAGTCTTCGTGACATTATGATAAAATTCTAAGTGGAAATTGTACATTATTTTTTTAACCTTATTGAAATAATCATTATTGCGATACGGATGCTAAATTAACGGAGGCAACTAATCTATTGCAATACTAGGGTAATTCTATCATTTAAAAAATGTTGACACTATATTTTTATGTGTTCACATTAACACCTAGCATTTTACAATGGAACTAGATGGGCTTTTGTTATAAAATCCATACATCTGTTTGGGCGCTACTAATCTATACTTCTATACTAATATCTATACTTAATATTGTCGCGGAATATAGTGCGAACTCGTCATAATAGCACGCTTGTACCATGCCTTACAACAGCGAATGTCAATTTCTAACTTTTGACAATTAGATAACAAGAACAGTTTATTACAAATTTTAATGTGACAGAAAGAGATAACGCATTTTCAGGAACAATTTCGAAGTTACTAGAAACATTTTGAATTTTCGATACTAGAATATTCTAAATTTACGCATATAAAAAGGCCGGCAGTGTGTCGAGAGATCAGTTGTCGTTCGAAGTTAAGTGAAGATTGCGAAGAGATACGAAATAGTGGAAAAGTGAAGAAGAGTATAGTGAATTGTTAAAAGTGGTGAATTATAGAGCTCAGAGACTCAATTTAACTAGTGCTGTGTACAAACTGCGCGTGTACAAAGTGTAAATAAATTAATCTTTAGTGCGAGAACGCTTTTAATTTCCGATCCCGAACCCGTAGTACGTAACAATTGGTGTCAGAAGTGGGATCGGAAATGCCGTTAGTACCGAGGCACGAGAAGCAAGGAGTCACTACACGCGCAATGGCAGAACAGCAAAGGGAAGACTCTAGCCCAAGTACATCGAGTGGAGAGTCCGCGGCTCAACAGAGCACAACGCCAGACATGAACGCCCTTCTGCAACAAATGGCGTTCATGATGCAAGAACAGTTGCGCGCACTCGAAGAAAAACAAGCCCAACGCCAAGAGGAACAGCTGCGCGCACTCCAAGAGGAGCAGGCTCGACGCCAAGACGAACAGCTGCGCGCACTCCAAGAAGAGCAGGCTCGCCGCCAAGAGGAGCAGGCTCGCCGCCAGGGGGAACAGCTGCGCACACTCCAAGAAGAGCAGGCTCGCCGCGAGGAAGAACGTGCACGCCACCAGGAGGAACAGCTGCGCGCACTCCAAGAGGGCATTCACAAGGATGTCATAGCCGCTCTTCAACAGAATACGGAAAGGGTGGAAGTCGTTGAAAGAGAAGTTGAGGAACTAAAGACGACACTCGTCACACACGGTGAAGCTTTAGACGAGCACGACTCAAAACTCTCTAAAATGGAGAAGAGGATGGATTACTTGGAAACTCAGAAATTACCGCGTGGTGCCGACATTAGCTCATCATCAGCAAAGATTTTCAAAGTCCCTCACTTCGACGGCAAATCTTCTTGGGCCGCATTCAAGATCCAGTTTGAAACGATCAAGGAGACAAGTGGATGGACAGATGATGAAGCCCGATCTGCCCTTACCGTCGCTCTTAGAGAGGAGGCTCTAAATGTATTGGAGGCGCTTTGTGCTAGCGATCCTGGCAGGAAGACCACATACAGTGAGCTACTTAACGCTTTAGAGTCGCGGTATGGGGATAGTCATCTAGAGCACGTGTACAGGGCTCAAATTAAAGACCGTACACAACGAGCCAATGAAACTCTGCAGCAGTGGTCCATAGAGATTGAGAGGCTCGTACGGAAGGCATATCAATCCTCGCCATCCACCATAGAAACTATTCTTCTTCAGGCTTTTGTAGACGGGATTCGCGACTCAGAGGTACGCGCTGTTGTACGCCTAAGACACCATACGAGTCTCAAGGAAGCTGTCGCTCACGCTTTGGAGGTTGAAGCTGTGCGCCATGACACAAGAGCTTGGAAGGTGAGGGAAGTAGTCACTGCGGAAGGATCATCCACCCGGAGACGTATTTTTAACCCAAGATGCTACGAGTGCGGTGAGCGGGGCCATCTCAGAAGTAACTGCCCTAAAATATCAAACGTTCGGAGGCAGTCAGATGTGGCTGTGTCGACTTCTGACCAGCCACAGGAAAACTAATTCCAGCCAGGGCTGCGGGGTGGGCGCTGGCCGGGGGATCTTCTACCCCACAAATAGTAGTAAAGCAGACAGTGGATGGAAACACCTTAGTAATACATGGCGCAATTAATGGAGTAGCATGTAAACTGACGCTGGATACCGGAGCATCACGAACCATCATTAATAACCAAAAGCTAAAACACATTGCGGACAAGAAGTTGCAAGACATAAAGCATATCACTCTCATGACAGCCACCGGCCAGCGCGTACCTGTCTGGGGGGAAAGGAAAATTGCTATCAAAATTGGGGACAACATTTATTGGCATAAAGCAATAGTCGCAGATATCGTCGATGATTGCATCATTGGATTGGACTTTCTCCAAAATTACCAGTGTACGATTGACATGAAATATGGAGTTTTAAAGTGCAGAAATAGAGAAGTACCAATAAGTGGTGGAATTCACGGAAAAGTTAGTTGCTTGAAAGACACCGCCCTTCCACCAAGATCACAGACTCTAGTACCTGTCGCTTTACCTCAGAACAAGTCAGGTAGTCAATGGTGCTGCGCTATCATAGAGAAGTGTGAAGATGAGAGCTCGTGGATCCCGGCAAGAGTTATTGTAGGTAAAGCTTCCACATCCATGGTTCCAGTGCTAAACCCTAGTAACTTTACTCAAACCATTCAGAGAGGCGAAGTTGTGGGAACTTGCGAAGAGATAGCCTGGTTAAACAGATGTCAACCGAACGTGAAGGTACCAAACAAGGATAGAGAGCAAGCGATGAAACTTATCGAAGACTGTAAAGAAAATCTCACAAGTTCACAGAAGACAGAAGCTGAAAATTTACTGTACCGATATTCAGATTTGTTTTCCAAGCATGAGAACGATATAGGAAGAACCGGTTTAGTGAAGCACAAAATCAATACAGGTGATGTTGCGCCTATCCGACAGCGACCTAGACGAATTCCATGGGCCAGGGAAAAGGAAGTGGACGACATGATTCAAAACATGAGAGAGAACAACATCATCGAACACTCCACTAGCCCTTGGTGTTCTCCGGTAGTACTAGTAAGGAAGAAGGATGGTTCTACAAGGTTTTGCATCGATTACCGCAGACTCAATGATGTGACCAAAAAGGATAGTTATCCCCTGCCTCGAATTGACGACACCTTAGACACTCTAAGTGGTATGAAATGGTTCTCAACTCTCGATTTGAAGAGTGGCTATTGGCAAGTGGACATGGACCCCGCGGATAAGGAGAAGACTGCGTTTTCAACTGGAAAAGGGTTATGGCAGTTTAAGGTTATGCCGTTTGGGTTATGTAATGCACCAGCTACATTTGAGAGGTTGATGGAACGCATACTCGCCGGATTACTAGGAGAAGCCTGCCTTGTTTACCTAGATGACATAATTATTGTGGGGCGTGATTTTAATGACCATCTTAGGAAACTCGAAGCAGTATTCGATAAACTAAGGGAAGCTAATTTAAAGTTAAGTCCGAAGAAGTGCTTATTCTTCAGAAAACAAGTGAATTACCTTGGACACGTAGTTTCAGAAAACGGAGTAGAAACGGATCCTGAGAAAATCACCGCTGTGAAAGATTGGCCGACCCCTAAGGACAAGACGCAAGTGAGAGCATTTCTAGGATTGTGCTCTTACTATCGACGGTTTGTGAAAGGGTTTTCTGACATAGCCAAACCACTCCATAAGCTAACCGAGGAGAAGAGACCTTTTGTATGGGACCATAATTGCGAATTGGCCTTCCAAGAATTAAAGAAACATCTTTGCCAAACACCGATCCTCGGGTATCCAGACACAAAGGGAGAGTTTACTGTCGACACTGATGCCAGTAATATCGGTATTGGAGGTGTATTGTCCCAGCGGAAGGGTGATCAGGAGGTGGTAATCGCATATTTCAGTAAGTCACTCTCTAAACCGGAAAAGAATTATTGCGTTACTCGAAGAGAGCTACTTGCTGTAGTAAAAACCTTACAACATTTTAAGAAATACTTGCTAGGACGCAAATTTTTGGTAAGAACCGATCACGCTGCCCTGAAATGGTTATTAGAATTCAAGGATCCCGAAGGGCAGGTAGCACGATGGATTGAACAACTTCAAGAATTCCAGTTTGATATAGAACATCGAGGGGGTAAAAATCACAGCAACGCCGATGCTCTATCTAGAAGACCCTGTGAAGACGACTGCAAGCACTGTCAAAGACAAGAGGCAAAGGAATTGGAATCAATTAAAGTTATTAGAACAGACTCGTTAGATGAACGTTGGAGTGATGAAGCCATGAGGAGAGCTCAAGAAGAAGACCGAGATATACGACCTATCATGGAATGGCTAAGTAGTGGTAGGCCAAAACCTAAGTGGACTGACATAGCACAGTACAGTACCGCTACGAAAAGTTTGTGGGCACAATGGGACAGTTTGTTGTTACACAATGGAGTATTGTGCCGGAAATGGGAGAAGACACGTGGAAATGATAGCCATCTCCAACTAGTGGTTCCTAAAATAAAAGTATCCGAGATACTTCGAGTCTACCATGATGGTTCTTCTGGTGGACACTTAGGGGTAAGAAGAACGTTAATCAAGATCAAGGAGCGATTTTACTGGCTGCATTGTCGAGATGATGTTGAGGACTGGTGTCGGAAATGCGTGCAATGTGCCTCTGTCAAAGGCCCGCAGACCAGAAGCCGAGGAGTAATGAAATTATACAACGTTGGGGCACCTTGGGAGAGAATCGCATTAGACGTAACAGGACCATTTCCGATTACTAATTCCGGGAACCGATATATTTTAGTTGTGATGGACTATTTTACAAAATGGCCTGAGGCATTCGCCATCCCAAATCAAGAAGCAGTAACTATCGCAAATACTTTGGTAAAAGATGTATTTTGCAGATTCGGCGTTCCGTTAGAAATGCACAGTGATCAAGGAAGAAACTTTGAATCACATATATTTCAGGAAGTATGTAAAATCATGGGGGTGCACAAGACTCGAACCACACCACATCATCCACAGTCAGATGGAATGGTTGAAAGGTTTAACCAGACTTTGGAACGCCATCTAGCTAAGGTTGTGGATAAACATCAAAAGGATTGGGACGAGTATTTATCATTGTTCCTGCTATCTTACCGGACTGCTGTACACGAAAGCATTACCATAACACCTGCTTTTGCAAATTTCGGAAGAGAATTGCGACTACCAGCGGATCTGTTAAGTGGTTGCCCGCCGGATACTCCCAGTTGCATAACAGAATATGCCAGTGAACTACGAGCGAAGATGATTGGTGTTCATGAGCAGATACGAGATGCAGGACTACAAGCAAGTGAACGCATGAAAACTCGTTATGACCGAAAGGCGACAGGAACGAACTTCGAGGAAGGCTCATTGGTATGGCTGCATAACCCGGTGAGACGAAAGGGTAAATCGCCAAAGCTACAACCCAGTTGGGAGGGGCCTTACAAGGTTATAACGAAAATTAACGACGTCACTTTCCGAATTCAACGTACATCTAGAAGCCCAGCTAAAATCGTGCATGTGGACCGATTAGCCAAGTATCACGGCAACAACGATGCTCGAGACGAGCATGTCTTAGGAGGGGGTAATGTCGCGGAATATAGTGCGAACTCGTCATAATAGCACGCTTGTACCATGCCTTACAACAGCGAATGTCAATTTCTAACTTTTGACAATTAGATAACAAGAACAGTTTATTACAAATTTTAATGTGACAGAAAGAGATAACGCATTTTCAGGAACAATTTCGAAGTTACTAGAAACATTTTGAATTTTCGATACTAGAATATTCTAAATTTACGCATATAAAAAGGCCGGCAGTGTGTCGAGAGATCAGTTGTCGTTCGAAGTTAAGTGAAGATTGCGAAGAGATACGAAATAGTGGAAAAGTGAAGAAGAGTATAGTGAATTGTTACAAGTGGTGAATTATAGAGCTCAGAGACTCAATTTAACTAGTGCTGTGTACAAACTGCGCGTGTACAAAGTGTAAATAAATTAATCTTTAGTGCGAGAACGCTTTTAATTTCCGATCCCGAACCCGTAGTACGTAACAATATTATAAAGAAGTAAAGTTTGTTTGTTTGTTAAATTGTAAGGGGTAATCTCGGGATCTACTAAACCGATTTTAAAAATTCTTTCACCAATAGAAAGCCACATTATTGCTGAGTGTCATAGGCTATATAAAAATCGAAAAATAAAAAGGCTTTTACGTGGTAGTCCGTTTTGCAAAGTGAATCGGAGAAAAAACGGTCGAATGAAAGCGTTTCTTACGAACGCTGCCTTAACTATGAAAGATATATTTTTGAGTTCTAGAGAAAAGATGTGGAGCTTGAAAATGCCTACAAAAAAATCAACGACAGCATATGTCTAACTTTTATATTTAAGTTACAAAAAGTAGTTCTTTTAATATTAGTATAGATAATTTAATTTTTAATATTAATAAAATAATTTAAATTATTTAAACACTCTGTACTAAAAAAGGATTATTAACATTATGTCCAACGAAGTGGGCACGGGTCAGCTAGTATTTTATACTTCACTTTTGTGTCGGGGGTTAAACTTTGACGAAGAATTGATCACAGAGTAAAAAGTAAAGCTTAATAAAATAAAATGGTAATATTACAGTGTGTCAGTACAAGAGCCTTGATAATCAAATACATTTTCGCTATTCCGTTAAGTTAGTAGTCTAACTAACTTAAAGTAAAGTATCACTGTTGCAAAACATTCCATAATAGGTCCGAGGCAAAGTGTCCCAACTATAAAATTTATTCCTTTTCATCAGCTCTCGCATTTGTCCTCAGTCCTGGCGTTCATTACCAAAACAAGTTTATGACTACTCTTGAGAAGTTACAGCAACTATTACCGTTTTACTATTCTTCTGTAGCTACTTCTGTATCAAAACAATGATTGTGTACGCTTATATATTCATTTTATGTATTTCACGTTGTATAAGTTCCATATATTGTTTCCCTCTTACGATTCCTGTTATTACATTATGTCTTTTAAAGTGCTCGCCATAATTCACATTTTGATGGCTGCATGCACTGACTTCTTAACTTTAAATAGCTATTTCATATCGCGATTTTAAATAGATTATCTGTTGAACATGTTTAAAATATTTAAGCCCGTAATACTTTTTTAGATTTATGCGAATTTTTACCTATAATATTATTAAAGATTTTCCTAAAAGGGATTGTAGAGAGAAAATCTGAAATTGCTATCCTAAGCTACAAATTCTACCCCCAAAATAAAGAAAAAAAGTATATAAATGTGCCACAATAACGCGTGGTCAGTCTGTTAGTAAAAAACAAAATCTGATGGCATTAAACTTGCATGGATAATATCCACCATTCAACCAATATTTGTCCGCAATCACGTAATACGAATTTACACTCGACGTTTTTAAATCTGTTTGAAAATGAACTGCGCAATTTTTATCTTTTATCAGAAATTAACTAATTAGATGCTAGTTATGTTTAGTTTATGAAGTACCTATACGATTTTTAAGAAGTCAATTTAATTCCTAAAGAGCCTACATATATTTTATAATTTTTCAGTTTTTTTCGGACTTTTTTAGGTATTTGGTCGACGATACGACGTCGCAAATGCTTTAGTGATACCATGGTTACGTATACTCTCATTCTCATAATCCGAAAACAAAAGTTCTATATAAAATGTCAAAATTCGCACAAATCTGAAAAAAATAATTAGAAAGAAATACTTACATTTACTCATTGACCGGTGCGGGTCCAAATTTTACATGTATAAAGGAAAATGTATCATTAGCTTTTCTTTGTTCCTTCCTTATTATTTTTCATCAAGTAATTTAAAATTAAGTTACGAATTTTGTATTTATTTTCTTTGTGGTGCTCGTATTGTTAATTAAGCCATTATTATGTTTTAATTTGTGTACTTCTGGGTTGGGATGTTGGGAATTAAAATATTTTTTAAAGTGTGGGCTTTTTACGTGTATTAAGATCTGCTTAACATCCCACTGCTGGGAACGTGAAAACTCCCTTTATTGTCTGGGAGATCAGGCCATAGTCCACCAAGTTCGGCATATGCGCGTTTTCTTCACTTCACATGTTTTTCCTATATATGATCAACGTGTATTATGTACGACCTGTCTAGAGAACCTAGCAAGTTTTCAAAGAACTTGGTCAGCGTAGTGGACAAAGGTTGATTCTTCTCATACTGAAAGGGGGCCAGCATCAAGTTGTGGGATGATAAAAAGGACTGAATACAAGAAAAAAAAACTTTGCAAAAATATGTTCAACCAATTTTATAAATGTTGATTCTGATTAAAATTACTCATATTTCTGACGGCAATACCATCAAAATATGTAGTTTGTCACACTTAAATAATTTAGGCAGCACTCTACTTTATCCGGAACCTAGTAGCTGCCAAGTTCCCAGGGCAGGGTATTAGACACGTTGGCTAATGATGTGTGACAGTGTCGAGATTCAACAAAATTCTATTTTTCGGTCCTTCATCCAAACACTTTATCATCGTTATTAATTTATCTTCGACGAAGTAACGAAATATATGATTTTTAAGACGTTTTTATAAAATCTAGGTACGGCGTTTCAGGCTTTAGTGTAAACTGTATAGGTACTACGGTGAATTTTTTATTTTAGGTATAAATAAATATTTTTTTATAGGTTCTGTCTGAAACACGAGAGATTGAAGGGTATGCGCCTTGCTCGGGTAGCTTCTTTGAGTACGAATCGGGTGTTATGCATGGATATATAAGTCTATCATAATATATCATTGAATACAATTTACAAATGCTGTTTTAGAATGAACGAATAGAAAAAATACATCTAAGAAAGTTAATTAACTTTCCAAACTTTTGTATGCACAATTGTGATCTGATAATGCTTTTGCTTTCGCTTTATATAAAAGCACGCGAGTGAAGCGAGGGTAATTGTAATAGCATTAACGACTCAACCTAGCTTCGCTTCGTGTTAGTCCCTAGTGAAAAACAAAAAAATCTATCCCGGGGGATCCACACATTTTTTCTGGGACAATAATAAACCTGTACGCTGTTCCTATCTGCTTCTGTGCCAAGTTTATCTAGATTCGTTTAGCTGTTGTGATGTCATTGACAAACTACCATCCATCCTCACAAACTTTCACATTCTAATATTAGCATGGATATGAAGAATTCCGAAGGTCATACTTTATAGCTCTGTTATGTAAAGATTCCTTACATACATCATATCATATATTTATTACTTAAGTTGAGGTTTGTGAGTGATTTTCTATTCATAAGTGATATTAGGCATAATTCATAGAGGTCCTGAAAATTATGCATTTAAATTAAAGCATTAAATTAAGCATTTAAAGCTTTTACGAAGCGATTTGGGCACTCTACACATCTAAGCACCAAATATTTTAAAAACAATTCATTACCTTTTTTAAAATAAAATAGTTTTTTTAACAGAAGATTTAAAAGAGCGATAGAAATGAGTTTTTTTATGTTCTTATGATGTTATTTCATTTTCTAATGATTATGAGAGTAAATATAATTCGATTCTCAGCAACTAATAAATAAAGATTGGTAGAAAACCAACATTTGCTATTGATAGAAAATTTCATGCTATTTATATATAAATATATGATATTCTATAGAAAGAAGACATGTCTGGCTCAGTTTGTAGTAACCCTACTTGCTGCGTCAGCGGTGTCGGGTTCGAGTCCCGCTGGAGGCATACATTTGTTGATCAAAAATGTTTGTACTCCAGTCATGGGTATTTTTATTTATATTATGTACTTATTTAAAGTTATATATGTAGTATGTCAACTATCTGGTATCCGTAACACAAGCCTCGTAGCTTACCACGGAACTAGATAGCGCTGTATGTAATAATGTTGCAACAAATTTCTTTAAATTGTGGTTTATTTACTATTATATTAAGAAAAAATAAATCTACGAACAACAATGTCTTCCTATGTAAGTACATAATACGTATATAATATATACATTTATACATCTTATTTTTTACGAGCCCTTGACTTTCTTACGATATCTCAATAAAGCCTATAAGAAAGTAAGATACGACAACATGTTTTATTATTATTATTTGCGATTATTATCATAAAAGCCCCGTAGTATAACATTTTATACATTTATAAAAAAAATCATTAATATAAGGCAGTGCCAGTGGTAGCCCAACGCTAACGCGCTCGCTTGGATAACCGAATGATGCGGGTTCAAATCCGGGTCTCGCACCTCTGATATTTTCATGTGCGAATCATTTCTATCGTGATTACCACTTGTCTTACTGTGAAGGAAAACATTGTGAGGAAACCTGCATGTCTTAGAAAAACCTAGCAAGTTTATTGAAAGACATGTGAAGTCTGCTAACACGCATTAGGCCAGCGCGGTGGACTAAGGCCTGATCTCTACTAATGGAGGCCCGTGTCCAGCAATGGGACGTTAAAAAAAAAGGGCTGATGATGATGATGATGATATTATAACTAGCGACTTACTCTCACTTCGCTCTGGTTCGACCCTAACCTAAATTGCAAAGTTTAGGTCTGTAGTACAGAAATAAAATTCTGAACTTTCATACAAACTTGCTACTTGCTAGTATGCTTAGACGTCTTTTATCCAGCTCTGTTGTAAAATCCGTTCTTAGCTGACGTCTACTAACTACGAGTATTAACTATTTCTCTACCAAAAAAGTTTTTAGCAAAAAAAATGAAGGAAAGTCACAAGTCGTACAAACTTGCGAAAGCCCATACTGCCCGTACTTCTCGCAAAATCCGTTCTTAGCAGAAGTTAGTACGTCCATTCTTAGTAGAAGTACTACCTGTAAACTATCTCCCTGCTGAATTTCATCTTTATACGTGGTTTTCGATATTTCATGATGAGTGAGTGACATTTCACTTTTATATATTTAGATTAAAAGTGAAAATTAAGTTTTCAAATACTGACATTTTCCGACTTAATAAAAATTACATCATAATACAGATCGTTTGTTTCTGTGATATGCTTATATATTAACGCATAACCTTCTAAAGCAACCCTTTTTCCTATTAGCGAAAACCGTCTAAAAATCCGTCCAGTACTACGTTCGTCCAGGACTTAAGTTTTAATACAAAGTGATAATATTAGTGAATATTAAGGTTTCCTAAGTCCTTTAGTACACTTTTTTAAGGATTTTCACGTTGTATTCTATTATCAGTGTTATTAAAAACAGTTAGGAAAGGCTAAAAAATAGGGGTGAGAGTGGTGGGGGGTGCGCAAAACGCCGACTCCGGCAGTACGTCGTCGCCGCTCGAGCAGTGCGCACGTGCGGTCTGTGCTGTGTGTGTTACGTGATATAATGTGAATTATAGCTGTATTATTGTACGAGATATTTAAAAACCATTTAAACGTGTATGTGAGTGCTATTGTGAAATAGGAACCAGAATAGGTAGCTAATTTCATTATTTATTATATATGTTTTAAAATTTATTTAAAGTTTTTCTAAGTAATCACTGTGTTTTTTGCGAATTTATCTTCATATAGTGAGTTTTCTTGTGCCAATAGTATATTTGGTGATATAGTGTTTTGCCAATTGCAGTTTTCAAGTCAGGTAGGCGGTGGATTTTGAATTACGTGTAATTTTGTATGAAAATTGACGTATTTATGAATTAAGCTAAGTATTTAAAATATAACTAATACTCCCATAGCTTAAAGTTTCATAAGAAAAGATTATTATGAAAAAGAATTGTAATTTAAAGTAAATATTTTAATAGAGTTCGGTATTACAGATGCGTAACTAAAACGCGACAAAATAGGGCGATATGAATTAAGCTTATCGTCATTCATCAAAGCTTTTGATAAATAAAGTGGCTATTAGAATGTCATACAACGCTATGTATTAGGTACTTAGTTTACAGAATTGTTTAGTTTCATGTATAGTTTTTAATTATGTAGAGCTAAAGTAAATATTAATTTGATAAAAAAATCAAACAAACAGGATATTTGGGTTAACTAAAATATACATAATATGTATATTGGCTTCTATCTAATAATGCCACACCATTGTTTATAATCCAATGGTATTCAATAGTTCTATGGTGTTATGGGCGATATATCATGCGATATCAGATAGGGCAGGGCTTAACTTGCCCTCTAAAGAGGGATTATCCAGTTTGCCTTAAAGTGGCTATTCATCTTACCGTCCTAATCAGAATTGCTCATCTGTAACAAGTAACTACTTGCGGTTTTACCAATACTGATATTTCATTTGTAAAATACTCAGATATACGATTAAAAAAGTTAACTCTATATAGTAAAGTAGTCGTTCAATTTATTTACTAGTTAAATACTTTGGTTATTTAAGTAATAAAAGGGAACAACCTAACCTGTTCTACTAAATTCAGTGTTTCTGTGCAACTTTACTAATTCTGAACCGATATTCATGAATCCTTTTCAAATATGTACGTAACGTATGTATCAAATTGGTGTCATGTAAATTTAGGTAATAATTATAAGGATAGGCTTTGAGGATGAAATTATTAATTTTAAAATTGAGTTTTTCATTTTTGACATCAAAACGTTTTAGTCAACAGCGATAGCCATAAGTAATAATACATAATAATATATAAACCGATATATAATTAAAATTATGTACATAATGCTAATATATTTAAATAGTATATGTACTTATAAAGAAGCTTTAGTTTTCATTAAAATTCATAAATAGATATTCTAAGTTCCACATAAAATGTACTCGTAGTTAATATTCTGCGCTATGACTTATAGCGCGATCAGCTCCGTAGATAAGGTGGTTGAACCTTTAAAGTTGAATACAGCGGAGAGTTCATGTTTTATGAAAGCTTGTACGATAAAGTTAATTACGAATTCGAATACTAATTGGAATAGTATAATGACGATTTCAGTATTACTTTAGCTTGGCTTAATCGAATTAGGTATTTTAGCCAGGCTTAATCGAAAGTAAGCAAAGTTTGCTTCTCTGGTTTCTAGATAAAATGTTCGATTGAACTAATTTAAATGTCTTTAATAAAGAACTATGGATTTACCCTCTTTTCTAACTTTCTCATAGGTGAGATATTTTCCCGCAGTAAAATATATCGTATATGGTACTTTCTTAGGTTTACGCGAATATTTGACATTATAAATGAAACTATCTTTTCGGATTTTGTCGTGGATTTATTATGATTTTTTCTCTCCCGTGACCATGATTGCTGTAAAGCATTCGAAACGTCGGGAACAAAAAATCATAATAAATCCGTGACAAAATCCGAAAAGATAGTTTCATTTATATCGTATATCGTATTCCGATTGATCAGGATGATCAGCTATCATCATACTTAATTTCATCAAAATCTGTTGGGTGGTTTTCTTGTTTTTATATATATTTATATATATATATAAAATGCTAAAAACGATATACTTATGTCTGTTTCGATAATAATTACTACATAATTCAATAAAGTTTTTACAAAAAGCATTTAATTTATAGATTGGACTCTGTGAGAATTTTGTTACATGTACCTATAGATTATTGTTCTTGTGTTAATGAATCCTTGCTAAAGTCATAGTTAGCAATATTTCATACAGAATTGAGAAGTGTTACTATTGAAAAGTTAAAAAGGTTAATTTCACAAAAAAATAAAACGATTATACAAACATAAGGAGTAAGAAATAATTCGAAAATTTGAGGTAAATATTTAATATACGTAATAATAGCCTGATCCCGCTCGTACTGAGGGAGGCCCGTACCCAGCAGTGGGACGTTAAAAACGGGTGATGATGAATATGAAAAGAATTTATCTATCTATAAAAATAAAAAAAAACAAAGTCAATTAAATAATGAAGAACCATATACAATTATTATTCACACACCCGGTGTTGTGTGAAAGTAATTGGTGTACAAAATGAACCCACGCGAGACATTGGCGAACCAGGTAGTCTATAGTCCATACCACCCTTTCTATCTTTACCCGACAAGTGGCGATACCTAGTCATTTCAAATTTAAACATAAACTATAATAGAATGAAAAAAAATCTGTAGTTAAAAACATCGTAAATGTATTAAACAGAATTCACTACATAGTATAAAACAAAGTCGCTTTCTCTATCCCTATGTATGCTTAAATCTTTAAAACTACGCAACGGATTTTGATGCGGTTTTTTTTAATAGATAGAGTGATTCAAGAGGAAGGTTTATATGCATAACTAGCAGATCCCGCGGCTTTGCCTGTGCTAAATCCAGGGAAAAGCCCGAGCGAAGCGAGGGCGAGTCGCTAGTCAATATACAAAATTTAGTCAAAATCCGTAAAGTAGGCACTTTTTTGTGAACATAAAAACATACAAACAGAAAGACAGGCAACATTGTAATAATTATTGTTTCGGGGTCTTTATTCTGTACACAATACGTTGATTGTTTTTGAAGAATATTTCATTTACAGATCAATAAGTAACTGTTTGAAAGTCAAATATTCTTGTAAATAGAAAAAGTTGTTATGCAAAAATGACCTCGAAAATCTGAAATGATTACCTTTTGAAGAAAATTTTATATTTTTATACGCAATATATTTGAGTAGCTCGTTTCGTAGCTCTTCTCTTTGATATCGGACCTGGGTCAGTTCTAAGGCTTGTGAGTGAAAATTGAGAGCGGATTGTATCTTGCCTGGTGAGGGATGAAAGAAATTTCAACCGCATTTGATTATGAGATTACATTAAAAGCTTTGTGTCCAAATAGTAAGGATTACGAGGATTTGTAACCTTTGAGTTTCGTGTTTATAAAAGCTTCTAGCGACTTTATAACTGTTAGTAAGGGATACAATATATAAATATTTACATAGTTATTATAGAAAAGTGGTCTGACAAAATCGAATTTTGAAAATACCGTCTGTTTTACCTTCATTGGTAATAAACACTTAGTTTTCGTCTTTACCTAGAGTAATCATTTGTTCTTGAAATATTTTTAGAACCTAGGTCTTATTCTTAGGTCCTTCTCTTTGCTAAACTTTATTAAAATCAGTTCAGTGTTATAGGCGTGAAAACGTAACAGGCAGACTGAGCATTAATTTGTAAATATCTACCTAGCATTAATTATTAGTATAGCTTACGGATTTTTTTCCTTGAAAGAAATATTACTGTATTTCACTAACAGGCTTTTATGTATATTTTTACTTACGCTTTATTATAAAAAAAGCAATATTTTTTCTAGAAAATTAATCTGTAAGACCCGAAATAACAAAGTCAAAGTTCACCTTTAAAATATAAAAGCTTTTTTTGTCTATTGATTGTTACCATGTAATTTTCGCTTGCGGCCCCACCTGGTAAATCGGCCCAGGGGTAAAAAATCGGCGAAAAAACATTAACTAAAAATTGTTTTAAAACTACTTTAGCTGCTAAAGATCTATGACGTCATTAACTGATGAATACCTCTTTTAACGTTTTAGGTGAAAATATCTTCAAATATATATTCACTTCAGGAGTGTTAATTCTCGTTGTCTAAGAATGGAGTGGAACTAATAAAATCGCAAGAGATCGTGAGTTATGGGCCCTAGTGATTTAGATGGCTTTACTATCTTCCCTTGCTTTTACTCAGATAGGTACTCGTAATACTTAACGTTTATTTTCCCTGAAAATACCGGACTTTTAATCATTAAAGTTCCTTGTTTGAACAAAATCGTTAAACCAAGTGGACGTGTCATCTTTAGCACGTACTTAATTTTAAAAGCTCTCTTAATGATATTTGTTCAATCGAACTTAGTTATAGAAAAGTTTTTATATATTATTATTTTGAATATGTCAGTCAAACGAAAATGTCTCATAAAATAATTTTAATTAGTCTACCAATAGAAAAAGTACGGTCTACACAATAAACAAAAAATATTTTATTGTTATATACAAGAGGTAAAAGTACAATAAGTAATCTCGTCATAATATTTTTGATATGTGGCATTACCTATACAATACAATTTAGGGTTCCGTAGTTTCGATTGAAAAACAGTGCCCTTAGACTATTGTTAAGGTGACATCGTATGGGTGACTTTGTTGTTTTTTACAATATAATATTTAATATAGAAATATTTGTTTTAAAAAAGACCTTAGTTTAAGAAATCTCATAATAAAGAGAGATCTATTTATGATATTCTGGTTCACACTTGGCCAATTTTTAATTAGAAGCAGTAATATTCTACTTTGTTTCACTTGTAATAAAGCTCTATCATTTGTTCTCTCACAGCATTGTTAAATTCAATGAACATTTTCAAATACAATGTAGTACGAAACATTAACTGAACAATGTTACATAAATAAAAGAGTGCAGTTGGCAAAGGTAATATTTTAGTGTGTTTTGATATACTTCTTTGTTTGTCACGGTTCATATATATAAAAGACTAGCATTTTCTGCGGTTTCGCACGCGTTCTAAAGACCGGAAACCAAATTCTTTCTGAGTCGCGCGGTATCGTACCTTGTAGAACTTAACGCCCGTTCTACCCGTTATTGCAACACTTTTTATTCAAGCTCCACCCCCATTGGTCGTAGCGTAATGTTACATGTTAGGCTATATTCCTATAGCCTTCCCCGATAAACGGAATATCCATCACAAAAAGAATTTTTCAATTCGGACCAGTAGTTCATGAGATTAGCGCGATCAACTAAACAAACAAACAAACTCTTCAGCTTTATTATATTAGTATAGATTTAACCCCTATAAACATTCTTACTTAATCTAGGTTCTGGAAAAGTTTAAGTTAAATAAAATATAAAATGAAGCGAAATAATAAGTATCAAAATGTATTTTGACGACACGTTTGGCTTAGTTTGTAGCGACCATACCAGCTGTTGCGGGTTCGAGTCCCATTGGAGGCATTCGTTTGTGTGAAGAGACATACTATATAATATGTTGAGTGTGTCAACTATCTGGTCTTTGTAAGTACTATAACTATGCAGTGCTGCGTGTTAAAGTCCCAACATATTTATTTATAAAGACACTAACAGGTTTTCAGAATCTATTTTTATATTATGAATGAATACTCAAATTAAAATACATTGTAGGTGTTGGCTGTTGAAGCAACTTGTTTAATTAAAACAGGTCAAGTGTGACTCGTAGCCCATCGTCGGTTGCATCTACTATGATTTATAAGTTTAGAATAAACAGACGGACAGACATATCAGTCTAAGGAATATGACTAAGCTGAAATATAACTCAGACTGCGGAACCCTAAAATTTTTCTAATACATTCTTTGTAAGTAAAAAATTAGCGACAATGAGCTTTTAAAGGAAACGCTATATTTCTTAATGAATTACGTTGTTCCAAGGGCGATCATTTACGAGTAATACTGATTAATTTATGTCCGGTCCCGACTAATTTGCGAGTGCTAAAACAGCGAAATTAAAATTGTGACGTAAATTTTGACTTTTCTGCAGTAAAAAGATTAAAGCTTTTCGTCTTCCTTTGTTACATAAAGCTGACTCCTGCTATTTAATACCCGAATATAAGTTTGGATGATGTAGAGTATATAATATAGAGTATACAGTTAAGTATTTGATTTAATACTTCTTACTAGTTGTGATGGAGGAAATCTGGTATTTTTATATATATGTTTATATTATTAGATACTATTTAGAATCAAAAGAAGTTTTAAAATGCTAGTCTAAGACAAGAAGAGACTAAACACTTCTTTATACGCATATAAATAAATACATATTTGGATATTAACACTCATCACCATTTAGGTCAAATGTAAGTGCCGAGCACCGATAACACAAGCGTGTTATTGATACCAGATAGTTGATACGTTACACATAATATATATAACTTTAAATATATACATATTATAATAGTAGATTAGTAGCCAAGGGCTGTAAGGCATCAATTGCAGCCCGAGATATAGTTCGAGGGTGCAATTGATGCTTACACCCGAGCTAACTATTCTGCATTACATCTCGATTATGAGGTAAGTAGAAAAAAATCGGCATTACAAGAATATTTTTTGTCAAGATCGAAATTAAGCTTCGCCGTTCGATATTTAAAATTGATGACTATTATACACGAAGACAAGGCTGAACAGCAAAGCGACCTCTTTGGTCTATTGCCAGTATGATGGTTAGATGTACGCGAACTTTTTTAAAGGAAGAAGTGGTTTTTTTAATTACTTACCGCCCTAGGGCTTTTTTAGCTACATTATTACCCTAGAGCGCTAATTAGTCACCTACAAGCCCCATTTGAAGGTAATAAGAATCTACTTACCGACCATGAGAGATGTAAAATATATAATCACCCATGACTGGAGTATTAATATTCTTGCTTCGCACACAAATTACGCGGGACTCGAACCGGCTACAGCTGCATAGCAAGTAGGGTCATTACAAACTGAGTCACTTATCGTCTCTATTTTATAATCTTATATTAGATAATTAATTTAAAATCATTATGGGATGGTTACGTATAGGTTTCGTTGAAACAAGCCCTTATTAAGTAAACTAGAGCAGAAGGTTGATGTTTGGATAAATGGTTTTCAGTTAGCGCCATGAATAATATGGGGTTTCGTTACCAGTTTTATTGTTAACATTTTGACGCGCCATCTTTCATTGTCAGAGGCAAATGAAGAAGCTTTGAATTAATTCATCTCAGGACTGTTTTGACAGGACATTATAAAAGCACTGATTTCTATGTGGAAAGCTCGGGCGTCGGGTCGATTGCTTGTTTTTGTAATAATATAATGAACTGCTGACTGACCCCTGATTCGCTGGCGTTCGTTCCTAGCCGCTTGATTAAATCATTATTTTCTTTAATTATTTTACATTACTAGCAAACCCGGCCCGCTTCGCTAAGCGTAAGTTAAAATAAATTAAATGGTTCTAATAAAATTGGAGTAGCCTAAGTTACTCCTTACAATATTAGCTATCTGTTAGTGAAAGTCCCGTTAAAATAGGTCCAGCTGTTTCCGAGATTACGTGGAACAACCAGACAGATATACATAAAGACAGACAGGCAGACACAAATTTTATTTATTGATTTTTTTAATGTAAGTACCATATATATTTTCATATGCTATAAAGGAAATCAAATATACATCGCTAAATATTTAATTAAATTGAATTAGACATTAACATTTTCTCTATATATTTACGATATAATTAAGTGGGTTATTGTATAACATATTGATAATAGTGATTTCTCCATCATTATATTGGCATTTGGTAGCATATTGGTTACGCATTTTTAATATTCGATAGAGTTGATTGCCCTTGATTGCCCTTGACAACCTACCTGCAAACCACGTATTGAAGACCTGTTCCCAACAGTGGGATATTCAGGTCTTATTACGAAATAATAGTAAATTAATTCAAACACTGTCCCGAGGGATTCCACACGACACAAACACAGGTCAATTTGTACCGATTCATGGTAGAGGCCGCAGAGCGCAGCTAACAAAATTAGAATTTACTACCGAAATGATTCAATTACGATCGTCCGTTTCAGATGAATAATTTCTGAGTTACCGATTCTTGTTATCATTACTTTTACGATGCTTTTGTCCACTTGTCTTATTTATACAGATTTGTAAGTACATATATAATTTGCTATTAAGCTTTTTATTAAAATAGTTAAAAAACTTATTACTATAGCACGCGGTTTTGCTCGCTTAGCAAGTGCTGACGATCAAAGGCAATTCGTCCCTAAGATTTCGTCTTTGAAAAATTTTTTGAAACCTTTAAACGGTGAAAATAACCGTGTGGTTATTTTCATATTAATAATGTTAGCCGATACGATTTTTAACTCATATTAATATTTAAAAACTGTAAATAAAATTATAGACTCATACTTGTTCCATGGAACAAACCTAATAATTATGTACTAGACAACTAGCTATAAGTATGAATAATTTATAAGTAACCGATTTAGAAAGAGTAGGAAATTATTACTTATTTGTTTTCTTTTTTTTAAAGGTATAAAATATTGATAAGTGAAATCCATGCGTAACTTATATTTTACTTTAGAACCAACGATATTGTTTATTACTCTTTTTCTGCAATTACTCTTTTTCTTTGAAATTTACTATATTTGGGATTTGGGATATTTTTTGAATAATCCTATTGAAATAGTTTTTTTTTTAATCTTCGTTTAAAGAGCTTAGTTACTATATGTATTGAAATAGTTAATATCGATTAAGAGCAGAATGTCTGTCTGTCACGAGATAACTAATTAACAGATTTTGATGAAATTAGGATATGAAAATAAGATACTGTTTTTTGCTAAAAAAATATTATTACACTGCTATTATGTACTTAGGGAAGAACTCGAGTAGACTGAGGAAATCAATAGTAAACTATAAGCACAATTCAAATTGTATGCTCTATGCAATATGTCAAAATGTAAGATGAAACGTATTTTGATCGCATGTGTGTCTGACAGACAAAATTGGCCAGGAATAGTATTATGATCGACACATATATACCTAGGTATATATACTATATACAAATGAGTACATATTTACTTGACAAAGGTAATGAAGCTTAAAAGCTTATTCGCAGAAAAGTTAGCTTTTAGGAAGAATTCATCTGATCTTTGAATCCTAATAAAGCAATTATCTTCAATAATCTTAATATAAGTCTTTGAACTTTATTAAAATTAAACTTCACAAAATTTATATAAATTTCCGCTAACTTTTAGATTCTCAGATTAATAATGTAGATACTTCTTTGCGAGTTAAAAGATGATTTATAAGAGACCAAAGGTTAGATTTTCACTCGACTAAAACTTAACTATTTAATTTATTGGAGTAAAATATTAATGAAAATACGCTGAGTTTAGAAACCTTATAATAATATAACAAAACAAATGGATTCAATGTTTTCACTATAAGTATTTTAGGGACGTGAATGGCTTATATCTGATATTAAGAAGTTAGGGATTCGAAATCGAGTAGTATCATTAAGAAATATCGAGATACAATTATTATTAATTATTAGTAATATTATAACTTAGGAATTCCCTTATAATATACCTTTTCCAAGACAGCGGTAGCCCAGCGGTAACGCATTCGCTTGGATAATCGAGTGATGCGGGTTCGAATCCAGGTTTCGCACCTCTAATATTTTTCATGTGCGAATCATTTCTATCATGATTACTACTATGATTACTACGGTGAAGGAAAACATCGTGAGGAAACTAAACTATGGCCTGATCCCCCTCGTACTGAGGGAGGCCCGTGCCTAGCAGTGGGACGTTAAAAAGGGTTGATGATGATGATGTTGAATACCTTTTCGAAACTTTAATCAATGGCACAAAGTTTGTGTAAATGGTAAACTACTCAATATAAAGTCGTATTTGGCTGTCATATCACTGAACTATGACTATATGACAAAAAGCTCAAGTTCTTTACACGTACTTAAGGTCCAGTTTCAGAAACAAAAACGTTACAAAAGAAAAGTTATTTCTTGTATATTGTTTCGTTGTTTTCTTTTGTTTCAGCTTAGATAGATCAAAAAATCTTTACGACCCATATATTATACTCGTATATTGAGTTAGAGCTGGAAACGATTTCGCAGTGGATATTGCGGCTGCAATGTTGCCAGTCATAAAACACTTTTGCCGTAATTTCTGAAACTAGACTTAGAAAAATAATATCGTTAAATGTATTCTCCGTTAAAAATGCAGGTAAACCGAAGGGACATCCCTTCGGTTTCAGGTAACGAGGCTGCCCATGCATAATGTAGGGGATTGTGTCGGTCCGCACGCATGAGTTGCGACAATCTGTACACACGTAGGCACATGTATATCTTTATTTATTACGCATATAATAAAATGGTAAAGTTGTTAAAGTTATGTATCGGATACGTGATACAGAACTTTTTTGAATTTATTTGATAGTCCAATGTATTGCCTGAATTGCCTGAGGCCCTATGTGATTTTTGTGCTGATTAAACCTATTAGTACATATAAATATAATTAAAGTGTCTGTTTTTAATTTCAAACTAACAGATTTTCACTAAATGCATATGAAAGTATACACTAATGTATATTACCGTAAGTAGCCTATGTTACTCGTTATAACATTAGCTATAAACGAGTGAAAGTCCCGTCAAAATCGGTCCAGCCGTTTCAGAGATTAGCATAAACAGACAGACAGACAAAAGTTTAAGAAAATTGTTCTTTTTAATGTAAATACATATACTTTCATATTATGCATTTAGTGAAAAGCTGTTGATTTGAAATTAAAAACAAACACTTCATTTTTATTTATATGTATAGACTGGCTATTCACCCTTACATGCTACCATCTCCGCAGGCATATACAGTACCCACTATAGTTTCATCATAATCAGATCCATGGTTTAGGAATATATAGTGAAAAATATACGAAAATTCATTTTTATTTAAATAGAAGATAGATTACTAGAACGACAAGGTTGACAAGACAAAAAATTGACATCTTTCTACTGTTTCTACGCCTATTTATTTCGATTACATATAAACAAACGTATTTTAATAGGAATAAAGAAAAAGTATAAAGAAAGGTAATATATTTAGTAAAACTGGACTTATAATTTAGCAAACTTTTTTATTAACACATTCTTTTCGGATTTTTTGCGCAATTATTTAGATTTTTGGTTCATGGTGTTTCAAATGGTATAGCAATCATGGTCACGGAATATTCTCTTTCTTAATTTTCAATAAAAATGTCAAATATTGATGAAAGTTTTGTAGATTTTGAGAAAAAGACCGTAAATTATATTTTTGTTAAGTTCACCGATTCCTCTTTTGCAATCGGATGCTTCATACTTTTGATCATTTATTGTTCGATATAATCCCTGCAAAATCCCATCGTTTTCCGCTCACATTCCATTAATAAGTAAAAGCGTTGAAATATGTCACAAATAATCTGTTTGTTTTTTGCTACTGTGATGTATATCCATATAAATATTATGTGAAGGTTATGTTGTACGTGTTATCTTTCAAGTTTATATATTTAGACTCTGGGCTTATTTCCATGAGATTTAGCAAGCTTATATAGATTGTGGAAGGAAACAGATATAGTACTACGTGGCTACCTTTTATCTCATGGGAGTTGAGAAGCGAGTAGACAATAGTATATAAATGTACATTGTATTATGAAAATTACATATTTTAATTGATTTTTTTCGTTATTTGTATGTTCCTAGGTTTGGTTAATGCTTACAGTGACTTATATACTCGTTATTAACATATTAGTTTAATCTTTTAAACCCTTAGTCTTAGATATTATCATAATTAATCAGTTTTTCTATATACTTTCTTCTTCTATATTTAAAAAGTTGTAGTTGAACTAGACCAAGTTGAAAATTCGTATGACCGTTTTGCTTATCAGTATATATATTTTTAAACGAATTGCTATCGTATCAAAATATACAAAAATTAAAGAAGCAGAGTCACATGAGATTTTTTTCCACCAAAATTGCTGTTAAAAGCATTCGAAACGTTGGAAACCAAAAATCTAAATAAATATGCGAAAAAATCCGAGTAAATAGTTTTATTTATAATGTCAACTGAAAGAGTTCAAGTATATATAAAAAAGTATATAATTTGCCAAAGCTTTACTTTCGCTTAGATATTTCTTAGACAAGTATTACATATACTTGTATATAAGTACGACACAGGGTAAAGATTCATCACTACATAGTATAAAACTGTCGCTTTCTCTGTCCCTATATCCCTTTGTACGCTTAAATCTTTAAAACTACGCAACGGCTTTTGATGCGGTTTTATTAATAGATAGAGTGATTCAAGAGGAAGGTTTATATGCATAACTAGCGGATCCCGCGGCTTTGCCTGTGCTAAATCTAGGAAAAAGCCCAAGCGAAGCGAGGACGAGTCGCTAGTGAATCTATAATTTTGGTTTTCAATTAGCTTTTCTTTAATGTATTGAAAAAGATATAGGCTTAATGGTTTTAGTCTGAACATTTATTTGATCCATATGTATACACGTAAAAGTACGGTAGACTGGAGCATTCATCAGCGTGCGGTCGGTACAGTGCACTCCAATTTATTAGTTCTGAATACATTGTTGTGGCGTCGTTACACTACGTTGTAGCTGATAGATATAATCACACTTCTGTTATAAATATATAATGTAAAGGAGTAAATATGTACAATATAATAATATATGCTTGAAATTACGCCGCTGGGCTTAAATAAAAATAAATTAAACAGTTTTTATAATTTTCTAATAAAATAAAAATAGTCTAAGTTATTCCTTATAACATTAGCTATCTGCGAGTGAAAGTCCCGTCAAAATCGATCCAGCCATTTTAGAAGTTAGTCGGAACAAACAGATAGACAGACAAAAAATTTTCAAACGTATATTAATTTCATATACATTTAGAGAAACTAGTATTGATTATATAGATTAGCTACCTTATGTCATAACATTGATACTTTGCTGTCAAAATAAAGTAAAAAAAAGGAAAAATAAATACAAATATATTAGTAATTACACAGTTAACCTAACACTAAAATACTAATCACTTTTACATAATTAAGTTTCAACTATATTAAAATTTAATAAAATTAATTTAAAGTTTAAACTTGCCCTATACATAGCGACATCGAACAAGAGCTAATCGCGTAGTTAAAAGTCAATGTGATGCAAATAGCTTCCTGACACAGAGTCGCAATATTTCTTTAATCCGAAGCGGGGAATATTGAATACCAGGGACTTCCCTTCACACGCGTCGATCTCGACACTTGCTATCGAATTTTGCAGTACACTCTGTGACAATTTAATTGGGTTTCGTGTAACCAAATTCAGTGTATAGATACGCTTAACTATCATCCTATACAAGTTTGACTGTTTGTTACTTAGTCATGTGTATAGCTGGACGGATCAAACTATGCTGTTAGATTCTATTTAAATTTAAATATATAAAAGTGAAAGGTCACTCACTCATTTATCACAAACTATCGAAAATTATACTAACTAACTAACTAACTATATATGTAAAAAGATGAAATTTCGCAGGAAGGTAGTTTATAGTTACTCGTAGTAAGTGTACGTTAAGAACAGATTTTGCGATAGGGTCGGCGAGTTTGTATGAAAGTCCTTGATTTTACAAACTTTATATCTGTCAGAGAGCACACAGGGACGAGTAAAGCGAAGTCGTTTGGACTAGGTACATAGAATAATTTCTAATCGGATACTGCTGTCTCCTGAATAGGCAAGGTTTTTAATATCCAGGCTTAACCCCATTAAGTCGCAAAAGGTTAGTTTTATTAGTAATGAACATCAAGGCATTGTAATTTACTGTGCTTTGTTATATACACGTTATTGGTCATAAAATATTTTTACGTTTAAATGCTATATGGTTGGTAACGTAAGTTATTATTCGCTTGCTTGATATTGATAGCTAGTGAATTATTCTTGCTTCGCTCAGCCCTCTTATTTTTAAATTACCTGATTAATTTGTGTAAGATAAATTTTCTATGTAATAATAATAAGTTATAAAACCGTATTGATCAATGACCATCTTTTGGTGTTGCCTCTAAGCTTGATAAAATATATGAGAACATCAAGTAGAATTTAAAGGAAATTTTGAATAAAGCCCTCTTTATAATGACTACGTTAGAATTTTATTATCATGTATATATAGTACGGTTTTAAAGGCTGAAACCAAATACCTCCTGTTTTTGCAACATTTTTCATTAATGCTCTGCTCCTATTGGTCGTAGCGTGATGTAATATAACCTATAGCCTTCCTCGATACATAGACTATCCCACACAAACAGAATTTTTCAATTTGAACCGGTCGTTCCTGAGATTAGCGCGTTCAACCAACCAAACAAACAAACTCTTCAGCTTTATAATATTAGTATAGATTTCAGAAAACGTTGAGTTGTAACAGTCATCCAAAAACAAGAAAGCGTACAGGACCCTACTAAAAAACCTCTAGCGCAACGATGTACATACGAGTAGGTAATTTAAATAGTAGAAAACGTCAAACCCGATCCCGGGGGTTAAAAATCTAATCTTCTATTCACAAAACGCGACTTGAATAGTATCGCCTTATATCGCAAATCGGAATATTTTTCAGTACAATGGGCGTGATTGTAATAGTCGCTTCTATACAATTTCCGCTTCGAAGTGAATTGGACGTGATCCGAGCTTTACTTCGACATTGACGTATTTAAGTAATAATAATAATTTGTATATATTTTATATGTACATGTTGTCGTCTGTCTGTTCGAAGTAAATTATGCATGTTTTCTTGCAGCTTTTTAATATTTAAATGGTATATATTTCTGAGCTTTTCTAGTTTATATAAGTATCGATATTCTTAATCAAGTAGTATTTTTTAGGGTGAGCGAAGTGAGCCAAGACACTGTCCCACAAATTAAGCATTTTGTGGTACACTTTACTGAAAAACTATCGCGCCTATAGAATTGTGCTTTAACATTGTAATTAAACTTCATATCTAGATGTGTTATCTGTCAAAAAAATATAAATTTATAACCATTAAAAAAATTAACATAAACAACTGGCTTAAAAATTATTACCTGTTAGAAAAACTACGCGAGTCTCACAATGCTAAGTTTTTTGTTAGTTTGTAATTATTCTGCATATTACAGCTTATTTTTTTAAGTATTCGCTTATACTTCAAATTCGATTCTTCAAACTTTTTCATAATTTTTTATCGTATTTTGAATGCTATCTTTATAATAGTGTTAAGCCTTACAAATATATAAAGCATATTTCCTTTTAAAGAAAGTGTTTCATAAGTAACTGTTTCCTCAAACAAAGGAATACTCAAGTGCGTTCATTATAACAAAGGCGAAAAGCCTTCGAACTCACCCTATATTTGCTTATTATAGTTTGTGCGTATCCCGTAATAAGATACGTGTGCTTAAGGCTGTCTCACACTTCACGAAACGTTACAAACCTTGGCAGTGACGTGTTGTAGACCAAGGTTAATGTGAAGCGACATTATGAAGTCGAAGAAATAAGTTATTCTAAAAGAAATACTAGTAATTTAGCAAGTTTCTTATATTCGTACTAATAAATTAGCGTCTGTAAAATATGTGAAAACTTTTAGCACTCTAATTAAATAAATTGGAAACAGAGTGAAGAAATAAAATAGTAACGTAATTTTCGAAGAATATTTGACTGCGAAAGCTTAGTGATTATCTTGGTCATTCTGTGAGGGTTGCGAGTTCTATGCTTGGTACAGCAAATATTGTATTGATATTTCTGTAGGTTTGGTTTATCTAGTACACATTTCCAGCCGCTTATTATAAGTTTCTAGCTAGTTGGTCGATAAAAAAAGTATTTTTAAAACATGTACATATTTCACTATCTTATACATCTTTTCGTGTTATTTTGTAGCGTTTGCCTGAAGATCCGCTCGCAAAAAATCTCTTCTTCTATATATATCAAAGAAAGTCCTATTAGCTACACTATTTATAACCCAAGAACGGCTGAACCGATTTGGCTGAAAATTGGTGGGGAGGTAGCTTAGAACCAGGAGACGGAATAGGATAATTTTTGTCCCGTACGACCGCGTTCCTGTGTAACGTCATAAAAACGTCAAAGACAAGACACTAGACAAGTCACTATAAAACGTGGTGTAACAAAAACGCATCTGACATGGAATAACAAAACGCAAATGACAGCTAAACATAATTTTGTCTATGGTTAATGTATAGTTAAAATTTGATAATTATAAGTTTTGTCAGAAATCAATAATCAGTAATAATCAGTAATTTGTATTCTGGCGGAACACAGTTCGTCGGGTCAGCTAGTAAGTAAATAACAATAAATGTATATATGTACTATTTCATTACGTCAAAAGCTATGGTGAATGAATACCTTATATATTTACAGGATATAGATAAAATTAATATGCAAAAACAAACAATATACGCAGGAATTTCTAATATTGTGCCAAATTTATTCTCCGCTTCGTAATAAGATACGTGCGCTCGCGGTCTCTTCAGACGAATCTGACGTTACGTCGTGAAGACGATTCCATCACTACATTAAATACATTAAGTAGATTTTCAATAAGTTTATCAGAAAAATATTAAAATTTAAATATGCTTTTATCGTATACTAGCGACTCGCCCTCGCTTCGCTCGGGCTCTTCCCTAGATTTAGCACAGGTAAAGCCGCGGGATCTGCTAGTTATGCATATAAACCTTCCTCTTGAATCACTCTATCTATTAAAAAAAACCGCATCAAAATCCGTTGCGTAGTTTTAAAGATTTAAGCGCACATAGGGATATAGGGATATAGGGACAGAAAAGGCGACTTTGTTTTATACTATGTAGTGAGTAGTGATAGTGATATGTTTTCACGGTTAACTAATTACTAAAAAGTATCGTTGATGCAATACAAAATTTATAGTAAAGTAATTTTATTGTTGATGCATATAATGTGTTTTACATTACAAACCCTAAAATTCTCGGCTTTTTTCTGCTATAATATACATGTATTAATACATAAAGCCGCATTTTTCGTTGCGTAGTTTAAAGATCTAAGTGTACAGACGGCAAGAAACAACTTTGTTTTTTATTATTTAGTTATGCATATTATAGATTTATTTCCAGTATTTTAGTAACGGCTTTAAAAAATTGGAAAAAAATTGTATTTAGATAAGATTTTGAATAATAAGTTTTTATATAGATCATTTTTATAAAAATGAAAATAAAAGTGAGTGTGTACAAAGTACACATGTCAGAAGTAAAACTTCTTTGGCAAAGTAATTTTTAAATCACTTTTATATTTATACTAAATAACTCCGTCTAAGCTCGTTGAAAGATCGAAGGTCACACCCACGAGAGACAGAGTTAGAAATGTGACTGACTCGCGGTGGGCGAGATCTAACTAAGGCTAACTCTTCCCCGTCTCTGAGCGCCTGGTACTATGCACTTATTTTTTCGATTCATCGAGTTTAATCACAACGATTCTAAAGAGTTTCACTTCAAAATGCAATTGTAATATCTTTTCACTAAAAAGGTATCGTAACACGAATTGCAATTGGAAGAGTCGTAGATAGTACGAGAGATATTAAAGACGATAGAGCATGTAGGCATTCCGCGCGGAACGAATGGTGCCGATATCTAATATACCTAGTGTATAAATTGAAAAATTCCACCACGACGGATATTATAGTGACGAGTCATTCGTTAGTAGTAATGTTATTAGTTCAGACAAAAATTCTTAATAATGTCATTTTAAGAGAATATTAAGAAAAACTGCTGTCTGAAACTTCGTTTGAGCAGCTGAATAATTATTATAATAATATATAAAAAAATTTCTAAGCTCGGAATTAATATAAGATTATCTTATCTTAAATTTATAATAAATTATTAAGTGTAATGATTTCACTTGATTCTTATTACTTATGTCTTTGAGTTTTGATTTAAAGCTTTTTATCACATAAGTATTCTTAGTATATATTATAGAGATAATACTATATTATAGAGATGAATTTTTTAATGTTTGTAACAGATAGATCAAAAATCCACAATTTAACTCACAATTATAAACGAACCGATTTAGATACAATTTGGTTTTAATATAGTTTGAGACCTTGAGAAGGATAAAGCAAAACCAAAAAAGGGGGTAAGGACAAAGAGCAAAAACCCCCTTAAGGATGAAGAGGAAATTAGGTATATTTTCTTATTTACTTTTATACACATAGAAAAGTTTAAATACTTACATAATATTACAAATATAAGAGTTCAACAAATGAATGCCCCCAGCGGGATTCGAACACGTGACCACTGGCACAAACTGAGCCAAACGTGTCGTCACAATGTGGTATTAACTTTCAAATTTAATTATAACAAAAACATACAATTTAAGAGTACGTAATCAAACAAACTAAGTTTTTACGAAGCAACCCCCGAGCCGAAGTGAAACCCGCACAAATGTCTGACGTATTCAGAGAAGGACAATGGTTCTTTTCAGTAGCTTTCTTCATTGTAAAGTTAGTTTCTGCTTATTTAACGTTTCATTTCTATGGGAATGCTGTATGTTACATGAACTTTACTAGAAATCTACACAAATTAACCGAGTATTTTAATTATTAAGTTAAAAAGTCAAAGATTAAATAGCGATATAATCTATACTAATATTATAAAGCTGAAGAGTTTGTTTGTTTTATTGAACGCGCTAATCTCTGGAACGCGCGATCCGAATTGAAAAACTCTTTTTGTATTAGATAGTCCGTTATATATCGAGAAAAGCTAGCTACGTTACATCACGCTACGACCAATAGGAGCGGAGCGTGTAAAATATCGCGTTATGTACAAAAAACCTATACCTAAACATTCGTATCTCGTTTTTGAACAAAAAAACACACCTACAATAAATATAATAGCTATAATACTTCAAAGACGTAAAGACGTCTCATTCCGAAAGAACTTCTAGGCGCCTTTGTCGGCGCTACCTTCATTCAATTACCGAAGCTAACTTTATAAAGATTAACTGCCAGTTTCTATAACCTATCTACCGATAGACCGGTAGTTACTTTCATACTATTTTGACACATTAAAAGTTACAACCTGTCAAAATCGTATGAAAGTATCTACCGGTCTATCGGTAGATAGGTTATAGAAACTGGCAGTAAATAGATAGAGTACGAGTATCTCTATTATCCAAAATTGAGTCTGATAAATATCCTCAGAGCACGTCGTATAAATTCAAGTCTTCTGTCTCACCTTGTTTGCTTGTTAAATAGTATTAGTGAAGTATTTTTTATTAGACGGTACGTTTAAATTAATGAACTATTATCTTATATATTCATTATATTTACATCTCTCATGTTCGGTAAGTAGATTCTTATTACCTCCAAATGGGGCTTGTAGGTAACTAATTAGCGCTCTAGGGTAATAATGTAGCTAAAAAAGCCCTAGGGCGGTAAGTAATAAAAAAAAAACACCTCTTTCAAAAAGTTCGCGTACATCTAACCATCATACTGGCAATAGACATCATGGATTCAGCCCAATGACCAAAGAGGTCGCTTTGCTATTCAGCCTTATCTTCGTGTGAATACTATTATACAATAGTCATCAATTTTAAATATCGAACGGCGAAGCTCAATTTCGATATTGAAAAAAAAATTGCGTGTATACAAAGTACATATGTCAGAAGTAAATCTTCTTTTGCAAACTAATTTTTAAATCTCGTTCATATTTATACTAAATAACCCCGTCTAAGCTCGATGAGAGAGGAAGATGATCACACCCACGAGTTAGACAGAGTTAGAAATGTCACTGACTCGCGGTGGGCGAGATCTAACTAAGGCTAACTCTTCCCCGTCTTTGAGCGGTACTATGGACTTATTTTTTAATTTCATCGAGTTGAAATCACAACGATTCTAAAGAAGTTTCACTTCAAAAAATGTATTCTTGTAATGCCGGTTTTTTTCTACTTACCTCGAGATGTAAAGCAGAATAGTTAGCTCGGGTGTAAACATCAATTGCACCCTCGAACTATAGGCGCCCTCGCTGCGCTCGTGCGCCTAAATATCTCGGGCTGCAATTGATGCCTTACAGCCCTTGGCTACTAATCTACTATTAATTTATAAATAAATATATACATAAACTTGCCAAATTATATACCTTCCTCTTAAATCACTCTATCTATTAAAAAAAAGTATCAAATCCTTAGCTTGTTAAAGATCTAAGCATTCATAATGACAAACAGCGGGAAGCAACTTTGGGCGAGATCTTATAATTTTTTTTACTGATTTATTAAAAATTCTACGTGATATCATTATCTATTTTAAACCTATTTTCGTGTTTTTTCAATCATTAGTTTACTTTTATGAAGTAGGTGAAGTGGACGAATATAGATTTTAAGACTTAAAAGCAACCCTAAGGGTGTTATGGACCTTTAAGTTAATCTAAAATTCGTGTAGTTTATCATCTCTTACTAAAATATATAAATACTAGCTTTATCATGTTAGTCTGCCTACTCCAGCTAATCAACCTCATTGGGTTGATCTGTAGGATGCCTGAAAGTTTCTTTAAAATTACTCTAGCTATTTCAGAACCCATTGTTAATACAAACAATTTTTTAATTTTTCGTAAAAAATATTTTTTTTTAATAAAAAGTATCCTAGGTTACTTCTAATAGCTCCAAGAATATGTGTACAAAGTTTCATGATAATCGGTTGAGTAGTTTTCGCGTGAAAGCGTAACAAACAAACTTACATTCACTTTTATAATATTAGTAGGGATATACTAAGTACTATGGCTTTAAAAATAAACAGATTTAAAAAGATATTACATAGTAGATTATAAAAATAAAAATTTTGGGACATTATTACAACAGTGCCATCTTAGTTCCGTGGAAAGCTACGAGGCTACGTAACACAAGGCAAATAGTTGATACACTAAACATATAAATTTGAAATATATAATATACATATTGTGAATGTACATATTATATTATATGATTCAAATTATAATAACACTAGCGAGTCGCCCTCGCTTCGCTCGGGCTCGTCCCTAGTTTTAGCTCAACCGAAGCCGCGGGGTTCCGCTAGTTACACATATAAACCTTCCTCTTGAATCACTCTATCTATTAAAAAAAACCGCATCAAAATCCGTTGCGTAGTTTTAAAGATTTAAGCGTACAAAGGGATATAGGGACAGAGAAAGCGACTTTATTTTATACTATGTAGTGATTATATTATGTATGATGAAATGATAATATATTAACAATACTATGTTAGATAACACTCTCAAAGAGAATGTTTGTAGAGATAATTATAACTAAACATAGTCTATTAGAAAATAATAAATCATTTTAATTGTTTTGAAACTTAGATGAAGCAAATATTTAAATAATTATAGACGAAGGTACTGTTTATCCAAGACACGTTCATATTTTCATTGATTCTAGAAACCTTGTGTGCTGTGTTTTACTACGATGGATTTCCACGAAAGCAAAATTTCAATACAAAATAAAAAGAATTTGATGTTTACGTCTTTCTGTTATTATCGAAAAAATAAAAATAAGAAATTTCATTGAATATTTTTTCATAAGTTTACATTGTATTATCAAAGTAAGAGCATATCGACTATCTGGCGTAGTGAGTCGAATATTTCTATGCCGTAGAGTACGGGTTCGAGTCTCACGCGACTTAAATATTGATAGGTAAATAGGTTTATTATTAACTACATAGATGTTAGTTGCAGTATAGATGTATATTTGTGATCTATTTACTTGTATATATACTTTGTAGCTTATGTGTATAACTGCAGATCTGGGGTCTTAACCCTAGGATGGGTATTCCTCTCTTTTGCTCGGAAAGTGCACTCGTGCACTGTAACATTTCTTTCATTCAAATTAACAGCCAAATTATTATATATTTATATAGTACTAGCTGTACCCGCGACTTTACCCGCGTTCATTTTTTTAATTGCTAATCAACCTCATTGGGTTGATCTGTAGGAAAAAAAAATGTCTAAGAAATAAAATAAAAAATTTAGGGGTGGAATACCCTTAACATTTAGGGGGATGAAAAATAGATGATGGCCGATTCTCAGACCTACTCAATATGCTCACAAAATTTCATGAGAATCGGTCAAGCCGTTTCGGAGGAGTATGGGAACGAAAATTGTGACACGAGAATTTTATATATATAAGACTAGCATTTCCCGCTGCTTCGCGCGCGTTCTAAAGACCGGACACCAAATTCTTTCTGAATCGCGCGGTACGGTACCTCGCAGAAGTAACGCCCGCCCTTCCCGTTTTTGCAACATTTTTCATTGATGCTCCGTTGTAGCGTGATGAAATATAGCCTATAGCCTTCCTCGATAAACGGACTATCCAACACAAAAATATTTTTTTAATTCGGACCAGTAGTTCCTGAGATTAGCGCGTTCAAACAAACAAACAAACTCTTCAGCTTTATAATATTGGTATAGATAGATTATATAACGTTTGCTCTACACATTAAAAAAATCGGTTCTCGAAACATATATACAGTGCTTCTCCATATTGTTATTTTACCAAGCATTTTTATTTTTTTAGCTTTAAAATATTTTAATGAATCTCTCTTTCTACCATGAAGTTCAAACTCGATAGCTTTAGTACTGAGAGGAATTTGCCAAAGAAATTAAGTGGGACTAAAATTGTATTATTATTTTATTAAAATTATACATAACAATATTTATCTAACAATAAAATATCTGCTTGCGTCAGTCTTTCCGTCCAAATACAATATAGATGAATTCAGTAGCCACCTAGGCTACTGAATCAGTGCGACTCCATCTACGACTGCGTTACCACTTACCATCAGGTGGGACGTAGGCAATCACTAATTCGGAATAGAATAAAAAAAAAATATCTTGGAGTATTTTTACAGTAGGTATAGAAATATTTTGGTTACTTATGTAGACAAAGTAACGTGTCCTAGCTAGTGAACCAAGCAAGCCTCCATTCTGTGACATTAAATTTAGACACTTAAGTTTCTCGAAGAAGTACAGGTCTTAAAACATGTGATAAACTTCAACGGCATACGCCATATAAAATGTTTATAGCCAATTCCCCCACACTTAGTAAGTGGTGCAACTCGAGTAAAAACTGGTCCAATAAATTGAGATAAGTGAACCGCAGCACTCCTACGTCGCCTACGCCGTAGCCGTAATGGTTTTAATTTTTGATGGTCACGAAATGACTTATAACTGCAGTTTATGTTTTTAACCAACTTCAAAAACAAGGAGGTCCTATCTTATAAATGAAACTATCTTTTCGGATTTTGTCGCGGATTTATTATGATTTTTGGTTGGCGACGTTTCGAATGCTTTAGAGCAATCATGGTCATGGGAGAGACTAAGGTATTAGACGTCTCAGGGGGTTATATACTTGTTACAGACAGTGCCTACCCACAATTTTTTACAAATATTCAAAATGATAGACTATAAAATTATACATTTCAATTCTAAACATCTAATACCTTAGTCTCTCCCGTGACCATGATTGCTGTAAAGCATTCGAAACGTCGGGAACCAAAAATCATAATAAATCGGCGACAAAATCCGAAAAGATAGTTTCATTTATAATGTCAAACATTCGCGTAAACCTAAGAAGGTATTATAGGTCCTATCTTTTCTTGATTTTTCTTACTTTATCATCAGTGATAGCCCAGTGGTAACAGTCTACTTGCTTGCAAATGAAGGATGAACTCCCTTCCCAATCCCGGTTGTTGCACCTTTTGATAATGGATAATTTTTTTAAGCCCATGCCCCGTGTAGTGGGATTTTAAAAACATTTTAAAACGTATCGTAATTCCTCATTATATGAATGATATCTAATTCAACTACGCCATCGGAGTTGTAGGACAGTGCTAGTATTGACGTACACTTGTTCATTTTATATTTACTGTTAAACAAGAATTTCGCTGAACTATTCTATCTTAATAAGAACAAGTTTTTACAGCCTTTATAACGATGAATATTATTTAAGTAAATTGAATATTATATTAAGTTAAGAAATGTTTTGCATAACTCAAAATTAATGTATTCAGAAATGTTTTTCATTTCATCTGATAAATAGACTTATAAATAAACAGAAGTAATAATTTTAGAAAATATGTAAAACAGTCTGAGTGACCTCCAAATCTGGATTTTGGCACGTTGTAGCCGGCGCGTGATATATCGCGTAGACTCTCCCCGCATCCAATACTCTTGCAATCCACGTTTTTGATTTAAAATTGCCTGGAAAAATGAGTTTTGTACGACAGAAATCCTGAAGGCCTATCAGTTCTTACTGAAAAGCTTTGTTATTTAATTCGTTTTGTAATAAGCTCTATGCTACGAGTATCTTAAGTTGCAGGAAACGATGAAATGTTATGTATTTTGTATTTATCATCATTATCATCAGCCCTTTTTTAACGTCCTACTGCTGTGCACGGGCCTCCCTCAGTACGAAGGGGATCAGGCCATAGTCCACCGCACTGGCCTAGTGCGTGTTGGCAGACTTCACATGTCGTTAGAAAACTTGCTAGGTTTTCTCAGACATGCAGGTTTCCTCACGATATTTTCCTTCACCGTAAGGCAAGTGGTAATCATAATAGAAATGAATCGCACATGAAAATATCAGAGGTGCGACACCCGGATTTGAACTCGCATCACTCGGTTATCCAAGCGAACGCGTTACCGCTGGGCTACCACTGTTAAATTTTGTATTGGTTGGAAATAATGTAAGTATTACAAATTATATGCGTTTTAATCAACTGTCTGGTAATGTATCAACTATTCAGTATCCGTTACATAAGCCTCGTAGCTGATCATGGAACTGGATGGTGCTGTGTGTTGCAGTCCCTACATATTTACTATTATATTATGATTACAATATAATTTTATTTAAAGAAATTTTTCATTTATAGTAGAATTTGTAATATATCAATCTTTATAATTTAAAATAATGTTTATTACAAGTTTCAGTAAGAATTAGATCCCACTTTGAAGTACACCAAAGTGGTTTTACAAACAATGTATCAATTCAATAGTAACAAATATTTTTAAGCCCCATTCTTAAGGAAAAAAATGAGAGTTTTTTTGAAAGTCGGTTAAAATAAAAATAAGTAATAAAAGTCGGTATGAGTATATGTTACATAACAAAAAGGTTTACATTAATATACACGTATGGCTATTAAATTTAATGTTTCGCAAAGGACGCGTGTAGCTGGAAATGAAGAGGAGGGTTAATTGACCAATTATCTCACCTTTTAACTTTTGACAAGCTTTCTAAAATCAGAAAAAAATAAAACGTAATAATATACTAGTAAGTTACTCCTGCGACTTCTCTCGCATGAAGTTTTTATTTTTTTCGTTTGAATATATCTAAGAAAGTTATCGGTAAGCTCAAAACCAAAACTTTAAGTTAAAATAGTGCTTATAATGTTAAAACAAGACACATTGTAATATTTTTAATTTCACATTAAAATCCATCCGATGTTTACACTTTCAGTGTAATTTTGACATTTTATTCAATTTTAATATGAATAGAATTAATAGGATAAGATAGAATTTTAGGATGTTTAGTTATTTTTTTACAGATAATGTATATAATATAATATTTCTAATGCTTTTTAAGTAATTGTGCCCGTAACTTTACTTTTTTTACTTTTACTCTTTTACTTTTACTATATAAATTAGTGACTTACCCCCACTCCGCTCGGGTTATTTCTCTAGGTACGTTTTAACTATTAATGTAGATTTCTCAGATATGTGATATTATATTTGACACTGATAAACACTTTGATACAAAACTTCATACAGCTTCATACAAAAATTCATCAAGATCTGTACAATAGTTTTCATGCGATGCGGTCTCAGACAGACAAAAATAATTAATAAAATAATAATAATAATATATTCTTTATTCAAGTGACCATTGACTCATTATGGTTAGTAAACAATATTTCTTAGAAACTAGGTTAAATAAAGTTAGATTTTTAATAGATTGAAGTTTTTATATGTATTTATATGTGTTTTTTTATATTTTATATGGATATATGTACGAGTACAAATCCACGAGGAAATTACTAATAGATACAGTAATCATCATCAGCCCTTATTAACGTCCCACTGCTGGGCACGGGCCTCCCTCAGTACGAGGGGGATCAGGCCATAGTCCACCGCGCTGGCCTAGTGCGAGTTGGCGGACTTCACATGTCTTTCGAAAACTTGTTACGTTTTCTCAGACATGCAGGTTTCCTCACGATGTTTTCCTTCACCGTAAGACAAGTGGTATTCAAGATATAAATGATTCGCACATGAAAATATCAGAGGTGCGAGACCCGGATTTGAACCCGCATCACTCGGATATCCAAGCGACCGCGTTACCGCTGGGCTACCACTGATACAGTAATAAATAAGTACAATTATATACTTATTTATTTAAATACATTTTGTATATTATATAGTGAAGTATATTTTTAATTTACTTTTGTAAATATTTGAACATTAAATTGTTTAAGGATATAAAAGAGCATTTAATTAATAGCTTCCATTGAAATGAAAACGAAATGAATAAAAATATTTCAAATAAAATATGACCGTTCCAACTGAATATTCTGTTGGTGAAATAATATTTCATAAAGGTTCCAGGAAATTAAAGCTCTCTATTGTATTTTGTCACCTACGATATTGAGTCGAGATGAACATCCGTGGAGTGATTTTTGATTTTGCTTAACGAAGGCTTTATATCAATAAACCTGATATTAATGGAGATTGAATTAAATTATTTCGAAAGGGATGGATGAGAGTGCTTTACACGTTACGTCAATTAATTTATCTGATGAATGACTGGGAATAACTGGGAAAAACTGATCGTTAGCGAATTTGTACAAAGATGAGTGTTACATGAAGGGTTACTTAATTTACCACTAGCTGAAATCATAATGAGTTTCATCATTCATTAACAAACAATATTTTGCTTTTTTTATTATTTTTTTAAAACAATTATCTAAGTTATTCCTTATAATATCAGCTCTGCCAGTAAAAGTCCTGTCAAAATCGGTCGCGCCGTTTCAGAGAGCTGGTACAAATAGACGAATACATATTTAGTAAAAAGATGTTATTTTATTATTACAAAAATACATTTAAATTTTATTTATCTGTATAGATTATTATGCTACGCTGAACTATATAACCTCCTCCTCCTGCGGAAGTCGGTTAATAAAACTAATACCTAGTACATGCTCATAGCATAAAAGATCAATGCTTACCTCTGGACTCTTATAACTCAGAACAAAGTTTTCTACGAGAATCAAATATCTTATTTTATATTTAAACCAATCCTTTCCCTCTTCATCCAGAGGATTCGATTTACTGAGATAAATTTCATTTTTGCTAAGGTGTAATATACTGATATAATTTATAGAAGAAAATAGCTTTTCATTTGGATATCTTTACTTAACTACGACTCGTCGCATCCGAGGATTTATTTGCAATTTCCGTTATTGTAATGTATAATAACTTAGTAGCTAATAAAATTCTTGGGATTCTAACGATGTAATTTCAAACGTTTCGCAAATATTATGGCAAAAGCTCCCTTTAATGAGCTTCCTAATTTATGAGTCTGAGGCAAATAAGCTTTTTATGGCTATTTTTTGTGTTCTGGGCTACAAAGTCCGGCATTAAAGAATAAAAGATACAAGTACTAATTATTTTAATAACTTCTTAAGTATACATTAATTTTATTTTATTAGTCTGTTGAGGTATACATTTTTTTACGAACTTTGGTAAAATCATATCCTTAATAAAACATTGTTAAATACACTAGAAAATTCTGAATAAAAGTTTAAGGCGTAGATAAAAATACGTTAAGGCATACATACTATACTATAGAATGTATTCATATTGTACTATAATCACTATAGTATATTAACTACATTTAATATATTAATTTGCATAGAAAATGATTTACCATTTTTAAGCATATTGCTAATAACGAGGAGCTTTGGCTTAGTTAACGCTTGTATAGTAACGTTTGTACTGTAGAAGAAAAAATCTATTGACCTGCTTTTTCCTGCGACTGACCTCACTCGGTTTAGCTGCAGTTAGCCTCTACCTTAATTGCTATTCTTAATTTTTTACTAATAATATATAAAATTGAAGATTTGTTTTATTGGTATTGTATTTATTTTTTTGCTATAGATATTTTGATTATTGTACTGGAAAAAAAAACATAATAGAGGGTATGAGAGTTACTTTTAAAGTAATTTGAAAGGACACTAATCTTATTACTTAAAAGCTTAATTAAGTTAAAGTAACGATTTTAAACTAAATAGTAAAATAATTTAATATTTTAATAAAAATAACGACACGTGTGGCTCAGTTGGCAGTGACCCTACTTTCTGCGCCAGCGGTCGCGGGTTCGAGTCCCGCTGGGGGCATTCATTTGTTGAGCACGAATGTTTGTTCTCCAGTCATGGGTGTTAATATTTATATTATGTATGTATTTAAAATTTATATATGTAGTATATCTGGTATCCGTAATACAAGCCTCGTAGCTTACCACGGAACTAGATGGCGCTGTTGTAAAAAATGTCCTAACATATTTATATATTTATTTAATATTTAATAAGCTTTATTTGAAATTCAGAAGTAGGCATATACTAGTAGATGTTAGCGTTTGACGTTTGACATTGAGTTTCCAATGATATTTCCGCAAGGGATAAGCGATGATGTTTGTTACGCATGATTATTGATTATATTATAGAGTGATATGTATACGAATATCGACTTTGCTGATATGTTTGATTCAGTTTGTAGTGCTACTTGCTTTGACAACGGTCGCGGGTTCGAGTTCCACTAGAGGCATTTATATTTATAATATCATATTTTATGTGTGTATCAACTATCAGTAACACAAGCCTCGTAGCTTAGCATGGAGATAAATGGCACTGTATGTTATTGTCCCAAATTATTTATATATTAAATAATAATTGACATTCTAGTATATTAAATGACTAAACGCTTGATTTTAATTGAATTAATTTTATTTGACATTGTAAATTGAAAATGATATATGCGTATATGCGTACATCCTGTTATATCCACATTTAGGCGAATTTGGAAAATTATACAGTTAGTTAATAATAATAGATATAGCCTTAAGGGTACACTTAATTATAACTTTCTATAAGTCTCAAAAACATCTATAAACGCAGCCAGGCTTAAGCTTGTATTCAAACGCGTAACCTCAAATTAGACTACGGTAATATAGGCCACTGCGCCAGATGGTCTGTTAACATATCAATTTATGATAAAATATCCGTGTCAGGGATGATCGGGGGTGTAATATAGTTACGAGGGTATTGGCACAATGGCGAAAGTTGTGATCAGTTTCATAATTGCTTACAGATCGACGTTCGTAACTTGTAGACTCGTTTATATTATAAAGTTATATAAATATGTACGAAATAGCACTACAGCTAATGACTATATAGATAATAGTTACATTAAATATTTGGCAAAATAAAGTTATTTATAGAACGTTCTTCTTTTAATAATAAATTTAAGCTCTTTGAACTTTTTCTAGGTGAAAAAGTGGGAAGTCGCAGTACACATTATAGCTAGAAAATACTTGTAAATGTATGAACCCTGGAACTTATCTTCCCTCGTAATTAGTACACAGATTCACCAATTTTTATGAATACATCGAAATAACAAAGGTTTTAGAATGTGGTTTTATAATAATAACATTGGATAAGAAATTGTTAAATATAACTAAAACTACTAACTAACTAAAATTAAATAAATGAAAATATTATTTTAAATATAAAAAACCTAACAGCATAAATAGCGAACTAAAACGATGTGAACATGTTGACGAAAGAATATCTAATATGGGTATTTAGCTAATGTAGTCGATAAAAATGACCTATAAAATATAATACTAGCATTTCTTGCGACTTCGCACGCGTTCTAAAGACCGGAAACCAAATTCTTTCTGAGTCGCGCGGTATGATACCTCGCAGAACTAACGCCGGCCCTTCCCGTTTTCGCAACATTTTTGTTTGATGCCCTGCACCTGCCCTGCCATTGATTGGTCGTATATGCGTGATGTCACATAGCCTATAGCCTTCTTTTATATAGCATGTTTCAGTTCGGGCCAGTAGTTTCTGAGATTAGCGCGTTCAACCAAGGAAACAAACAAACTCTTCAGCTTTATAATAATTTTTAAATCAATTCAGCAATTCTAAATATTACCTTCGAACTACAAACAAACAAATCTTTTTTATGTGAATGAAAGTGTATTTTCAGCTGGTCTAAGACTGTACAGTGTACAGCTTATTTTTATAAGCTGCATTTGCGACGATGTAACGTTAAATGATCACAGAATTTATTCCTTTAATTATATTTTTAAAGAATCCAGCAGAGACTAAACTTAACGTGGAAACTTTTAACTATTGGAAAGCTAACTACATTTTCTTTCTTTATTCTAACGTAAGTTTAATGAAGCAATTAAAACTATTTTACTGAGTTAGTATTAATTAATGTATTTTTAACGAGAAATTTTCCGTGGCTTCGCTCGTAATTTAGCAGTTTTTTTTTCGTATTTTTAGGGTTCCGTATATTTATATTAAAACGTATATTTCGACACCTCAAGAGAATCAAAATTTATAGTGTACTTTCCGTTGACCTAGAGCTATGGAATTTAGCATACCGTCTTATACTACAAGTACAGGGAAAAATCTGAAAACTATACATTTGTAATTAAATTATAAAAAATATAGTTTTTATTGAAAGTACGTAATTAATCATCGAGGCTAAGCAACGACGTGCGCTGCCATAATCGTATTGGTGAACAAGTCTTTTTGTAGATTTTTTTAAACTTTTGCTAATATGTGTAGAGAAAAATTTAAAAATATTTTTAAAATTGCACGAAACCCTTGGTGGGCGAGTCCATCCCGCACTTATTAATATATTTCTCTAGTTTTTCTGACATTTCAATTTAGCATTTTGTGAATGCGGCTGATACGTCATTACATAAGTTTTCTTTGTATGAAAAGAAGATATTATATGCATATTTACATATTACAGCGATAGTCGTTACTTTTGTTTGTTATGATAACATTGCATGGGACTAAACATTTTTTCCCATGATGTCATGGCAAAGTGTTATTGAGACAATGACATTAATCAGGGACGATTATTGTGATGGCTCTATGTCTTGTCATTTCAAGTTTCATTGGCGACTTGCAGTATTTTCCAAATCTACTAGGTGAAAGTTAATTCTTGGCTTTGGCGGTGGAAAAAATTACTAAAATGTCCTCAATAGCTAAAAAAAACTTATCATTTCACTTCATGAGTATAACCCCACCATTTTTTACATATATTTCGAATTAATCTGTTAGGTCATTGGAACCCTTGGTCATTAGTCTTCCCTCCCCCCGGGCCTCTTCTCTAGGACTCGATCACCAGTCCAGGCTGTCCTAGCTTTAATATAGGTTTTGTGTGTTTAATAACAAGCAAAAATTTACTTCCATTTATTTCTTAAACAGTACTACAATACATAAACGCTATAAAACTATTGATCAGTTATAACAAATGACTTAAAATAATTTTAACTAATATACAAACCGAAAATAAGTTTATTTGTATATATTATATTTCAAAGCATTTGCGTCGGGAAACTAATTTAAACATGTATCTTATCGGATGCCAAACTTAAAGGCTGATGTCAAAACTAAAACAATACAATGTTACACATGATCAGTTGGAAACAGTGTTAGCATTTACGAGTGAGCAGGTGCATGGCGGGAAAAGTTCTGATCGTTTTCATAATTGTTCCCCTTCATAACATGACTGGTTTTATGCACAATAAAACAAAATAAACTTTGCAAATTACATCAGTTTTCAAAATGACTGCCGTGATTTTATATTTAGTGATTGCTTAATTTACTTTAATAAGGTCGCCTTAGCGTTACTTTATTACTTCAAATATAGAGTTCACATGACTTGTTTATCTGCATGTATTTTTAACCCCCGACGCAAAAAGGGGTTATAAATTTCACAAAAAACACTGTATCTGCCTATGGCTTCGTAACTAATTAACCGATTTCAATTAAGACGAAGAAGAATGATGAAGACTATCAGCTATTTTCCATAACGTGAAAGAATATGAACGATTTTCACAGATCTAATCGATTTGAAACTTGGTATTCTGTTACCTTAATAGCATTTCGATCATATGGTACATACTAGTAGAAGTGATGCTGCAGCGTCATCTGTATTCTTATATACTCTAAGCTACTATATACTATAAAAATATCGTGTATAATTTATCTCATTGAAATCCTCTAAATAATATTTTACAGTAAATATACTGTAAGGATTTTTATATTATTTTTTGTTTAAAACTTACTAATATCATGTACTTTATGTAGAAATTGATATTTAATAAAGTAACTCAAAATTAACTTAATTGGCAAATAAATCAAAAAACTCATAAAAGTACATATAGTGAAATATTTCTTTAGAGAATCTCGTGACTCAACACAATCAAGTAAGTCAACATCATAACACGTCTACAAGATGGTACATTCTAAGCCCAATCTAAAGATAGCTTCATTAAATTTGGACGGGTATCTTTATTAATATTGATAACATTTGTATACTATTCATATCAAATTCTCTCCTAAATGTTCAATTTGGACCATTTTCTGAGTAAATTTGATAAGTAATTCCATATTTCATCACAGGATGTCACGAGGCCAATAATTTAATCAAGGATCGCATTTCATCAGTGCGGGGCTCTGACTGCTTATATCTCTAAGATTTATCGATTTCGTCATTCCTGTGACCGAGTTTCGGGAAGTGTACTAAAATTTATTAGAACGACACGAATAGTGCTTTATTAAAGTTAAATTTACAATTCGTGTTTGCTTCATTTTTAATGTACTCAATTATTAGATAAGCTTTAGTGGAAAGCTTTTAGCTGCTTGTTCTAGTTATGAAAAATGTGTTGCTGGTTCGCAATTTAAATCGAGTTTTGTTATTTTATTAAAAAAATATAAACCAATGCTAACTCTATTTATTTTTGTACTCCAGATGATTGATGTATCATTCTATTTGACTTCAAAAATTCTGATATAAAATAGCCAGATAGAGCTTAAAAGCCCTATTTTCAAGCGAAAAGTTATGTCACAAATCTTACCAAAAATCAAGTTTATTGTACTTTGTTGATGAATGAATATTTACGCCTTTGTTTATAGCATGACGAGATAAAATGCTTCCCATATGTAGGTAAAGCGCTTTCAAGTTCACTGAATATTGTTACTGCGCAAATGTATTTGTGAAGTAAACAGCCAGCTTCACTCGCTTTAACGAATAACGCTAACGATATGCCGCGTTTTTTTAATTCAGATGTCTTTTCAACCTTTTCTATAAAATGTGGAACTAAAAATTTCTATAAAATTTGAAATCTTCTACATAGGAAGGGGAGGGGACTAATATTATTATTATTATACAAGCAACTCGTTTTACTTTTCTCGAGTTTTTTTCTACATTTTAATTATTTTTGAACTGAACCCTAATTATTATATCTAATTTAGCAGGGATTTGAATGACCTTACGAGTAGAGACAACTCAATATTTTTAAATCAAATATTTAAAGTTGTAGTGCCATGCTTGTTACTTTCGGGTGGCAGCCGAATGGGCCGGCATGCCCCGTATAGTACCAGTCTCTCACAGAATACCGGCGTGAAGTGGCAGCTATGCTGTCGCCTTTCGTCCGGTGAGTGAGAGTCCGGGAGGCCCACTCCTTCCCTCCTCCCTCCCCCTCTTCCCTTCATCCTCCGTCTTCGTTCCCCCTTCCTCTTCCCTCCTCCCTCCCTTTTCCGAAAGGCCGGCAAAGCATCCATGTTCATGGGCGGAGGTGATCACTTCCTATCGGTGAGCCTCCTGCCCGTTTGCCCCCTTTTTACCATACAAAAAAATATCTTAAAATACATAGTGATTGGTGGGTGGCTAATGCTTTTTTGTATAATCAAGTCCAGATGTAATATGTAAATTGTTAAAAAAATATATAAAAGCGTAGGCAAATTTCCAAGTCTTATTTATTTTCCACAATCTTTTACTACATATTTCTTTATGTGGGGCGAGAATTGAGCCTTATCTATTTTTGATGAATATTTAAAAAGTTTTTATTAAACTCATTTTCTATAGTACTAATATCTTCTTCTAAACTAATTTCAAATACGTTTACTCAATTTTCCACTTAAACGTTAATTTCGATTGTATTCATCTATACTTATATTATAAAGCTGAAGAGTTTGTTTGATTGGTTGAACACGCTAATCTCAGGAACTACTAGTCCAAATTAAAAAAAAATCTTTTCGCGCTGGATAGTCCATTTATCGAGGAAGGCTATAGGCTATATAACATTACGCTACGACCAATAGGAGCGGGGCAACAATGAAAAATTTTGTAAAAACGGGAGAAAAATATTGCTTTTGATTTTCAGTCATTAGAACGAGAGCGGAGTCGCGGGAAATGCTAGTCTGTTATAAGAAAAAGAAAAAAATGACTTGTCGCCTTTACTAGGTGTTTAACAATGAAACCTAGAAATGTACAAATTTATTTTCCAAAACGTAGTGTTAAACTATAGATTTTAAAAATCTTCGCTAAAGCATTTTCAACTGCACTAAAAATCCTAGAAACATCTTTTGCGGGCTCTTAGAACGAATTTTACGCAGTAAATGTAAGTATAAAGTAGTGTAATGTTGTCATAAATATAGAGCAAAATACTCGCACGAGTCCGCAATACGCTGCTAGCCGCAACCGTTCGTCGCCTAAAATATATCTTTTGACGGCGGTACTTTAAATAACTCGCACATGAAATTAAGTTTGCGTTAGCTTATTAGACGTCTTAATGGTTTGTAAAATCTATTGTTGAGAAGAAATCTTTTTTTTTTTTTTATTCTTATTCTATTTAGGGACTTTTAAAGCATAATCCTAAAATGTCAGCCCCATCGTTCCCGAGAAGAAATCTTGTAGTAAATTGTACGTTTTGTATTTTCCTACCGGGCTGAATAGAGAAAAGCTAATGACACTAACATTCGGTGTAAGTATAATGTACATAGATACAAAATACATGTTGGATGAGGGATTCAAATCCTCCCTAACGTTTTCATTAAATGTCATCATCATCATCAGCCCTTTTTAATGTCCCACTGCTGGACACGGGCCTCCCTCAGTACAAGGGGGGTCAGGCCATAGTCCACCGCGCTGGCCTAGTGCGTGTTGGCGGACTTTACATGTCTTTCGAAAACTTGTTAGGTTTTCTCAGACATGCAGGTTTCCTCACGATGTTTTCCTTCACCGTAAGACAAGTGGTAATCATGATATTAATGATTCGCACATGAAAATATCAGAGGTGCGAGACCCGGATTTGAACCCGCATCACTCGGTTATCCAAGCGACGCGTTACCGCTGGGCTACCACTGTCTTCAAATGTATTTTATATTTATACCATTATTAACTTCTCCCTGTAGTAATTTTGGATCAGATTTATTTGATATGTCTAGTTAACCTACATCACTTTTCGGCCTAGAGCTACTGTAAAACAACACAGCGATTCTAAATTCATATAAACTCTTACTTTTAGAAGTAAATTTTTATGTCTAGCGCTCTAAAATATAATCTTCTGCACGAGAATCGATCATGTGACATTTACAAACAAGAACTAGGTATTAACCAGTTCTTATCGCTTCTAGAAAAGGGTTCTGACTTTGACTATAAAGTATTATTCGAAATAAACTAGAAAACCAAAAATTCTATGCGTAAAGTGTATTCAGTGTGTGATCTCAATAATCTCTTAGAATAAATGATCCCAGATTATCCCTGAAATGGCTTGAGACGTTGCCTTGAGGAGAATGAATTTATTTATTCCCTACAAAAAACTTGGGTCGTACAGAACTAATATAACAAATTGCTTGTTACTGTACTGTATTCGAAACTTGTGAATACGTATATCGTTGAGAAAATTTTTAGATCTCCCTTTTATTTAGATTTAACTGAGCGTATCAGCGGTTGAGACTTTATAATTCTATCGAATTATTGTGTGTGACATTTTACATATATTCGTAATCTTAAAAACATTTTGACATTTTTGATTTGATTTGACAACACGTTTGGCTCAGTTGGTAGTGGCCCTACTTTCTGCACCAGCGGTCGCGGGTTCGAATCCCGCTGGGGGCATTCATTTGTTGAGCGCGAATGCTTGTACTCCAGTCATGGGTATTTATATGTATAATATTTATGTATTTAAAATTTATATATGACATATGTGTAGTATATCAACTATCTGGTATCCGTAACACAAGCCTCGTAATTAGATGGCGCTGTTTATAATAATGTCCCAAATATTTATTTTTTATTTATTTATTTTGGAATGTAGCATGACTAAAGCTTTCGCTGTAAACTAGCACATAATCTTTTAAAGTTTATTAAGCGATGATAGAAACAACAGCATGTTTTCAGTATTATTTATTTAAATTTCTTAAAAATAAATAATACAACAGACAATAAAATGTGATCAAAGAAATCAAAGTAATTTGTATTGAAGCTCAAATATGTGGAAACACATGATTCATGGTAGTTTTATGCCAACAATAAAGCTATTTTTACCCGCGACGCCGGATACTATTATTTACACTCACTCAGCGGCTTTTTGTCTCCAGTAAACTTAATTGTTTAACGATGCTTTCGAATCAGATTTGCTTGTAGATTTAATTTTTACTATCAATGGGAATAAAATTTCAGCGTAGAAGATATTATTGACATTTTAGTTACGTTTTATTTCACTGTAAATATTCGTACTTGATACATGAGTTGCTTTATCTATATATAAATAAAATTGAATTGTCTGTTTTTAATTTCAAATTAACAGCTCTTCTTTTATTTATTAAGCTTTAAAAATTTTTTTTAATATATATTTATCTGTCTGTCTGTTTATTCCGGCTAATCTCTGAAACGACTGGACCAATTTTGACGGGACTTTCACTCGCAAATAGCTAATGTTATAAGGAGTAACTTAGACTACTTTTGTTTTAGAAATTTTATTTATTTTTAGTGAAACCCGCGGCTTTGTTCGCGCTAACCCTAGGGACGAACAAGAGGTGAATCGCTAGTTATCGTATAATAATTACATAAAAGTATGGCAGTATTTGGTAAATAAAAAAAATAATATACACGTATAAAAATGAAATTCCATATTATATTGGTATTCACCTATTTTCGCCCTTTGTCTTTGTGAGAATAGTTCGCGTTGACAGAATATCAACAGCTACGTTCCGCGCATATTTACTTCATAGCTTCTTGTGTTGCCATCTGTATTGGAATCTAAAATAGATTCTACGAAGAAAACAAAACTTAGCAATATTTTTAAATTTTTATTATTACCTAAATACAAAGCACAGTATAAATGAAAATATATTTTCGGATTCTGTCGCGGATTTATTTGGATTTTTGGTTCCCGAAGTTTCGAATGCTTTACAGCAATCATGGTCACGGGAGAGACCAAAAATCTAAATAAATCCGTGACAAAATCCGAAAAGATAATGTCAAATATTCGCGTAAACCTAAGAAAGTACAAAGCACAGTATTAAAATCTGTCTAACCATTACTTTTCGTTAAAGCATAAACAAATAAAGTATTTCCACAGAATCATTACAAAATTGCTAACTATCATAAAGCCGTTAGCTTTATTAGTCTCTCACATTTTAATCGCTGTTAAACTGTTACAAACGAGATTACCACTAAATAGCGGCTCAGGTCAAAAATACCAGTGCTGTTGCCCCGATGTTGGTGTAACGATGCGGGCGTATGAAACGAGCTTTGAGCTTTGCATAAAAATAGTCGACAATTGTTATTGAATCATTTTTAAAGATATGAAAATATAAATAAATATGTTGGGACATTATTACACACAGCACCGTCTAGTTCCGTGGTAAGCTATGAAGGAAGCTTGTGTTACGGATACCAGATAGTTGATATATTACATATAAGTTTGAATACATACACATTATAAATATAAACATCCATGAGTGGAGTACAAACATCCGAGTTTAACAAATGAATGCCCCCAGTGGGACTCGAACCCGCGACCGCTGGCGCAAGAAAGTACCCTACTTTCAAACTACAAACTGCGACAAACATGTCGTCAATCTAACATTTCTTAAGTAAATTTAGTACTTAGAGCTTTTTTGTATACGCATATCAAATATACTAGATTGGGCAATAACATGTGATGAGAGATTTTTTAAAATAATTTATTACAAGTACCCTCTAGTTTATTCCTTTCTATTGATGAAAACCGTATAAAAATCAATACAGTATTTTTGTAGTTTAGCTCAGAAATATACCTACATAGCACATCAATTATTATGGCACGTGGCACATTAATTATTATTATGATGGCTTATAATTAGTCTTACATTTAAGCTTATTTTAATTTGTAAAAGTTTTGAATAAGATTTTTACATTACTATAAGAAGCTTTATATTCTTATACTACATGTAGTTACAGTTTTTCTAATAAATTATCAGTAAACTTTATGTTTTGTCTTAATATCGAGACTAAAATACTTTTTACGTACAGTACACTATATTCCTTAAGTAACAAACTTAGGTCATTTACGATTTATATCTAGGCAATGTGATGCTAAAAAACTTTTACATCTCTACGTATATTTTCCAAACTTTGCCTCTTGGCCAGCTTGAGAGTTTATTTAAAAAATAAAATCATTGATATACTACTTCAAGTTACAATAGTAGGTACAACACTACAAGCTAGTAAATTTTTGAAAAATGTATATCCTAGAAATATAGAATGAATATAGGTATAGGTTAATCTTAGAATAACTATAAGTCAAAAATTCTTAAAATGAACAGTTTGAATAAATCTAAATCTTAAAGAAAACTTAAAGAAAATTGAAACAAAAATCAATGACCTACTGTCTTGGTTTTTTTTTGACCCGACCCGAAAACATGTAAGGAGGAGAATATATTCGTCTGTATGTATGTATGTTTTTTATACTTTACTTAAACACTACATAGTATAAAACAAAGTCGCTTTCTCTGTCCTATAGGGACTCCCTATGTATGCTTAAATCTTTAAAACTACGCTACGGATTTTGATGCGGTTTTTTTATACATAATAACATACATAAGAGTTGAGAGAATACATAGAGTGATTAAAGAGGAAGGTTTATATGCATAACTAGCGAATCCCGCGGCTTTGCCTGTGCTAAATCTAGGAAAAAGCCCAAGCGAAGCGAGGGCGAGTCGCTAGTATAATAGTATATCGAGAGCTTTAAACTTTTTATACAACACGAAGCACTCGCCCCCAGCAAGAGGACGTTTATTTTATTACGGTAGTAGATAATAAATTCGTCCAATGATTGCGTGTGCCCATCTGCGCTGGTATGGCGCGCGTAATGAGTGTATTTCAGTCCGTCACGGCGGAACTCTGATTTATCTCCTTCATTACGAATACCATTTGACATTATGTCGGTTTTTTTCGCTACATTTTTTCTATACAATCGCGAGAATAAAGAAAGATACAATATTGTTATATATATTGCAACATTTTAATTATATAAAAAAATAAAATATAAAAAAATGTAGTGACTATATCTGTGTCTAATTTGAACTAGAACAAATATTCTAGTATTTAAAAGAAAGAATCTCATGCTCTAGAAATTAATGTAAAAAAGCTTAAATTATATATTATAATTTAAAAGTTTTTGTTCGTTTTGAATCTAGGTGTAATTCGAATTCTACTCCGTAGGTAGCGGGTTCCGTATCTGACTGGTGGAATATTAAATCGGTCAACGTCAAAGTCTAAGAGTGACCTGATGTATTTTTGATTCATACATGTTTATTACTAATCTTTGACCATAAACTAGTAAATAATTAGAATAGGAACATGTAATTCATAGACCAGAGCGGAAATAAATCATCCGGTTTGTATCTATAACATAGCGAGAGGGAAAATTAGTAAGTCATTGTCATCTATCTTAAATTACCCTTTAAGTGACCCTTTTTTAATTTATTATTCATTTTAAATACATTACGCTACAGTATTATCTTACTTGCTTAAGCACATTTCCTTAGTCATAACAGCCCGTATGGGAATCAAACGCGCTGAGTTAATGTAATGATGTATAGCTTCTGCTATATCCATAGCGAGATAAAGCACGATTTGACGTGAGAATTTATTAAGATTTTTGAGAAGGGTTCCGTACTTGGATTGTTTTCTTCTCGTATCGTTTCTTCTTGATGTATACATTGTATATCAAATGTTAAGTTTCAGTTTAAATAGTTGTAATAATATGTATAGTAGTACGATCAGATTATATGTTAGGGATGAAGGTATTGAAAGTAAGCTTATAAAAATATAAAATAAAATATAAATATAATAAAATCAATATAAAATTCATTTTTACATCGCTCGTATAAACTAGACCTGGAATTTTTTGGGCTTTCACCTATTATAACTTATCTAGCTTAGACCAACGAAGAAATAACAGTAAATAACCTCGTAGTCAAAGTAACTGGCAGTGCATGTTCGAAAACTAATATTTTTATTTTTTAGCTATCTTTTAGACCAATATCAGTGTTTATTCAAGCGTTACCAGCGATGTTCTAGGGAAGCGAGGGATTGACTGATAGCTTTTCCGCTAGGTTTTGCATATACTCGGAATTAGTACTCAATTTTGGACTAACTCGCTGTATAGACCTAACTAATTTAGCTTCCCGGCTTCACTCGTGTAATAATAATAGGGACATTTCTAAGGGATCATAATTTTAATTTAGGTATTGGGTGGTGCCTAGATCGAACTTTGCTACAGCGACCATTATTGATCCATTGTAGCTCCCTTTAAGGTGAATTTGGAATTTTCTGCTTAGTCCTCTTTACTCAAGGAACTTCCAGATCTTCTAAGCTTCCAAAATTTTTTTCTAAGGGATACTATAGCTTTATAAAAGTGTGATTTGATGAGATTTAGTACTGGCTGTGTAGTTCTAAAGACTAACCTAAACTCACTTGATAAACAAACAAATTTACCTTTTACTTTACGCTTAAGAAATAAAAGTTCTTACTTTTGGATAAGGATTAGATGACATCTGATTCAATCTTTTGTTTGTTTTCCCTCTAGATATATTTTAGGTCAGTCCTCATCCACATAAGTTTATCTAGCGGCGATCTGAGCTAGAATAACGGATTCAAAAAACAAAATCGTTTACGCCATCTGTACTCGAAGCACTCAGTGTTATGAAAACTTATTCACTTCACTTGAAAAATAAGAAAATATCTTTGAGCTTAATTTAAAACCGCTTTGGCCACAGGTGTTTGAACATACGTATGCAGTTCAAAAATAAACGATGCGAGTATTCTGAAGCTGAACGAAACGAGCCATCAATCAATCGGAAGTGCTTTTAACGAATCGATGGCAGGTAGTCGGAGCCACCGTTGAAACTGGGTTGAGGAAAGGTCGAATTAAAACTATTGTGTAAAATTCAACATATGTTATACTAGCCTTTCCCGCGGTTTCGCTCGCGTTCTAAGAGAAACTGCTTTTTAGAACTTTCAAAGAGCAATAATTCCATTATAAATGAAACTATCTTTTCGGATTTTGTAGCGGATTTATTATGATTTTTGTTTCACGGGATAATTTTGCATAACTTTAACCGTTTATGCAGCGTACGCGACGGAAGCTCTCAAAAAATATCTTTCTCCCGTTTTTGCAACATTTTTCATCGATTCTCCGCTCTTATTGTCTTTAACAAGATGTAATATAGCCTATAGCATTCCTTGATAAACGGACTATTTAACAAAGAAAGAATTTTTCAATTCGGATCAGTAGTTCCTAAGATTAGCACGCTCAACTAAACAAACAAACTCTTCAGCTTTATAATATTAGTATACATTGAATTTTATTTCAATTTTTCAGTGATTCGCGGCCAAAAGGTAAAAGACCTGAAATATTATGTCTGTCCGTCTGTCATTGTTGTTTTATTTGGGTTTTGGTTGGTTTGGGTGGTTTAGATTGGTAAAATTCAAGATGTGTAAAACTGAAATAACATTTCCAAATTACTTTTTTATAGTAATAATAAATATATATTATGTAAGCTACATATATAATGACATATGTGATGATTGTTTTATATATACGTATATTTAAATGTACAAAAAATTAGGGTGATAGTTTTTACTTGAAGTTTATTACATAAAAAGATGACAGTCGATTTCGTATATTCACACAGAATTGAATTTTACTGTCAGTCAGTCAGTTTTATTTTTATAACGTTTTCATTTGAGCCACGAGGCGCCGTCAGTCATGTATGACGGAAGCGTGTCCGACCCCGATGTAACAACCGAATGTACGCAACGATGGCACACACATTTACACCATAATCCTACATATTTCCAACATGAAATCTCAACTAAAAACCATGTAATGCAAAATTACATGGTTTTTTAAATATTAAAGTCACTTACTGCTGTATTACTTTCTTCATGTTGCCTTCTACTCTACCTAGACTAAAAATAATAAAAATAATATTAGTCCCGCTGAGTTTCTTTCGCCAGTTCTTCTCAGGTCAGTGGTTTCTTCTTTCCGAACTGGTGGTAGACTCATGACGTTCAGTAAGAAATTGTAACAATTTTATGCTGAATAAAATATTTTGATTTGATTTAGACGACAACTAAATGTGATGCTATTAAAAAGTAAACAAATTTGGATAAAATTAATAGTTAAATTAAGGCTTACGATATTTTAACTAGCGTTTGTCCATGGTTTTTTTCGAATTCCCAGCTACTGTGAATCGAATGTTTCTAATTTCAATAAATCTTTAAAAATTTTCTAGAAAAATATTTGTTTTTAAATATAAGTCAAAGTATATATATATTTTTTTTTGTATATATTATTATAAAAAAATACATTTAAGGTCACCAAATAATTTTAAAATATCTTTAGTGTTTGATAGAAACATGAAAATAACAAAAGTAGTGAAATTATTTAAGTCATCATCCCACTTAAAAATATTAGACACGTTGTCTGCTTTCTTTATGATACTGACTGTACAATAATTAAAAAAATAAATCTAGAACTAGTGGGATATACAATTTGCACAGGTCAAGGTCTAAAGCTTCTTGAAAATTCTACTACTGTTCGTAGAAAATATTTGTATAACACGGTATTCGTAACATTTTCATTAGACAGCTAGTGCAGTGCCCTGCAGTAGAATACGAGTATACCTAAGTCACTTTTTATAGCGAAATTATATATTATTCTTCTCAATTCTCAGGTATATAGACTATTTCTATAAATATAACTTCATTTGTTACCTGAAACTAAGAAACGCTGAAGTATTAATAACATTACAAGTAGTAGTTGGTTCTCAGAAATAGGGGTAAATAGAAGCGCTTCCATACTAATTTTGAAAACTAACCCCATTAATGGGGTTTAAGTTTTGTAAGTTGTAACAACTAAAAATATCTTGTAATGTCAATTGAATACCTACCTACCTATGTGACGACCATTTGTATATTTTATTTAGATGTTCTCATGTAAGTGACTTTGTCTTTTTGAGAATAAAAATCTTTAAACCTTTAAACCTAATTTTCTGTAAATCTTTCTTAGTGCTTACCATTCCATTATTATACATAATACAAGGCTACCTTTCAGCATGTTTCAGTACTGACAAAAGCTTATATGTAATTCTAAATCTAGATCATAATCCATCGGTATTTAAAACACCAAAGTTCATTCAATCGTTTTATTATGAATGAATAATAATCATATATTTACATATACACGTACAAACTCGTATTTTCAAAAGAAATATAATGGATTTTTTGTGCTTTGAAAGAGTTAAGTATTTAAATCACTAACTTAACCAAACAAATTTAAACACCCATGAAATTATTTGAGTTTAGCTACTTCTTTACATATACTTGACAAATGGTCAACACTTGTAAGAAAAACAATATAAATCTATATAAATAAAGATAAACGTTTTTGTTTGTTTGTTCTCTATGCGTTGCTAAGACATTCATCTCTATGGCCACCCAAAAAATTGTGTCTCGCTAGTGACTAGCTTTAATATTACTATATTACGTTAATCGAACCCCTGACCCCTATTATATAATTCTAGGCAAGCTTATGTTGTAACATGACCATTATCTCATACACTTCAACATTGATAGTTTTATTATTATTATAAATGGGAAACTGTTCGCTTATTATCCTTTCATTAACAAAATGTTTAGAAGATCTTAATTAATAGCACTGAACAATTTGTATTAAACATAATAATAATAATTTTACTTCGTGAAAATGAAAAAAATAAGGGAGTAAAAATATAAATTACTAATAATAAGTTGAAATTTGCATATATTTTTGTAAGTCAGATATAAAATTTTCATAAACACTACAATAAAATAAAATCCTTTGGATAATTTAAATAACAAGGTACATTACAGAATTTAGGGAGATAGCTACGTAAACTCTAAGGTGAAGGCTAGTAAGCTATTCAAGCTCTTATCTTGAACTTTTCTAACTTGTTCCACTCCTGAAGTGTTCGCTACAACTTAAATGCGCTTCTAGTGATTAATAGTAGTTCCTTGTAGTAAAGTTCGCGTCAACGATTCTCAATACATTCCGAAGCTGACATTAGACCCTTCGAAAGAAATACGACACATTTGCTGATTCCTTAGCCTTTTTCCACAAACCATTTGCAATAGAGCTAGTATTACATTATGTCTAAAATTTAGTTTAATATTGTAAAAACTTAATTCCTGTACAATAAGTATAGTAAGTATTTTACTTTAATTTAAATATAGTAAGTATTTTGCAAGTAATAACTACATTTATCTAATAAATAAAATAAAATATACAGATAGAAAAATGATTTTGCTGAGTTTCTTTCGCCAGTTCTTCTCAGGTCAGAGGTTTCTTCTTTCCCAACTGCTAGTAGACTCATGACGTTCAGTAAGGAATTGTTACTATTTTTATGCTGATTAAAATATTTTGATTTGGTAAGATAAGATTCACTAGAGTCTATTTTGGAAAAACATTCAAGTGTGATTTCCATTCTTAAGAGCATGATTAGAAATATGTGTATTATGTCCCAACATATTATTTAAAAAAAAACATTAGGTACTTATAAAGCAATATGCTGTTTTCTTTCTCATAATCAATCTTTTTATATGCATAGGGTTAGGTATTTTAAAAGCTCACTCGAGACGTCCTTCATATTTGATATCACAATCCCGCTCTCTATTTACTAAATTCTGAAATATAATATTACCTTTTAGATAGCTATTATAGTAAGTTATTCATGAACATATTTTATGCGTCATTTTGCATCTGAGATCCACTCGTACCGGATGCAGCCGTGACCGACTTTTCATGTGAAATGCTTTAAATACCCCATTCCTTACCTTCCAATATCACATTTAGCGAGTTCTGCATACATTGAAAATATTCGACGGTAGAAGTTGAAAACCGCGATTATTGCATACTTTAGTTGTTAGAACATATTTTTACATTACTTTTGCTATTTACAATGTAACTATATATGTACATTTGTTCATACATACATAAGTATGTATGTACTATGTGTGTATGTATTTAACCTTTTTTAATTGCTGGACACGGGTCTTTCTTCAATAAGAGGAGGGTCAGACCCTAGTTCAGCAAGCTTGTGAAGTGCGAGTTGGCAGACATTGCATGTAAATTTTTCAGTAATATTTAATACATGATTTATGAATAACTAAATTGCTACACTAATAATGCTTCCTTGCATTTTCCTTATATTATGCTTAGAGGAACCACTTGCATAGAATATTTTAACTTGATCATTTAAGTAAATACTAAAAAGCGCCACAGCGTACTGTTTACTGCTATAATATTATAGGCATTCTAATAAAATTGAAAATCTAATAATTGCAGCTAAAAACCTCATACAAATTAGTAACGAATTAACACTTTCGGCACTTTCTCACTCTCTGAAGACTCATGGAAGTATAATATTGATTAGAGGCTTTGTTAATACTTGAAATGAATACAAACTGACAAATAAATATAGTTCTCATATAAATAAGATTAGTCAATAAGTTTATATAGAATATTGCTTATATTAAATTTTTATTATATGCTTCAGAGAATCATTGTAATATAAATAAAAACCGACTTCAACAAAGGTAGATATGTTAACAACAAATAATTTTCTTTTCAGTTAGACACAGACAGTACGAGCTATCCCAAATTACATTATAGAGTTTTCGTAATAAACTTGGTTCATCCAGCACAGACTCTCTTTTATTCAACAGAAACAAAATTATTTGTTATTTCTTACTAGAATTTCTTTTGGAGTCGGTTTTTATTATGGTTTATTTTCTTGAAAATAAATAAATTGGAACAGCTAATCCAATACACTTTTTGTAAATTCTTCGTTACTCCTGGTACTTCTCTGGTAGCAGTGTGGATTGTTGAAGCAACACCATGGCTGATGTGATCTGCATCGGCAGATTTACCATGGGTTTATATGTAATCCTGTGAAACCCCATTAAGTCACATAATCTCCTTGTATGTATGCTGGTAGAAATGACTGAAATACATTTCATAATGTTAGAAAAATACTAGAGACCTTTCCCGCGGCTCCGCTCGCGTTCTGATAATCAAAAGAAATATTTTTCTCCCATTTTTGCAAAATTTTTCATTGATGCTCCGCTTTTATTGGTCATAGCGTGATGTAATATAGCCTATAGCCTTCCTCGATAAACGGACTATCCAACACAAAAAGAATTTTTCAATTCGGATCAGTAGTTCCTGAGATTAGCGCGTTCAAATACAAATAAACAAACTTAAGCTTTATAATATTAGTATAGATTATACCATATATCCTGGACAGGATCAAAGCTAACGCTCTTACGGTGTAGTTCATCTCGGGCAGACGATCAATGTACCGCGTCACAATATAGAGCTTAAAAAATAGAATGAGCGTATCACAATTGGCTGAAATAATAAATTGTGAGATGTTGCGATAACTGCAACAAAGCAAGTATTCATTATACCGGCTTCACGAATGTGGTGAAACAAAGTAGAACAAATTGCCCTGTCGCGGATACGCGGATGGGGTACAGGTTATAATTACGCTTTTAATGTAACGTTTGCGAATTTAAAATGATAAGATCTTGTATGGCTTAGGATTGTAACGTAAATGGGAAACGTTCTTAAACTGCTACCTTTGAATATATATAGACTAGTATTTCCCGCGGCTTCATACGCGTTCTAAGGGCCGGAAACCAAATCTTTCTGAGTCGCACGGTATGGTACCTCGCAGAACTAACGCCGCCCTTCCAGTTTTTGTAACAATTTTATTGATGCTCCGCTCCTTGTAGTCACAGCGTGATGTAACATAGCCTATAGCCTTCCTCGATAAACGGACTTTCCAATACAAAAAGAATTTTTAAATCGGACTAGTGGTTCCTGAGATTAGCGCGTTCAACAAAACAAACAAACAAACTCTTCTGCTTCATAATATTAGTATAGATATAATTTTATATATCGATACCTTACTTTGAAATCCGGTTTACTTTGTTTATTCTTTTCAAGAGGCAATATATTATTGTATAAAAACTACAACTTTATTATCGTAACTTGCAAAACCGTACCGTTTCACTAGTCGTAAGTTAAATTAACCTTTTTCTTTGTAATAAAAAAAAATAGTAACCTAAGTTGCTTCTTATAATATTAGCTATTTACGAGTAAAAGTCTCGTCAATATTGCCCTAGCCGTTTCAGAAATTAGTCGGAACAAATAAACAGAAAGACGGAGAAAAATTTAAATGTAAATACCGTATATACTTTCATGTGCATTTAGTGAAAAGCTGTTAATTTTAAATTAAAAACAGACACTTCAATTTTATTTATATGTACGGATAATACTACGAAACCTATTGGAGATTGTGAATTATAATACAGTAGGATACAAAGCAAATTCTTAATTTATATATAGACTTTAGATTATTCATAATATGTGTTCAAAATAGCTACTGTAATACTTCTTAGGCCGCTCGCTTGAAATGCTGAAGTCAAAATAGCGTGATAAATGATCAACTTTTCATTTGTTTCTGAGTTGTTTGACGTATGATGTTATTCGGGGCTCTTTTACTCTACTAATATAGTTGTCACAAATGTAATTTTTGTTAGATGTAGTTTAGGGAAAATAAATAGATTATCGAATTTCACTTCTTTTCAAATTCGATTGCGAGACATTGCGAGATTATAAAAGTCCACTTTCTAGTATTGAACTAGTGATTTGCTCTCGCTTCGCTTGGATATGTTTTACTGTATTAAAAAAGGAAACCAGCCAAAGTTACTCCTTATAACATCGGATATCTGTTCTGCTGCAGAACATTTATACTGGCAGGTAGGACGGATTTATATAGAAATTTAAATTATAAAAGTTGTGTTTCTTGTAATAACTGTATATAATTACAGCTTTTATTTTGTTATTACAAACATACATATCCATTTTATAAATTTTTATTTAATATAAATTATCGAAAAACGACGAAAAAACAACTCTTTAATACGATATTTTAATGAGAAAAAAGAGCAACAAAATATGAAATTTAAACGGCAAAGGGCAGTAAAAACAGTTGATAAACTTCAATTAATTATTCAATTAAAGTGGTAGTGCCATGCTTGTTACCTTCAGGTTGCAACCGAATGGGCCGGCACGCCCCGTATAGTTCATTAGTACCACTCTCTCACAGAAGACCGGCGTGAATTGGCAGCTATGCTGTCGCGTTTCGTCCGGTGAGTAAGAGACCGGGAGGCCCACTCTCCTTTCCCCCCTCCCTCTTCCCTTCATCTTCCGCCTTCGTTCCCCCCTCCCTCCCACTTCCCTCCCTCCTCCATCCCTCCCTTTCCTGAAAGGCCGGCAACGCATCTGCAAGCCTGGCTTACAGATGTCCATGGGCGGAGGTGATCACTTCCCATCAGGTGAGCCTGTTTGCCCCCTTTTTACCATAAAAAAAACTTTACCTAGAAATGTTTGTAAAAGGCACAAAAAAATAAATATACATATTTTCTTAAAATTTAATGAAGTCATATCTCAGGCCACTGGAAATGTCAGATTAATATAACCTTTAAAAATGAGTCCTTTTTAAAGTATTTGTACAAATAATAGCGTTTACGTAAACAAGAGTCGCCGCCGGCATTTCCTTAATCCCGTTTATTCGAGCTACTGAATTACTCAAATATATTTTTCTAATATCATTACAATAAGTTATAAGTTTATTTTGTTTGTATCCGATTATATAATATGTACTTTTTGATTGAACTCTCAATGTTATTAGTTATTATCTATAGTCAAAATAGTATGAACAGAATTGAAGTAGAGAAATTGAGGAAGAGTAATATTTCATTGTTATTTGAAGCTTTTATTACAGTATGTGACCTTGTTGAAAGCTCCCATTGAAGTTTAATTTTAACGTAAATAATTAGTCAAAAGTATTATACATAATATTTTATGCGGAATACGCGAATACTGAACTTTTTTAAATATCAATAATTATAAAACGTCATAGCATATATTATAATTTCAGAAAGCCTATGTAACAATTAATGTATACATGACTTTGAATGTTGTGAGGCATTCGAAAATTCGGCAACCCGAAGTCAATATATTTAAAAAAAGACGACTCGGTTGGCTCAGTTGGTAGGTAGTAGTCACCCTACTTTCTGCGCCAGGAGTCGCGGGTTTGAGTCCCGCTGGGGGCACTCATTTATTGACCACGAATGTTTGTACTTCAGTCATGGCTGTTTATATTTATAATATGTATGTATTTAAAACTTATATATGTAGTATCTAACAATAAATCTGTAATACAAGCATCGTAGCTTACCACGGAACTGTCCCAACATATTTAAAATATTTAATTTAAATATAAATCGTCGAAAAAAATGAAAATATCCTTATCTAGTATTTAATAAGACCACCGATCATATATTTCCATACTACGTAAAACTCAGAAACCAGCTGATTTCAGGCAACACACCACCTAAACCGCTAGCTCAGTAGCATGAAACTTTACACAAGAGTTTCTTTCGTTACACTCTTGAGAGCACTGAAGAATTTTCGAAAGTTCTTTTGCAAGGGGTTAAATAGGGAATGAAAGTTGGCATGAAAGTACGTCACTTTTGAAGTTAGAAAGGGGAAGTTGTTGCAAATTAAGCGCGCTGTTAGTTGTGCATTAGTTGTAGTACCAGCTACTATTCACTGATGTAATTTATCGATTTTTGTCTTAATGTTTGGAATGTTTTATAGTTGTTTCTTTTCTTTTCTTAAGGCAATGGTAGCGATTGCTTGGAAAATCAAGACCTGAGCACTGTCCACATACCTACTCGAATGTTCATGTGCATTGGATCATTTACCAAAAACATTACCACTTTTCTCAAGGCAAAGAAACACATCGTGAGGGAACCTCGAATTCTGAGAGTAATTAATGAATCTGAGAGAATTTAGTTAATTATCGAAAGACATGTGAAGTCCGTCAACCTACATTTGGCCCGCGTGGTATATAATGTCCTGATCCTCCTCTCATAAAAAGGAGATGAGAAATGAAAGAAGAAGGGAGTAGTAGGGCATTAAAAAGGGCTGATACACACACATTTAGCTGGTCTACACTTTGGGACCATTTCTATTTATTATAATAATTGTTAATATTGTTTGCTCCGTTTTTAGTCACGCAGGAACTCGTTCTGGAAAACGACAGACTATTAGCCAAAACTGTCACAGACTAGTTCACTACAGTATATCAAGTAATTCTCATGGAATACTGGTATTTTGCAAAAACCGAGACAGGAAGCGTCGTTAGAATATAATAATATATTATTTTCTGCACATAGCAAGTCAACTACGAACACCTTCAATACCTTATTGTGGACTGTTTCCCATCCCGCACAAGTAGGTCATCTATAAATAAAATCGCTTCTGTCAGAGCTTTTTACTGCAATTATTTGTATTCACAATATTTCTTAGAAAATATACCGCTGTAGAAAGCATTATAATATAATAAATAATTATATAAATAAAGAAAAAACATTTTATTGTGAAAACTTATGCTTATGTAAAAAAAGCTCGACGCTATGTGATTCTTATTAAATTTTTTCATTTCTATTGTTGAAATATATTATTTTAATTGCTTTTGATATGAATATACAATATATTTATTGTATAACTCAACAACAATATTATAATGTTGTATAGTAATACTTTATTATCCAGAAAAAGGCCTAAGCATTTATATTCTGGTACGACAAATAATCTACGTAAGATGTCAAAAATATTCAAAAAAGTTAGAAAAGCACGCTGCACTTTATTATTCTTTAACTCAAATACCAAAGTGAAGTTTCACGTACTCTATTTATTTCACCAGAGAGATACTTATGGCTTGAAGCAATAAACATTACGTACCGAGATCCTGTTTATCTAACTTAACTGTTAAATACGTTTCACATCTTAAAGCAGGAAACCGAAGTAGCCCATAGATTTTATTATAGAAGCTTCCATTCCATAATTTATAGGAAATGGTTCACTACAACTTAGTTTACACCCTCCTGTGGTCGTTTTGTAATCAAAGATCGTATAAAACTATACTTGGCTTTACTTTGCTTGAGTCCCCAAAGTTTACGACATATAAAATCAACAGGCAGAGAGCGTAATATGACGCAGCGTCGGAGATTTTTGATAGATTCCATTTGAATAGTGCTATTTGAGGTAAGATTTTTATGAACTTTCATATTGTTTTTATTACCAGGAAGTGGGATCGTTATTAAAAGTAATCGACTGTAGTTTCTTTAGTATACAGATAGTATTTTGTTTTATGTACATAAACATATTCAGCCCTTTTTAATGTATAACTGCTGGGTACGACCTATCTTTAACCTCAGGAGTATCAGGTTATAGGTACGCTGACCAAGGGCTTCACATATTTTTTGAAAACTTACCTAGGATCTCTAATATGCAGTTTCCTTTTCATATATTCCTTCATAACAAGACAAGTGCACAAGTAAATATATCAGATCAGGACCGGGATTTAAACGCACTACACTCAATTTCTCAAGCGAGTGCGCTACCATTGAGCTAACACGTCCTTTTGATATACAATGATTACGTATTGTAATAAAACTAATTAATTATGATAATTATCTGTCATATAGTAAATTTATTAATTGTCATAATTCCCGTAAAGTATATACTCGTATATAAAATAATTACGTTAGGATTCTTCTTTCCTATGACAGACAAACATAACTTTAATTCATAAAGGCTGTTTTTGTAGTAATTAATAAAAAAAAACTAGTATTTATTGGGTTTCATTTGAAGAAAAACGTATACTTCTAAAATACTCTTCTATATAAAATACAAAACAAAGTTCTTTAACTATTTTATTTTAGTCCTAAAAACGAAAATCAAGCGTTTAAAAATTAAATTAAATGTACAAACCCAAAATCTGATACATCATTTGGATCCAATCGGCACTAAAAAGCCGGTAGTAAATTGGAATTATGTGTAGTATTACCCGAGATTGATTCGGATCGAGAGCCGTCGGAATATAAACTAACGCAATCACAGTGCGATGCTTCAGCGTAGCAATTTAGTGAAACAGCCCATTATGTGAACACATTAACACCAACAGCAATAACTGCTGAATGCTCTAAACGCTCTAAATATTCTAAAGCTCCACATAGAATGTACTAAAAGCTCAATTTGCTCTAATACCCAACATTCTTCACGTGTATCGTGACATGTCACGTAGCATCTTATTGTTCCAAGAAGTGCGTAGATTTTAACACTCTTACATTATTGTAATTTTCCCTTAGGCCTTAACTTTATATTTAACGTGTATATTCTATGTTCTGTAAATATGAACAACTTAAATGGTTTGAAATGGGTTTGTGAAACGTTTGTGGCATAATAATATTATACGTTTTAATAAGTTCATCCGCTTTTACGAGGGATTTGGAAACTTACAATTACGTTAAAATTATAGTTAAATTAAACTGTTTTTGTATAGTTCTAATATATAGCGATTTTAAATTTAGTCAGTATCTACAATACTAATCATACGCAGAGTTTGGGCCATTTGTTGACTTTGCGTATGTTAATTATTCTATGCATTAAAAAAACTGAGTCGAATCAGTAAATCCAATATTTTTTTATAAAACGTCTTTCAATTAGTCATTTTATCTGTTTATCTGTAATGGTATAAGAGAAAACCGCTGAACAAATTTTAATGAAATTAAGTAATTTGGTATTTCGACGAGATAGCGGTAGCGGTAGTGTTAACTCGCTTTCTTTGAAAACCAAGTAAAGTGGGTTCAAATCCCGGATTTTGCACATCTGATAGTTTCTTGTGCGAATCGTTCATAATATTAGTATCAATTGTCTTACGGTGAAGGAAAACATCGTGAGGAAATCTAAGTGTGGTAACCTAGCAAGTTTTCGAAAGATATGTGCTGTCTACGACTATGGCTTGATTCACTTCGTATTGAATATATGCCCAGCCGTGGGACGTCAAAAAGGACGTTGAAAAGAATACGCATTTCAACTATTATGATATTAATTTGTTACATTAAACATTTACCGCAAACGGACGGAAACCAAAACTATTACTTTGTTGTTTAGAACCCATAATGAGAGAACAAACAACCGTAATATTGCCATCGTCTAATTTATATTACACAAAGAGGAGGAGAGGCAAGTAGAATATTTAAATACTTGTTTAATTTGTTCTTAATAAGACACTCTAATAATATACAACTCTGAGGCAGATTCAAAAGCTTTAACAGGGTAGAAAAATAATTTATAAAAATTGTATGTACTCGTATGTATTTATACGAGATTTTGTTACTTCGCATTTTACGCAGTCGAATTTTTATTTTGACAGCGATTTTTTTTAATTAGAGTCGTTTATTTTTGGTTAGTTTAGTTTTATTTAACGATTTCTTCGTCTTAATCACTTTTTAATAAATAACTTGTTTATATTTTTAAAATCGCCTCTTAAAACCCTGGATCTTGATAATCTTTTTGATTGATTCAGTAAAAACACATACTGTTGAGGCTTTTTTGATAGTTTCATAGATATCTGTATAGACTATATAGATTAGCGGTTCCTTAATAACGAGGGAACATAGAATTGAATATTCGCACATTCAGGTCAAACATATAACCCACCTTTAAGTTTTATCGCAGTTGGATAAAAATAACAAACGAACGACCAAGTAATACATCATTATATTAAATTAAAACGAGCCATCGTAATGGCTGTAAATCAGTGCTTATGCTGCCATAATATCTCGGAGTAATGTGAATCAACAGATTAATAAATATAGTGTCAACATCCAAAAGTGACAGATATTGAACGCCAATTTTCATAACACCAAGCCTGAGCCTTGACTGGGGTTGAAAATCTGTTCGGGGATATTACTCAATTCTTGCAATTGCGATTGCGATTTGCGACCTCGTTTTAATAGCATTCATTCCGCACTATTTGATGGCTGTCGGTTCTGACACTTCGACAGAATGTGACGGACGGCTGGAGTAGTTTCTATGCGAATACGTTCTGATTTGTAATTCGAAATGCAATTCTTCTATCAAATCACTGGGTATTGATGGAACAATTAGAGCTATTATGGTGGGATGTATGTAGATACGGTAGTCTACAACGTGTCCGGTAAAACACAGTGTATCGAATAGAACAATTACTTGTACGCTTATGAAAATACGAAGTAGTTAATCGTAAATATTTACTTGTAGAAGGAATTTAATCGCTTTAGGAATCGACAAGCTAATAATCTAATTGTTACCCATCATACTGGCTTATTGCAGTATGGCGGACTTTTTTTCGTAAAGATTTTTCTCTACGCTATTTTACCATATTAACTTTAGTCATCATATCGCAAACAAGATTCACCTACTAAAATCAAATGTTTTTTACGTACTGACGACTGGAACCATTGAACTTGGTAATCACCAAGCAAGCCTCAGATTTATAAATGATGGATATATTAGTTAGTATACTAGAATAACTTTATATACACTTTTATTCAGTTTCCTGTGAGATGTACGTATACGTCGTACTTTCTTTTATCTTGTAAGTTTATATACGAGTATTTTATAATAAGAGCTTTTTTCTTTAAATGAGAGCTCGCCATTTAATAAAACATACCTTTCAACACAAACCCGGTCAATTGTACAACGCATTCAGTTGAAAGATTCTTCAAACATCGAAACAGTTTTAATTTATTCTTGAATTTACTTCTAAAATTTGCACTCTAACATTTCTATTTTATATAATTTTAAGGTCGAAATAGACTACTTTACAAATTAAAGCTTACTTTATAATTTAATTTTTAATCGCGTTATACTTAAAGTTTTGTTCAAATTCATACATAAGAGATAGCAATTTAATACACTTAAGTTACTTCGTGCCTTTTATTAAGTTTTACAATCATTTGACTCCAGCCCTGTGAAAGCTCTCTCAAAATTCATTCAGGTCGTCAAAGTGATTCTATTTTGGGGGAAACTTTGTTTTCGTAGTTATTAAGTTTCGAGCACCGAAAACCATCGATGTAAGAGGGGAATAATTTCAAAAAGGCAAACTTTTGAGATCCGCGATAGGAAAGCGAAACAGTCGGCCTCTCGATTCGCTTTCCTCCATTAGAATCCGGAACAAACTTCGCAAACTGTTCAAACATTTTTGCTAGTACATGTTGCCTCTAATGTGAGGGCTTTGCGAGGATTTGAGGTATAAGTAAGGTAATGGATTCAGTCAGAGTTCATCTAGCCTTAACTGTTGGTATTCCACTCATTGATTGAAGTGGATGGATGAAGTTTCAAATGGGAATTCTAATTGGTCTTGTAACTGTGACGTTGGACTATATAAGTTGTCTAAAGCTTAATACTATTTAGGTGTTAAACTTTCTGATACTTGATTGTTCTCCACTTTCATCAAAGAAACCATCTTACTTCAAAATTTAAATTAATCGATAATTTACATTATATACCAATTAAATATATGCTTCACTCAACGAAGGTAGTCTGATATTACATACAAATCGTATTAAAAATATTCGAAAATAAAATGCCACATTAAGCAATTAGAAAACTCGGGGCTTCAACCGGCTTTACTTCGTCTTTCTACTGAATTAAACTAAAAACAAAATGATTCAGCTTTCAACTCAACCAACTCTACATACCATACGAATACCTTCGCCAAATATAGAAAATGTCATAATATTATTAAATTAATTATTTACTTGCTACGAAACGCCCACTTAGTGTGAAATTTTAAAATAACTCCTTTGTTAATACGAGTATTAGTCAGATCTTTTGGAATTTAACAACGGTGAGATTAAGTAAGGAATTACAATATTATTATTACGGTATTTCTTGACGATTCTAATTTTAGCCGCGTTTAAACGTTTTCGCGAGCGAGAATTATATTTAGTGTACGAATTATTTAATCGATTAAATTAATTAAGCTTATGTTCGCGGCTCGACTAATACTTACGTATACATATACATAGATATATCTTTAAATTTAGGAAAATCTTTGTAACAGAATTTTAAACTAAAAGTTAAATAGCACATTTCTATTTCCATCACACTAACGTATACGCAGAAAGGCCTCACGTTTAATTATTTAAAAAAAATATCTATTATTTCAATATTTCAATGTTTTATTACTGCGTGTTATTATAATTAGTTCCGATACACTCTAAAATCTCCAGTAAAATAAAAGCAGCTCTTAGAAGATTAAGATGGCCTAATTCGTTAAGAAGTTTACCTAAGAGCTTTAAGTTGTATACATTTTAACTTAAAAGTCATCATAATAATTATGTTATGTTTTATTTATAAGTACTACCTTTATGGTGTAGTATATAGTATAATTAGTATGTACGGATGCACATGCAAAGGCCTTATATGGGATATACCAGAGGATTCGAGCCCCGAGTCGGCTGGCGACTAGCTGACTGACTGGCTGAGACTGGTTGGAGTGGCTGAATTTGGTCCGCAACTCGTATATTATGAATGCAGATTATTGTATTCCTATTACATACATTAGATTTTTATTTAACTTAAAAGCTTATATACTTTACTCAAACCCTATTTTGTAAGTTGTTATTTTACACCAAAAGCTCAATTTGTAAACAACGCAAAGGATTATACTTACTTATCCTAGCCAAAAACTGATAGGAGAAGAGCCATCAAATAAAAAAAAGTTTATATATTTTATACTTTTTTAAATCTTTACGAGAAACTATTTGACTATTTTATTAAACGTAAATGTGGTTATATACATAGGTATGAGTTTTTTGGACTTAATTTGAATGGAATGTAGTACATATGTAGATAGACTATGACCTTTAGCAACACATAAACTCCCTAGCATATATGCTACTCTCTTTGAGACCTAATCAGGATCAAGGAATCAAGGTCATCTAGGGTATAATAGTTTTACGATTATATGTAATTTTTGGTTTGTTTTTTTGTACTAATTTTTATGAGTATTATTTAATTGGTATAGAAATTAGGAAGGAAAGTTATTTAAGTGGTTACTATCAGATTTTGTTCTTAGAAAAGAAGTTACCTAGTCAGGAGGGTAAGCGAAGTTGACTCCATTTTAAATTTAAATTAAGTATATAACATTATACATTATATTTAAACACTGGCAGTAGTTTCGTTATGCAAAACATTTCAAGCCTAAAATGAATTTATCACGCTCATACTTGCGGTTATAAATTTAACGTGTCTTGTTTTCTAAATACAAAAGATGTTTGGAAATAATACAGTTTAAATTTATATAAATTCATATCGTGAAATTCGTGTAATGAATATTTTAAATAAGTTTTGAATACCATGAAAACTTTTTATGAATATAATTTTATGTGTTTATACAAACGTCTGTTTTTGTTTTTTTTTCCCCAGTTATGGTGTAAATTAAACTAAGGACTTAACGACTTCTCATAATATGCTTATGCAATTGTCTCGTGATTTAACAAGAGAACTACGAGTAATTTTAGTAAAATGGCTGTGACATATAGACAGTCTGACTTGAGTTATGTTTATATATTTTAGCTACGAAATTTTAGCATTATAAACTTACATAACTCACCTAAGATATAATTCCATTATTTTCAAACCAAAAAGCACTAGCTGGATTCCACTTTCATTCATTTTCTCCGCTAAGCATTTCGGTCGTCTGTCCTCTTTTGTCTCCCAAACATCGCTTTGATTAAACAATTTCGTTTCACTAAAGTTTTTAATCTTTCCTCTACACAATGGGTATGGCGGAATGAGGGCGTGTAGCCACTACAGTGTTGTTCGTCGGTCGTCAACCTGCAATTTGCTCAGCACTTATCATGTAGGTTCTAGTAGCGAGTGGGCGCTACGGTTTCAATTTTTTCAATCGTAACGAATGCGTTATCTCTGATACTAACGTTTGTCCTGTATTTTAAAACATTGGGCTCGAACGCTTGCTTAGACCACTATTACGTTCCGGGGTTACGATTTTCGTTTTAGCTATTTGAAAGTTTTGGGCGTTTGATAGAGTTTTGTGAAGTTGCTGTCTAGTTATTTATGGTCTTACTAGTTTTTTATAAGCATAGATAGGAGTTACTATGGTTTTTACTTGTTGATTAGTTAGTTATTTTCGGGTTGTTGAATGGTGGTATGTAGACTCTTGTATCCGCAGAAAGTGCGATAAGTTCCAATTATTATTAATGGCCTCAAAGGGGATCAAAGACGAATCTCCAGTATCATAACTACACTAAAGGTGTATAGAGATTTAATCTAATCAACATTTGTCACTAAAATATTAAATACTTGATTCAATCTAAATAAAAAAGAATGTAGGAATACTAAATATAAAACTAAGATTTGTTTTTAAATGTACATTTAAATATTATCATTCTCTTTCTTTGTAAAAGTTTTAAACCCCGTTTCAAAGCTATTTCAATAGCCACATTGAACATAGTATGTATGTTTTCTTCCCGATATTTACGCATGGCTTCTTAACAGGACAGATATTTGAATTGAATTTTCTAGAACATATTCTTTTATTAGCATACTAGATTTAGCACAGGCAAAGCCGCGGGATCCGGTAGTTATGCATATAAACCTTCCTCTTGAATCACTCTATCTATTAAAAAACCGCATCAAAATCCGTTGCGTAGTTTTAAAGATTTAAGCATACAAAGGGATATAGGGACAGAAAAAGCGACTTTGTTTTATACTATGTAGTGATTACCATCTCTCGCGTATCTGTATATCTGTCTGTCCATCGTGTCATTTCACAGAAACTTAGCGCCAAAACGGCAGAACCATGTTTAATTAAGTTTGAGTTTGTTTGAAAGGTAATTTAAAGTAGTGTTCTCAGGTGTACTGTATTCAGCCTTTTTAACGTCCTAATACTGGGCACAGGCCTCCCTTCAAAACGAGGGGAATCAGGCCATAGTCCACCATGCTCACCAAGTGTGGGTTGATGGACTTCAGATGCATTTTGAATACTTGCTAGGTTCTCTCAGACATTATGTATACGAATACTATGTTAGTGTTTTTAATCCAAATAAAATTTTAAGCTGAAAAAATCTTACATCAAATTTCCTGTAAAATGTAATTCATTTAAAATTCACTCAACCGTCCGTCGTTTTAACTCTTCTGATCCTATTACCAAAAATATAAAATATTATATATAGTTTAAATTTTCATTGAATATTTGTGAGCTGAGCGTCCTTTCAATTGATAAAATCTTTTTAAGTTATTTTTACATAAAAACCACTACGCAAGGCCAGTTTATAACCCGTGGTGAACGATGGTTTCATGATGGTTATCATCACTACATAGTATAAAACAAAGTCGCTTTCTCTGTCCCTATATCCCTATGTACGCTTAAATCTTTAAAACTACGCAACGGATTTTGATGCGGTTTTTTTAATAGATAGAATGATTCAAGAGGAAGGTTTATATGCATAACTAGCAGATCCCGCGACTTTCCCTGTGCTGAATCTAGGGAAGAGCCCGAGCGAAGCGAGGGCGAGTCGCTAGTTATTTATATAGTTTTTAGAACATTAACACACAGCACTATCTAGTTCCATGGCTACGAGCCTTGTGTTACGGATACCAAATAGTTGATATGCCATCACTACATAGTATAAAACAAAGTCGCTTTCTCTGTCCCTATATCCCTATGTACGCTTAAATCTTTAAAACTACGCAACGGATTTTGATGCGGTTTTTTTAATAGATAGAATGATTCAAGAGGAAGGTTTATATGCATAACTAGCAGATCCCGCGACTTTGCCTGTGCTGAATCTAGGGAAGAGCCCGAGCGAAGCGAGGGCGAGTCGCTAGTTATTTATATAGTTTTTAGAACATTAACACACAGCACTATCTAGTTCCATGGCTACGAGCCTTGTGTTACGGATACCAAATAGTTGATATGCCATACATATATATGGAACATATTATAAATATAAACATCTACAATTGAACCGTTATATTATTATATAAATGATTACGACGCGGAGTTGAACCCAAGATTGAACTCATGATTGCAAAATTTGAAACTGAACTTACGAAGCAATTAGATTAGAGCAATAACATTAATTTTATTCCCTTTCGTACTGAGGGAGGCCCGTGCCCAGCAGTGGGACGTTAAAAAGGGCTGATGATGATGATGAATAACATTAATTTTACATCTAAATAACCAAAAGGCAAAGACCAAATACTTCCGTACATTTTTCTTTTATGTTTGTATATTTGAGAGTTTTAGTTATTAATAAGAAAATTATTAAAAATTTCGATAACTCAGTGAGTTCAATTTATAAATTTCTAAAAAGTTACTGTTCATTGATTCAGTTCTTAAATCATTTCGAACAACTTATTAGGGAGTGATCGTAAATGTTATTCTAATTAAGTAACAATGCTCAGCTGGCTACGAACTAGCGGCAGATGGCGAATGTGTGTTAGGCGGCTATTTATAAAGCAGAGTAGGATATTATGATTCTTAATTAGTATTTTGATTGAGTGTGTTCAACGACAACTAGAAATTAATTGTTTGTTAAAAGTTAATTTAATTTTGTTGGTTTGTAACTGTTGTTTTAACTTAACCCTCCGGGTATCTTGTTGTGGTTGAGAGCCATTAGCGCCTGGCAATCCAGCCGAGCGGAAAGCTAAAAAGCGCACCAGGAGGTGGACTTCGAAGGGTGATGTACCAGGCGGTTCGTTTCAGGTACTTCTTTGATAGTAGAGTGTACTGCGATCTCTTGGCTGTACAGACCTGATATCAGGTCGTCGTGGAATGTGTTAGCGAATGCCATTTATAAGAGGGAGGTTTCATTGGGTTTTAATGGGTAACACTAGCTTCGTCATAACCATCTGTTTTTACATAGATGGTAAATGCATTTCCCAACGTTCAAAAAGGTACAAGGGCCAGAACAAAAGAGTGACGGGTTAACATTTTCATTAAATCATCTTAGATTGATTTATAACATGCCCGACACATACGTAATAGAGCTACAAAACTTCAAAATAGAAATTCCGAGGCGTTATAGTTATTACACAAAAGATGAATAGCCTCGTTTAAACAATTGAGATCGTAACTTCTCATCCATTCTAGTTTACGGGCGATCGCTTATGTCGGTTGTACAGGTAGTTAGAAACTTGTTACATGAATGCGAGGGGTCATAAGGGTAGTCGGTTCGAATTCACTAGAGAATTTCATTACCGAGTTAGCATCGATTCACTTGTGAACCCAACTTAATTAGTTTTGGTACACTGTTACTTATTATAGTGTATTGTGTTAGATATGTCGATGAGGAAAATCGTTTGCGTTTAAGTATAGTCGTAGTCGATAGTTTGTAATTAGTATTAAGAAATGAGATATAAGTTTGATCTTCTGTAAAAGGGTCGCAGATTATACTTTATTGGAAAATTGGTTTTCATTTTAGAAATACGAATACATAGATTACACGGAAGTCCTGCATTTTTTCCGGGATAAAAAAGTAGCCTATAACCTATACTAGACTATATTCTACCTCTGTGCCTTTCATCCGTAACTGTTCAGTCGTTCTGGCGTGATTGAGTAACTATACAATATGCTAAAAACAAGGCACAAGAATACGATCAATGAATCCTATTCGACTTATTTTGTTCTCAACTAAACTTATTCGAGAGATAACAGGGACTCTAAATATATACAAAGTATGTCAAGTTAATTAAGAAAACAGAGGCAAAATTATGAAGATTTTATGTTAAAACCTTTAATCCCATATAATTGTGTACTGTATCACTTAATTACAAAATATAAACAAGCATGTAATGAATAACAAACAACCTCTTTTGGTAAAGAAATCTCTTAGGATTAATGTTTCCTTTTTCATGATTTTAATTAGGTTACTAGAAGCATTGTATATTTAAAAATTTGATTTAAACTTGCTTAAGTACTAAATAAAAGTAAAATATCGACTCACTCTCACAACTCACTTTCGCCTGAGTTCGAACCTGACTTCGGTTTTATGGTTAGTATGGGATAGACAGACTCTACTATACTTTATATCAGTAATATGTATTCATATGGGAAAATATGCACACATAGGTATTAGTTTTGTTCCGTACTTGTGCTTTTAGTAATACTACTACTCGTAAATGATTGGACTCTCCATACAAACTGTCATTCCCCTTAACCCCTCTGTTAGGGATGATAAGAACTAAATAAACTATTTATATATACTTGCTACGATCTCAAACTAAGTCGTTTCATCGATTTTTTAGTTTATACATTGCTAACAAAAATATTTTTTTATAATACTGGTATAGTAAGGCAGTGCTATCCCAGCGGTAACGCACTCGCTTGGATAACAGAGTAATGTGGGTTCAAAACCGGGTCTCGCACCTCTGATATTTTCATGATCACCATTTGTCTTACGGCGAAGGAAAACATCGTGGCAAAATCTGCATGTCTGAGAGAACCTACCAAGTTTTCGAAAGACATGTGAATTGTGATTATGAAAAAAGGCTGAAGAAGAATACTAGTATATATTTAAATGGATAATATGGTATGATTTCCTCCCCCAGGTGCGGTGTGTAGTATCGCGGGGGTGCACAGTGGCATGAGGCGCTAGCGATGCAACGCGCGCGCGCCGCCGCGGCGCATCTCGTGCTGCTGCTCGCGCATGTCTCGCCTGGTAAGTACCATGACTATACCATGACTACACCATGATTTTCTCTTAATTAAAATTTCCTATAGAACACCACCATATATATGGTAGGGCATAGAGGATCGAGGGCATAAGGGCATGGAAAAATACACATAATATACCTACCTAAATTATATACATTAACTTAAATAGTACTAGTTAATTATATTCAAGTTAGACGGATACATGAATTAAGAGCTTTTACACTTTTCTATATTAGGTTTAACAATATTGTTAACTTCTATATATACTTATGATAAGTAATGTATAAAACTTGAGCCAATTTATGTACATACAAACATACACACAAATAACTATCAATAAGTATTGAGTATAACAACAAAGTATTTACTTCCGATTTAACAGCTCACAGATCGCTCAATAATACGTTGAATCGACGTTTGGAGACAAAAATTGGTGTATCTTCAAAATATCCCAAAAAGGGCCGCCCTTATTGAAATTGAAAAGTGTTCTGAAACAGCGTAGGTCCTATGAATAACTTAACTCGATAAATAAATTTTTCCTAATCGTAAATAGTTGACCGATCCCGGCATGTATGCTAAGGGTATAGCGTATGGTGCTTTGATGGGAGTAAATGAAAACCAAATTATCTTCCTTGATTCAAAAATATTTTTCCCGTAGAAAACTAATTCAACTGAACGTGACTACAATATTATTGTCTTTCGATCTAGTTGAAATAAATGAATTTCGTGAGGCTGGGATCTCTGACTGAAACTAGGTCGAAAATTTCAGATTTCTATTGCGTATAAAGCGAGAAATCAGTAAGAAATTTACCAACTAAATATTTATACAAACTTGAAGTTGTTTCATAACATGTAATCAAGGTATAAATAAAAATATTCGAAAACTTTAAAGTGTACTATTTGTATGAAAAGTATTTGCATCCGTTAATTTTAATTCCGGCTAAATATAGATATGGTTTAAAACAAAAAAGCTCTGTCAGATTTCGCAAACCGACCTACATCTACAAATAATTTTTCAACCAAATACACGGAATATTTGTTGAAATCAAAATTAATTCCATATTGCAAAAATGGTATGGAAATTCAAAGTTTTCGTCCATTGTTTGGGTATCGGTGCTACGTACAAAAACATTACGGTAGGTGAGCGGACCGTTCAAAATCGCTTTAAACCCATTGAGCCGAATCGGCAGTGCTTAAAATAAGCTCGAGGTTCTGGCGATTTAGAAAAATCAAGGAAATGTGCTAGCATTTTTGTTCGTACCTAGTTACAAGGCTATTGAAATGCTATGGCCGAGTGCCGCTCGTGCTATGTATGTGGACTCACGCGAAAGCTGTTGCCTGATTTTTTTAACAAGCTTTAATTTGCTGCAATAGATTTTGAATTGCTCTGGAGCTTTTATATAGAAATGTCTCTTGGCACAGAGAATTTGATTCGATTACTATTAGCTCCTATTTAGAACTTATTTTTGAAATAAATTAAAATATTTTATAGAATTTTATGTATTAAGGCTTAAGTAAAAAAAGTAAGTTAACGAAGAGTTTTACAACATCTATTAATATCTCAAACAGATATTGTCCTTAATGTAACGGGATAAACTGTAAAAATAAGAAGCTAACATAAGCATTAATGTAAATTACTACTACTACTGTAAAATAAAAAAAACTTTAAAGTTATTAAACTGAAGGAGGGAAGGAAAGTTTGTGAAAGCAATTAACGCGTAGAAAGCAAAGACTTTTGGCTAATTTAGTTAAAAAACTAGAAATCCATGGGATATTATTTTTTACCAAAAAGAATAATAATAGTACTCTAAAATAAAAGTATTCATGTATGTATGTACATATAATATTTAGGTGTACACTTATGGCCATAGCGCGAATGAGCGAGCATGTTTGCATTATTACTCCTGTACGTATGTCCTCTGTGCTACGAATATCTAATATTCGTAATGATTTGACAGTTTCTTTCTTGAATAAACATAAAGATTAGTTACTATCGACAACGCGAACAAAGCCACGAGAGAGAGTTAGTATACAACGAAGTTAAAGATTACCTTCATGCTGCCAAATATTTGTATTAATCGTTCCAAAAGCGATTATTTCGATTTACCAAAATCTTTACTTTGTATTCAAATCGAATTGATAATGTAAATATTTTGAGATGAAATTCTTCGCAAAGTTGCAATGTAATCTGAAGTTTTGGAGTCTACTGTAGATTAATATAACATCAAGCAAACAAGAAAGATCACCATCGACTCTTGATTGCTCAGTTATAAATTAGAAAAGTTTAATATTTGTACGAACTTGTTTGCGAGTGGACTGAGCCTTACTGGCAGTTTATCCAATGAGAGATATTTTATTTCAATATGCTTGACTCAGGCTGATAGTGTGCCCAGTGCTATCGTATTTTTGTTAAAAATAATATCCCATGGATTTTTAGCTTTTTAGCTGAATAAGCTAAAGTATTTGCTCTCGTTGATTCAATTGCTTTCAAACATGTATTAACGATGCTGTTTAATATAAAAAAATACTTATTTAGAGTAAAAAGCTAGAGAATATACATTAAACATTAGCGGCTAAGCAGAGACGGTTGTATCTTTTATTATGGGGGCACTATGTCCGTAGGTGGCGTTTAGGTGTACTCCAAATATTAGTCTAGCCTTATGCTACATTTCATCCAAATCGATTTAGCTATTTAGGTCAAAGAAAACAAACATTCATAAATACATAAAAACTAATAATGATCATCAGCCCTTTTTAACGTTCCAATGCTGGGAACGGGCCTCCCTCGGTATGAATTGGCGAATTTCACATGTCTTATGAAAACTTGCTAGGTTTTCTCAGACATGCAGGTTTCCTCACGATGTTTTCCTTCACCGTAAGTGGTAATCATGATAGAAATGATTCGCACAAGAAAATATCAGAGGTGCGAGGTCGGGATTTGAACCCGCATCACTCAGTTATCCACGCGAGCGCGTTACCGCTGAGCTACCACTGTCTTAAAACTAATAATATTACACAACAAAAACACTCAGTACCACTTAATCACTTATCCAGACCAGTGGGAAAGTATAATGTACAATTCTTAGACGAGATTAAAAGCGTTTATCTCAAAGATCAAAGCGGGTCCGAGGTCCTTTCATCCACTAGATCCCGCTAAATCCCGTATTTACCCCCAACCGTGGCCTGAATTTAGAAATAGATGCTTTAGCCTGCTAACAATAGTCTTTCTGGATAAGTATCCTTACTTCAATAGTACTTAGATCTTACTTGAATAACCGAGTGATGCGGGTTCAAATCCGGGTTTCGCACCTCTCTTTTCATTCGATCTACGGTGAATGAAAACATCGTGAGGAAACCTGCATTTCTAAGATAATCTTACGAGTTTTCGAAAGATATGTGAAGTCCGCTAACACGCACTAGTCCAGCGCTGTGGACTATGGCCTTATCCCCCTCATACTGAGGGAGGCCCGTGCCCAACAGTGGGACGTAAAAAAAGGTTGAAGACATTCAGTAGATCTTAAGCACTAATCAATACTAATGTATGTATAACTAATTTAACAATGATATAAAACAAATAGTCCGAGCTGCAATGAGTAACTTCATGAAATATTTCAATTAGGATGACTTTCCATAATTTAATTTTTTTATGTATCAATTTGATATATGTATAATTATTATTTAAATATACACTTTATGGAACTTTCACTGAATAATATATAATATTTAAATGGTAACATAACTGATTACTACCGTTACAGTTCTAACAATAATTGCTGTAATAATTTCAGAAAATTTCATTTTCACGCTTGAAAAAGTAGGGTTACAGTTACGCATGGATGAATGGCTGATAGCAGTAGGAGCTTTTAAATAAGAATGCAGGAAAACCGTGAAAAAATATAATCCGTGGTTGAAAATATCCCGTCTTATAAACAAAGAAAGTCCTGGGAAAGTTAAAGGCAAAATGATATTGTCTTAATGCTTTAAGTAAGCTACATCCGCTAAAAGCTTTTATTCTTTCCAGTTCTTTTAATAAGTTTTTGTCTATACTATTTTTGCATTTGGCGTTATAATTAACTAGACTGTACTTACGTCTCTACTTGCTGTTTAAACGGTTTTTACTATTTTCATTGTGGAATAAACAGTTTGTGCAGTTTATAAACTTTATTATTTTAAACTTTAAAATGTTGTCATTTATCAAACATTGTTATAGAAAATAACGCATAGTTATTAATAAATAAATGACTAAATAATTTTAGTTAAAGGTCAAAAACGAAGAACGAGGAGACGTTAAATTTAGTAGCGAAGTAGGTATTAGAATGCAATATGAGTGGGGTTGTTTTTATGTTTATGGCTTTGCCTTAGTATTTTAATTGATTGTTTTTTCAGTTCGTTTGGCAAACCTAATAAGTTACATAAGCAAACGCATCAATATATGTAAATGTCCTATAGGGCGGCCTGTGCTCAGCCATGGGACGTCAAAAAAGCTGAAAACCAGTATGATATTTTTTACGTATTATTTAAAATTCCATACAAATGTACTACTATTAGTGTGGCTTTTATAAATAAAATTGATTCATTTTAGAATCAAACTTGGACAAAGAAATTCACTGGCATACCTTTCTTAAATCGATCAAATTTTATAATATACAATATGTTAGCAACAGTCTATCTTAAAATGATATTAATCTCTTAGTATATAAACAAACAGAATATCAGACTTACATGTTTAGCCGCAAGTCACTCTGAAAGTTGAAAATTAAAACGAAACTTGCATGCGAAGTAGCTGAGTCTATGCAAAGGATATATCATCGCGTATAATAGAAGTTGCGACAAGTTTTATTATGCTTTTGAAGATGTTCGTTAAATGTACTGCAAGACTGCTTCCTACACTGCAGTTGCAACATATAAACTTTGTTGTTAGTGCATGCGAATGTTATAAATTAAAAACTTAGGCAAAGAAAAATTCAGAAACATAGTATAGTTTTGAACCCACGTCCTCTCGTTATGAATGCGACGTTCTCCGCCAACTTTATAACTGCTTATAAAATTAACTTTTTAAATGGTTACAAGGGCACTTATTTCGCTTAGTTTTTGAGTACCTTTTGCTTTAGAATTACAAAAGGTAATGCATTTGTACAAAAGCTTGATATTCTTTATAAGTAGTCTTAACTGTAATATAATTACAAGATTGTAAATAAATATGTTGTAGCATAATTAGGTTATAGGGTTTTGTAGATATGTCAGTAAACCATTCCATGCTATAGCTGATGAATATCAATAGAATTTTATTCTTAAAGTTTAACTAATATTGACGTCATTGTTAAACTTCACCTCAACAAATTCCTTATACTGTGAATTTCGTACCACTTCAACCGCAGATTTTACGACAATGTTCTGGTTCCTACAGTTTAATTTAGTCAATATTGTAATAATAGTTCTGATTGTAGCTTAAATCACTATTTAATAAATTTTTTAATAATTTAATTTTTTTAATAAAAAAAAATTATGTTAATAATTATTGCTATAATACAAATTATTCGAAAAATATACAAAAACGTATTTTAAAATGGTTTCACACAATAATATTTCTACAGATTCTCAAAGGCTTGTACTAGGATTTTAAAAGGCAAGTTTAAATCTGCCGTAATCACTACATAGTATAAAACAAAGTAGCTTTCTCTGTCCCTATATCCCTATGTATGCTTAAATCATTAAAACTACGCAACGGATTTTGATGCGGTTTTTTTAATACATAGAGTGATTCAAGAGGAAGGGTTATATGCATAACTAGCGGATCTTGCGGCTTTGCCTGTGATAAATCTAGGGAAGAGCCCGAGCGAAGCGAGGGCGAGTCGCTAGTACTAAATACTTAACAAGTATTGTTTGTTACGAGTAGTCTTGTTCGGATATCTGGAGACTGTAGGTGACCTTTGTGCCGAATGTGGAACAAGGCCGATATGTGGATAAGGCTGTCACTCTGAAAGTTAAAAACGGTTTGTTTCTTAAACTTTTTTTTATGTAAATGTAACCTAAGGGATAAAGCTTGAAACAGTTAATGGATGTATGCACATATATTGTATATTTGAGTATATTATATATGCTAAAAGCTCCGCAGCTTTTAAGTTTTGTCATACTCGTGTAGATACTAGATACTAATCTATATATATAAAAATCAATGCGACTTTTCGTTATAATTTTATAACTCAAGTACGGGCTCACCTATCCAAACCAAATGTTTTCGGTTTCGGTTCGGTAGTTTGCACAAAATCGGTCGAGCGGTGGGGGTACCTAGAGACAAATCCGAGCGAAGCGAGGGTAAGTCGCTAGTGTAGTATAAAGAAAATAAAGTCCTTTATTCTACCTTGTAGTTATTCTTTGTGTAATGTTTTGTTTTGACTTTCTCTTGCCCAAGCTGATATATTATAAAGCTAGAGAGTTTTATTGTTTGTTTGTTTGGTTGAACGCGCTAATCTCAGGAACTCCTGGTCCGAATTGAAAAATTCTTTTTGTGTTGGATAGTCTGTTTATCGAGGAAGGCTATAGGCTGTACTACATCACGCGACGACTAATAGGAGCAGAGCGTCAATGAAAAATGTTGCAAAAACGAAAGAACAATATTTCTTTTGATTTTCAGCCTTTAGAACGTGATCGGAGCCGCGAGAAAGGCTAGTATTTTATAAAATGGCTGTACTTAAACATACAGTATTATGAAGCTTTCAACTTTTTTGGTAATCATGACAATTTTATTACGACTGCAAATACAAATAAAATATATTCACAAATATTAGCGGACTAAAGCAAAGTTTAGTGACCCATTTCTACAAACTAAGAAACTATATTAAAAATATACTAACCCCTTTCAACCCTTATATCTTTAATAAACCTTATTTAGCAAAATCCAACCGCAGCTCGCGTAGCCCTAGATTGCAAAATGTGGTATATGTACGGTTTCTTTTCTTATGCGACAAGAAACGACTTTAATTGCTTCTACGAATAAAACAAAAGCCTTCAAAACCCTTCATCTTGCCTCGTAGCTTGAATTCTTAAGATTATCTTACGTATGTCATTGTTATAAAATTATATTATAAAAATGCCTTAAAATAAAATAAATACCTTACATATTGTTCTCAATAGGCCTTTGGTATTAACGTGCTTGAATGGGGTTACTAGTTCGATACCTGTTAATGGAAAATATTATAAGGATTTTAGTATTACTTCGCAGTATCAATGCAAAACTACAACACTTTGTATATCTATACTTAATATTATATAGCTGAAGAGTTTGTTTGTTTGGTTGAATGCGATAATCTCAGAAACTGCTGGTTCGAATTGAAAAATTATTTTTGTGTATGATCAGATATGTTATATCACGCTACGGCGAATAGGAGCGGAGCATCAATGAAAAACGTAGCAAAAACGGGAAGGGCGGGCGTTAATTCTGAGAGGAACCATTCCGCGTGACTCAGAATTTGGTTTTCAGTCTTTAGAACGCGTGCGAAGCCGCGGGAAATGCTAGTATATAATATATTGTGTTTATCTACTTGGTTATTTATTTAATGGTGTTGATGATGACTCAGCGCCATCTATCAGAGAAACAACAAAACGTATTAATGAAACCAGACGTAGAGGGTGGAGTAGGTGTCCCTTCGCCAGATCTAAATTAAAAATGGTGGAAAGTCACGAAAGAGACAAAAAATATGGGGGCAGTCGTCTTTTATTCATCGAAATACAATTAATTACTTTATAACAAATTATTTTTTATACTATACTTTACATTTTGGTTTAATTTAATTATTATACTCGTATTTAGAATAGAAAATATACTTCATGTTGGCTGCACGGTCTCTCTCGTGCTAGAGAGTCAATTAGATCAGATTATTTCTTAGTATATTTTCTACGTATATGATTAATAGCTTCTCCAACTAAAATATTTAACAATTATGTGTCAAAATTCCAAAACAATCTATGAAGAGCTTTTCGAGATTTGCGGTTTTGCACAAACGAGCTGTCATTCCGAGTAGAAACTAGGCTTAAATGTCAAGAAAGCTGAACATTTAACTTATTCATTGCCGTGCAATTCATGTTTACATCATTCAATTTAATATTCCTTTTAATGTCTTCTAAGCGTACCAGTTAAACTTTATGTTTATGGAAAGATATTCATTTTTATCTGCAATAATGTACCAAGTGTAGTTTACAATGTCTGTAAAAACATGATCGTTTTAGTGAATATAAAAAAGCCTCAAATAATCCTTCAGGCGATGTAATAAACTGAAGGCCTCGTACCTGAAGTATAATATTACACATATACACTATACATTAAAAGTCAGTGGAAATGAGAAAATACGTCTATAAATGTTATTTCTTGGACCTTCATTATATTATAACTAAACATGTTTCATAAATATAAGTCCCTCTGAATTTGACCTCTTTGTTAGCCGGTGATGGTGGGAAATTGTTACTACATATAATCGAATATTGAGGTTCAGACAGTTTGAAAATATAGCAAGCGAAAAAATTGAATTATAATCTACCTAGACGGTGGCTAAAAGGTGCTTTGTGAACACGCGTCGAATAAGTTGCCCTTTTCATGTTGATTTAATAAATTGAAAAATAACGTAAAAATATTACGAAGGGACGAAACGCAATTTGAGGGCGAGTTTTTATGTATTTTACCTATTAGATAGTTATGTAAAATAGTACGCGATTGTGATTTTTTTGATAGCACTAAAGTAGTCGTCAAGTCACTTAGTGGCTAAGCAGGCAACATTAAGGTTGGAAAGAAGTGGAGACTAAGGTACTGTTTTTGACCTATTTATTTATATAGATTACAGATATACTAGAGATACCAAAGCCTAAGTCTAGACTCTTTATCTATACGTCCTTTAAATCGTTTTCTCCCAGGTTTAAATGGCGATGGCGTACTTTTAAGCAGATTGCCGTTTGAATTTTTATTGATTTTTCTCGTTTATTGAGATATTTTTGATGTTTACGTTAGATGAAACAATCGTAGGTATACAGCTATACATCTTAATCCATGTCAAAATATTAAAATCCATACTTTATTATTTGATAAAATGATTTTGGTAAAGAATTCCTTTAAGACATTAATAGTTTTACATACGAAGCTAACTTAGAACGAAGCGATCGAAAACCTCCAAAGCTACTCGCATTTTAACCATTCTATCTTTGGGTATTTTTGCAATTTGCAAAACATTTAAACGCGAGAAATTGTTTTAATTACTCAACGTCAGAAGGAATAAGACCAGCGTTGCTTCAAATAAGTTTTCTCAAGTAAAAAACTTTCGCTGGGGCGCTTTTATGTTTTCGTTCCATTGAGTGGCGCAGTAAAGCCAAGTTTATTGCTACATATTTTGGAAAAGTAAATTTCTAGAAGTTTTTGGGTACTAAGTAATGTTTCTTTCTACAAGTATTACATAAGTTTGAATGTATTTGTCTAGTTTTTTTCAATGACGTAACTGTTGGATGGATTTGGATAAGATTATGATGAGGATTAAGATAAGTGTGATGTTTGCGTAAACGTCCACGTGCGTAAGCGAGGGCTTGGGTGTGGAATAGTGCGTGGGCGTGGGCGTGGGCGTGGGCGTGGGTGTGTACTTAATTTTTCTCAATCATAGAAAAGATAGGATTGACTAAATAAGGTTAGTATTTTTACCAATTTTCAAAAAAGACTTGTTATCATTCTTTCAAAGATTCTTTTTGTAATCATTGGTGGTATTCAAATATACCTAAATCAAACGGTTTACTGTAGTTTTACGACGGTTTGGAAATTGATGTAAATTTTTATATTCAAAACATTAATTTAGTATCAATGAAGTGCCTAGATAGAAGATTTCACCTCTAAATACAACTTCTAATGAATATTGAGGCAAATTAAAGATTTTCAGTGCTCACAATTTTTTTGTCTTTAAATAAATACATTTTGTCATATGAACTTCGAAAGTATTTACCGTAATAACCTAAAGAAAATATAACATATGGCAAATTGATTAATATATATTAAAAATAATATTATCCGTCATATAGAATTTATAAAAAAAGAAAACTAAAGTGTCGATTTTATAGTTTATTGTTTTAATATAACTGACCAATTTCAGAGCTTTTTAGACTTATACATCACTAGTGACTTATTACTAGGTACTTTTAAATAGATATGAATCGATAATTGCTTAAGGCTTTTTTAAGATCTATAATGTTTGATGTATTTCTTGAGGCTTAACCGACGTTTGCTTCGTTTTCTAAGAAGGACTCCAGCGAACCAGTGATTGTGAGAAAAAAATCTTTCATATATACCCAAAACTGACGACAAATGTTGTCATAATAACTATGAATAAAATGTCATATATGTATATCACGTACAAAAACTCATTATCTCTTATTTACTTTTATTTTCACGTAAATTACTTTCTAAAGTCTGCAACAAATGCAAATCCGCGTTAGCGTGTATCTTTTATGCTGTGAAAAGAAGCTGATAATCGGGTTAAGGCCATATGATAAGTGGATCGCGAGACTCAACAACAAAATACGTTAATTAACACCCTACTCCCTTCACTCCACTCTCACTTACATAAATAAACTGAAATAAAAACAGCTGAAGCGAAAACTTTCTCAAAGTTTACGAATTTGCGCTGTGATGGTTTTGTTTATTCTCTTTCTGCGTATTATAAATTCACATGTTACGTAAAGTTAATATTTATAATATTTATTTACTTGGGTTACCATACCTTTCTAGGACCCTATCAACATAATACGCGATATACTGTTAATTCATTAAGAATTTCCACTTGTTTTTCCAACATATTTTTAAGCTATTCTACAATGTTCTTCAACATAAACTTTGTTGTGCTGGTTACAGATCTCCAATATGGAAATTTTGTAAATTTTACTTAGAAATTAATATTAATATAAAAAAGCTGTTTCAAAATTTTGAGTTTTATTAAAAATTAAAAAGAAACCTAGCTACCTAACTACCTAGCCTTAGGTATAAGATCAGCTGTCTGCTAGTGAAATTCCTTTCAAAAACTTTCCAGCCGATTCAGAAATAAGAGGAAATAAACAGACAGACTGACAGATGTTCCTTGATATAGTACATAATTACGAGTATACTACTAAGTAAAAAGCTGATATACCTGTATAGATGAAATTATAATTTAAAAATTAAATACAATAAGGGGACTTTAAAAATGATTAGATTCTGCTGTTACTAAAGTGTTTTAATCTTTAGATTTTAACACCCTACTGCAGGCCTCTCTTCGATAGATCAGGGCACGTGATTTGAACCTGCTTCCCTCGATATCCCAAACAAGTTTGTTACTACTGGGTTACCATAAAAGTAGTCTATTTTTTAAATCTAAATTAGTAATGAATAAATATTTATACAGTAGCTCTACCGTATCGTATACCATGTACGCAACCAATATCGCTACTCTCCATGTAAACATAGTAATTATGCCTAAACTGTATGTTAGACAGGTGTAATATTAATGGTTCCGACTTTGCGTAATGTTCAATTTTATTACCAAAGTTTTGTAGGTAAGTGGGGTCATAAAAGCGTTCGTAGAAGCCAACTTACATGGTATGTGAGGGTTCACTCAAATATTAGTCCGCTCCCACTTTCACATCGAGAAACGTATTAGTTAAAAAATTTAAACATGTCAAAATTTTTAATTAGATATGAAGCGGGATTGCGTATCTAACCATTTAAAAAAATAACCTTTTATGTTAAAATACATTTGTTGTTAAATGAAAGGCAGTTTTAGCCAAGTGGTAATGCGATGGCTTGGGTAACCGAGTGTAGCGGGTTCAAATCCGGGTCTTGCAGCTCATCGTGGTGGCCTAAGACCTGATCCCTCTCATATTAAAGTTAGTTCTGTGCCCAGCATTGAGACGTTATAAAGGACGATACAAAATTCGATATAAATGAAAGTAAAACGAATCTGTTATTATTGTATGTATTTTACATAATAACCTTTTAAATGTAAATTGTAGTAAAATGTTTATCAAAATGCGATGCTTACTTTGTAAGAACTAAGCGCACAAAAAAACAGACTTTTTATTTTAGGTATATTATTTAATGATTTCATTACTCATGTATGCGAGTCAGTTAACTCGAACGCACTAACCCATATGAAGGATGGACCCAGACCCAGTTAATTCAACAGTTCTCGTAAAGCTCAGAGGTCCGCAAAATTAATTGAATTTAGACGCTGAGGTAAACTTAACGTTTCAGTGTAGGCTTTTCAGTTATAACGAGTATGAGATTAATTTAATGTTATTATGACGATACATTTAGATCAGATTGTAGTGACCCTACTTGGTTTTGTTCAAGTCCCGCTGGGGCCAATCACTTTTTGAGCACGAATGTTGTACACCAGTTCTGGGTATTTATAATGTATATTTAAAGTTATATATGTGTAGTGTATCAACTATTTGGTAACGTAACACAAGCCTCGTAGCTTACCATGGAACTGGATGACGTTAATAAATAATGTCCCCGACATATATATTATATACCTATTTAGCATTTTAGAACTGTAGAGGTCGTACATTCGAATTTTGCTTGGCTAAGATCTTGAGAATATTCGTAATCGTTTTTTTTAATCGTGAAAATATGTATGTGTGTATGTTTTTAACTTCTTCTCACTTAAGAGGAAAGACGGATTTCGTCAAAAAATTTTTTTAATATGTATATGTATATATAAAGACCGGAGAACCATATAAGCTAGCAAAGTAGCCAAATAAAGCATCAAGGGACGCATCACAAGGATAATACTCTAATATAAAATAAGGCTTGAAGGGTTAGTTTAGTTAGATAATGTCACATAAACTATCTTAATACGTAAGGTATAAGAGACGAAGTGGCGTAACTGTGGGCTTTCTGTAAATCCCTCAGCGCACCTCTCGTAGATAAAGATTATACTAAAGAAATTTGTCTATAACTTTTCTTAGAATGTTATATACTGTAGTGTTATTTTCCTTTATATTTAAACTACTAACTTATCCTAGCTTTGCTTGGATATGCCCCTGAGTGTATTTTATATAAATAATACCAGTAGTAACTGACCCTCGCTCCAGTCAGGGTCGTCCCTAAAGTTAGTATACATTATTCAGAAATAAAATATTTTCCCTCAGTTAAAAATACTGTATATGTAGACAAGCTATCATTATACCGAATTTCATGAAAACCTGCCTAGTTTTTCTGGTTTCTTGTAATGCGGTCCTAAATAAAACTATCGAGTCTTTAATAAGTTTTTCTTATAATATTGAATATACAGGTTCGAATGAGTTAGAATTTTATTATAGACTAGCTGTGCCCGCAACTTCGTTCGCGTGGATGTCGGAACTTAATTAGTATTTTTTAGTGCGAAGCGCTGTTGGAGGATACCGATACAAATCATTTTTTTTATTTATGCTAGTGCTTCTTTATAAACAACATTAGCTAAGACTCCTACAAAACTAAAATATGGCCGGCAGGAATGGGCGAAGGTCATTCTTTCAAAGAAAATCTTGACACCGCGATTCAGAAAATGACGTTACACGCACAATACCATCTATCGAACAATACTGCACGCAGTTGATCTCTAGTTATAGCCCCGTCTAAGTTCGATTATTCGTAGATGGCACTGTTTTAATGTTTTACTTCGGAAACACTATTTTTTTTTATTAATTTACATTTTTTATAAGTGGTGAACTGATTACGATGAAACAAAAACCTTAATGTTACTTCAATTTACGCACATATTGTTGTGTATAAAAGTTACGTGAAGTTGTGAGACCAAATGCACATAACCCTAATTTTACTTCTGGAATTTCTCTACTTCTTCACTTTAAACTCAAATATCTTTTGATAGACTGAACCGATTGCAATGAAACACAAACTAAATGTTACTTCAAGTTACGTTCAATCCTTGTGTATAAAAGTTATCTACATTGCTTTCGTACATTTTACGTGATGCCCGGATAAATAAACAGACAAACCGACAAACAGACAAACAGACAAAAATTCTAAAAATGCTGGAAATGGGTTCTATTGGTTATCCTTTAACACCCTGGCTATTTTTTTTGTAATTTTTTTTGATGTACAAAAACGACTTTTCTACAGTTTTATTATATGTATAGATATATACTATAAAGGAAGCTTCTTGCATTCTAATTTGCAAAAATTGTACAAATATAACAAAGTTAAAGTCAAAATATTTTATTCAGCATAAAAATTGTTACAATTTCTTACTGAACGTCATGAGTCTACCACCAGTTCGGAAAGAAGAAACCTCTGACCTGAGAAGAACTGGCGAAAGAAACTCAGCGGGACTAATATTTTTTTTTAATCTTTATTATCTCTAGTAGTAGCTAGTAGTATCTAGTAGCCTATTGTACTATTTTTAAACATTTGTCTAGTCAATCCAGCAGAAACAGGGAAGAATACCAAAGTTATGCACTAACTCCTTTTACAACTTTTATATATTTTGTGTACCTCGTTAAAAATGTGCATTTAGGGGTTTTTGTCTTTACTAAATAAAATATGTTTTCGAGTATACATTTCAGCGTGATTTAAAGAATAAATATATGTATATAATTGAACTAATGTCTTTATAGATAGCGGTCAGCTAACAGTAAGCTAACAAATAGGATTCATTACCACTATGAGCAACGTTGCGGCCACACATTGCTGACATTCATATAATTGCACAACGATTGCTGTCTGTATTTATTTTACCCTATATTTACTACAATAACATTATTATTAACATTTGAATACTTGTCTTTGATTTTTAAAATCAAAATAACAAATAAAGCTTTTTAGTCATAAGCTTTGGTTTAGTTTTTCTTATGAAAAAGATACAAAAGATATCTTATTAAAAAAATTACATGCATGCTAAATTACTACCCTCAGGTACCTTGAAAGTTTTTTATTACATTTAGTTTTACTGCCTATTTTTCTAAGCCATTGTATATAGACGCCAGACCACACCCATTTCAGAAGTCTAGCCTTTTAGTCATACACGTTTGAAATATGTCTTATTTTTTGTTCTTGTATTGTACAGGTATTACTAGTTTATTTTCGTACTCCTTACTTAAAGATCTTAAATGAAGCTTTAATATATGCCAATCTTTGTATTTTACTTATAATAAAGTTGTTAAAGTAGATTGAAGCTGTTAATTGGTATTTTATTGCTATATACGCGTGTGCTCACTATTATATAACAAGTGGTAATTTAAACTTTTATAATTTATGATTTTAATAGTGTTGTGCACAAGAACTGGTACACGTTATCTTCTTTCTTATCAATCTTTATTTAGAACTAAATAGTAATAGAACTTAAATTAATATAATGTTCGAATATAAGTAATATAAGTTTCGAAGTTTCTTAAGCTTCCTACTCCGCTGAATTTATGTTAGAACCTATATTTGGTTCTAAAGTCAGCTCTTACGACAGGGCCAAAACCGGTACTGATTCTTAATAATATTTTATTTTATTTAGAATAACCAATAAAAGTAACATTGTTTCATACATTATTTTTATTTATAAATATAGAAATGAATATACTTTTTTACAGGTTACCACATCATGCAACAATATTAGTGAAACACCATGTGTATATATATTGTGAGTCTGTCTGTCTCTCTCTGTCTTGGACCGCATTAGAGATAACCAGACTAATCAGATTTTAATGAAATTTGGTACGATGATAGCTGATTATCCGGGTTAACATCAAGGATATACTACTGCGGGAAAATATCTAGTTTCTGAGAATTATACTCTAGTTGAATTGTTAAACGTATCTATGGACAAAGCTGAGTGGAGCAAGTTGAGTCGCTTATATACAATATAGTTATTGAAGTGAAACTTTATCGACCTATGGGAGAAATTTTGTAAAAAATTTGTCACGTTTTTCGGTTACGCGCCATGTTGCTTTTTGATGAAACTTCTTTATCGACGTATGGGAGAAATTTTGTAGCATTGTAAAAATACAACAAGAGCAATGATATTATAATAAGAACAACGATAAAATAAATAACTCATTAATTGCATGCATGTCTATAATAATAAAATAGCTTTAATTTAATACGGAAAAAATTGTTATTCTTAAGGCTTAAGCCTTATCTACCCCATTTTCGTAAAGTTGCAAATAGTAGAAAAATTATATGTCGTAAGTTTCACTTCTTACCTGGTACTCTGGTACACACACATATATATTTTATACATGTATATTTTAGTTGCCAGTATCACAAACAAGATGGAGTGGTCGATTAAGCAGCAAAGAGAACGAATGCGATTCATTAACGCTATTAGCCGGTGCTGCGGTCGCGTCGGGACGTTTGTCTAATTGCTAAGACTTATGGTATTTACTTTGTTTACTTACATTGTGCGGTAGACGGGGAGTGCAGTGAAATGTACTAATAACAGAACCGCTTTTTATGGTGCAAGGAACTGTTTTTCAAAATGTAGTTTTCATATTTTCAAAATCGTTTTTCTTTGTATTCGATTCGAGTGTATTTTCTATTTTAAAGATTTTTCGCCAGTTTTAGATAGTTATTAACAGTAGCATTTCTTTATACATAAAGGATACTTCTAAAAGTAATATTAATTGCACACATTTATTGTACACTTTAATTAAAAAAACAGCAAAAAGATTTCTATTAAGAATAAAAAATCCCATACCATTTCCTTATTCCTATCGTTTTCTTACTTATCAAGATGTAACGTCTATAGAGAACGAGTAGTAAAAGAAATGATAAAAAATAAAAGATTTCCAAGTCGTCTTTAAGCAGAATATCTTCTCTGAAAATCTGTACATTATACATACATTTTGAAAATCTTTACTGAAAGCTGAAAACTTTTTAATTAGCACGGAGCTACACGCGTAGCGGTCTGTATCTACAATTGATGGTATAGAGACTCTTTTTCCAATTTGATAGGACAACAAAAAACACGCAACAAAAGCACACAATTTCAATTTCGGAGCTTCGAAATTTGTTCTATTGATAGCAATGTGCGATTCGAATGGTGAAAACACATATTTAGGTATCAAATACGCTTCGAATGAGTGAATACTCGTGTCAGTAAACATAATTTTGTGAAGGCTCATCTAAATGATATACGAATTTTATGAGGCACATAATCGTGTTATTGGGTCGAAATTTAAAATTAGTCAAGATTTTTACTAAACATTTTCTTATAATTTCATTTTATGTATATACAATTTGTTCTTGATTGCTGTGTAATTATGTACACGGCGTTCTTGGGAATGGTATGCAGGTTGGAGATTTTATTAGATTTGTTGGAAATTTGGCTGTTTTTCACCCTCATCTAGTCAAAGACTTTTTATCTCTTACTATCATTTTATCGGTTAGTAGGAAGTTACAGTCCAAATTTTAGTGTGATCAGCCGTCATGATCGAAATTGGTCAGAACAATGAAATCGTTGTATTTTAAGATTATACTGTATAAATAGAAGAGTTATATGCAAAACAGTCATATTCCCGCAAACCATTTCAACTAGTCCAGTAAACAAATATTAAACGTAGGAAAATATATACGCACCATCACTACAAAGTATAAAACAAAGTCGCTTTCACTGTCCCTATATCCCTTTGTACGCTTAAATCTTTAAAACTACGCAACGGATTTTGATGCGGTATTTTTTAACAGATAGAGTGATTCAAGAGGAAGGTTTATATCCCGATCCCGCGGCTTTGTCTGTGCTAAATCTAGGAAAAAGCCCAAGCGAAGCGAGGGCGAGTCGCTAGTATAGGTAATAAACAAAACTAACAAGTATTTGCTTGAAAGCTTTGTAAAGAGATCGATGGCTTCATGACCTCGCTAACAGCACATTTAACTAATTGACTACCTGAGATGCTAACGATGGTAGAAGGTGGCGTCCGTACCCGCGCTAATGGCGCAAAGTGGCTGAGATGTTCCGTCTGAACTATGCAAGTGCATATTAAAATGGTGTACGTATTTAATAGGGTTCAAAGGAACTTTGTAATTGGTTTAGCTTTATTGATTTGTTAGACTGAATAGGTCTAGTTAGGCGCAATTCTATCACAAATTCTGAATATTTGGAACAACTTGTAGTCTTAATGGAGAACTTAATATTTTAAGTTACTTTTCTTAATATTATTTTTTGTATATTTGTCTTATTGCAGTACACAGTTTGAAGTTATTGTAGTATTGTGCTATCATGTAAGTTGTATCATGCATATATAGACGTTATGTTTTGGGTTCGAATTCAAAGAGACATGTAAATACCCAGTAAATAGTCAATTTCCTAGACTTCGCTTTGTTTATTTAAACTGCGCGTGTGTAGCATGTTGTTCTACGAGTCAGTTACAAACGGGAAACACAACTTTTAAATTTTAAGGGGATCTGTATATAGTATCTTCTTCATATATATTACTAGCAATTCCCGCGGCTTTGCACGCGTTCTAAAGACCGGAAAAAAAATATTTTTGATTGGCGCGGTATGATAGTTCGCAGATACAAACTATCCAACACAAAAAGAATTTTTCAATTCGGACTAGTAGCTCCTGAGATTAGCGCGTTCAATCAAACAAACAAACAAACAAACTCTTCAGGTTTATAATATTATAATCTACATTTATTTCCTATCCTGCACTTTTTAGTGCATACTTGATTTGAACCCGTTTGTTTGCCAAGCGAGCGCGTTACCACTGAGTTACCAATGTTTGGACAAAATGTCACTATACAATTGTTCAAAAAGATAAAAATATGTATAAATAAAGAATAATTTTTATATATATATATATATATATATTTCTTTTACATTCATAGCTTATGTATATATTGTAAGTCAGAGTAACATCACAATAACATCTTATCTAACCTCGCTGAATTGTTAGTTTTGAAAGTACTATTCGTTTTCTTCCATGGATCTCTAAACTTTTGCAAAATGCATCGCAGTATGTGTAACGGGATTTGTTGTAAACGTATTCCCAATAACGACGTTTTCGTTTGCCTGAACACGATGAGGCGCGTCGTGAATACTTAATATGTATTGAAAAATGCTGTGTTTCGAGCTCTTTTGACGCGTATTATGACGCGCAAGAACTGCTGCAAGAAGATTTTATGGTGAATCTTAAAACAACAAGTAAGGGCAGAGGAGTGGGTGAACCCACGTACGTGTTAAGTCGAATTATCGATTTGATTCATATGTTCTCGATCCGATATGTAGTCCATTTTTGCCCAACCTATTAGGCCCTAATGAGGACACGTTTGGTTCAATTTGTAGTGCCAGCGGTCGCAGGTTCCAGTCTCGCTGGTTTTTTGAGTACAAATGTTTGTATTCCAGTTACGGACGTATATTTCTATATTATTATATATGTAAAGTTATAAAATATGTGTAGTACATCAACTGTCTGGTATCCGTAACACAAGCTTTGTAGCTGACCACGGAACTAGATGGCGCTGTGTGTAATAATGTACCAACATATTTAGTTTTATTATTTATTATTTTTATGACAGGTCAAACATAAAAAAAATGTATTTTAAATACAATGGATTGTTTATAGTGAATAAAACGTTATCTCGTTGCTGAATCAAAACACCAATAGTTTAGGTGGAAAAATAGAATAAAGTGACAACTGCTATACAGGTATAAAAGCTCGACAGACACAAACAGTGGTAAATTTGACAATAGAGTTGGTTAGTGTTTAGATTTAGTAAAATTGAATATGGTCAGTTACAGTTTTCGCGCGGTCCTGTATTTACTCGTCCAATCACTGAGTCAGGCTGAAAATATATAGACAAAAACGCTTTAAAAGACTCTACTTTATGGTGACCGGTTATATTTAATGCAGTAAAATATATTTATATTTGTATTATATTTGTGTGCAAACAACTGTTTCAACAAACAAATTGGTGTAGATTTTATTAGGAATTTAATGTTACACATTTATAACAGCTTTTGCAACAAGCTAACTATATTATTTTGTTTGCATTTCGTTTGGCTCAGTTTGTAGTGAATTTACTTGCTGCGCCAGCGGATGCGGATTCGAGTCCCGCTGGGGGCATTCATTTGTTAAACACGGATGTTTGTACTCCAGTCATGGATTTTGATATTTATTATATGTATGGATTTAAAATTTATATAAGTAGTATATCAACTATCTGGTATCCGTAACTTCGTAGCTTATCACGGAACTCTATGGCGCTGTGTGTAATAATGTCTCAACATATTTATTTATTCATTTGTTGAATGAATGTTGTTTGTATTCTAGTTATGGGTGTTTATACTCGTATTTATAACATGTATTTATTTAAAAGGTACATATATGTGTTTTGTATAGTGTATCAACAATCTGGTGGCCGTAACACAAGCCTCGTAGCTTACCACGGAACTAACCACCCAACATATATAATGTAAAAGTACAAGAAAGATTCATATATCAAATAAAGGTGTCGGATATATTATGTTATTGTGTCTGTGTGTACATATTTTTTCCTCTTTAGCTCGGCTGACTTTGAGTGAAGTTAACCTATGACCTGGATGAAGTTACTTCACTATGACCTGGAGATAGTCGCCACTGTATTCACTTCTTTTTAATGTCATACTACTAGGAGCGTAGTCTAACACACTGACCAAATGTGGATTGGGGGAATTCGTAGTTTCCTTCTTCGTAAGACACGTGGCAATCGTATTGGTAATGATTCGTAACCTGGATTTGAACCCGCCTCACTAGATTTCCAAAGTAAGTGCGTTGCCACTATACTAATACACTATCTAAGCAAGAAGTCGCCAAAAATAAAATATGATTTCTACCAAATGCACTTATGTGATAAGTAAAATTTACGTCTGTAACAAAAATTCTGCAATCCTAAAATTAATTCCAAACTAGCGCTCTATTATAAATGGTGTCATCGTAGTTCTCAGCTTAGTGCCATAAATTCGCCCTGACCTCCTCCCAGTAGCATCTTTGAGTTACTGGCTACATCCGTTCTGTAAGTTATGAACTGATAGCTGAAAGTTTAAAATTGAAAATATTTTACTTTGATATGAATCATGTTAAGTTGCGAATGTCGATATATTCTAATCCTCATATGGAAAGAAAAGTTATTGAATGATAAGCGAAGAAATAAGGGTGGGTCATCAGTGAATATTAAAATGTATTTTTCCTGTACATGAATTATGCATAATATCTACATAATATATAATACTGTGTAGGGCCAAAGAGTCTCATTCAATCTGGCTTTTTTAATAATCTCAATCTGCGGTACTGTAATGCTAGCTAATACTATTTTGTAAACATTACTTTTATTAAAAATCTAAAAATTCCGACTACGTTTCTGTGTAATTTGGAAATGAAAAAAAACCTAAAATATGTTGTGTTCTGATTTAAAATTTCTACCCGGTGTCACTTTCACAATTAATACGAATCTAACCCTTGAAACTAAAATCTAACGAGTCGTTAAGGGTACTCTCGAAAATATTACTCTTCTTCTGGCGCAGTCGGGTAAATATTTAAAGTTGAAAAGTAGCGAAAAAAGAATCACAGCAAACGTCTCTCACAACTTAGGTCATATATTTTAACTTGCAGTCCAGCGCACTGCCTGTACATTCGTATTTACATACATGAGATGTCACTGAGATATCGCCTCTTTGCTTCAATAACGTGACAAGTCCGAAAGAGCCTTATTTTTTTTATTTGATATTTAAAATCGCCGTATCTGATTTTATTTTTTCAAAAAACGTGGTATCTTTTACACTAATAATAGCGAATTTATGAGTGAAAGAGACAGCGGCACTGTGTTAGATCGGGATAGCGCGTTGTTTCTTACGACGAGGTGTTTTGTTTCATCAACGAAACAAAACAGTTGTCGCTGCGCACTTCGAGTGGAAGGTGCTCTTGGATTTCAGTAAGAATGTGACATATCAGTAATATCACACTCTGGTTGCCAAGGTAGGTCTCATTCAATAATATTTCTTAATGTGATATATGTGTTTAACACAGTGCTGTTGAAAAATTTGCTTAGAGTATTCGCTGTTAAAATACTCATGTCACATTGTTGCCCAAAGAATGAAAACTTTGCTTTGTGTTATCTTAGGATGCTACATTGTAGATGATGAAACTTTTTCTAATACAAAAACCAAGTAATAGTTATGTGCTTATGTTACGTTATTGGACAAAAACAAAAAAGTTTTCGAGAAATATTCGTCCATATATTACGTTGTTTATACTATAATAAATACTTATTTTTATTTATTTTTTCAGATCGCGATATGGGATCGCGTAGTAAAAAGATAATTGAACTTGCAATAGCAACTAAAAATTTAAGTGTTCCCGTAGCAGTGGGTAGTACAGGATACATACCTGTACCTACCTATTGTAATGTTTTACTTACTTGCCGCGATGACGTTAGTGTGACCGCTGACGTAGCATAACGTACCTTAAAACCGATACAACTACCGTGGACTCGTAGTGTATGCGTAACTATAAGCAAGCTGATTATATTTTATTTCATTACACCCCGTTTCATCATACGAGTGTGAATAATTGACATAAGTAACTATTTTTTTTTAGAAAACAATGCAACTGTAAATTTAGAGGATGGGACAAGAACATCAAATAAAGAGCATGCCACGTCAAATATAGATAGCACATCAGAAATGAAAGCAGACTCAACCGTATCCTATCGTCATCGCTGTGATACAACCAGCAGCAGCAGTAGTTCTTCAAGTAGCACATCAAGTAGCTCATCGAGCAGTGCCTCCTCTTTCAGAGGAGTGAACGAAATCGGTACATGCATTTACAAATATCTGAAAAAAGTTTCAGAAACAGCCGACAGTCTGGATGTTGTGTTCTATTCAGATAATTGTGCTGGCCAGCAGAAAAATAAATTTATGATCTGCATGTATCTATACGCAATAAAGACAATAGCAAATCTTAACTCAGTTACTCATAAGTATTTGATTAGGGCACACCCAAAATGAAGGGGATTCTGCTCATTCCCAGATTGAGAGAGAAATTAAACGGCAGTTGAGATCCGGTCCAATGTATACACCTGACGCATTTATTGGTGCTATAAAAGCTGCTAGAAAGAAAAGTGAGCCCTGCCATGTCAATGAAATGTGTTTCGCGGATTTTTATGACTTGAAAAACTAATGCAACCAAATGAACTTTTCATTGCTGAAAGATGTAGATAATATTGCAGTAAAACTATCAGGTCTAAAGGTGATTCGAGTTCAAAAAAGCGATCCCGAAGCTATATTTTTAAAAAATTCATATGCTGATAAACAATTCAAAAAAGCTATGGTTATTAAAAAGAAAAAGAACAATAATTTGAAATTAAAAAATGCTTACGATGAAAAACCTGGATTATCTGATAAAAAAAGCAGATCTTATGGATTTGGTTAACAAAAACCTAATTCCAAGATATCACAGACCATTTTATGAATCTTTGTAGAGTTGTGAAAATGGGGCCATTCATTTATTACGTAAGACAATTTAGGGGGGGAGGGGTTCGACCATGTATTATGTTTTTTTACAAGGGGGTGGGAGGGAGTCTTGATAGTTCTTACGTAAGATCAAAAAAAATGCGCAAAGGTTAAATTATACTTTGAAAAGCGCGGGCAACCGAGCGTAAGGTACCATTGAAATTACAAATAAACATTTCAAAAAAATCTTACTTTGAAAAATAAACATTAAAATAACCCAAACGTGTATTTATTTTTTCTTTTAGACTCTTACGTAATAAATATTAAACAGGCGGGGAGGGGGTCGACCTATTCTTATTTTTTCTTATAATAGGGGGGAGGGGGTCAAAAAGTAGCGAAAATAGTCTTACGTAATAAATGAATGGCCCCAATAGTGGTTTTATAGATGACTACTTAAAAGGCTGATTGTGACACCAAAACAAACCTAAATTTAAGACAATCTGTATGTGACTAATGCCAAATTAATTATAAGTAAAAATGTGATTTTAGGTTACAAACATTATGTGCCATTTCATAGCCACTAAGTATGTTTAGTTGATTTTATAGTTGGCTTATTTTGATTTAAGTATGTTAAATACTTGATTTTGTTAAGACTATCAAAGTCAAAGTCTGATTATTTTTTAAAATTTGTTAATTGTTTGTTTAATTTTAAGCTAATAATTAGACTTTTTAGTGATAAAAAATATTGCGTATTACTTGCTAATGCACAATACGACTTGTGGTGATGTTTTGTGATATCAGTCTGACTGAATACTTAATAATAATAATAATAATATTTTGTAATAGAAATAAATATTGTGGTTGCAACTTTATTCCAGTAAAAATGGTTCTCAAATTTAAAAGCTTTTATTTCAATAACGTTTTTTTATTAATATAACTCAATAACATCACAAAAATAATATCATCAAAACCGTGACAAACTAATTTGTAACACTCATATTACTAAATATTTGCATCAACAATGTGCTATATTTTCCCCCTTTTCTTTTATATGCCAATTTCTCGCTTAATTTTAAAATAGTTAGATATTTTGTTATATTTTCAGACAGTTTATTTGTCTATAATGTAATAAATTTTAGATCTACGGTGAAACATCTATTCGTTTAGGCACAATTATTTTTTGAAACTTTAAAAACGGTCTCCTGTAAAATTGCATTTTTTATGATAACACATTATTGAAGCAAAGAGGCGATATGCCCACGTAAATAAAAGCTAGACTTGTTCAAAGCTACTTTGCCCCAGAGCGGGACTTAAAAAGCATTGAATAATTAATAAATTTGTGTAAGTAGCTGGTTTTCTGTTTATTTTTGACGTTCTCTAAAGATATTTTTCTTTGAGAATTCATAAATGTTTACTACTTTTTTAAAATGCAAGGATTAAGTGGTCCTCTTGTCGCTTTTTGAGCTTATGTACTTTTCCAAGCTTACGTGTAAGCTTAAATTCAACACTTTATTTTCGTTTTAGTCTTACATTTACTAGAGTAGTACTTAGACTTACCGTAATAGTAGTAAAATATTTTTATATTATTCAGTAGAATATTATTATATTAAAATGCATCCAAAGTAAGGAGTTTCCTTGTATTTTAAATATATGTGATTTATTGAATAATTTCATTTACCAGTATATTAATTAATCTCTCGATAGGTTCGATCGTCGCAGGTAGTTGATCTTCCGGGGCTTTTGCCGAACAAAACGCTACAGTACTCCTTTACATTGATATTCTATGTAGAAATACTACGATCGAGCTTGCTCATTCATGTTAACATCAGCAAGGCTCTGCTACTCGAATATCCCAAACAATTATCTGGCGCCAGTTGTGTTGCTACACTGACTTGTAATTCTATGAAAATCGTTAGGAAAAGGCGATAAAAAAACTTTCTAAAGTGTATGCGAATGTTATACTACAAGATTTTTAATAGAATATTAAACAACTTTACTTTCCTACCAAGGACTCAAACCTGATATCTCTGGTTTTACAGCCATACATGTTAACTATACCAATGTTGCAGTTTTAACTCTTATGGTAACTAACATATATTTATTACATGAGCCATTTTATTACATATGTTGGGACATTATTATTACAGAACCATCTAGTTCTGTGGTAAGCTATGAGGCTTGTGTTACGGATACCAGATAGTTGATATACTACACATATATTTATTTTAAATACATACATGTTATAACCATAAACAAACATGACTAGAGTACAAATATTTGTGCTCAACAAATGAATGCCCTCAGCGGGACTCGAACCCACGAAAGCTGACGCAGAAAGCACGGTCACCAGCTGAGCCAAACTTTTCATATGGGACATGTTGTACGTAAGTAATCATACTCGCATAATGTATGGCCCTCACAATACACATGGCCAATTAATAAATAATAGAATAATACTTTCTTAGGTTTACGCGAATACTTGACATTATAAATGAAACTCTCATTTCGGATTTTTTCGCGGATTTATTATGATCCGAACAAAATCCGAAAAGTTAATATTTCGTTTATAAATAATTGAATAATAAAAATAGCAATATTGATTCTATTTGGTATTCGTTAGGACATTTCGTCACAGTATGGAGATAGTAACGTCAATACGATCGAGATTTCAATTTACCTATGTAAATTAGTTCTTTGAAGCCTCCCTATTTTATGTTCCTCTTTGAATGGGATTGAATGACATCACAGCTTATATCTTTGTGTGGAGTGATATGTACAGACAGATGTATTGCTTTTGAGATACAACTTAGATATATATGACAGTTACAAAATGACAAGTCGTGATTTTCAAAACACGTCTATGTTTATTATTATGAAAGTGTAGTGTAGTAGTGTAAACTTGTATTTAAAATAATTAGTTAATTTTTCAATAATTACTATAAAAAATCTCTTGAAAAATGGTCGTGAAAGATTTGTCTCTTCCTTTTAATATAATGCTAACTTACATAAATAATTATATAATTTTAACCTAGTCGTAAGCGAAGTCGCAGTCAATAACCAGTGTATTACAAACTTCACAATACAGCGCATAAATGTTGAAATCAATGTTCTATTGCTATTTCTGATGCAGTTAGAATTAACACCTCGTTTCATGATCATCAATTGTGATTTACAGAGCCGGTATGCGAATTTGAATTTCTATTTAATCACAAATTCCTTTGAGACAATATTTATAACTAGCATTTTCCGCGGCTCTGCACGCAAAATACAGTAATGTTTGACTGATTCCTTAAGAATTATAGCCTAATAGCTTCACCCGCGGCTTCGCCCGCGTTCATTTTCTTAATTGCTAATCAACCTCATTGGGTTGATCTGTAGGATGCCTGAAAGTTTCTTCAAAATTACTCTAGCTATTTCAGAACCCATTGTTAATACGAACAATTTTTTAATTTTTCGTAAAAAATATTTTTTTTAATAAAAAGTATCCTAAGTTCGGATCGGTACGGTTGAGTAGTTTTCGCGTGAACGCGTAACAAACTTACATTCACATTTATAATATTAGTAGGGATTATTTGTAACTTTGATCAACGATATTACTGTTAATGTCTTCAGCCCCTTTTTAACGTCCCGCTGCTGGGCACGGGCCTCCCTGCAATGCGAATGCTTCCAATGCAGGCCTTAGCCCACCGCGCTGGCCTTTTTTTATGGTACAAAGGGGGCAAACGGGCAGGAGGCTCATCCCATGGACATCTGCAACACTGCAGGGCTTGCAGATACGTTGCCGGCCTTTTAGGAAAGGGAGGGAGGAGGAAGAGAAGAGGGAGAAGGGAGGGAAGAGGGAGAAGGGAGGGAGGGTGGAGGGATGGGGAGTGTGCCTCCCGGGCCACTTCACGCCGGTCTTCTGTGAGAGAGTGGTACTATACGGGGCGTGCCGGCCCATTCGGCTGCTACCCGAAGATAACAAGCATGGCTCTACCACTTTAGAGGCCTAGTGCGTGTTGCAGACTTCACATGTCTTTCGAAAACTTGCTAGGTTTTCTCAGCAGGTTTCCTCACAATGTTTTCCTTCACCGTAATTAGAATATAAATCGAAATTCAGAGAAGCTCATAAAAGCGCGCTAGTGTCTAACAGTAAGTTAATTATTATTACAATCATTGTCGCCTTTTGAAATTTTCAAGTCAAATTTTCAGAAAAATCACGAAGTAATCTGCTAATGGAGTTGAGATAGCTTATTTTAATGAAATCGAAGGAATAAGTGAGTGTAAAGCTCGCTCGTTAAAACTTGTAATCTGCTTATTCTTTGAGAAAATGTCGCAGGCGGAAGGGTTTTTTAAAATTTTTACATCTTTATGATTCATATTTCATTTTCAGCAAATCTTCAAACTAGAAGTTAAAAAAATCCTTGTAACCATTATAAAAAGGCAGTGTCAGCACCGTCGTAACGCGATCGCTTGGATAACCGACTGATGAGGGTTCAAATCCGGGTCTCGCACCTCTGATATCATGTGCGAATCATTTCTATCATGATTACTTCTTGTCTTACGATGAAGGAATCTTGAGGAAACTTGCATGTCTGAGAAAACCTAGCAAGTTTTCGGAAGACATGTGAAGTCTGCCAACACTAGGCCAGCGCGGTGGACTATGGCCTGATCCCCCTTGTACTGAGGGAGGCACGTGCCCAGCAGTATGACGTTAAAAAGGGCTGAAGTATAAGTATAAGTATAGTATGATGAGATTTATTCATAGGCTACCTCACATCACGCTATGGCGATTTATTTATAATAGAGTACATATAAATAAACTATAGAAGGAAAGTTTGCAGTTGTAGACATTATAACTGTCTTTCAATTTTTTAGTTAGTATATAAGACATCTGAGATGCAGTTCGCTAACACAGATACAGCTTATTATTTAGGTTAGCTAGGTATCCTAGGATGCTGAGACAATGGCGTTAGATCGCTTTGTGATTATTCAGAAATGCACTCATTATGAGCCTTGATTAAATGCCATGCTCTAGTTCTGGATCGGAAAACCGTTTGTATTGAATCTTCTTTGTTAGTAGTACTTCATTATATTTCTAAAGAATCTATTTACTTATCTCCTACGTCGTTAAAGAATATTATTAACTATCAATTCCCTCTGTGAGCAAAAGCTTTCAATATATTTGTATTTTTTGTGGATTTGTATAAACTCGTATGTACATAATATGTATGTATTCATTATCTTCTCTAAATGCGAAACGATTTTCATTATTTTTTTATGGAGATATATAGGTTGTATTTAAATGATTATTATTTGAAGGTAATATTTATAAAAAATTAAAAGTGCGTGTGTACAAAGTACACATGTCAGAAGTGAAACTTCTTTTTTAACTAAGGCTAACTTTTCCCCGTCTCTGAGCGCCTGGTACTATGGACTTATTTTTTCGTTTCATCGAGTTTGAAATCACAACAATTCTAAAGAAGTTTCACTTCAATAAAAGAAAAATTGGACAGAGTGGAAAGAAAAGAGAGAGGCCTTTGCTCAGCAGTGGGACAATAACGGTTGAAAATATGTATAAATATACGAGTATCTATTTATAACCACCTATATTTTTCTATTGATGTACTTCTGACATGACCTTTAGAACAAAGAGAATCAACAGAGGTATTAGGTGAGTGATTACTTAAATAATAGATTATTAAATCAGAAATGGCCGAAGCACCATAAATGGATTTTTTCTTCTTGTGACTATAATCAGGCTAAAACCACGCGTATAAGTAAGTGTGTTAAAAGAAAATTGTAGTAGATGATCCTTTAAGAAGGAATACAACTCGGTTATAAAAAACATAACATAACATTATTGAAAAATGTTACTAAATATAATTTTTCGTCATAAGCTCTATATTTCATTTCTACGAAATCTCTTTCCGGCGGAAGTCCCATCAAAATAACCCATTATTAAATCTAAACATATTATGAACACCACTTTATACAATATACATATTACATACTCGTATTTACATACAGTTTTTTCATGCAATGTCCTAAAATAGACATAACAGAAGCTACTCATCTCATCTCTATAGGGTAGGTTCAATTATCCGTCCCAATCACCGGCGGCTAATTGTACAATTTCATTGGAGTGCTAATAATCGATTGCCTCTAATTCGCCCTTTGATTTGTCGTCCTGACGTGATTTTGCTTCACGTTGGATTTAGGTTTAGATCCAGATATATGTATATTTACTAGCAATCTAATAATATAGATGTTGCCGGCCTTTCAGGAAAGGGAGGGATGGAGGAGGGAGGGAAGTGGGAGGAAGGGGGGAACGAAGGCGGAGGATGAAGGGAAGAGAGAGGGGGGAAGGAGAGTGGGCCTCCCGGACTCTCACAGCATAGCTGCCACTTCACGCCGGTCCTTGTGAGAGAGTGGTACTAATGAACTATACGGGGCGTGCCGGCCCATTCGGTTGCTACCCGAAGGTAACAAGCATGGCACTACCACTAAAAGAAATTTTGCACTCGAGAGGGTTTTATTAAAAAAATATATTGCTTTCTAGTTACGTATTATTTTTTCTCTAAAGTTATCGATAACTTTGCAGGAGACTAATATCCGTACATTTTGAAGGCAATAAGATATTGCGTAACCGATAGCACTGTTCGGTTCTTAGTATATCTAAATTGAAATACTCGCAATACGTCAATCTGCGGCTTTGTTGAAGCGGGACAATAGAACAGACAAACCAACAAACATCTTCTTATTTATATTATTATGATAATTAGAAGGTAAGTCTATGTAATATATAAAATAAACCGCCTAATTAAATACACATTAGTGAAGGTCAGTGTGACATTTTACGAAACAAAAATGTTACACTACGCTGGGCTCGACCTAGTCAAATAACTGCCTTAGAACAAAGACTGTATTAATTTAGCGCTCTTTAATTAAACGCAAACAAACGGACGGACCGCAGACTGTTTTGTTTTGATGGACAGTGGATATATTACTCGGGCCCTCGCTCCGAAATTACAGTGAACGAAAAGGTCGAAATTTGAAGGCTTTGTGAGACAAATAGTTGGTATTTTTAATCTTTATGCCAGTTCAGTATTGATTACGAGCTCTTTAAATGGCTGTTCATGTGAAAAGTGTGAAAAAATTCTTTGTATTATGATTATATTAATCAGTGACATGTATATTGCGTACAGTTTTAATAAGAAGATATTTTTAAAGTAATAATTCTATAATATTATATTGTTTTTATATAACTTTATCAGTTAACTACTACGTACTATTTCAGCAAATTAACACAAAAACCTTAATAAATTATACACCTATATCTTTCTCATGAATCACTCCATCTATTAATTTAAACCGCACTGTTTATCGCGAACAGATAGACAATTGTATTGAAGCAATCAAGAAAATGTTAGATTAGTAAAATATAATGTGACGAAGATTTTTACATGGTTTATGGAATTCATGGTCATGGGAGAGTCTTAAGGTTTTAGGTGTCTCAAAAGTCATTATATACCTATTTGTCGGTTGAGATGTTTCATTGTACTACGTTTATCATCTCATGACCAGATTCGAAACGTCGGGAACCAAAAATCTAAATAAATCCACAACAAAATCCGAAAAGATACCTATTTTAACTTTTTCTGTTGTGATATATTACAGATATACAAAAATAATTTTTATACTATAACATTGTAGAAACCAATTTAGTCTATTCATTTTATTTTCGCAAACAAACAATTGAATTTTATTCAAGTATCCTGTTTTCGTATGTTATTTCCGAACCGATGGTCGTTTGTGACATCTTTTTCCACCCATTCACTTTTATATTTTAATACAATGAACATCTTTGAAGGGCAACTTTCAATAGTTCAATGGTTTTGATGTTGTAAATCAAGGGTAAGGGTTAACAATGTTGTTATTTCGCCAAAATGCTACAATTTGTAAGTTTTGTGAAAGGAGAGCGAACAAAGGGTCAATCCAATATTAATAGATTGACCGCCCACGCTTATTACCGGCATTAAATCATGTTCCGAAGGAAACTAAACTAGAGTCCAAACTTAACGAGGAAACTGCGATATTTCCTAATAAAAGCTTTGCTTTCGTACAATTTCATTAAACGTAGAATATACTTCAAACCGTGTGCTTTATGGTGTGAATAAAAAGCCTGACTTTATGTGACGATATAATATCGATAAGAAAGTCAACTTCACCCAAAGTTAGTGCAGAGGGTTTATTCAGCTATAATAAAGGTATACCTATACACTAATGAGATGAGACGAGTAAAAAAAGATGGATCTTTTATCTATACAAATGTACAAAGCTCAAGAGTCTGTCTGTTCGCGCTAAGAAGTTCTGAAACTTACAGAGAACGGTCAAATACAGTCTTAGCTAGATTTTTTACCAAGAACGAAAAATCTGTACGTATATCAGTAAAAAAATCATCAGTATATAATTTAATATTCTTATGTTATAGTTGAATGTTATAGGATTCAAATTTTAAGTATATCGTACAGTAGGCATGATGACAGTAACTAAAAATCACTAAAATAATGTGTTCATCTAATGAGATAAGATTAATAGGTTTTGAAAAGCGTATTTATTTTCATATTTAGGGCGAGATTGATATTTTATTTATTAAAATAAAACGACAAAATACAGCAGTCCGCCATGATAAGTTGAACACCAATCAGAGTGAATTACGTCACGGCCGTATAAACGTCAATTTCTTTTGTATAAAGTACTAACTAGGACGTTTAAATCTGCATTCTGCGTTTGTATTTTGTGAAGTATTTCATTATTTCTATCAATCAGTTGCTTAGTTTGTGTTTTCATAACATGGAACAAGGATTTACCAAGGCAAATAGCTCTAATTTGCCTAGAGTTGATTTGTTGATGTTGGGGTCGTTCTGTAGTATTCGACGTTCGTTTTCTTCTATCTGATTGGCATTCAAATTTTGTAGGTATACACCCTGGTTTCATGCGGACCTGCGACACTGACCTCATTACATGATACCACATAAAATTTTCCATATCATTTGGCAACTGCAAAATGAATAAAATACTCAATAAGATAAAAATAGTGAACATGTTTAAAAGACGAAATGTTATCTCAAAAAGAATGAACTTTATAATTAAATTTAGTTAAACAAAGTCGCAAATCATGTCACAATATATGAAATAAAGTAAAAACTTACGTCAAAATGATCTTCACAGAAATAAAGTGAAGAATTTATAGATATAACTGTTGGATCTCGCCGTGCAAGATTAAGCCACTTACCTATTTCGCAATTTTTGATTGCGTGGAACGTAAACAAACAATTTGTTAGGTGTTTTTAATGACTTATTAACACACTGAGGGACCGCACAGCACTTGTACACTTTTGAATTCATATTTAAACCCAAATTATCTGATTTGTTGCTTTGGCTCCCTAGTGTTTACAGTCAGATTATACGGCCGTGACGTCATAAGCAGACGCCATGACACCGTCGATCGTTTTGAAGCAAATTTTAAAACTTAAAATTTAAATAGCATTTTTTCGTAATGAAACTTTGTTTTCTGCAGAAATAATGTATTTTTTGGAAATAGTAAATACTTTAAATCATTATAGGCCAGTTTTTCAAAATCAGTCATCATGCCTGTTCTAGATATGCACTATCTATATTAATATTATAAATCTGAAGAGTTTGTTTGTTTGTTTATTTGTTTGTTTGGTTGGTTGAATACGCTTATCTCAGTATCTACTGGTCCGAATTGAAAAATTCTTTTTATATTGAATAGTCCGTTTATCGAGGAAGGCTATAGGCTATATTACATCAAGCTGTGAGCAATAGAAGCGGAGCATCAATATAAAATTTTACAAAAACGGGAAAGGCGGGTGTTATTTTTGCGGGTTACCATACTGTGTGACTCAAAAAAAATTTGGTTTCCGGTCGTTACAACGCGTGCGAAGCCGCGGGAAATGCTAGTAAATATTAATATAATTTAATTTCAGAATCCGTTCGACCTCATACGTTATACAGATCCCATTACATTCTCCTACATGCAACATAACTTATGGTAGCGGCGGTCTGAGCTGCAAAGTTTTCCCATCAATAACAAGTTGATAGTCTCTTATTGCACAAATCGCTATCTAGTTGGTCTAAAATCATGGTACAGTTCTGATCATTATATGCAAACTAGCTTAGAACGTGTTTTCTATTACGGGGTGTTCAGGGTTAAATAAATAATAATAAATATCTTGGGACATTATTACGTTACGGATACCAGATATAGTACTACATATATAATTTTAAATACATACATATTATAAATATAAACACCCATTACTGGAGAACAAACATTCAAGTTCAACAAATGAAAGCCCCCAGCGGGACTCGAACCCGCGACCGCTGGTGCAAGAATGTAGGGTCACTATTGTGCGCCAAACGTATCGTCGAAAAATAATTAATATAAATAAAATAAAAGCCTGCAAATATTGCTCCATAGTTTTATAAATTTCTAAAATATTACTCAAGTATACTTGTAGGATGATTTTCGGTGCTAGCTTTAAAAATGCTGGGATTCCAGGAATACTCGGCGACTCTTAGATTAAATTACCTCGCTAAATGGCAGAAAAGTAAGATTTGATAGATCGATACGAAAATTACTCAAAGTAAAACCTACTTATTAGATCTGTTTACATACTTAGTAGGTTTGTTAGTAAATCTAATATTGGTCTAGAGAGGTGTAAAATATTAAAACTTAAATCGTGCTTTTATTAAAGGTTTAATTAAAAGTCTAAATAAATCATCTCCTATCTCTTAATACCATGTGTAATAACGTTGTAAATAGCTATTCTAACCCCTATCAGAGTCAAAGCTATTGACAAGAAATTTGGATTTGCCTTTAAAATGTGGACGTAATAGTTTTAGATTTTTAAATAAATAAATAAATAAATAAATTTTGCGACATTATTACACACAGCGCTATCTAGGTCCGTGGTAACCTACAAAGAAGCTTGTGTTACGGATACGAGATAGTTGATATACTACATATATAAGTTTAAATACATACATATTATAAATATAAACACCCATGACTGGAGCAAAGCTTTTAAAGCTTTTAAAGCTTTTAATGTGAATGTACGTCGTAACTGCTGTATAGTCTATACAGATGCTGCTGCGGTCAACGTCGTACACACGGCGTCTATATACGACGGAACCAATTTTCGATTTATTGAACATATTAGTTGTATCAGTATTCGGTTCATGTTTTGAAACATAAATAGCATGTGCTGGCGAATGTTTATTACTCTTTAATGTTATACTGTCAAATTAACTCATTTGGCTCATTTGTTTGACATCAAAAATTACTTACGGTTATGGATAAAAGTTACCATGGTATCACCATACTTAATATTTGTATTTTCACGCCTTATCTACCGAACGGATTTAGATGAAATTTGGTATTGATATAGTTTAATCCTGAGAAGGATAAAAGAATTGGATATTTTTTCTCGAAAATCATATCTTAAGAAGGTAAAGGGGTTATAAGTTTGTATTGGAATTCAATCATTTCTCCTCTGTCATTTAATTTAATATATTATATTAAAAATAAAATATATGCCCATGTAAACTTGTATATGTATACTAACTCTTAGAAGTATAATTTATGTATTGTGTATTAATAAAATTAAAATATATTTTATTTTTTACCTCAAAGTAGGGAAAAGGGAAGATTCAGCTAAAAATAATGTAAAGGAATAAAAAATCAACTTACTATATAAAACAATTATAAACTTTTATACTCGTAGTTTTATAAATGAAAGTAAGAATTAATGATAATATCTTCAGTTGCCATCAAAAGTAACCTTTGAGCGACTTGCTTCAAAATCTACTGTATAATAAATATGATTACCCTTAAACATCTCCGAAGAATTCTTTTACGGACCGTATTATTATTATGACAAAAATATACGGCAAATAGCATATTACGCGTACACTCAATACGAAATGTATAAAACAAACTACATTTGTTACAGCGATAACACTAAAAAACAATGAAGAAACAGGAACAAAAGGAACGATATTAACATTTATTAGAATTGAATTGGTCGTGAAATAGAGTATGTAATATAATATTTGTACACTACGTATATTTTTGTATACAGTGCACAGTCCAACTACAACACTATGAGTAGCTCACGCTTTACAAGTAGTGATGTTTTAAAGATGTTAACTTTAAACTTAAAATACTGATTCCATATTAAAAGTATAATCAAAAAGAAAAAAGTTTTTTTTAGAAAAGGGTCCAAGTTGGCCAGCAAAGTTGAACAAGGAAAAGAAAAGAAAAATCAACCCCTAAGGATAGCAGGATACGTATGAAATGATTAACTTTTAAATTATTTCCGTATATAAGTAATAATTAAAATGTTCAATAAAAACATATTTTCGTTTTAATATAATAAAAACTTATTTTGGTTTTGTTTCCCGACGTTTTGTGGTCACGGGAGACTATGATTTTTGGATTTTTATGGAATTCTCTAGGGTCATATACTTACCCACAATTTTTTTTCTATAAACGTAGCAATATACCACGACAACACGTTTGGCTCAGTTTGTAGTGACCCTACTTGCTGCGGTCGCGGGTTTAAGTCCCGCTGTGGCTAACATTTGTTGAGCATGAATGTTTTTACTCCAGTCATGGGTGTTTATATTTATATTATGTATTTATTTGAAGTTATATACCTATATAGCTTATCAACTATCTGGTATCCGTAACACAAGCCTCGTATCTCAACATGGAACTAGATAGCGCTGTGTGTATGTCCAAACATATTTATTAATTATTTATACCTATATAGCACTGATCTTCTGAGTAACGATAATTATAAACGAGTAGCATTTCCCGCGGCTTCGCACGCGCTTTAAAGGTTGGAAGCCAAATTATTTCTGAGTCTCGCGGTATGGTACCTCACAGAACTAACGCCCTTCACATTTTTGCAACATTTGTCATTGATGCTCCACTCCTATTAGTCGCAGCGTGATGTAATATAGCCTACAGCCTTCCTCGATAAACGGACTATCCAACACAAAAGGAATTTACCAAATCGAACCAGTAGTTCCTGAGATTAGCGCGCTCAACCAAACAAACAAACAAACTCTTCAGCATTATAATATTAGTATAGATAAAGGCCAAAGCGAAGGCACAGGTCGGTACAATGAATATTATATTGTGGAAACTATCAGGGACCGTATACTGGTTCTGAGCACCAGGTAAATGTTATGGCATAGTAAATCTGTAGATACGATTTAATATCCGGTCGGATCTTCGCAGTCGGTTCGACTTCCGGCGCACACAGTTAACGGGCATTTCGCTTTACGCTACATAGAATGTTTGTTGTTAATTAAAGAAAAATGGTTGCAAAGTTCTTTGACTTCTACATAAAAAACGTTATTTATGTAAAAGTTTATTAATGTTTAGGAAAATATAGGTTCAATAAATCCATATTCCCTCATCTCTTTCCATTTCGAGGCCGACCCATCCGAGTGTGAAAGTGATCGAGTTAGAGAAAATACCCGTGTGCAATGTTATATTATATTATATATAATAATATACTAATGACTTCCCCATGCTCCGCTCGCGATTTCTTCGATAGGTATAATATAACTAATTTCTCAGAAATGAGATATTTTAAGTAATAGTAACAAGTATCCTACTCGTATATGTTAACCCGAATAACTAACTATCGTTATACCAAATTTCATCAAAATGTGCTGTGTTTTCTAGTAATTCAGTCAAACACAGCCACACCTTTTTGACAGACATTTGTGTGTCTGACAAATTAAAATATTTATTTTAATTGTAATAGCTAAGTCTTAGGGCTTGAAGAAAACGATGCTAGGAATTATGTGTACACACACTCGAGTAAAGGTACTGAGGGCAGCGGCATTGTGCAGTATGCGGGCGCGGCCGATGCGTATGCGTATTGTTCCCGGTACATTCGCCTCATACTATTCTGTTTCAAAATAAATGTTAATATCATTTCTTTTGTTCTTACTCCATTGTTTATTGTTGTAAGTGCTGTAGGATTATGTAAATGAAAATAATACTTTTTTAGGTTTACACAAATATTGGACATCATAAATGAAACCTTTTCGGATTTTGTCGCGGATTTAATTTGATTTTTAGTTCCCGAGGTTTCGAATGCTTTACAGATGCCATTTTGAAACCTCTGAGACGTCAAATACCTTAGTCTCTCCCGTGACTATGATTGCTGTAAAACTAAGAAGAGACTTAAGCTTAAGAGATACTCGTATATAAAAAACAAAAAGCTTATGAGATTCATGAAAATTACGTTACAGAAAATTACAGGTCTTAAAACCACAAAGTTTACAATTGCCTAATATTATGCCTATGTCCTAAATTATACTCGCAATAATTGTTTTTATATGTTTGAAATATATCTTCGCTAGTGCATAATAAAGAATATATATAGTGTAGTAATAACAATACTTTGATGACACGTTTATTTTTAATTTGTAGTAATCCTAATTGCAGTGCCGATGGTCACAGGTTCGAAATACGTTGGAGATATTTGTTTGAATGATGAAAAATGTTTTTACTCGTTAAAGTATATATATTATGAGTATATAAAGTGTCATAATATGAATCTAGTACTATCTATAACACGGCTTATCATGGAACACTAATATTTGATAACCATATTGAGGTAGTTGAGAAAAAATATGTAACTAGCCATTTTGTGGCGGCGGCCATCTTGGACCGATTTTCATTAAACACAGCTAAGAACACTCCTAACTAAATCACCATTCAAACAAAGAAAACAAAATCAAAATCGGTTCAATCGTTCGGGATCTACGATGCCACGGACAGACCGACACACACACACATAAACGTCATACATTCATTCTTCATATTAGATTGAAGAAAAGGGAAAAGTAAGTAGGTAAATTCGATATTATTTGTTTTTTTAACACAAATTGTTGTTAGGATCCTATAAGATCCTTGTCATCAAATATATAATATAATTTATAAAATAGATTATATAATTTAGAATGTTAGCATATGTGGATCTAATTGAATATTTTTTGTTTTAATATCATCCGTGTGAATTGCTAGTGAGAGAGCTAGAGTCGACCATGGCTTGTCTGGTCATTATAATATATATTTTTAATATCTCAATTAACCCCGTCATTATTGCATCGGGGGTCAAAATAAAAAGGAATATACTAAGTTCTATTTACACATACCTAAATTGTAACTATTTAGGGCGCGCCGTCCATTAAATAATAGCTACAGTGTAGTAAATGAACAAAGTAGTTGCATTGCGGGACAATATGGAGAACAACCAATTATACGGCGTAATTGCATCGCGCGTGCCAAGATGCTCGCATTATGTCGTGCATTGCATATAATTATCATTACGATATTGATTTACATGATTCAGTTGTATGGACGATGTATGTATGGAACTATAAAATTTTATTTAACACCCAAACCAAGTCCAAACTTTATTTCAGCTAAGTTAAATAATAAAAATATAAAAAATGCAAGCGTGTGTAACTAAGTTGGTATGACTCCATAATACTCGTATGTAATACTTTCCCGCGGCTACGCTCGCGTTCTAAACGTTGAAAATCAAAAGAAATATTTTTCTCCCGTAACATATTCATTGATGTTCCGCTCCTATTGGTCGGAGCGTAACGTGATATAACCTACAGCCTTCCTCGATAAACGGACTATCCAACACTAAAAGATTTTTTTCAAATCGGACCAGTAGTTCCTCAGATTAGCGCGTTCAACCAAACAAACAAACAAACGCATCAGCTTTATAATATTAGTATAGATAAACAAAAAATAACGGTATGTTCGAAATATATCAAATCAAAATATTTTTACATTAATTTTATAAAGAGACATTCACTTAAGTTAATGAAGCAAATTTTCAAATCGCTAGATTAAGCAATATTGGATGATCAGAACATGTCAGGAACATGCTGCCCGCCGAATTTACTTCACACGATGAGTTTTAAAATAATTAGGCGTGTTTTTTCCCGAATATTAGGATGACCAATAATGTTTTTTTCTGGATAAATTTTCAAGTACTTGACCTTTGATTATATACTATAAAAATATTTTTTCTTGTGTCAGGTGTTTCTATACAGATAAATGAAATTGATATGTCTGTTTGTAACATCAACTTAACAGTATTTTACTAAATGCATATTATATAAGAAAAACACAATTGTTAAAATTTTTGTCTGTCTGTCCAAGAAAGAATTGAGTATCCGCTTAAAAAAACTAAAATGTTTCTAGGGACTCGATCGAAGTGTGGACAAGTCGGTAGTATCTGAAAAGTTATTATTGTAGAACTATCTACCAAGTTTTAATGTGATACTGACCAAACTTCTTTTGTTTATTCTTTGCTTTAAAAACAAAAAGTTTTTTATACGATTTCGTAGAAGAGATATTATTACAAAAAATCACTAAGCATTATTCATGAAAAGTACGTATTCATATAAAAGTTTTCCCATGGGCACTTATAGCGTTTTACTTTACACAATGGTTGTCAAAAGTATCGAAATTTAATATTTTATTGTTTTTATTACAATAAAAGTGATAGTTTTTCGGGCTTCTCAATATCTCTAGGGGACTATGATATTTATAAAAATTGTTATTCTACTTATTTTCTTATATATTTTTAAAAGTTTCTTCTTAAAGTTTTTAGTTTCTTTCACATACTTATTTCACAACATATATTAAAAATAGCAACACGCGCGGCTTCGCCTGCGTTCATTTTTTTAATCGTCCTTCGCTCGATCCTTATTTTTTCTTGCAATTAAAATATCCTATATTAATCAGTGATAATATAGCATTCAAATGGTGAAAGAATTTTTAAAATCGGTCCAGTACTTTTTGAGCCAATTCCTTACAAACCTACTTACATACAAATCTTTCCTCTTTATAATATTAGTATAGAAGATATACTCAAATCAAGCATTTTTTAATATTTCATCCAGAATTTCTTTAATAATCAATCTGCAAGTACATTCAAAGAACAATCCATAGTTTCCCAAAGATTCCGACACGGAGCGGCGGCGCGCTGCCGTCACATCTGCTGACAATGATGGATGAACTACACTTTAAAACAAAAATAGACGCTTTAAGCTGTCATTCAAGTGGAAAGAGTGTTGTAGAAGATTTTTTTAGAATGCTATTTCGATGTTGTAAACATAATCGTGTGCTTAAATATGACTAACGTTAAACGTTTCTAGGTCTTGAGTGTTTATTGCTTTCGATTGATAGCAGCAAAGGTTAGCTTAGCTTTACATGCAATTAAACGATCATTCATGAGTGTGGAATACATATAGGCTATTTATCCCAGAAAAATATTTGGTTTTTGTTTTTGTTATTAGCTAGCACACAGCTAGTATTAACACACATACATTAATGCCATTTATTAAACTACTACCCTTTCCCGCGGCTCAGTTCGCGTTCTAAAGGCTGAAAATCAATGAAATATTTTTCTCCCGTTTTCGCCAATATTTTTCATTGATGCTCCGCTCCTATTGGTCGTAGCGTGATGTAATATAGCTTATAGCCTTCCGTGATAAACGGACTATTCAACACTAAAATTATTCAATTTGGACCAGAAGTACCTGAGATTAGCGCGTTCAACCAAACAAACAAACAAACTCTTCAGCTTTATAATATTAGTATAGATATTATATAGTTTAATAACAAATTTTGTTTAATAAATAATATTAATCTTAACGCTAGCTCATTAAAATTACTCACTATGTAATTTTGTTTTAGAAAATTAACATTATTTTATAAATTAGGTTATTTGGATGAAAAAGCATTTTGCGACTAGACTTGGCAATTAGAGGTGAATGCGAAATATTCTTATTACACTTCAAGGGTTTATGTGGAAAGTTTAGATCATTACTTACTTTGATCGCGGGTGGAACTTCAGTAACATACAAGGTTGTCTGAAATTAATTTGCATGTCTGTAATATATCATGCATATAATTAATTTTTACATTACAAAATAGGCGAGTTTATTCGTCGGATTTTGGTTAAATCCAGGTTATAAGTTATAAACTGGAGTAATACGTCAATAATATAATTATCTCTCAAAAAATAACACAATAACAAGTAAGTCTTAGTATCACTCCGGCTTTGGGAAGTTGTCGGTGATTTGTGACACGCTATTTCCTCGGAGAGCACGTAAACCCGTCGATTCTTCGCCTTAGCTCAAACTGTTCATGTCGAGTAGTCGTCCCAAAGGAGTATAAGAGTGACAAGAACAGAGAGTACATTTGTGTCTGCGCGTACATTTGTGCACTATAATATCTCCTGCGCAAATGGCTAGTTTAGATGCGATTTGCCGCCGTGGCCGAAATCGTGGTCGTTTATTCCACATATTCTGAAACTCGCAAGGGAATTAATCGTATACGATACTTCACATTGTATTAGAATCCTTTAATTTGTCGTGAAGCTTTGTTTATAGCATAAAATTAAAGTTTTTCACATAAAATATTTTTCTTTGACATTAGTGACTTATTTTATTTAATTCTAATACTAATTTAGATTTTTTTATTTTAATTGTTGAATTTTAAATCCTACGTACACTTTTTATTGACATCCATATAAGACATATTATTATTGTATAATTAATTAGAAAATGCTGTATATATATGTTTGTTGTAAGTGTGCTTTTACAAATAAATAAATAAATAAATAAATGCTATAAAACCCCTAACGTATTTGTACTTGTCCATTGTTTTTTTTTAAATAGATACACTATAAAATTTTATGAGCAACCTAAAAATTGTCAACAAAATTTCTACTGTGTATTGAAGTTTAAGCGAAACTACAAATCCTTTTATTATAATGTCGTACAACGACTATTACAAGCCATTTTACATAAGTATATTCTAAACATAATGCCTGATAACTAATGCGAACAAGTGTTGGGTATTCAAAGCTCTATAACGGGGCTTTGCATAAAATATATAAAATTTAAAAATTAGAATGCCACATCGTTATACTGTTTTTTAACTACTTGCGTTTAAGTTAACTTTTGAATTGACTTAACTAGCGCTTGTCAGCGATGATGCTCGCATTGATCACTAATGCATATTTGCCTTAGTGTTGTATAGTAAACCATTTTTTTATAATATTTTTTTTTATTATTATAGCAAGAATATCGATAAGACGTTATCGATATTCTTGCTATAATAATAATGCTTGTAAATATACGCCCTTGTCAGTAAACATTGCCTATCTAGAATAATCTACCTAGATCTAAATTTCGTTCAAATCCATTGAAAATGTATTAAGTACGTATTTAAATACGTATTTCTTTATCATTCCTACTTGTTCTTTTTATTATACTCTAATTTCAAATATCATTTATTTATATAGTAAGAGCGCTAACAATTAAGGACACAGTTTAGGGACAGGTAGCGTAAGCGAATGGGTTGAAAACAAAAACAAATTAAACTTTCCCGTGCTTTTCAATTACAGGATGACCCGAAGTCATATAATAGCTAATGTAATTATACCTATAAAAGTAAATTATAATACATTCGTACCTTTTTACTAATATAATATTTATTTAAACTTGCTTATTTTGGAAATAACTTGTCTGATTATGATAAAACTAATGTCATTAAATAGTCTTAATGTGAGGCAGACGAATCACAAATAATACATAAGTAAATCCGCGTGCAAGCGCTAGCTGTATATGAAAAAGTTATATTATGTATATATTATAGAAGTTAATTTAGTAATACAATTTTTCCCGTACTCTATGAAAAAAATATAGATTTTTATTATTTTCTGTACCCTATTTTTATATGATATCCTATTATAATAGACTGATGCCTCATACGAGTCAGTTGTTAAGTTGTTAAGTTTGAGAGATACTCGTATATGTGCTTATTTTTTTCGAAAATATTTGAAAAATCATGATATTAAATAGAAGCTCCAAGATGTAGTACAACTTACAAGATAAGCAAATCATAAAACTGTGGGCTATAGGAGCCCAGTAGAAACTCTCGCTAAGGAAACCTAGTGAAGCGAGTCCAAATCCCGAGTGTCGCACTTCTGAAATTTTCATGTGCGAATAATTTTCAATATTATTACTACTTTTCTTACGGTACGTTAATCATAAGAATACCTACAAGTCTGAGAAAACTTAGCAAGTTACAAAAGACATAAATTCGGTAACCTGTTTTGGCTAGAGTGGTGGACTATGGCTTGATCGTAATGAAGAAATCGCCGAAATTGGAAATAGAATATTAATGTAGAAATTAATATAGATATAGAATTACATAATTTTATTAATTAAACACACACATGGCTGGAGTACAAACAATCGTGCTTATCATACAAATTATACCTAGCGGGACTCGAACCCGCAACTGCCGGCGCAGCAAGCAGGCTCGCTACAAACTGAGTCAAACATAATATACTTCAGCCTTTTTTAACATCCTGATGGGCACGGGCCTCACTCAGTACGAGGGGGATCAGGCCATAATCCACCGCGATGGCCTAGTGCGTGTTAGCGGACTTCACATGTCTTTCGAAAACTTGCTAGATTCAGTCAGACATGCAGGTTTCGTCACGATGTTTTCCTTCACCGTAAGACAAGTGGTTATCATGATAGAAATAATTCGCACATGATATCAGAGGTGCGAGACCCGGATTTGAACCCGCATCACGCGAGCGCGTTACCGCTGACTACCACTGCCTTCAACAAGTGAAACATATCGTCGTTTTAAATACTTGTGTGTAGATAATATAACTATCACTACATAGTATAAAACAAAGTCGCTTTCTCTGTCCCTATATCCATATGTATGCTTAAATCCTTAAAACTACGCATCGGATTTTGATGCGGTTTTTTTAATAGATAGAGTGATTCAAGAGGAAGGTTTATATGCATAACTAGCGGATCCCGCGGCTTTGCCTGCGCTAAACCTAGGGAAGAGCCTGAGAGAAGCGAGGGCGAGTCGCTAGTTAACTATACGGTATAAACATTTTCGTGACCGTACAAAAATAATAATACATTGTTGAAATGTACGCAAAACAGTCACAAAAAGCTGCCACAAACGTATTTATTGTGGCTCAGATACATAAACATATTGTTTGTGAATGAAATAAAACTATGCGACGAAATTCCCATGCGTTCGTGAACAAACGTGGCAGCTGAAACATTCTAACAATGTTGTTATTTACAGTGTAATGAATTTAAATTACATTAATTAAAGCCCTTTTTAAAGCGACTCTATGTAGAGCTCGTATGCAGATTAGTAGCTACAGTACATCATGAACTTTTCATGAATAATTAATATATTTTATACATAAAACTAACATTTCCCGCGACTTCGTACGTGTTCTAAGTGACGGAAACCAAATTCTTTTTGAGTCGTACGGTACGGTACCTCGTAGAACTAACGCCCGCCCTTCCCGTTTTTGTAACATTTTTCATTGATGCTCCGCTCTCTCAGATTATAAAGAAATTTGGTGTTACAGTTATCTTGGTCCACATATTATAGGATAATTTTTACTACAGTAAAATTTCTTGTCTCAGAAATATCTATACTAACCCTAGAAACGTATCTGATATATTAATAGGCAGAGACAGAACAGTTCAGCAATTTTTTCCACTTTTTGTCAACCTTTTTTATTGATAGCATTAGTGATGCTTGTGATAAAATTTGTGTTATCAATAAAAGATAATATAGTTAGTGTTTATTTATGTTTACGCAAATTGTATTTATTATACACATAATTGATATATGGTTCTCAAATTTTTAATAAGATGGTCGAATTTTTGCTTTGAAGCTACTGGTTTAATCAAAATGTGCAGTTTTATTACCAAAAATTTTAAACATAGAGTTCTTATAAATAAACAAATAAATTATACTGCAGTTAGATACAGTTAAAAGTTAAGTTAAACAAACATAAACAAGTTTTCAACACCTTCTGCTTAGTTTGAATTGTAGATATCTACAAAAAGCTTTGCTTTTTTATGTTAAAGCTCAAAGATTCTCTTTTCAAACAATGCTAAAAATATTTAAAGAAGAATACAAATATTCGTAATTTAACTTTTAATTAGCTTATAATTAACTTCCCGAATGTAAATAGTAATATTGTGTTCTGAGAGAATTAAGTCCACATACTCTAACATATTTTTTTCAGTATGAAATTATTTTCTTATCGCAGGTAATAGATATTTTATATTTTCTTTAACCATTAAACAAGTGGTTACAATCATATTTGCTGACTTTTATCAGCTCAGCCACGTTCCCCGTTGATGAGTTATTAAAACATATAGGCCATAGTAATATGTTTATAAAAAAATCAAATTTTGTAATCATAACGTTAGTAATGAATAATACAGTAAAGATTAAAAAATCTTTTAAAAGTTTCTTGAAGTGTACATACTTATATAATTACAGTAATGTAATTTAATGTATAATAATGGAAATATTTACAATAATGTTAATATCTACTGTCTTGTATTATGTAATTCAATTCAATTTTCAAATCTTTTTGTACCTCTGTTTATAAAAAATTAATGCATATTGTGATTATCTTTAAAAAGAAATACTATAGGATACTGTGATCAATTTATGATGTAAATTATTACTGTCGTAATTTCTGTTGGTAATCCTAATAAATAATATAAATATATAATAATATATAAATAGTAATACTCGGTAGTTCTCATTGAACCATACTAGTTATTTAGTTAGTTTACTTTAGTTACTTACTTAGTTTAATAATTATTGACCAAGTTCATACTTTAAGTTTTTAGTTTCGTAACTAATTTAAGTTTTTTAATTAAGTTCTTTTTCAGTTCCGCCTAGTTCGTTTAATAAGGAAGCTTACTGTACAGGCAAATAAATAAATCAAGTATAAATAGCAAACAAAGTTATAAGCGGGACCCACATCTCCTCACGCTACGTCTTTAAGCGATGACAGCTCGTACAGTGCAGTGTAAAGACGAAACAGACCGGCTGCCAGAGTGTCCTCACTGACAGCTTTACAGTATTCTATTAAAGAAAGTAGTAATTTACTAAGAACCACATCAAAATCGATGAAATATATGTCAACGGTTGTGCGGTGGAGCAGTTTATTTAATTTGATTTCGTGATTTATCTATTAGATTTTCTTGGATTTTATATTTCAATACGTATATTTATATGCGTGTTCAGAATTTCTATTCATTTCCGTCCTTTTAATAGGGACAAGAAAATGTTTTGAATCTTTATCTATCACGAATTGATTATGAACAAATCTAAGATATAAATTTTAATATTTCTTACTTCAATGATGTTACAATACATTGTACAATGTAGTTACAATCGATCGTTACATAAAACACGCTTCACGCTGAAGATATAACAATTTCAAGCATTAATGATTAAAGTTTATATGAGGTACCTATTTTTACGGTCCTACCTACTATGTTGTAAAAAAGCGACCTCAAAACTATAGATGGCTATATATTATACAAACATAAACTAAGAAGTAAATGATATGTGGATTTTCGTATACGCTTGAACTAAAATAAGATTAATTTTAAAAATCAAAGAAACAAAAAACATTTTTTCAAAATCATAAAAAATCTCTTGAATTGATAACTTCCTCCTTTTTGAACTCGGTTAAAATACTATTTCATTTGACATAAGTACGACATACTAGAGCTGAATGAAAGGAAAGATTTCGATCTTGATCCAATCAAAGCTCAGATTTATTGCTAACGTCCGGCCAGTTAATTGTTTTTCCAACCTTGAGGACATTGCTTCCAATACTCGCTTAATCACTTTCGTCCCTCAATCTGTTTCTTTCTACATTATCTGCGATGCTGTGGACTTCACTTATATGCCAGCGTCAGTTTTGTCTTCTGCTTTTAAAAAATAAGATTTTAGCATCTATTTTAATATAGATTAGGTTCAGATTTCCTTTTCTCAAGTTTAAAGGAATTAAGGAAGTCGTTGATGGGTGATTGATTACGTTTATGATTGTTCCGGGTATTTTTTTTATTTCGAAGAAAACTATCTTTTTGGATTTGTTTTGATTTTTGGATTCCAATATTTTATATGTTTCTTCACGGGAGAGACTTCACAAATGGCTATACATTGAGTTATTATTACGTTTTTTTTTACATGTTAGCCGATGGCATGATAAAATACAGCGCCATCTAGTTTCATGATAATTTACGAAAGAAGCTTGTGTTAAATACATACATATTATAAATATAAACACCCATGACTGAAGTACAAACATGCGAGTTTAACAAATGAATGTCTCCAGTGGGACTCGAACCCGCGACCGCTGGCGCAAGAAGGGTCACTACAAACTGCGCCAAATGTATGATTAAACAAATTATTCAAAAAATACTTGCAGTATTTCGTAGTGGACCGAATTGTACATATAAACCAATTTCGAATCCACTCGAACACACGAAAGAATTCATCGAAATCAGTCCAGCCATTTAGTACGAGAGATTTTTATATATAAAGAAGATTTAGTAATTAGCAAGCTTAGTCAAGCATACTCGACTTTTTGTATAATCATTATCTGCAAAACGAATAAAGGTCAAGTCAAGTCCTTTAAGTATACTCATCAATTATGCAGTTTCGTGAGTATGCGCCAATATACGTACACATACGTAATTGTCTGGTCGAGACGGTATACGTTAATCTATGGTATATAAATTATTCAGCCCTTTTTAACACTCCACAAATCGGACATGAACACCTTACATCTATGGGATTAGAATGTCTTCTTTTATTTTATCTATTTATACAGATAAATAAAATTTAAGTCTGTTTGTAACATGCGTTATTTATAAGAAAAATAGATTTTTATAATATTTAAGTCTGTCAGTTTGCTTGTTCCGGCTAATCTGTAAAACGTCTAAGCAGTTTTTGACTAGACTTAGATAGCTGATGTTAAAATTAATTTAGGCTACTTTAATTTGTTGAAAAAAACTAAGGTTCTCCGCGAAAAAAAGGCCCGTGAAATAATGAACGAAATATACTTACCGCGTACTTTGCGAAGCGAGGTTATATAATACAAAAAATAATATCATGAATGTTAACAAGGAATTGTGTACATATCATAAAATAAGGTTATTTGTACACATAATCTCTATACAAAACGTTTTCAACTATTTACCTTAATACGTAAAAAAGGATTTCTACTAATATATTCTTATTATAAGCTTAAACGTTTTAAAACTTTTATCGCCACAATGTTATTATTTTTTTAAAGAAATAAGTGAAAAACTAAATGGGATTTGGCACAGACCAAACAGTTCAACACCTTTTTCTCCACTATTAGTGAACAAATTTTCTTCTTTCCTTTAGTAGCTACTTTAATAACAACTACTTTTCTTTAAAATATTAATACATACAATAAATATTTAGTGAAGTATAAAAATCTAATGTTCATTCAATTCATATATATAGTTTTCTCAAATTAGCAATTATTATTTATTAGGGTCAAATTTAAACCAGTGGGCGAACACTTGTGTCAAATCAAATCAAAATATTATTTATTAAAATACTTTTACAAGTTCTTCAGAATCGCCATTTTTACATTATTAAAATTAAATGTCAGTCTGTGAGTAAACTACCACCGGCTCGGAAAGCTGTTCCGCTAAGACGAACCGGCGAAAAACTCAACAGTTGCTCTTTTCAAAAAAATATATTTGGTAACAATATTGTATTACAATATTTATCTATTTATCCTACGTGAGACACAACCAGACATTAATCCCACACATTTACATCTACTAAGTATTCCAATGTAATATTATATAATCACACACTACCTATTTTAATTTAATAGTTTGTCGAAAAACCATAAACCTAAAATAAAAAAGTGAAACAAACAAACAGCTAAGTCAGTCAAAAATAAATAGACAACTAATATAAAAGAGGAAATTATTTTTTAATTCTTTATTCATAGACATATTAAGCGATCAATTTCCGGTAAGTATTGTTGATATCAAACATTATTGTCAATTTCTTTTTAAATGTAATATTAATATGGGCAAAGTACATAACAAAGCTAAGTTAAATTGGGGTGAATCGTAGCAACATAAGGAGAACTGGTCCCGAGGGCTACGCGGGCACAATTACTATCGGTGGAGCTTTGAATTTGTTCATTAATAATACATAATGCTTACAACCTGAGCTTTCTATTTATGGAAATACTGTTTGAGATACATTTTAAATTAATTAATATATTTACTATAGTAAGCTTATCGTTAATGTGATAAAAATAGGTTCTTCATAATTTTGATTTTACTGGGATTAAAACTCCTGTTCACTGACGAAAGGAATGTAACTAGAATATAATTTTTTTGCATAGTTTTCGAACTACTTATATATTATAAATAAACCCAAATCTTGAAACGTATCTGTACAACGAAATAATCAGTCCAAAATGTAATTTTAGCATAACTTTTTACTATAATTTAGCAAATGTCTTTGAAAGCCACAACTATCTGGAAACGATGAATTTGTTTAAACATAATTAGTATAGACAAACACTCGGACAGCAGAGCCGCTACATTATTGCTGAGAGCGCTATAACGGTCACTCAAGAGCAATTATTCGTGGAGTATCCAAAGCACCTGTGTCGAACTCTCTCCATTTCATAGCTAATTCTATTATGCCTCAGCCAATTGCGCTTGCACGATTTGGGTAATAACGCGATTGTAATCCTATTACAGAAACTACTTATTGGAAATTGTAAGTAGGCCTTCATTACGCTACCAATATGTATGGGATGGTTTGTATGTACTTACATATGTAATAACATTAGTTCTTTGTTACTGCCTCGGTGGTGTTGTGGCTAACATGTACAGTCATACATCGAGAGGTCCTGGGTTCGAGTCCCAGGCCGGGTCAAGTTTAATTATTGAGTCTTTCTGTTTAGTAAGCCTCAGTAATAGCCCGGAGTTGGGAAGTTGGCGGTGAGCCACCCCCGTGCCTCAGAGAGCTCGTAAAGCCGTCGGTCCTGCGCCTTAGCTCTCACTGGTCGTGTCGAGTAGTCGTCCCACCGGAGTATTAGAGTGATAGGAATAGAGAGTGCACTTGTGTCTGCGCGTACACTTGTGCACTATAATATCTCCTGCGTAGTTGGCCAGTCTCAATGAGATTGACCGCAATGGCCGGAATTGGTCGAAATAACTGGACAAATGGGATGAAATTAGCTATATAGTTTGTAGTGATCCTACTTGCTGCGCCAGGGGTAACAGGTTCCAGTCCCGCTGGGGACATATATTCGTTGAGCATGGATGTTTGTATCCAGTCATGGGTGTTTATATTTGTAATATGCATGTATTTAAAGTTATATATGTGTATCGCTTATCTGGTACCGTAACACAAGCCTCGTAACTTACCACGGAACTAGATGGCGCTGTGTGTAATGATGTCTCCAACATATTTATTTATCATTTATTATATAAAATAAAACATAGATGACTGTTAAACCTGGCAACGCAGCACACCTCCATAATATAATTATAATATTAGGCATGCGTGTTTATAAGGCAAGTAAATAGCCGTAATAGGACATACAATATTTGTATTAGCTGTCCCATTATGGCTCTGTGGCATTATATTTAAAGTCCAAAATTCGGATCCGGCTAAACCAGAGGTAATTAAACTTTATTTTATAAAATTCTTAATAAAACAGTACTAAAGTAGATACTCTTTGTAGGTAAATTTCTTTCAATTTTTTATAGTTAAACGTAACAAGTACATATTCATAGAAGTAAGTTAATTTGATCATAAAACAATGTATGTATTATTTACTATAATTTCCTAACATATATGTACCAAGATACATAATAAATTTCCATTTTTCTTGAATATATCGTATAAAACCAACAGCTTTCAGTTTTATACTTCGAATGTATATTTTCCAAGTCGTAAATTCGTATGTTATTTGATATTAGCTCAATCGAGTGATTTTCTATTAAATTCGTTTTGATAAAGCGCTTACGAGATGAGTTTTGGTTATAAACGTCCCTCTGTGCCCGAAAGCGAATAAACTTGCCAATCAGATCAGTGTAACGCCAGAATGAGATCGTAAACTGCATTTATTGGATATAAAATTAAATATACAGTTTCAAATATTATGTTTGTCAAAATATCAGCTAATTTAAAAGTTGTCTCTGAGCTTTTATGATCAACTTAACATATAGAGAAGTGTATTTTGTTACCCGACTGTGCCAAAAGGAGGGTTATGTCTTTCGAGAGTATGTATGTATAATTTATTATGATCTTAGTTTCTAAGTTCTAAGTATTGATTACATTTACCAAAAGCTTACAAGATTTCCAAAAACCTGGCTTATTTTGGGACGGTGCTTGCGTTCAAAACGTCAAGTACCCTCTGCATTACGTGTATGTATTGAAATGTATTTAAAACTTTATAACGTCCCACTGCTGGGACTGCTACAAAGGTCTGGGAGGCCCGTGCCCAGTACGAATTTGTATCCTATAGACTCTTAAGATCCAATAGGACGATATTTCGATACGAGGCTAATTTCTGAACGTTAGGCATCAATTACTTACTTTTAAATCCATTGGTTAAACATGAACAGGCCTGGAATCGATCCTAGGACCACGCTATCTGCACTCGTACACGCTAGCTACTATACTAACGAAACAGTTCACATCAAATGAAGGTTTTTATTTATGTAATATAAGAATATAATATTATCATATAGCAAACAATAGCTTAATAACTAAATAAAATGCTACTTTCTTAGGTTTACGCGAATATTTGAAATTATAAATGAAAGTATCTTTTCAGATTTTGCCGGGAACCAAAAATCATATTAAATCCGCGACAAAATCTGAAAAGATACTTTCATTTATAAATAAAATGCTTTTAATAAAACAACAATCTCTGGTTTAATATAAAAAAGTTCCCCTAAACCAAGTGTGTTTCGAACAATGACATATTATTTGGTCAGATCCCCGGATGCTGTGACGTCTATCTTCTTAATTAAACAATTCAACCACACAATGTGGGATCTTGGTCCGCTTAGTTCACTTCTTTGTTCCACGCCGCGGCTCTCTAAAATCCTCTTATTTAGAGTGTATTTGTATATAACAAGCATTAATGTTTTATTCGCATCGTCATTTTCGCGCTAACTCCTTGTAATCGGATTTTCTGATACTGTTTTTTGACTGGTTTCAAAAAAGCTACTCAATAAGCTTCCGTATAAGCTTTATTTTGTATGATACGGTCTATATGTACATGATAGGATAATATACGAATAAAATATTGAGAAGTGATTTTAATTACTAATTTATTAATGAATATGTAAAGTAGGAAACCCTCAAGGGTTATTTCATTTCATTTCAAGTGGAATAATTACATAAAGTTATTTCGAAGTTGGTGTACCGCTTTAGTTAAGTAATCAATCATCTCTATGAAGTTCAATGTTTCTTCCTAATAAGATAACGTTACTAGCCAATCAATTTGGTTTCGAGTATGTGTTAAATGACTCTGAAACATAAGTATAAATTAATACATACATATATTTATTAACTAGCGACTCGCCCTCGCTTCGTTCGGGCTCTTCCCTAGATTTAGCACAAGCAAATCCGCGGGATCCGCTAGTTATGCGTATAAACCTTCCTCTTGAATCACTCTATCTATTAAAAAAACCGCATCAAAATCCGTTGCGTAGTTTTAAAGATTTAAGCATACATAGGTATATAGGGACAGAGAAAGCGACTTTGTTTTATACTATGTTGTGATAATACAATATTTAATACATATATTTAAAAACAAACATACATTTGTATATACTCAGCCTTTTTTACGTCCTATAGTTGGGCATGGCCTTCAATACGAGGATATCAGACCATCGTGCCTTGGAGAGCACGTAAAGCCGTCGGTCCTGCGCCTTAGCTCTCACTGGTTGTGTCGAGCAATCGTCCCACCGGAGTATGAGAGTGATAGGAATAGAGAGTGCACTTGTGTCTGAGCGTACACTTGTGCACTATAATATCTCCTGCGCAGTTGGCTAGTCTCATTGAGATTGGCCGCCGTGGCCGGAATCGGCCGGAGAACATTATTATCAGACCATAGACACACATGCACAAGTCTTTGGAAAACTTGCTAAGTTCTCTCAGAAATGGGCCAGTTATTGAAATAATATATTAATTGATTATTATTAGCAATACGTGGTAATCTAATGATATCATACGTATTCCATTTAAATTTACTTTGACTACTAATTTTGGAAAATACCTTAGTGAGAAATCCCCATATGATATCAGATGGGCACAGTACAAGTAATTGAGGGAGATAGTTAAGGGATAGGAGTTTCGACGCCTATTGAATATCTCTATTTTATTGCTAAACTAGCGATATATCCTAGCTTTACTTCTTTGCTTTCCTTTTTTAACGTTAGGAAATGAATCCACGCATATTTTTTGTATACAAACAGGTTGTTATGAAGAAATTAAAACCAAATGGACCTTACGATGACCCCAGTGGTAGAATTGCTGAGACAGACTACAGCAACCAGGGGTTTGCTTGCTCAGTCTATTCTGTTATAGGAGAAGGAGTAGGAGTCACACACATGAGCGACGAGCGTACCTAGTCACACATACAAACTTTAACAACTATAAGAGTCGTATATACATAAACTAGCCTTTCCCGCGGCTCCGCCCGCGTTCTTAAAATCAAAAGAAATATTTTTCTCCCGTTTTTTTTCAACATTTTTCATTGCTGCTCCGCTCCTATTGGTCGTAGCGTGATGTAATATAGCGTATTGCCTTCCTCGATAAACGGACTATCCAACCCAAAAATATTTTTTCAATTCGGACCAGTAGTTTCTGAGATAAGCGTGTTCAACCAACCAAACAAACAAACTCTTTAGCTTTATAATATTAGTATAGAATATTATGTTTTCTGATATGCATCATACCATAACATACCATGACTGATTGTTTAGTAAAAATATGTTCTTTCTAGGTGCATGTGACGTAGCAGGCGGTGCGGGCTCCGTGAACGCGCTGCCTGCGGGGGGCAGCTCGCGACTCGCGCCGTCCTTTGACGCGGCGACCCCCCGCAACGTCACCGCGCTTGTCGGCAAATCCGCGTACTTGAACTGCAAAGTGAGAAACCTAGGAAATAGAACGGTAAGTGCTTTTACATATTTTATATGTATTTCGTTTATTTTATTTACAGTATCCGAGAAACCGATTTTTTCTTCAAGTTTTTCGAAATAGGTACAAGAATTCCGTTTTTTCAGAAATGACACTTGTAATAAACTTAAAAATCATAACCTTATCTTAAAACAAAATTTGATCTTATGGAATTCATTTACCCGAGAAACCGATTTTTTGACCTATAATAATATCGTTTTTTCAGAAATGACATTCGTATAAATCTTAAAAATTAAAACCTTATCTAAAAAATTTCTCCAAATTGTTAGAGTTATTTATGAGATACACGAAATAAAATGTATATATACATGACGTGGTCATTGAGTAATTTAAAAATTATAAATTTCATATAAGCTCAGTGTACTAACTAGGCTGTATTATAATCCCTTGAATGTCTTAATCAGCCTGCCTTTATCAGCTAAGAACTTATATATTTTTCTTATCTTATTATTATAGGTATATGTATAAAAAAAGTATTTTTCATAAGCGACCAAACAAATACCTACGTAACAAAATAAAATATCAGTAGGGAAGCGGCTTTTGTTTTTTCTGTCCAGTGTGGTTTACCATGGGAAGTTTTAATTCATTAATTTAAGCTGTCAAAATATTTATAGTTTAAAATTAATATCCATTTTGAATATAAAAATGTCAATTATTAAAATTATTAACATGAATATCGCCCTCGCTCCGCTCGAGTTCATCTCTAGGTAATTTTCAACGAATATTATAGATTTCTTAGAGATGAGACAGTAAAAAGCGCACCCGTTTGACCCGTTTAAACAATTATTATCATCATAACACATTTCATCAACATCTATCCAGTGATTTTCTCTTTCTCTTTCTTTCTTCTCTGGTCCGTTCTGTCAGACTTTCTATAGTGCTATGCTAAGGAATATCGATTACTCAAACGCTTCAACTCACATATCAATAAAGCTACGTCAGACACCTTTGCAGCCGTAGGCAAGGAGTTCTCGCAAGCAACAGACGCACGTCAGTAACTCCTCACAGACACGGACGTAATTTATACTGAAATTTAGCTTAAATATAAAATTGACGATTCAAAAGAGCTTACAAAAGTTTATCTGAATAAAGTATGTTTTGCAACTTTTAAGCTTCCATTTGATACTCGTAGTAAAATATTTTGGAATAATACAATATTTTCCACTATTTTATTATGTTTTAACTTTGTCATATCTGATAAGGAATGAAGCTTTTGAATTATATAGAGCTTAATATAAGGTAGCGGAAGTTAGTTTATTTGTAAACATGTCAGGATTATAGCAAACATACAAAGTTCGACGTTGATACACAAATGGATATAGGGTTTAGATTTGAAAACAAATTACTAAACTGTATTGTAAATACAAAATAAATTGGAGCTTCTCTATATCGAGCAATACAAATGCAAAGAGAATGGTATCATAAAATGCGGCTAAACTATATTCAGAAATAGGTGACCCCTTTCCAGTATAAAAATTGGCAGGCGACTATTACGATTGGCCGAAAATTTGGCAAGTGTGACGCGATGTGCTGCTGAAATAAAAAGCGGCTGGATTGTCGCTGTTATTAATGGTCCAAAGTAATACTTAAATGGTGACACTTTATTCACTTTAGCTAACTTATTAGTAAAACAAACGTTCATGTGGACACATTTAAGCATTTTTTCTCGTAATGGCTTAGAATTGCGTTAACAGACGCAATACATTCTGCCAGTGTCGCGTTTTGTGAGGAAGACGAGAATGTATTTGAGTTGTAATTTTGAAATTTAGAAATGGAGTGAAAATAAAATTATGAATGAGATCTGTTTACAGGAGCGACCTACACTAATAAAAAAATAATTCGATATAAAATGGTACACTATATACGCTTTAAACTTAGTATTTTTGTCGATTTTGTCGTGTATGATAAAACATAATTGTTATCGTTTTGAATGTCTTACGCAAACGTGACAGAACAAATTCGGACTCAAGTTTGCTGATTTCTCTTAAATTTAAGTTATTACAGATTTTATATATCCGCATAATAATAATAATAATAATATCCTTTATTGTACACCCAATAAAAAGACAAACAATATACAACAACAAGATTGGAATGCACAAGAGGCGGCCTTATCGCTGAAAGAGCGATCTCTTCCAGGCAACCTTAAGGTGTAGGAAATAGCACTAAGATAGAAGGGGCGCAATTTTAATAAAGAGATTATATATATATATATATATATATATATATATATATATATATATATATATATATATATATATATATATATATATATATATATATATATATATATATATATATATATACACACATACATATATAATATAATATTCATATATACATATACATACATAATTATACATATAATACATAAATTGTATGTACTTATATACTGTATTAATATATATCTAAATAATGAACATATACAAAATATATACTAATAATAAGTTTATAAACTAGATCAACACAAATAACTATATATAACGACATAAAAGGCAAGAATTACGAATACTTATCATAATCAAAAGTTAAAAAGATAAAAGGAAGAACTAGCCAAGAAAATAATTAATTATAGAGTAAAAAAGTAGTCCTTTAAAAGTTTTTTAAAAATCAATAGCGATTTCGCATTCCTAATATTTTGGGGAAGAGAGTTCCAAAGACGAGGAGCTGTGACAGAAAAGGAGTTACTATAGAAGGAAGAAGAGTGAGAAGGAATTTTTAGGATAAAGTTATGATTGGAGCGAAGTAAGCGAGAATGTGAGTGACCGAGGAATGAAAAGCGCTCTTTGAGGTAAGGTGGGGTACATGGATCGAACAGAATACAGTAAAGAAGGTGAAGAATATGAGTATTTCTGCGAAGGCGGATAGGGAGCCACTTGAGCTTTTTTCGAAAATCAGAAACATGGTCATATTTGCGTAACCCAAATATAAACCGAATACAAAGGTTTTGAAGCCGCTCAAGTTTATTTAATTGCTCCTCAGTAATATCAAGGTAGCAGATATCAGCATAGTCAAGAATTGGTAAAAGGAGTGATTGTGCCAGCAAAATTTTGGTGGATATAGGTAAAAAGTTACGTAAACGCCGAAGGGATGCAACCGATGAAAACATCTTCCTACTCACCTCACTCACCTGCGGAACCCATGACATATTTTCATCCATAATAATGCCTAGATTTTTAACTGTTTTGCTGAAAGGAATAATAACGCCGTTCAAAATTATCGGAGGCAGAGCGATAAAGTTAAAAAAGAAAAATAACGCCAAAGTACTTTAGATTTTTAATAGCCTGAAATATCAACGTATTTTCCGTTAGAATTAAATTCGCTTCCAATTAAGTTAACAGGCATGTTGTTAAAGCCATATAGTATGTGGTTCTATACAGATTACACTTTGAAATTTTCATGATAAACATTAACAAGAATTCCTTACTGAAGCCTGATACTACAGTTCTTTAAGATAAGTCGTCACAGTAAACTAAGTCGTAGCTTTAACTGTATATGTATTATTTGTGCATAATTAAGAATAATTAACTGAAATTTGAAATATTTATGCATATAAATGCTTTAAATGGGTAAATAATAAGCTTACTTCTGTAATTACAAGCATATTATTATTAGAAAGCTTAAGTCAACTTTGTCTTGTAGAGTCGAGTTTAACTTATTAAGTGACTTTCCAAATACAAATATTTTTCAAATATTATAGAATTTTGCTTTTGGTAATTGAATTGTTTAAATCTCTTGTTATTTTTTCTCTCTAATTAGTTCGTTATATCATAAATAATAATAGCTTTACTGTAACATAACGCAAGAAATTTAAGCTCTTTCCATAAATTACTTCAAAGCTTACGGAAACAAGATTATTTTAATTCACATGTAGTTTTATTATGTTTACCTTATATAATTCATTTAATTATTTAACCCTTCGTCTAAACTTAGAAACTTATCTATAACATTACTATTGAAGACGACAACGAAAATAACAGAGCTATTGTTATAAGAAATATCTACGAGATTTTTTTTAAAAAAAATTAGTTATCTCAAACTTGGTTTTCCAAAAGCTTTTATTCAAAGCTACCTAAAGTTGTCTGTGGACGTGTCATCCATCAGCGTAATCTGGTTACGGCAATTTCAACCTTAGTGCTTGGTGTTTAACTTCTTTGTTTACTTGCAAGCCGGTATGCGTTAAAAGCGTGTTTTGAGCGGGTGCTAATGAATGTAGTGTAAGAGTGCGGGTGATTTTGACGCAGCCTAATAGCAGCTTTTATTGTGAGGGACAATCGTGGTTATGCAAAAGGGTAGAGCTTTGTTAATAGTGTTTTTAAATGGTATGGATTTTTCCATCAAGTAGAGTATGCTTTCTCTATATCTAGAGGGGAAGATGAGAAGGGAATAACTTTCTATGCTTATATAAAAATGGGATACTTGTGTAGAAGATAAGTTAGCTTGCATGGATAACCGAGTAATGCAGGTTCAAATCCAGGTCTCGCACCTCTGGTCTGGTCTGTGGTCTTACGGTGAAGGAAAACATCGTGAAGAAACCTGCATGTATGAATGAACCTAGTGAGTTTTATAGAAAAGGTATGAAGTCCACCAACCCGCACTAGGCCAGCGTGGTGGACTATGCCCTGATCCCTATCCTATTAAAGGAAGGCCCGTACCCAGCAGTAGGACGTTAAAAAAGGGCTGGATATAATACATGCTAACGATATTTTTGCAATTATTAGATGAAAAAATACAATACGAATTAGGAATCTGGAAACTAGTATTTTATGTAATACTACACTATAAAATTTTAACTAACACGTAATTCTACTGTATTGGCACAGCAAACGCAATAATCTTGCTTTATGCATATTTAATATATGCTGGATAGCAGTTCTTTTTAAAGAATAAATCCTGTCATAATTTCGGTTATAGTAATTACCTATTTGCCTAAACTACAATTTATACCACCGCCTACTTCTAACACTACGAGTAAATAACCTGTAAGTTAGATTTTGTTACGTTATGAAATCATTATTCCAAAAAAATGTAAGTAAAAGTGATTTCGATATAATAAAAATTCTCCTTTTTATACAGCAATTACTCGATGCGTAAAATATATTTTTATAATCTACGCTAAAGCACTAAAGCTTAGTAAAGCTCTTGCTCACGGCTCTACTGGCGTTATCTTTATCATTATACCTGTAAAGTTCAAGAATAGCGCATGCGAAGAAAGAAACTTTAGTTGTATAATACTATACTTGTAATGCTACTAAAAATTAAGCGAGTTAGAGTTGTAACTAAAATAAAAATGTATCTATATAAGTTTCTTTCACGTTGGTTCCCTCATGCATTACGTCTGTGCGTATTTTGAAAAGTGAGTACTTCGTATCTTGTTTGTTGTGAAGTTGAGAGGTATGAGACACGCAATTACCTAGACGTTTAGTTTGCTACTTCAAAATTACAAGTATGTATTTGACAGCACTACTGAGATATTTCCTCATAAGTTCAAAATAAATATAGGCTCTACATAATTACGTATGTTATATTTTTAAAAGTGTCTAGATAATTGTTTTTTTTTTAATTTTTTGAGCAAATTTCTTTTTCAAAAATAAAAGTGGCCAAGTTCAAAAAAGCTGTCTAATAGTAAAAGTACCCTCAAAATCGATCCAGCCGTATTGGAAAATAGTCGTAATAGACCGACAAATATGCCGTATATAATTTCATATAGGTACATTTAGTAAGAATTTATTATTTCTACGTAACATATAGACGGTTAACTATATTATTTATTTATATATAAATTAAAAATGTATGGTATTGTCAAAATTCAGAATAAATGCCTTGGGATCTCCAAAACTTTACTTCTAAGCGAGCACAAAGGATAATGTGAAATGAAACTGTTTTCAGACAGGTTTTTCTTACTAACTTATAACTTTATATTTTGCTTGAGGGAATTATATTCTTATACTTGTGAATTATCCTTACCACTTTTTTCTATATGTCATTCATTGTATATCAATTTTGTGTATTCAACTTTTAGCTAACGGTCAATTCCATCTTTTGGCATAATATATTACCAACAATAGTTTACTTCATCACTACATAGTATAAAACAAAGTCGCTTTCTCTGTCCCTATATCCCTATGTACGCTTAAATCTTTAAAACTACGCAACAGATTTTGATGCGGTTTTTTTAATAGATAGAGTGATTCAAGAGGAAGGTTTATATGCATAACTAGCAGATCCCACGGCTTTGCCTGTGCTAAATCTAGGGAAGAGCCCGAGCGAAGCGAGGGCGAGTTGCTAGTCACTTCATAGTATAAAACAAAGTCGCTTTCTCTGTCCCTATATCCATATGTATGCTTAAATCTTTAAAACTACGCAACAGATTTTGATGCGGTTTTTTTAATAGATAGAGTGATTCAAGAGGAAGGTTTATATGCATAACTAGCAGATCCCGCGGCTTTTCCTGTGCTGATAAATCTAGGGAAGAGCCCGAGCGAAGCGAGGGCGAGTTGCTAGTTTAAGATAAAGTGTAGTGTACACACATGTGAACGTATGTATACGAATAAACATTCAAATTTTTAACCCTAGCTAATATAGATTTTTAATAAAGGAAATATATTCGGTGTGACTTAAAGATATACAGTTACTAAATCAGAACCTACTCTTTTTTAAAGTCAATCAAAAATTATACTTAGGTTCACTATTTTTGACACTACGTACAAAGTCCTTCGCCGCGTCTACTTGCCTGTCTGTCTGTTCGCGATAAACTCAAAAACTAGTAAAGTACGTCGCTACTTAGTGAATAAAATGAATTATTTAGCAAAATACGAGTCCTGGTGATAATACTAGTGTTTCATGAAACTAAATGGACCTCTATAAATTCCACTCGTCGATAGAATACCTTATTCTATAGTTTATATCAGTTCAATCAGTTGGAAGCTATCGTTTAGGGTCCGCGGCGTGACTCAAATCCGAGAGGAGGTGGTGAAAAATAATACATTTTATGTTTAGAGGAAAATACCTTCATTTATGGTGAAAGTAAAGGAATAGATGTTGGATGGTTTCACGAAACATAAATATTTAATACATAATATGTAAAATTTAATGTATGTTTTCATCATGCCCAGATAAACACATTATCTGGAACAGAGCATTATATAGAGTCCACTTAAAATGTTAAAATTCATATATTAGAGTGATTTTTGTTTTAATGCTACGATTTTGTCATATATATCGTTTACATTCTTTTTAACTGACTTCGAAAAACGAACGTTCTATGTTCCGGTGAATATTTTTAAGAGTAATGTTAAAAAAATCGAGTTGACCGTTATTATTTTAATTTTATCATTTGCATGTGTTATATTATAATAATAAAGTCCATTAACTAATTGTATTAAATAACATTTATTTACTTATCAAAGTAGTTAATATTTTATCAATATTTGTATGTATTTTAAACATATATTATTTTAACATCATAATGGTATTACATTAAAAACCATAATCGCAACAATATACTACGTCGCTACTACAGTGTAGATTGGAAGTAAAAACTAAAGTATTAATGGACATGAAACAAAATTTATAGCTAACATGAACGAAAGGCTTATATAATTTATATTTTATTGTTATTTTTAACAGTTGTAATAGTTCCGTAAATAATACTTAGTTTGACAGAAAAATAAAACTTATTTATGGGTGAGAAATGTTAAATAGAGTAACAAGTTAAAGAAGGTATTTTATATGTGTTCACATTTAGGCCCGATACACACTGTAGTACTGATCCATCGGTGATTCGGCTCTCGGTCTGATGATAAATTATGTTGATATACGAAATGTTACTAGAGTGTGAGTCATTAGAAACTTGACTCCTAATGTTAGTAAATAATGGTGAAAAAATGATAAGGTAAAAATAATAATATTAGTCCCGCTGAGTTTCTTTCGCCAGGTCTTCTTAGGTCTGAGACTTCTTCCCGAAATGGTGGTAGACTCAGGACGTTCAGTAAAAAATGAGGTCATTTAATGTTGAATAAAATATTTTTGATTTGAACTTAATAATGATTACGACCGTGACAGTCAATCTCACTGAGACTATCCAAAGGATATAGGACGACGTCAGAAGAAGATATTATAGTGTACAAGTACATTTTCTGTTCCTTTATAATGCACCATGACTTAAACTGATAGTGTAAATTTACTCTTTTTAGAAAATACCAGAGGATTATATCGAGAAGGAAACATCGATCCTGTAGTGTGGATCGGACCTTACTGACTTATGTTGTTTGAATAATTTCAGTATTCATTTGTATCTATACAGGGATTCAAATTAACCCACGAGAAATAACTTTGCTTCAACTAAAATAAACGAATGTATATCCTATGAAAATACACTTACTATTTGCCTCGTTTATTTATTTATCTTGCTTGCTCTGTATATACTAAATTTGGTTCAGCTTCAAATAGAAGCGTAATGGAGATGAAGTTGAAGTATTCTAAAATTTCCTTTGCGATTGAAATAATACTACAAACTATAGCACTACACATATGTACATATGTAACCTATTTTAAGTTCTAAGAATTTTGAAACACGAAAAATATTATCATCACTACATAAGCTTAAATATGTTGTTGTTAATTTCCCAATAATTCAAAGCTTACTTTAAAAGCCTACGATCAAAAAAGCTCGACACATATCAATATTGAAAAAAATCTTCAACCATCAATCCCATAAAATAGATAACCTGTTTAAAACATTACTAACAAACAGACAAATAAATAAAACCAAAATACGTATATAATATAAGAAATAATTAAGCTCATTAAGCGCATATTTCACAGAGAGACAGGTGTCATGGCTAGCGTTGTTCTAAACATAAGACATTAGGAAGCTTAGAGGGAAACGCTGTCACGAAAACTCGCATAATAACCTACTTCTTACACGCGGTATTTGTTTATGGTAATCTTATATGAATATTCATGGGGCCATGGTTAGAACAACGAAATATATGCTTTATAGTCCGTAACGAAACATAACAATATATTGTGAGTGCTTTCTCTACAGCTTAGGTGCTTATTTATTTTATGATAGTTAACCCCTCGACTAGATACCTCCCCTTGAAAATGAATAAAGTTATGATTATTGTTGTAATTTATACTTAAGTCAGATAACTTTAATGTTTAATTTAGGTTGTAGTTTATATTTTACTGTTTTGAACTTTGAGGGTTGCGATTACCCTGCTTTTAGACTTTCTTAACAATTAATTACAAAAACCAATTTAACTAACGTAAGGTAATAAATATAACGTATTTATACCTATATACTAGTTAAGGTATAGAGAAAATATTGAGAATAGATGGAAAGTCTAAAAGTTCAGAACTATTTATTTTATTACCCACGAAGGAACGGAGAGAAGGTTAGGGGTGAGAGTTGGTTTGTTTGTTTGTTTAAATAAATTTTGCCATTTTCCTCCAAAACTACTGGTCCGATTTTGATGAAGTTTTAAGATATATGGGCATCGTTTCTCCTGATTACTTTCAATACATAGCTTTAGTAGCAAATCTATCCATATACAAAACGCATACAGATATACCCAAGTAAAGCAGGGGCAAGTGGCTAGTTAACTATAAAACAAGTTCCACTTCTACGACACGACGCAAGACTCATGAGCGGTAAAAGCTACAATGAAAGCTATTACTTTTAATTACACCTTTATCGAAACTTGGATTATTATAGTGGTACATTTAAACTTAACTATCCCAATTTCAACCTTGTTTTCTTCGACATAAGGCTGTTCGATTGGTCCGTTAACTCGTAGACCACTTTATGATCGGTTGGATAATTAAATGATGTCAGAACGAGGCGAATGAGCTTTTTGGTATGTATTTTATTTAAATATTATTGTTTTGTTGTTGTTTGCAAGTTTTCGAAAGACCAGAAATCAGAATAGTCCGAATAACGCTTGTCCGTCAAATAACGTTCAGTAAGAACAACATTGTAACAATTTTTATGCAGAAAAAAATATTTTGATTTGATTTGTCACAGAACTTGTCAAACACTAGCGTGGTAAAGTGATTCAGAACCGCGACATTGAGATGATTAATTTAAATTATAAACGAAACTATCTTTTCAGATTTTGTTGCAGATTTATTTTGATTTTTGGTTCCCGGCGTTTTGAATGCTTTACAGTAATTAAAAACACGGGAGAGACTAAGGTATTTGACGTCTCTAGGTTTAAATAAACACAAGACAAAATCCGAAAAGATAGTTTCATTTATAATGTCAAATATTCGCGTTAACTTATTAGAAAGACTAGCGACTCGCCCTCGCTTCGCTCGGGCTCTTCCCCAGATTTAGCACAGGCAAAGCCACGGGATCCGCTAGCTATGCATATAAACCTTCCTCTTGAATCATTCTATCTATTGGAAAAAACCGCATCAAAATCCGTTGCGTAGTTTTAAAGATTTAAGCGCACATAGGGATATAGGGACAGAAAAGGCGACTTTGTTTTATACTATGTAGTGATTAATTGAAATTTATATCTATTTATTGTATCCATTACGATAATACGGGTTGACCGATTTGTATGAAATTGATTGCAAAATTAGAAAATTACTGCACCGATTTTCATGCAGTTTTCACCAATAGATAGAGTTGCTATTAAGAAAGGTTTTAGTATATAATTTGTCACGTTTTTGTATACATTTACTAGTAACAACCCGCGGCTTTACTCTAGGGACGATCTCGAACAAAGCGAAGGCGAGTCCCTTAGTTATACATAGATAAAATTTAAAAGATTTTTCTATAAGATTTTTTGTACGACTTTAATCTTTTAACTCTGGCGGTTTCATTTCTATAGACGTTAGTATAACAAGAACAGTGCATTTCTATTGTTTTAGTTAAGTAGGACTTAGGAGTTTTAGTGGTTATGTCACATCGCTGAACGTTGTGAAGGATGACCAATGTTAAGCAACTGCGGTTATGGCATGCACTTGATGGGTGATCACTTAGTTCCGATTATAACAGTGTTTGCACACAGTTACAATCGATTTAGAGAACTTTACAAGCTTTTATTAAAGTTGACGACACGTTTGGCGCAGTTTGTAGTGATCCTACATTCTTGCGCCAGAAGTCGCGGGTTCTAGTCCCGCTGGGGGCATTCATTTGTTAAACTCGGATGTTTGTACTCCAGTCATGGGTGTTTATGTTTATAATATGTATGTATTTAAACTTATATATGTAGTATATCAACTGTCTGGTGTCCGTAACACAAGCTTCGTAGCTTAACACGGAGCTAGATGGCGCTGTGTTAACAATGTCCCAACACAACATATTATTATTTTATTAAAGTGTATTGTATGTATGAATGGCATGACTTAAATAATTTGGAACATTATTAATACTACCAATATTATAAATGTGAAAGTTATTCGCACGTCGCGCTTTCAAGTTTGTAAAAATTTTATCCTAAAGGGGGTACCTAGCGACGAACTATCGCAAGTATTTATATAAACCTTGGTTTAAAAATAATAGTAAAAAATGTAATCTACAGTAAGTCCTTTTACTTTTAATACTTTCTTAGGTTTACGCGAATGTTTGACATTATAAATGAAACTATCTTTTCGGATTTTGTCGCGGATTTATTATGATTTTTGGTTCCCGACGTTTCGAATGCTTTACAGCAATCATGGTCACGGGAGAGACTAAGGTATTAGACGTCTCAGGGGTTATATACTTGTTACAGACAGTGCCTACCCACAATTTTTTACAAATATTCAAAATGATAGACTATAAAATTATACATTTCAATTCTATACTTTTAAGATTTTTAAAATTTTAATTATATTATAAATATGGCAATATTATTAACTTATTTTTAGCTACTATAATTATAATTATTACAATTTTCTAACATTTGGTAAAATAATATTAGGTAGTGTTGCTATTATTAAAATATGTATAATTTGTTATATTAAAATATAAATTATTAAAGCAATATTAAACTTTCATATATTATAAATTAAAGATTAATAGTTTAAAACAACTTGAGTTTTGATAATTTTAAGTTAAATATTAAGCAACACCACTGCAAAACTAAATCATTTTTAAATTTGATAATATAATATTAAACAAATCTAACTATGCTCAATCCACATAGACTTCTTTAAGTTCTTTTGAATTATAACTTTTAAACTATAAAAAAGAGTTAATGTCATTTAGTATGTCAGTTGGTATGTCTGTCTGAAGTTATTATAGGGATTTGAGACTATAGAGTTAAATTGTTGTCAGTCTGAAGCTACTACCGGTTCGGAATGCAACTGATACTGAGAAGAACCGGCAAGAAACTCAGCTCTTGCTTTTTTCAAAATAATGTGTTTACAATTTCAGTATTATCAATATCTAAAATATATAAGTTTACTTAAGTTTACAATATTGCAATACAATAATTAATATATATAATTAATCATCACTACTATCATTGAGATCTACACAGTATGAGCTAACTACATCTGGCTGTCTGTTATGACTAATTTTATTAGATGATTTTATTATATTAATGACAGGATCCCAAGATGATGGTAGTACCCAGCCGTCCTCTCTATTAAAGTTAGGATGTTTTTTAATTTCAATTGCTTCGCGAATCATTCTTGGTCTATAACGAGTTTCTTTCGCGAGTATTTGAGGATTATCAAAGCGAATATAGTGGTTGGGGCGATCCTGACTATGTTTACAGACAGCAGATGCTGCATTGCGACGGTGTTTCACATCAGCTATGTGTTCTTTGATCCTGGTTCTAATGGATCTCTTTGTTTGGCCGATATAAGAGAGCCCACAGTCACAATCAAGCTTGTATACTCCTGCATCTTGGAGGGGTATATGGCACTTGACTGATGGTAAGAATTGACTAATTTTCTTGGGCGGCTTGAAGTATGTTTTGATAGAAGCACGCTTCAGGATGTAGCCAATCTTGTCAGTGACACCTCTCATGTAAGGCAGAACTGCAGGTACGCGCTCGACTGTGGCTGGTTTCACTCGTTCACTGTGACGCAGGCGTGGCACTTGCAGCTTGTTGTCTCGCAGAACCTGCTTGACATGTTGCAGTTCCCCCGCTAGGTGTTGCTCGTCACAGATCCCTTGTGCCCTCTGAAACAAAGATTTTCCCACGGTAGCTAACTGTGAAGGGTGGTGGTGAGATTCACCATTCAGGTACCTATCAGTATGGGTCTTCTTTCTATACACAGTATGACTCAAGGTGTTATCTGGTTTACGTTTAATTAAAACATCTAAGAAAGCTAATGTATTGTTCGATTCTAATTCCATTGTAAATTGTATTTTAGGATTTATAGAATTAAGGTGTTCTAAGAATACAGTTATTTTGTCAGTTGGTAATATTGTGAAAGTGTCATCTACATACCGCTTGTAGAACCGAGGGGTCACAGGTGATGTGCTCCAGACAGTCTCCTCGAAGTCCTCCATGAAGATGTCGGCTACAACGGGGGAGACTGGCGAACCCATGGCCACTCCATCCACTTGCTTGTAGAATTCATCATTCCACAGTAGATAGCCAGTTGTTAGGCAGTGTTTTAAAAGTTCAGTGTATTCAATAGGCATGTTGTTATCCATAAGTTTCTTAGATATTATTTCAATACAGTCCTCTACTGGTAGGCTGGTAAATAGAGACTGTACATCAAAGCTAACCATTGTTTCATTGTCCATGAGTTTAAGATGTTTCACTTCATTGACAAAATGGTAAGAGTCCCTTGTGAACGCTCTTGTTTGTCCTCTGAGTGGTGAGAGTACTTTTCCTACTAGTTTGGCCAATTTGTAAGTTGGTGAGTCAATTTGACTCACAATTGGGCGTAGGGGGGCGTTCGGCTTGTGTATTTTTGGAAGTCCATACAATTTAGGTGGTTTTGCACATGATGGAATGAGATCTTTAACATCAAGACTTAATGTGTCGGAGTATTTCATAATTAACTTCTTAGTGTTATTTAAAACAGTGGTTGTTGGGTCCGTTTTAACCTTTTTATATGTACTTTCGTCCGACAAAAGTTGTATTATTTTATTATTATAGTCCGATGTATCCATCACTACGGTTGCATTTCCCTTGTCTGCGCGAAGTACAGTGATATCAGACCTGTTGCGTAGGTTCTTCAACGCTAAATACTCTTGTTTATTCAGATTAGGTTTGGGCCTTGTACTACGACGTAACAAAGATGAAACATCTTGACGTATGGCCTCCATATCCTCAGTTTTCATAGTATTTTTGGCCAGGGCATCTTCAACAGCGCAAATTATATGTTCATAGGGAATGCGCGTTGGTGTAACAGCAAAATTCAAACCTTTGTTTAGTACCTGAACGGTGGGATCATCCAACGGTTGTTTTGACAGGTTGACAACTGCGTGAAGACCGCACGAGTGTGTGTCTGTGGTAGACGGGCGCGTTCCGTTACACTCTTTGAATTTCTTTGTCTGTTTGATGTTCAATTTTTCAACGAGTTTTTGATATTTTAAAATGTGTTTAATTTTGCATTGGTTATATTTAGATGTTTCGCGCTTATTTAACGTCTCAATGCATTCGTTGAAATCATCTGGTGACAACACTGTCTTAACACCGTCGGACGCCTGTTCAATGTCCCGGTCGTTACTGCGTAGATCGCGGCGGTTTTGACGAATCACTGTCCGTAACAACTTAAAACTTGCCTGGTTAATGATCTTGGCGCTTCCTCGTATGTTCTTTTTGGTGGATATTTTTACACACGTAGGAATGAGACGATGATCACGACATCTCTTCAAGAATGTTAAGGATGTTAATAATCTTGCACGCTTTGTCTTCAGATCTTCTAACCGGCGTATTTTATTTGCGATTTCCAGTCCGTACTGGTTCACATAATACTTTCTTAGGTTTACGCGAATGTTTGACATTATAAATGAAACTATCTTTTCGGATTTTGTCGCGGATTTATTATGATTTTTGGTTCCCGACGTTTCGAATGCTTTACAGCAATCATGGTCACGGGAGAGACTAAGGTATTAGACGTCTCAGGGGTTATATACTTGTTACAGACAGTGCCTACCCACAATTTTTTACAAATATTCAAAATGATAGACTATAAAATTATACATTTCAATTCTATACTTTTAAGATTTTTAAAATTTTAATTATATTATAAATATGGCAATATTATTAACTTATTTTTAGCTACTATAATTATAATTATTACAATTTTCTAACATTTGGTAAAATAATATTAGGTAGTGTTGCTATTATTAAAATATGTATAATTTGTTATATTAAAATATAAATTATTAAAGCAATATTAAACTTTCATATATTATAAATTAAAGATTAATAGTTTAAAACAACTTGAGTTTTGATAATTTTAAGTTAAATATTAAGCAACACCACTGCAAAACTAAATCATTTTTAAATTTGATAATATAATATTAAACAAATCTAACTATGCTCAATCCACATAGACTTCTTTAAGTTCTTTTGAATTATAACTTTTAAACTATAAAAAAGAGTTAATGTCATTTAGTATGTCAGTTGGTATGTCTGTCTGAAGTTATTATAGGGATTTGAGACTATAGAGTTAAATTGTTGTCAGTCTGAAGCTACTACCGGTTCGGAATGCAACTGATACTGAGAAGAACCGGCAAGAAACTCAGCTCTTGCTTTTTTCAAAATAATGTGTTTACAATTTCAGTATTATCAATATCTAAAATATATAAGTTTACTTAAGTTTACAATATTGCAATACAATAATTAATATATATAATTAATCATCACTACTATCATTGAGATCTACACAGTATGAGCTAACTACATCTGGCTGTCTGTTATGACTAATTTTATTAGATGATTTTATTATATTAATGACAGGATCCCAAGATGATGGTAGTACCCAGCCGTCCTCTCTATTAAAGTTAGGATGTTTTTTAATTTCAATTGCTTCGCGAATCATTCTTGGTCTATAACGAGTTTCTTTCGCGAGTATTTGAGGATTATCAAAGCGAATATAGTGGTTGGGGCGATCCTGACTATGTTTACAGACAGCAGATGCTGCATTGCGACGGTGTTTCACATCAGCTATGTGTTCTTTGATCCTGGTTCTAATGGATCTCTTTGTTTGGCCGATATAAGAGAGCCCACAGTCACAATCAAGCTTGTATACTCCTGCATCTTGGAGGGGTATATGGCACTTGACTGATGGTAAGAATTGACTAATTTTCTTGGGCGGCTTGAAGTATGTTTTGATAGAAGCACGCTTCAGGATGTAGCCAATCTTGTCAGTGACACCTCTCATGTAAGGCAGAACTGCAGGTACGCGCTCGACTGTGGCTGGTTTCACTCGTTCACTGTGACGCAGGCGTGGCACTTGCAGCTTGTTGTCTCGCAGAACCTGCTTGACATGTTGCAGTTCCCCCGCTAGGTGTTGCTCGTCACAGATCCCTTGTGCCCTCTGAAACAAAGATTTTCCCACGGTAGCTAACTGTGAAGGGTGGTGGTGAGATTCACCATTCAGGTACCTATCAGTATGGGTCTTCTTTCTATACACAGTATGACTCAAGGTGTTATCTGGTTTACGTTTAATTAAAACATCTAAGAAAGCTAATGTATTGTTCGATTCTAATTCCATTGTAAATTGTATTTTAGGATTTATAGAATTAAGGTGTTCTAAGAATACAGTTATTTTGTCAGTTGGTAATATTGTGAAAGTGTCATCTACATACCGCTTGTAGAACCGAGGGGTCACAGGTGATGTGCTCCAGACAGTCTCCTCGAAGTCCTCCATGAAGATGTCGGCTACAACGGGGGAGACTGGCGAACCCATGGCCACTCCATCCACTTGCTTGTAGAATTCATCATTCCACAGTAGATAGCCAGTTGTTAGGCAGTGTTTTAAAAGTTCAGTGTATTCAATAGGCATGTTGTTATCCATAAGTTTCTTAGATATTATTTCAATACAGTCCTCTACTGGTAGGCTGGTAAATAGAGACTGTACATCAAAGCTAACCATTGTTTCATTGTCCATGAGTTTAAGATGTTTCACTTCATTGACAAAATGGTAAGAGTCCCTTGTGAACGCTCTTGTTTGTCCTCTGAGTGGTGAGAGTACTTTTCCTACTAGTTTGGCCAATTTGTAAGTTGGTGAGTCAATTTGACTCACAATTGGGCGTAGGGGGGCGTTCGGCTTGTGTATTTTTGGAAGTCCATACAATTTAGGTGGTTTTGCACATGATGGAATGAGATCTTTAACATCAAGACTTAATGTGTCGGAGTATTTCATAATTAACTTCTTAGTGTTATTTAAAACAGTGGTTGTTGGGTCCGTTTTAACCTTTTTATATGTACTTTCGTCCGACAAAAGTTGTATTATTTTATTATTATAGTCCGATGTATCCATCACTACGGTTGCATTTCCCTTGTCTGCGCGAAGTACAGTGATATCAGACCTGTTGCGTAGGTTCTTCAACGCTAAATACTCTTGTTTATTCAGATTAGGTTTGGGCCTTGTACTACGACGTAACAAAGATGAAACATCTTGACGTATGGCCTCCATATCCTCAGTTTTCATAGTATTTTTGGCCAGGGCATCTTCAACAGCGCAAATTATATGTTCATAGGGAATGCGCGTTGGTGTAACAGCAAAATTCAAACCTTTGTTTAGTACCTGAACGGTGGGATCATCCAACGGTTGTTTTGACAGGTTGACAACTGCGTGAAGACCGCACGAGTGTGTGTCTGTGGTAGACGGGCGCGTTCCGTTACACTCTTTGAATTTCTTTGTCTGTTTGATGTTCAATTTTTCAACGAGTTTTTGATATTTTAAAATGTGTTTAATTTTGCATTGGTTATATTTAGATGTTTCGCGCTTATTTAACGTCTCAATGCATTCGTTGAAATCATCTGGTGACAACACTGTCTTAACACCGTCGGACGCCTGTTCAATGTCCCGGTCGTTACTGCGTAGATCGCGGCGGTTTTGACGAATCACTGTCCGTAACAACTTAAAACTTGCCTGGTTAATGATCTTGGCGCTTCCTCGTATGTTCTTTTTGGTGGATATTTTTACACACGTAGGAATGAGACGATGATCACGACATCTCTTCAAGAATGTTAAGGATGTTAATAATCTTGCACGCTTTGTCTTCAGATCTTCTAACCGGCGTATTTTATTTGCGATTTCCAGTCCGTACTGGTTCACATAATACTTTCTTAGGTTTACGCGAATGTTTGACATTATAAATGAAACTATCTTTTCGGATTTTGTCGCGGATTTATTATGATTTTTGGTTCCCGACGTTTCGAATGCTTTACAGCAATCATGGTCACGGGAGAGACTAAGGTATTAGACGTCTCAGGGGTTATATACTTGTTACAGACAGTGCCTACCCACAATTTTTTACAAATATTCAAAATGATAGACTATAAAATTATACATTTCAATTCTATACTTTTAAGATTTTTAAAATTTTAATTATATTATAAATATGGCAATATTATTAACTTATTTTTAGCTACTATAATTATAATTATTACAATTTTTCATTTATAATGTCAAACATTCGCGTAAACCTAAGAAAGTATTATGTGAACCAGTACGGACTGGAAATCGCAAATAAAATACGCCGGTTAGAAGATCTGAAGACAAAGCGTGCAAGATTATTAACATCCTTAACATTCTTGAAGAGATGTCGTGATCATCGTCTCATTCCTACGTGTGTAAAAATATCCACCAAAAAGAACATACGAGGAAGCGCCAAGATCATTAACCAGGCAAGTTTTAAGTTGTTACGGACAGTGATTCGTCAAAACCGCCGCGATCTACGCAGTAACGACCGGGACATTGAACAGGCGTCCGACGGTGTTAAGACAGTGTTGTCACCAGATGATTTCAACGAATGCATTGAGACGTTAAATAAGCGCGAAACATCTAAATATAACCAATGCAAAATTAAACACATTTTAAAATATCAAAAACTCGTTGAAAAATTGAACATCAAACAGACAAAGAAATTCAAAGAGTGTAACGGAACGCGCCCGTCTACCACAGACACACACTCGTGCGGTCTTCACGCAGTTGTCAACCTGTCAAAACAACCGTTGGATGATCCCACCGTTCAGGTACTAAACAAAGGTTTGAATTTTGCTGTTACACCAACGCGCATTCCCTATGAACATATAATTTGCGCTGTTGAAGATGCCCTGGCCAAAAATACTATGAAAACTGAGGATATGGAGGCCATACGTCAAGATGTTTCATCTTTGTTACGTCGTAGTACAAGGCCCAAACCTAATCTGAATAAACAAGAGTATTTAGCGTTGAAGAACCTACGCAACAGGTCTGATATCACTGTACTTCGCGCAGACAAGGGAAATGCAACCGTAGTGATGGATACATCGGACTATAATAATAAAATAATACAACTTTTGTCGGACGAAAGTACATATAAAAAGGTTAAAACGGACCCAACAACCACTGTTTTAAATAACACTAAGAAGTTAATTATGAAATACTCCGACACATTAAGTCTTGATGTTAAAGATCTCATTCCATCATGTGCAAAACCACCTAAATTGTATGGACTTCCAAAAATACACAAGCCGAACGCCCCCCTACGCCCAATTGTGAGTCAAATTGACTCACCAACTTACAAATTGGCCAAACTAGTAGGAAAAGTACTCTCACCACTCAGAGGACAAACAAGAGCGTTCACAAGGGACTCTTACCATTTTGTCAATGAAGTGAAACATCTTAAACTCATGGACAATGAAACAATGGTTAGCTTTGATGTACAGTCTCTATTTACCAGCCTACCAGTAGAGGACTGTATTGAAATAATATCTAAGAAACTTATGGATAACAACATGCCTATTGAATACACTGAACTTTTAAAACACTGCCTAACAACTGGCTATCTACTGTGGAATGATGAATTCTACAAGCAAGTGGATGGAGTGGCCATGGGTTCGCCAGTCTCCCCCGTTGTAGCCGACATCTTCATGGAGGACTTCGAGGAGACTGTCTGGAGCACATCACCTGTGACCCCTCGGTTCTACAAGCGGTATGTAGATGACACTTTCACAATATTACCAACTGACAAAATAACTGTATTCTTAGAACACCTTAATTCTATAAATCCTAAAATACAATTTACAATGGAATTAGAATCGAACAATACATTAGCTTTCTTAGATGTTTTAATTAAACGTAAACCAGATAACACCTTGAGTCATACTGTGTATAGAAAGAAGACCCATACTGATAGGTACCTGAATGGTGAATCTCACCACCACCCTTCACAGTTAGCTACCGTGGGAAAATCTTTGTTTCAGAGGGCACAAGGGATCTGTGACGAGCAACACCTAGCGGGGGAACTGCAACATGTCAAGCAGGTTCTGCGAGACAACAAGCTGCAAGTGCCACGCCTGCGTCACAGTGAACGAGTGAAACCAGCCACAGTCGAGCGCGTACCTGCAGTTCTGCCTTACATGAGAGGTGTCACTGACAAGATTGGCTACATCCTGAAGCGTGCTTCTATCAAAACATACTTCAAGCCGCCCAAGAAAATTAGTCAATTCTTACCATCAGTCAAGTGCCATATACCCCTCCAAGATGCAGGAGTATACAAGCTTGATTGTGACTGTGGGCTCTCTTATATCGGCCAAACAAAGAGATCCATTAGAACCAGGATCAAAGAACACATAGCTGATGTGAAACACCGTCGCAATGCAGCATCTGCTGTCTGTAAACATAGTCAGGATCGCCCCAACCACTATATTCGCTTTGATAATCCTCAAATACTCGCGAAAGAAACTCGTTATAGACCAAGAATGATTCGCGAAGCAATTGAAATTAAAAAACATCCTAACTTTAATAGAGAGGACGGCTGGGTACTACCATCATCTTGGGATCCTGTCATTAATATAATAAAATCATCTAATAAAATTAGTCATAACAGACAGCCAGATGTAGTTAGCTCATACTGTGTAGATCTCAATGATAGTAGTGATGATTAATTATATATATTAATTATTGTATTGCAATATTGTAAACTTAAGTAAACTTATATATTTTAGATATTGATAATACTGAAATTGTAAACACATTATTTTGAAAAAAGCAAGAGCTGAGTTTCTTGCCGGTTCTTCTCAGTATCAGTTGCATTCCGAACCGGTAGTAGCTTCAGACTGACAACAATTTAACTCTATAGTCTCAAATCCCTATAATAACTTCAGACAGACATACCAACTGACATACTAAATGACATTAACTCTTTTTTATAGTTTAAAAGTTATAATTCAAAAGAACTTAAAGAAGTCTATGTGGATTGAGCATAGTTAGATTTGTTTAATATTATATTATCAAATTTAAAAATGATTTAGTTTTGCAGTGGTGTTGCTTAATATTTAACTTAAAATTATCAAAACTCAAGTTGTTTTAAACTATTAATCTTTAATTTATAATATATGAAAGTTTAATATTGCTTTAATAATTTATATTTTAATATAACAAATTATACATATTTTAATAATAGCAACACTACCTAATATTATTTTACCAAATGTTAGAAAATTGTAATAATTATAATTATAGTAGCTAAAAATAAGTTAATAATATTGCCATATTTATAATATAATTAAAATTTTAAAAATCTTAAAAGTATAGAATTGAAATGTATAATTTTATAGTCTATCATTTTGAATATTTGTAAAAAATTGTGGGTAGGCACTGTCTGTAACAAGTATATAACCCCTGAGACGTCTAATACCTTAGTCTCTCCCGTGACCATGATTGCTGTAAAGCATTCGAAACGTCGGGAACCAAAAATCATAATAAATCCGCGACAAAATCCGAAAAGATAGTTTCATTTATAATCCTTTTACTTTTATTTTGTCTTGGCCAGTTACAACGCTTTTATTTGCATAATATCGTTAAAGAATGTGTATTGGACGTTAGCTTTTTGCTCTAAGACAAATTCCAGTTCATAGTTTAAATTACAATCTATAAAATTTTCTTGAATAACTGTAGGATTATTAAAAATATTCGTTATAATTTATTTATTAAACGTATAATTTATTTATTAAATTTATTTATTAAAAGTATAATTTATTAATTAAAATTCAATGGTGCAATAATGTCCTTTTGCATTATCAATGCTAACTGAGCATGCAATCTATTCCAGCTTTAAAGATTTGATCTTAATCAAATTCTTGTATGTAATATATTTTCCTTATATAAATTCCTGCATCATGTTGGTCTGCGAGGAACTTCTAAACTAGTTATGGATTTTTAGTGTATTTTTATTTAAATGTGGTCTAAAAAAAGATAAGGTAGTTTTTATCTTGATTATTTAATTATTTCCTTTTTCATTGCAAGAATAATGGTTTTCATATCTAGAAGGAGATTCCGGAGAGACATAGATATAGATACAGAGAGAGCGAGAGAGAGAGGGAGAGAGGGGGAGAGATAGAGGGAGAGAGGGAGAGATAGAGGGAGAGATGGAGAGGGAGAGAGAGGGAGAGAGAAATAACTCAGGAGTAATGGCTATCGGAGGGATCAAATAAGCTTAAAGCAACGAAATTTACGGATTACGGAGTTACATTCTGTGTCATAGCAACGCCTGGTCTGATCTGCAAATATTATTAATATAATGCAGCTGAAAGTTTTGTTTCTTGCATCTCTGAAATTTGAATGTCAAAAATCTTTGGGTTAAATAATCCATTTTTAGGAGATTTTAGGATCAAAGCAATTGTACATAAATACGCAAAACTGCGGGAAAGTTAATAATAATTAATCAATACAATTTAATAGCCTTCAGAACCGATAGTAGATTCCTCACATATTTCATAATTATTCTAATGTATGTTTAATACATCTAAGTAGTCTCTAAGTACTATAGGTAGTATTTTTATTTTATAGGTATAATTTTGTTAGCCTACAATTAAATTCAGATGGTTGGATGGATCTGGATGGTTCAGTGGAAAAACTCAATGTTTAGATTTTTGAATCTTTGGAAAATAGAATAATCCGTAGAAATGTTACATAAGGTAAGCTCGTGCAGACCCTGGAGGTGTGTGATCTCTGAAAATTGTACTATAACCGTAACAAGTTACGATATGAGAGAACTTGTTGCGTTACTTGAATCCTCAATGCCTTTGTATTCTTGTTTATTGAGTTTATGAAGAACCGGGATTTGGAAATTGAGAAATCAAAAATTTATATCTTGAGCTCTTGTCATACACACTCAAGCTTGGGAGATGAAAAATAAAAAGAATTTCTACAGAATGTCTTAGCGATTTTACTCTTTATGATCTTTTTCTTGGCTTAGAAAAAATGTATAATTTTTTTTAATTGAAAAAATATACATTACGATGTGAATTACTATGCTGTGATTAATACTGACTTATTCATATGAACTAGTTTACCAACTCGCTTTGCTCGTGGAGTACGAAAATGATTAGTTAAATATTTGATATTTCATGTAAACAGTCAAAAGACAATTAAATCGTAGTAGGTATGTAAAATAATTGTCCGTATTTATGCGAAATGGAACCACACGACAAATTTAGGTTTTTAGTTTTTTTGAAGAATACTTATTTAAAAGTGGTCTAAATTCTTATACAAAAAAGAACCACGTGATTTTTCCCTTGGAAACAAGGTATACTAAAAGCAGAATAGAACCAACAGCACCAACAAACATTACATATAAAGCAAAACCGAACCACAGCCCAACGGGACTCGATTGTTCAAAAAAATAAACGATATTACTACTATGTAATTTTATACAAAACAGATCCACGCATACTTAGTACCTTTATACATTACACATTTTTTATTATTAACAATTATTTTTAATACACCAAATGGAACCAAGTTACGTGGTATCGTTCTGCGTAATTATTTTACGTACGTTTATTCATAATTTAATTGCTTATCTTTTTTGCTAAATGGAACCACAAGCATTCGATTCTATCATGTGTAAATAAATATTGTAAAACAGTAGAACCACTAGTATGTAGGGACTCACCAAACTCAATTTATTTTAAAACAGATTTCCTTGGTAGTTCTGTGGAAGTAAATATAGGGAGAGCTCCTGTTCGCGGCAGACCAGCTGTCATCTTGACGGAACATTTAGTTCCTCTATGGCCATCAGGAAAGCCAGTATCACCAGCGAAACTAGCCGATATTCAGTCCATACTACATCTCATTCCACAAGATGCACAAAGTTTTTATAATAGTCTCATTTGTGATGATGCATAGAAGACGACATAGATGCTCTAGACACGGTGGATTTCGAAATCCAATTTGATGACAACGTCGACTAAACGCTCTCTTTATGTATTGTTTTATATTTTTTTGTGAAGTCGAGTAGTCGTCCCACCGGAGTATGAGAGTGATAGGAATAGAGAGTGCACTTGTATCTGCGCATACACTTGTGCACTATAATATCTCCTGCGCAGTTGGCCAGTCTTAATGAGATTGGCCGCCATGGCCGGAATCGGTCGGAGAACATTATTATAATAGTAGAGGAGACCGTGGAAGATCGACCTTCACCGATCTGATAACCAAATGAGACATATTTTTTATCGTATATAATTTATAAACAAATATGCCTATAATTACTTGCCTATCTGAAAGTGCTCATGGCTATTTTTAGCTGGGCAACAGTGCTTTAAGTATGATTTTTTGCAGGCAAGTCTATATGACTGATTTTGTAATAAAATAATCTAAAATTTGATATAACTTTCGATAAGTTAGCAGAACGATGGAGTCACCTATATTGACTTACCTGTTCACATCGGCTTTGGTAGCTATACACAAAAATGAGTAGGCTAGCTTACTGAGGCATATTCTGTGTGTTAAAAACTAACAGTGAAATAAAATTCATTTGGTTATCAAAAGAATGAAAGTGATGAAAAAAAATCGATTAAAGTTAATTTAATTAAAAATAGCCATGAGCACTTTCAGATAGGCAAGTAATTATAGGCATATTTGTTTATAAATTATATTTAATAAAAAATATGTCTCATCTGGTTATCAGGTCGGTGAAGGTCGATCTTCCACCGGCTCTTAGACCATAAATACATAGTTCATTTAAGTATATTAGCAAATCCCTTGGTTGTGGTTCTTTTTTGTATATGAGAAATCCTATAAATTACTAAATGTAAAAAGGAACCACATGCACATTTTCTTAATTATCTAGAAAGTTTAATAGTATTCAGAGCAAATTTAAATACACATACATAAATAACTTATTTATCAATAAATTTAAATTAAATAAATAGTAATTTTACTTCATCTAAAAGAGCTGCACATGTTTTTGTAAATCCTTTAATATCTCAGAAGTGCGCGTTTGCTGGATGGTTCCTTTTTGCATAAATACGGACATTTAATCTTAGAAAGATGAGCATACCACAAATTAAACTCTTGAAATATTAAATCTTAAAAAATTAAAGATAAAATGTTTTTCCATTTAAATTGTAATTTTTTTACAAATAAGGTCGAATTTTTGTACTTGTATTTTTTTTTGAAAAATTAGAACTTAATGTAAAGAAAATACTGCGTTCTGCTTTTTTTAAAAATTTATGCTGTGAGATTTTCAACCGTACGTATAAATATATTTCGTAAAGCCAGTACCATATTTTTTTTAAATTACTCGTATCCTTTATTCTAGAAAAAAACTACGAAAATAATTCAATTTATATAAAAACATATAATATTCTTATAAAAACACCGCTCTAGTATTTAAAACTTAAAAGAGCATTAAATCGCGACGACTTGTGATATGACACTATGCGTCTACATCAAAGGCTTTTTCTGCCTCATATATATACCCTAGATGCGTTTGTTCCTAGCGGCTACATAACTTTGACGAGAATTAAGCGGCGAATGAATAATAATACAATGTAAAAAAATGTATGTGGCATGCTTTTAATGACCGCAGTGACAGTGAACACAAATAACACTGCATATGGAATTTTCATGCAGAATAAAGTATTTATAATTAAAAGCGTTGTCCGGGATTAAAATACAAGTCTAAACGTTTTTACTAAAATAGTATATTTGTCTCGTCTCGCAGCCAATTTTGAAAAAAAAAATATTTTAGTATTTTTTTAAGTCTGTAGTTGAATTTTTCTTTCAATATATAAATAATACAATCCACGATTGCAAACTAAATTTGTATTTTCATTACTATATAAATATCTATGTGCAATAAAGAATATAATTAAAAATATGATAATTGACTTAATTTCAAGACGTTAATACTAGTCCGAGGAAAGTGCTTTCATCTGGAGAAAAGTAGAGCAGGGAACACGTAGTATAATCTGTCCAATGTCCATACTAATATCATAAAAAAATAAACAAGCTTTTGATTGTAAAATAAGCACTGAATTGATTTGGATGAATTTAGTGTAAAAATAGTTTGAAACCCTGGGATAGACTTTAGGCTAGGCTACTACTGATTATTATCTATACTAATATTGTAAAGCTGAAGAGTTTGTTTGTTTGTTTGATTGAACGCGCTAATCTCAGAAACTACTGGTCTGAATTGAAAAATTCTTTTTGTGTTGGATAGTTCGTTTATCGAGGAAGGCTATAGGGTATAATACATCACGCTACGACCAATAGGAGCGGAGCATCAATGAAAAATGTTGCAAAAACGAGAAGAACGGGCGTTAGTTTTGCGAGGTACCATACCGCGCGACTCAGAAAAAATTGGTTTCCCGGAAATGCTAGTTGTATGATAAATAAGTTATTTTTTATTTTGTTAGAACATTCAGAGCCTGATATCAGTAATGCTCTTTATTCACATAAAAACAACCATAACCGTGCAATTTTCGTTCCATTGGAAACAATACATAAAATAAAAGTAGCGGTGTTAGATCGGTGGTCAATGTAATTACTAATATACATGTGAACGATAATCAACCCTAAAAATAATCTTGTAAGGGTAGTTATCCCATGTAGTTAAATTTTCCCGAGTACATTCCTTTTGGATATCAGCCAATATCCGTAGGAGGGATGGGTACATTAAGTTTCACAATTCCCCTGGACAACCTTCGAATTGGATTTTCGGTTAAAATATCATAATATTTATGCAGTCGAGATGTCGTAGCTTAGTATAATAAGACTTATACTGCACTGGAGGTCGTCAGTTCAGTCTTAAAACAAATATTTGTAAGCAGAGGAAAATTATGAAAATATAAATTTTACTAGTATATTGGCTCGCAAACTCTGCAATGTACTTCTCACGTTGTGACTGGAAAAAAGTTCATAATATGTAGTATTCATAATATAGTATAAAGATATTTATATAATTGTTCGGCAACTTGGTAAAAGTAACAGACTTCTATTTCCATATGTATAAAATATACACTAGTAAAAAGCTAACATTTTTTGTGTGTATTTCTATATATTTTAAACATAAATATAAAAGAATTTAAATGGGCCATACATTTAAATTAAAAATAAAGCGATCGAAAACTGATTGAAGATTGGAACAATTGGAACAGAGGGCAAAAATAGTATGTTATTTAAAAATATATACTCTTTAAAGAATACTGTTACAGTGCTGTAGGATGTTTATTTTTTTCCCCGTTAAATCTTAGGGACTTAGAGGCTTTCTTAGAACGGCGAACACCAGTCGAGTATATAAAAATATGTAAAGATCTATTTCTTGTTTATCTAGACCCGAGTAAACCCCACAATACGAAGAGTCTCTGTAGTATTAATAAAATAAAGCAAACTCAATAATAATAATACAAAACGCAAGAAAGAAAAATCAATAGCTATGTTTTGGCGAGGAAAATATCCCAGCTTTACTATTGTACTTTACTTATATATTTGGGTCAAATCTAGCAAGCTCTTCGCATGATTGCAAGTAAAATATATTTCACAGGATTATTCAAGATAAAATTCAAGTTCAATTCTATTCTTTGTTATTTGGCTTTTAGACGTGCCAGTTAGATACAGATTTCGGCAATCCTACTAATATTATAAACGCGTTCTTAAGAATTTATGGAGGTATGAATGGATTTTCATGAAACTTTACAATAATATAGCTTATACATTAAAATAACACATAGGACCATAACTTACAAAGACATTAACAAAACCCGCGGCTTCGCTCGCGCTAATTCTAGGGACGAACCGAGCGAACCGATGGTGAGTCGTTAGTGTCGTATAAGGTAGAGAATACACGATAAGAGGAAATGATTTGAAATTATAATTAATATATAAAATTACAACTATAGTAACTAACAATACTATTATTTTTAATTCGATGGACGTATGTATCTCACAGCTACAACATCGGTAGTTTACTAAGGAAAAGATATGTAGCTATTCATTTGTCGTGACATTTTAATTTATCATATTTTAAAAATGTAAGTACATACGTACATGGTTTTCACTTTGAAAATAAATTTAAAATAATTCATGATATATCTTTCAAAATTACTACTTTAATACTAATATTCTTCAAATATATTTCCGCTAGAGCTATTGATTAATTCTGAAACCTTATACATTGTTAATTCTCGAACCGAAATCGCATTAAGATCTAACCTTGAGCATTGCATCTGGCACGTGACCCCAATACTAGCCACTGTTTCTGACATTCTCCCCATATTTCTAATATTTTCTTACCTGCCCAGTTTGCTTTAAGATTTTCAATTCGGTTGAGTTATCGTTACTTCGCCTTCAGACGCGGTGGAAGCACTTTCGTGAGCTTTATTGTCCTCTAGTGAATTTTATAACTAATGTTTGTGAGCTTCCAAGATCTTCTGGTATTTCCGTAGCTTATCTTGTTTGTACTTATTTTGTCGGTGATTATTCTTTTGTGGAGTTATCATTTCAAAATATACTTTTAAGTTCTTTATTTACAACTGTAAAATATTTGTTAATAATTTTTTGTGTATAGTTATTATATTGTAGTTTTTATCTTTGTAATGTGATTCTAAGACTTTAATAGTTAAGCTAAAATAATATTCTAAAAATAGTTTATTTCTGAAATATCATCTACGGCTGTCCAAGTTGGTAAAAAATAAATAGAAAAAACAAGCAAAAGACAAAACCTAAGACAAAAAGTAGTACGACATAAGGTTTTGTAGTTTATACATAATTTGATATGTCATAAGCTTTTTAATTGTATAAGATTGTTGTAAGAAAAAAAAGGAATTTTTATAACATAAGAAAACAATCAATGATGCAATATAACATGAAAATTGAACACTTCTTATAATGGCGTAATATCTGAAACTAACTCTATAAACAAAATACATAAAAGGGATTACTTATACTCGTAAACAGAAAGATATCAGTATAACTATTGTTTTACATAACACGTTGGCTTTACAACATATTTACCCCAATTTTTCCGAATAGCTATCATTTAGATGCTTATTCAAAGAAAAATTTCTTCTAAGAAAGTTTTATTCTAACGTAATGTTTAGGTATATACCTAATATTAAAACTAAAGAATCACAACTCATATTTTGAGAACAACAACGTAGACAATATAAATAAAATTGTTAAAATTTAGTGTAAATTCAATAATCGCTTGAAGTTTTCACGAAAGAAGTTCGTCTAAATTGGATCTTAACAATAACGTTATCGCGCCCCGATATTCATTTATCAAGCTAATCACAGAATCGACACCTACAAATTCCCCGTAACTTAAATACAACAATAGGTTTTGCAAATAGAGTTTGAAACTAACACAATTCCAAGTTAATAAATTTACGAAACAACCGAGTTAACGAGTAGTACCAGTAATAGGCTAACTTTGATTTAGGTGTGAACCAAAAACTGGAGCTCAAATCGAATTATTGGTGATGTTCGATGGAAATTTACGACTTTCTTAACATTTTTCTTGGGGTTCTTTTTTATTTCTTTCGAAACGTTCCTGTCCGTGGCTTTTTTCCGCTCCAGTGGAAGAATGGTGACATAAAACTGTTGTATGAACTTGCTTCGTCCTTTGAATCTAGCTGTGACTCATTTCAAAATGAATATAGTGAAACTAATTCAAAGTAACTATGTTTTTAAAAGTTTTCTTCTTGTCCTATTTTTTAAACCTTGTGCAATAATGTTATAAATGCGAATATTTACTTATTAGTAGCAACAATAAAAGAGAAAAGGATCGAGAAGGATTCTTGAATATATGTATTAGTATATTGCAAAAACCAATCAGATTTGAATAAGTATTTAATTTATATAACTAATTTATTATAATTAAATTTACTCGTATGTTATATGTCAATGCAATCAGTATTTAGTTTATAAATATAAACTGATGTAAGGTTCTAAAAGTGATCAATGTATCCCTTACATTTTCACATGTTCATTGTTCAACAACACATTTTAAGCATAGCTACAAGAATATACATTTTATATCATAAAAAATGGTCTAACCCGAACGTAGGAAAGTTTCCTCTGTAATATTATTACAGCAACGGGTATATTGCCTGAGTCTCGATTGAAATGCGTTCCCCGCCATTATTTTTCTCGACTGTTATAATTCAATTTGGCGAGCGGAGTGTTTACCGGCTGCGTGCGAGTTCGGCCAAATTAATATTGCTAAGAGAAAGCGCTTTTAGAAATGGAATATTCTACTGGTGACGCTTTTTACGCGTATCAAGCATACGTTTACGTATAAAAAATCTAAATTCTTCTCAATTCACTTTTGTCACTTATTCTTGTTATAATTTACAATAAATAAATTGACATACTATGTTAGGATATTAACACGCAGCACTATCTAGTTCCATGGTAAACTATGGAGCTTGCATTATAGATACTAGACAGACGATACACTACACATACGAGTTTATAACTTAAAATACTGTATAAATATAAACAAGAATTACTGGAGTACAAACATTTGTGCTCACAAATAAACTCCTTCAGCGGGGCTCGAATCCACGAGCGCTTGCACAGCAAGTAGGGTCACTACGAACAGAGCCAAATGTGTCGTCAAAGTTAAGATAAGTGTCAGAAAGTTATAAGCTTAACGTCAACACAGAGGACAACTTGGAAAATTATTAGCAAACAAAATTAATCGTTCTTTTTAACATTTTTATTAGACAGTTGAAACAGTATATCAGTACCCACATATATGTAGAATTGTCTCTTTACTAATTTCAAATTAAGATCTCTTTACTAAATGCACATGAAAGTATACTTTACACAAAGTTAAAAAATCAATTTTTAAATTTGTCTTTCTGTCTGTTTGTTCCGGCTAATCTCTGAAACTTCTGGCCTGATTTTGACTTGACTTTCGCTCGCAGATAGCTAATATTATAAGAAGTAACTTTGTCTTCTTTTATTTTATTATGAAATTACAAAAACTGTTTAATTTACTTTAACTCACGCCAGCAAAGTTTGCTAGTATAAAACTATAAGTGAATATAAATAGAGACTGACGTTAAATATAGTATTTGCCGTCGAACCATTATATCAGTAAAAAACCAAGACTGATGACCGCGTACCGTAAAAAATACTGATTCACGATGTCTGACAAGTTTTACTAAAATCCTTTCAGGATCAAATCGTCTTATGGATGAGTCATTTCTAACGCAGCAAATTGATCACATTTTTTCGAAGTATGAACCTAGCCGATAAAAACGTCTTTCGGTGTTTTATATTGCTTTTTCATAATATTCTTTCTACGTATACATTTTTATAAATGTGCTGTTATTTATATGTACGTTCTTTTGTTACGGTTTTACTACAAATATTTTCTTAATATTAAATTTATATAAAATAAAGGGAGACTACTAAAATAAAAATAAACCAATTGCGTAAATAGTGAACTAAAAGACGAAAGAAAATTGTATTATATAATACATATACGAGTAATAATATAAAATAAATATGTTGGGACATTATTACAAACAGCGCCATCTAGTTCCGTGGTAAGCTACACAGGAAGCTTGTCTTAAGGATACCAGATAGTTGATATACTACATATATATTATATAAGCTTAAGTAAATACACATTATAAATATAAACACCCACGACTGAAGTACAAACATCCGAGTTTAACAAATGAATGCCAGCGGGACTCGAACCCGCGACCGCAAGAAGGTAGGGTCACTACAAACTGCGCCAAACGTGTCGTAAAATATGTACTTGTTTTATAGTAGTTGCGTGTGTTTTTAAATTTTAACTAAATTCGGCCGTTTTAATTTTTGCAATTTTAGCATACCCTATGTCATTTTCTGTCTCAAGCTAAAAACCATCAAGGGAGAGAGAGAGAGAGCTACAGAGCGTGCCCAAGAAATATAAATAATATTTACACTCGAAATACATAACCTTTCCTCTGCCAAAGTCGGTTAAAAATTTAGAAACTACACATTAGACTAAATTGATACCACATGCCTGTTGGAAGTTGTCGAAAATGGCGGGCGGTTCGCGTGAACGGCAATTTAGCATCGCCTAATGAGTGCTCGGACTTGTCACGAGTTGCCGCATTATACTGTTTGACCGCGACATGTTACCGGCAATATCCCGCTGCACTAAGCCAAAGCCGAACTAGTTAGTTATTAGTGTTCTAACCAATATTGTATGAACATGAATCATCATAGTGCATGAGATGCCATCGAAATATTTTACCGATGATTTTTGTATTATGTTTATGTATAGGCTTTCATCTGCAAAATGAAGCGGCATTTATTGTTTTATTCACTTAGATATAGATAATATGTTGGGACATTATTACAACAACGCCATCGAGTTCCCTGGTAAGCTACGAGGCTTGTGTTACGGATACCAGATAGTTGATATTAAGTACACATATAAATTTTAAATTAATACATACATATTATAAATATTAACACCCATGACTAGAGTATAAATATTCGTGCTCAAATAAAGCCCCCAGCGGGACTAAAACCCGCGACCGCCGAAAAAAATGATGATGTTGTCGCTTAACTATTATGAAGAATCAAATCTTAGACTCTAACAATCATATCTGAGAATCAAAATCTGTGCTTAGGATTAAATCTTAATTCCAAAAAAAATTCTTTACCCTCAAACACATAAACCGATTTTTGAAGTAGACGAGTAGAACTTTCCAAGTAGACATAGTCTACTAGGAAAGAGATGAAATGATGATGATGATGATCTAGATGTCATCTAGAGATGACACTTATTACTATTAACAGTTACACTTATTACTATTAAAAGTAACATGTCTTGAAAAAACATCGTAATTAGTACAGTCAATAGTAATATTAGCCCTCTGTGGAGTACAAGACCTTATTACACTGAGTCACGTCGGTCACTCACTCATGTTTAAAAGCTTCAGGGATGTATATTGTACACATATTGTAATTTATTATGAATGATGACGTGGTGCCAGGGCACTGACCCTGGTATTTTCTGTTTTAAGGTTCTATATTATTTTATAGGTATCAATAATTGTAAGACTTTAATGTATGTTTGTGTAAATTTATGTTTAATTATTTAAAATATGACATTTTAAAATATATCACGACGATTAGAAACAGAAATAAAATTTAATAACAATTTTTTTTATTTCTTATATATATTTTCTTATATTTTTTAATAATCGATATCATCTTCTTTAAACGAATGAAAATAGTGTATGACGTATGAAAGTATAAACATAAAGTTATTGTTTAATTCACTTTTCTTTCGAAACCAGTTATAATTTAGTATTGAGATAAATTTAAAATGAAAACTTCTTTTCGTATATTAAAATTAAAATTTCAAGTAAAAAGACTACTTTATTTTACTTATTTCAATTCCTTCAGGTGTCAAATAATTCCGCAACATATCAGAACCGGTTATTTGACAGAAAATACAATTTCAAAGAACGACAGAAAAAGTGAAACGCGATGTAACAAAATAGCTGGTAACCCCTTTAACCCCTCTTAACCGTTGCCCAGAAATGATCCAAGCACGTCTCTCCCGAATCAACATCTGTAAGCGGATACAAAGATATAAAGGGCATAAGCCGTAAATGGCTCAAGGTTGGATGTACAATGCAGGCTTGTCGGCTCATTATCGGCGAGGACGTGCGTCGAATGATAGATCGGGAGTTCGATATTTTTTACGCCTGAACTCCGAATGAAACAAAAAGATAAATGGAACAATGGATTCTATAGGGCCCTTTTAAAGGCTGTATAGGTTTTGTTTGTGGCACATATTCTTTATATTCAAATAAAAAGACAAAACGCTCGCGTTTCAATTGATATATTTTAGCACTCGAAGTATATAAATAAATAAATAAATTTCTTATACAGCACCATCAAGTTCCATGGTAAGCTACGACATAGAACATAGAGTATGAACATCACAGAGATGAATGCCCCCAGCGGGACTCGAACCCGCGACCACTGCTCACTTCAAACTGAGCTAAGCGTGTCGTCAAATACCAGGAAAATATTAGTATATTTATGAAAATAACATAATTATCAATAATATAATTTTATAAAACCTTTTTGTATTTCTTGCAAATCTCTGAAAGTGCCATTCAATATATTTCGTAATTTAAATTATTCATGAATTCATTGAGTGGGATTGTATCACCCTACTTTTAAGTCCTAGGTTTACGTCAATATTTAATCAGCTACTGGCTACATATTTCACATCACAGTTTCAACTTACACTGGCAAAATTGCAAGAACAAACGATATTTCAAAAATGCAAAAATGTTGCTGGTTCGAACGGAAATTACTCACTGCGAAGCTTCCGCAGGTCGCGCTCGGAACGTTTACACCAATTTCTATTTGATCCGCCGTTTAAAAAGGCTTTCTATAATAATTCCACGGAACGCCTGGACAGGCTACTTTGTGCACATCTTTGAAAGGAATTTTCTCTGACAGATCTTATTATGTCGAGCAATTTTGCCTTTTCATTTCTACAGGATTATGCAAATATTGTAGTACTGATGTAAATTGTTTTCCTGCTATAGTTCAGGTTATTGTAGCTTATTATGCTTAAGTTGTCCATTTATTATTATTTTAGAGCTGTGTTTTCCTTTGAAGATGTTTTATAGTTAGTTACTTGTGGCGAAGTAAAAAGAAATAGGTAGTAGTAGTATCAGATAATAAATACGACTAATAAACGAATTATTATGCAACAGTTCACGTGGCATAGAAAAATTTAGTAGGTAAAATATTGATTACATATATTTTATATATTTTATTTTAAATATAAAATCCATTTGAAAGAAATGAATTAGATTTTTGAGTAAAGTACGTAAGCTCTTAAATTCCAACGGTTAATGGTAGGATTTCTAACTAAATTATTTATGAAAGCTTCTCTTTAGAATACGAAATTTGCGATGAAATGAAATTATTACATCATTTTAAACTGTTTAATACTTTATTCTTAAACAGACATTATTTATGCAGTATATTAAAGTTTTCTTGATTAAAATAAAAACTACTAAGTTTTATGGACGAAGTTTAAACAAAATTATTTACTGCTCCAGCTGAAGCAAACGGAAAAAAATAAAAATTATATTTTGGATATAACAAAATCTGTCGTTTACTTATTTTTTAACGAATTCATTCATATTAATCAACATAAATATAAAATGAACTTTGTTTGTTACTTTTTTACTCTTAATCTACAGAATAAATTCCGGTGAAACAAAACAGGTAATAAAAAAAAATTACCTGAAACTATATAACAATATTTGTTAGGTAGAAAACGGGGTATGAGCAGATAGACAATGTTACAGCTACGAGTATCAGGAAAAATATTTTTTATCGCCTTAAGAAATAATTTTCGCCATCTTCAAGTTTCAAACTTTTCAAGCTTTTCAAACTAGATTTCAACTAAATTGGTTTAGCAGATTTTTAGTTGGTCCATTACAAACAAACATACATTGTTTTCTCTCTATAATAGTGAAACAGATAGATTTTGACAAGACTTTAATCAAAAAAAATGTAAACAAATTAATCGTGAAAAGCTGAATAGAAATAAAAATTATATTTTATAGATAGAAATATCAAACGAGGATTTAAACGAGCGTCTAAATTTCCGGGGAATCGCTTCTAAATTTTCAGAATATTTCAGTAAAAATTCCTGATTTATCGTTTAATCTACTGCTCACGATCAGATTCTAATACTTCGTAATGAGTTTTTGGATGTAATCGAAGATTTCTTGTCGTTATTTCAAAAGATGGATTGATCGCTTGAATTTTGGAGCATTATTAGTGAAAAATAAAGAAAATTGTATTTCTTTTTCTTCATAATGACCGACTAGCGATATTGATACTGTCTTTGTTTAGTAGGTTAGGATAAGTTTGGATTTTATAATTTACTGGCTTTCGTCCCTAGATACTTTTCAACAGTTAGTACAGAACTCCTGGTACTTCTTTGATAGCAAAGTAGACTGTGGAGCAAGCCCTTGGCCGTGTGGACTGCTTCGGCAGACCTGCCGGGCAGACGTAAGATGGGTGCTTGGGTTTTAGTGGGTAGTACTGGCTTGCCGGTGAGTCCCACATAACCTCCTATTGGGTTAATACATTTCCTAAGCATAAAAAGGGTCTATTAGGTATAGGGTAATCTTTTTTTCTCTTAATAATAGTATGTTTAATATAGATATAGATGTATTTATTTTATACATAAGGATAAAACGAATGAATTTTAGTACAGGTACATAGATAACCTAGAATAATACATAGGCTACATCAGGAACCTAGAACCGCAATTAAGCGACGTCAGCGCAAGTCGCTACTTAATAAAATACTAGCGAGCCGCCCCCACTCCGCTCGGGCTCGTCCCCAGAGGTAGCGCGAGCGAACCCACTGGTTCTTCTAGTAAATGTATAAAAAAACTTTACAAATTATATACTTAAACCTTCTTCAAGAACCACTCTATCCATTAGTGAAAACAGAATGAAAATCGGTGGAGTAGTTTTTGAGTTTATCGCGAACAGACAGAAGAAAAAAAAAAGACAGACAGACACGGTGGAAGACTTTGTTTTTAACCGACTTCCACAGGAGGAGGAGGTTATATAATATTTAGTGATCTAAATTTACTCGAGCATATATGACATAATGAACAACACTATACAATAGAGACTAATATATATCACGCGTGATGTATGGCTGTGCATAATTTGTGCATACAAAGGAAAATTGATTTATGTGGATAGATTATTGCCTGCAGCGTGCATGCGGCCTTAAACTATCTGAGCTAATATTCTAAACGCCAATTCATCTAACTGCTAGACTTCGAAGTCAATCGAATGTATTCTAGACTTAATATGGAAAGGAAGTGAATGGTTGATATCTAAAGAAAATTTTATTTGTATGTAATATTGTTATTTCAGGTTTATGAATAATAAATGACATGTTTTTACAACAATTTGATATGTTATTTTGAAACATTGCATTTCATATAGCTTACTAGATCGATACAAATATTTCGATTATTAACAAGCTTTACTTGTAATGATGTTGGAAAACGTCTAAAGTCATTTTAAACAAATTTTGAAATTATTTTTTCCTAGATTTATCTTTTTGGCATTATAAATAATCTAATTTTTCGGATTTTTTTTGGTTTATTTAAGTTTCGGTTCGCAAGCATTAGAATACTTTACAGCAATCATGATCACGTGAAATACAAAGGCTTTATATGTCTCAAAAGTCCTATACTTGTTACATAGAGAGCCACAAAATTAAACAAAGTGCGTGTGTACAAAGTACACATGTCAGAAGTAAAACTTCTTTTGCAAACTAATTTTTAAATCTCGTTTATATTTATACTAAATAACCCCGTCTAAGCTGGTTGAGAGAGGGAGATGGCGCGAAGGTCACACCCACGAGTTAAACAGAGTTAGAAATATCACTGACTCGCGGTGGGCGAGATCTAACTAAGGCTAACTCTTCCCCATCTCTGAGTGCCTGGTACTATGGACTTATTTTTTCGTTTCATCGAGTTTGAAATCACAACGATTCTAAAGAAGCTTCACTTCAAAAAAAATATTTCAATAACGTCAGTATATCTTGCTAGGAAAAAAAATATCTTACTTTTTACGTTGAGTCAAATCATACATTTAAAAAATCTTCAGATCGGAAGTTATTTTAAATTTATAGCAGACAAACAACGTGACACAATTTTTATATACAGAAATATAAACTTAAATAAAGGATAATTTAACAAAAACTTTAATTACGACGAAACTCTTTTACAAAAACTTCATTTATTTTAACAATAATTTAAATTTAAATATTTAAAATAGTTCTACTTGCTTATGCAACGTTAATTTACGTTGAGAGCAAGCGATTTTATCATTAGCGTTGGATCGCGCCCGGAGCGAAAAGGATTAGGATCGGGAATGTATCGGGGAATAAATTAAAATCCTTTTACTCTCAGTATCTGCCGGCTTTACGTCCAATTTGTATATTGGCTCTTATATCAATCAAAACATGGGTCTCGAATACATGAGGTTGAGGTATTTTCCACTAGACCTTCTTTCACATGGAGATAGTATTATAAAAACTTTTAGTTAGATTGTGAAAGACGTGTTTGATAAAAAAAACAATTTCACGGATTTTTTTGCACATTCATTTTGGGTTTTGGATTCCGTTTTAATGCTGTAAAGCTAAAAAGAACACAAGAGAGACCGAAAAAATAGGTTAGAACATTTTTATTTAGAACAACAAATATTCTCTAAAATCTACTTTGTATTTGAAGATATTTCAGTACAGAAATATTTAACACAAACTTTAATTACACGGCAAGAGAAGCTTTTTGCGAAACCGTTTGCGTTTAATATCCTACTAATATTATAAACGCGACAGTTTGTAAGAATGTCTGGATGTATGGATGTATGTTTGTTACTCTTGCACGCAAAACCTACTGAATGATACTTTACAATAATATAGCTTACACATTAGAATAACACGTAGGCTATAATTTATAAAGAAACTAGCAAAACTCGCGGCTTCGCTCGCGCTAAATCCAGGGACGAACCTGAGCCAAGCGAGGACGAGTCACATCCGTTCAACTTAAATAAACTTAAGCAAAGCAGTAGTGCATCACTAGTTTTAATATAAAATTCATATAGGGATGTGGATTACTGATGTTTTATGTGATCGTCGTTTAAATTATCTGGCATAATTAAACTCGGAGTGTAGCGTGATTGTAACAATAAAGCCAGTTATTTAGATGCATATCGAAATATAACGTGTGAATAAGCTAATTTATTACATTATATTATTATTTTTCGGTTATAAAATATTTTACTTTGTTTAAAAGGGTTGTTTACTAATGAGGTTTGATTAAAATTTTGGGTTAACTGAGGTTGTGTTTATGTATGTGATTGAAGAATAGCACGCTAACATTATTTGTTGACTTGTGACTCACCTTCGCTCTGCTCGGACTTTTCCCTTAACGTTTTCACTGTTTACACAAAATAAACATTAAACAATTATCATGAACATTTTGACTGTAGTTAGCTTTTTTTATCATCCCACAACTAAGCACGGGCCTCCCACTAATATGAAAGGGAATAGATCACCAAGCTCGCCAAGTGCGAGCGAACAGAGCATGTCTTTCGAAGACTTCATAGGTTCTCTCAGACATGCAGATTTCCTCACGATGTTTTTCTTTACCGTAAGAAGAGTGGTAATCATGTTAGAAATGATTCGCATATGCAAATCTAATATAAATAAATATCAGAGGTGCGAGTTCCGGATTTGAACTCGCTTTACTCGGTTAATAAAGCGAGCGCTTCCCACTTGGCTACCTCTGTACCTGTGTACCTTAATATTTACCGACATCAACAGTTCGAAAAAGAAAGACGTAACTATTAAAATTTTGCCTAGAACAAGACTCAAATACATGTCCCCTGGTATATAATCACACTCGGGCACTAAGTCTCAGTGTTTCAAACTATAGGCTAAGAGAAGAAAACTGATACTACATAATATGTGAAAAACCAATTAATTAAACTTATAACATTCATGTAACACCATTTTCTACGAAATATCTAGTAAAGTTATAATAAAATATTTATACGGTTTAATTCAAATTTTGCCTTTATTTTTACTCATACAGTGAGTAATGAAATGAATTTTTAAAGCAAATTAACGCTCCAACTAAAAACCTGGTACATGTTTGGGTAAACCTAAACCAATATAGCTTTCCACAAACTAATTATTCTCATATTTCAAATATTAAGTACTTAGACTGAATATATTTATTAACATACTTATTATTTATTTGAGAATTTGTGTGGAATATCCCCTCGTATTGAAAGGAGGCCTTTCCCAGTAGTGGGACGTTAAAAAGGACTTAATTCAGTTATGTTTATCTCCAGATCATAAACTATCTATGTTCTTTTTTAAATCCAAACCCGTTTATACAACTGCTGCGTGAAGGAGAAATAAATAAACATATTTTCCTTTTTTTATAATATAATTCTCCGACCGATTCCGGCTACGGCGGCCAATCTCAATGAGACTAGCCAACTGCGCAGGAGATATTATAGTGCACAAGTGTACGCTCAGACACAACTCAACTGCACTCTCTATTCCTCTCTCTATCACTCTCATACTCCGGTGGGACGACTGTTCGACACGACCAGTGAGAGCTAAGGCGCAGGACCGACGGCTTTACGTGCTCTTCGAGGCACGAATATAATATAAGTATGGTAGTGTGATAAATTACTAGAATAGAAAAGTTTAAAATCCATTCAAAACTGTTGATGGAGTTTATATTACTAAATACATAACTTATGTTTGTATATGGATACTTCAAATCGTTAAACTAGATTTACTTTTTAGTTAGTTTCAGTAACAATCACCTCTCAACACGCAGCGTCGTAAATTCTGAATTTAAGTGCAAAACTTAGTATATAAGACTCACCTACACGATGCAGTGTACACTGTAAGAGATAAAGCTTATATTTTATTTAAGACGGCTTAAAAATTCTCTTCGTATTTCATACAATATTATAAGGCAAAACAAGTATGGATAGGATGGTCATATAACTTTTTATATCTATATTCATGTAATAAAATTCTGAGTTCGAAATTGTGAGAAATTCTCGTCCCTAGATTTAGCTACCTTTGGGCTACATTATTGGAGTTTTAGTAAAGATCCCCAATTTTTTGTCATATAATTTTACAAATCGGTTCAGAAGTTTCAGAGCCTATTTAATGCCAACAAAACAAACTATCATCTATACTAATATTATGAAGCTGAAGAGTTTGTTTGTTTGTTTGTTTGTATGTTAGTTTGTTTGTTTGGCTGAACGAGCTACTCTCAGGAACTACTCCGAATTGAAAAGTTCTTTTTTTGATGGCTAGTCCGTTTATCGAGGAAGGCTATATGCTATATTACATTTACATCACGTTACGAAAAGGACGGGTGTTAGTTCTGCGAGGCATACAACGCGAATCAGAAAGATTTTGCTTGCTGGTCTTTAGAACGCGTGCGAAACCGCGGGAAATGCTTGTCCAATATAATAATAAATTAGTATAGATTTTTTTTGATAATCTTATTCGTCGGTCTGTCTGTCTGTGACCGATCATCACGAGAAAGCCACTGTTCTGATTTCGAAATAATTTACTATTATGATAACCGGATATCCGGGTCAACATATAGAATCCTTTTTACTACGGGAAAATTCTCATCTCTGAGAAATCTACAAACCCGAAAAAAGCGAGTGAGTCGCTAGTTTATAATAAAAAAGGATATAAATTATGTCTGAAAAACGACAGCTGTGAAAGTTGACACAACAATATAGTATAACAATATAGTACGTAAATAGACAAAGACAAAACACTTCAGTATTTTTTTCTCCTCTTCTTGCCGACCGATTTTCTTTTGTTTTAGTTTAGTAACTATTGCCGAGACTTAAAAATATTATGGACGAATTTTGATCCCTGGTTGAGCGCACATACTCGTATATCAAGCAAAAATATCTTAAGTAATGAACCTAAATACATCTAAAATTCACTGAATGCATAATATGAAAGTATTAATATAATATACACTAACATCAAAAAATATTTTTTTAAAACTTTTCACTGTCTGTCTGTCTGTTTGTTCCGGCTAATCTCTAAAACGGCTGGACCGATTTTGATGAGACTTTCACTCACAGATAGCTAATGTGATAAGGAGTAACTTAAGGAATTTTCAGTTTAGAAATTTTACGGAACCCGTGGCTTCGCTTGCGCTAAATCTAGTTATCAATATGAACATATACGAGCAAAGTCGCACTAAGTTCTAGTAATTATGAGAATGAAAAACATTAAGAAGCTCACAAAAACTAAATTTACAATTTCGACATTAATGACGGTTTTTACGCTTCAGCTATTTAACTTCCAGGACACAGTAATTACTTTTAGCCGTAGCGGTTACTACAGCGCCGATCGTGTTTATGACTCATGAAGTATAGTTTAAGACGAGATCTCCGTTATATTGATACCTGACCTAATTGCGGGCGGTCTAATTACAGCTTCCCTAGTCGACTCTTGACCCAGTGGTCCATGATAAATATAAACAAGTCCGCGCCGTGTTTGTTTCTCAGCTAGAAAACTAGAGTCAAATATATGCACTGCGGCTTCATCGAAATACCACGTAGCTTTTGTTTGTATAAGAGATTTTAATTGTTACTTTTGGACATTGCTGATAACGTCAGGGAGGTCTCGCGTGACCATTGTTGCTGTAAAGTTAGAAAAAGAAGATTATATGCAGATGACAAATATTCGCGTAAAGATAGTATTACGTTGCATAAAATTGATGATTTATTTATCTAATATATCACATTAACGCGATACAGTAAATTTTCATATTTTGAACTAGCGGTTTACCCTCGCTTTACTCAGATTTGTCCGTAGGTTTTGTGTGAGCGAAGCCGCGGGTTCCGCTAGTAAACGTACACAAAAACTTAACAAGTTATATACTAAAACCTTCCTCGGGAACCACTCTTTTTGTTGGTGAAAACAGCATGAAAATAGGTACAGTAGTTTTTGAGTTAATCGCGTTTAACTGAGAGACAGATAGACAGATGCGGTGGAGGAATTTGTTTTGTAATATGTAGTGATAGTAGTTCAAATCCCAATTTATTTCAAGAAAGATGAGAGCGAAGTGAGAATTACTCTTTGCTTTTTTTGTTAATGAACTTAATTTAAATACTTTTTGGACTTAGAAAATATATTTCATTCGATTTAGATAAGCGTCTCATGGAAGAAAGCCTACATAGTCAAAAAACGCGAATTTGTTTCCTGCTTGGAGTTAATCATTTTAGTGCGAGAGATGTATTTATATATACTTATATAAAAATAATTTTCTTATTTAAAAGAATGATAAACAGTTTTTCAGAAAATATGATATTATAAGTCATTCTCTATTCCAGCACGCTCACGCCCAAGCGAAGCGATCCTTAGTGTTCATATTACTACTAGCAGTCAAGTTTTGAAGTAATTTATGGTTATAGTGACATCCGCTTATACGTCGCCCTTTTTATGAACCTTGATTTATACCGTCATTTATCCTTTGCATTGAGTACATGAACCGTAGCGAAAAAATTGAATACATTCGTTTTTTACTAAGCGATTGAAGAAAGATGCTGAATTTCTTCTAAATACTTGAGGGGGTTTTGTGGAAAGTTTGATTGTTTTTACCCGACTGTGGCGACGTCCGCAATGAGGGTTTTTGTTTTTGACTAATTATTATTAGATATATATTATGCGTATATTTCTGGAGTAGGAGATATGTATTATACATGTGCTAGCAGCAGCATTCATTTTTATTTTATCTTTTCAGATCATATTTTATGCCTTCAGGTGTTTTTTTATCGTAATTAAATTTGTTATTATATTCAAGTTTTGATTAAGATTAAGATCAAAGAGTTAAAATTATAAGAATCAGTTTACGGTTCAAAGTTCATAAAACATAATATTAAGAACGTGTAAGTGTTTCTATTGAATATATTTAATAAAAGAATGCTCTCTCTTTTCATTGCTGCCTCACAAAAAATGTATTAAAATTTAAATAAGCTGACCCGACAGAGGTCGTGTCTAAATTTTTATTTTGTGTCTGATTTTAGAGTTCATTAAAAATCCCAAAGAAAAAGACCTTTCTGTATTTCCCAATTATTGTGGTAATTTTTCTACTTTTTCCCCTAAAATACTTATGGAGAATAATAACAATTATGGTGATTTCAAATATTTATAAAAGTTAGCCTACTAGGTCTATCCATGGTTAAGTTAGTAAGGCAGTGGTAACATAGTGGTGACGCGTTCACTTGGGTAACCGAGTAAAGCGGATTTAAATTCGGATCACGCATCCCTGATATTTTCATTTGCAATAATTTACAACATGATTACCACTTGTCTCACGGTGAAGGAGACGCAAAGGCACGTCTCAGAGAACCTAGTAAGTTTTCGGAGGACTTGTTAAGTCCGCCAACCCGCTCTTAGACAGCGTAGTGGACTATAGTCTTATCTTCCTCGTATAGAATCGCTATTTCAACCGCCATATCATATATAGATCGCCGCCAGGCTATTTCAACATATATAATTATTGATAATTTACAATTTAATTTAAAAAAAAAATATTAGTCCCGCCGAGTTTCTATCGCCAGTTCTTCTCAGGTCAGAGGTTTCTTCTATCCGAACTGGTGGTAGACTCATGACGTTCAGTAAGAAATTGTAACAATTTTTATGCTGAATAAAATATTTTGATTTGATTTGATTTGATTTAGAAGTCCTGTGCCCAGATGTAGGACGTTAAAACATATTTTATTATAGTACAGGCTCAAGTAAAGGCTTACTAACAAATAACATTTCCAGTTTTATTTATATACGAACATATATAAAATATTTCTATAGATGAATAAATCCTTGCACTAATGGTCGGCTTAAACATTTCACTCCTTTGCATTAAAAAGTTCTATACAAATACAACTCGTATTTAATAAAAATGTAATCTGAATTCTATTTACTAACTTTAAAGTGTATACGTATATTTACAAATATTAAAACTGAGTGTTTTAGATCATTTTACAAATGGTTATTATGAAAATATTTTTTTTGCTTTTTTTCATTGAAAAGCTTTCAACTATCTCTTATTCCATTAAATAAATAAACAGAAAGTTTGCTTTAGAGCATTTACGTATAATAATGAGTTAAAATAAATAAAGCTCGTGTGGTTTTAAGTATTTATTCCTAATATACTTAAATTATTATATTGATAAGCTTTTTTATTTTTAATTTTATTCTTTGAAGTCTGAAGAAGTGTAATTAAATCATGTTGACTTTACATTTTAAATATTACTTATATTTAAAATATTACTTATATATTATAAAGGTACTTGGTGTTTATAGTTTATAAATGAATACTTTGAGACTTATTTGCTTTTTGCCTTAGGCTAATAGGTACAGTATGAGCTTTTTCTTACTAAAAATGTATATTACAATTAATATTTTTAATAAACTGAGTAATGTCCATCCATCGATTTTATTGTTTCAATAATATAAATATGTTGGGACATTATAACACACAGTACTATCCAGTTCCGTAGAAAGCTACGAAGCTTGTGTTACGGATACCAGATAGTTTATATACTACATATATAAGTTTGAATACATACATATTATAAATATAGACATCCATGACTGGAGTACAAACATCCGAGTTTAAATAAATGCCCCCAGCGAGACTCGAACCCGCGACGGCTGGTGCAGAAAGCAGGGTCACTACCCACTGAGCCAAACGAAATGATCGATGAATTTCAATATTTATAAATACTTTCCTAAACTAGTACCATTGAAATCGGTGCCAAACTAAAATCTCATTATTATTTAGATACCTGTCTTCTAGTTTTGAGATTGTCATACATATTTTAACAATACCTCAATCACAATAAAATATTTACTATAGGATTTTGAAAAGATCCTTTTTATACCTTAGAGATTTGGAGTATCAGTGTATAACTATAAGATTAAAATAACAATACCTTGGTGTTTTATTGAATGGACAAAGGAGTTTTGAAAGAAATAGATTGGCAGACGAATTTAAACCTTTTCATTTCTTGGGATCTGCAAAAGCTCGCAAAGAGGATTTATATTACGTAGTATATTTATAATATAAAACAGATTGACGATTATATTATACATAACTACGCTTCTCTGGGCGTAAGTTAAAATAAAGTAAACTAGTTTTGTAATTTTCTAATAAAATAAAAGTACCCTAAGTTACTCCTTATAATATTAGCTACTTGCGAGTGAAAGTCCCGTCAAAATCGGTCCAACCGTTTCAGAGATAAGCCGGAACAAGCAGACAGACAAGAGTTTTAAAAATTGATTTTTGATGTAAGTATATACTTTCATAGGCATTTAGTGAAAAGCTGTTAATTTGAAATTAAAAACAGACACTTTAATTTTATTTATATATACTGATTATAAATTTTTATACTAACTACTACCTACAATAAGAACCAAAATCATGAAATTATCTATCTAATAATGTTTACGTACTTATCACATGTTTTCTGTGTAATTTGTATTAGTTGTAGTACAGCAATTAAAACTAAGTGGTACGCAAAAAGCGCGTAACGAGCCCATCGTCCCAACTGCCGTCATTTACAACAAAATAGTTCTTTGTTCTTGTCCATTATAGTTCAGATTATCCGCTATAAAACAACGGCCAATCGAATCATACTAGCTAATTCAACTATAATCTCTGCCGTGTGCGACTATAATAGTAACGTTAGATGTTTAATGATTAGCTTTACGGTAGAAAAAAGAAACAGAATGTGGTTATTTTATAATAATTAGCATTATTTACGTTTTAACGGTTCATACCTATGGAATATACTGTATTATATTACATTCCTAGATATATATAATTAATTATACACGAGTATATAGATATTAAAGACAATAAATTAAACTAGTTCACTACAAATAAGGTTGTAAAATCAAAAATAATCACGCTAATCCGTTACTCTGTTTTGACATTAGAGGACAAACAAACAAACACACTTTTTCATTTATATATGGACATAAATGTACGAATTACGTTGAGAAGAAATCGTATTCAAAACGTAACAAATAGTACCTAGATAAACCAAAGAAATACGTTAATCTAAAGTTCAATTTGAAATTCATATTCAATCGGTAATAATTAAAAGTCCTGATCCTGATTTCAATTCTTAACCAAGCTTTTTAAGAAGCTTTATTTCTATAAACCATATAATGATATAAACGTGCTCGATAACGAGTATCGAGATGTACACAAAAATAATAATTTTTCCTGACATTATTCATTGATTTTACGCTCAAAAGTTTCATAAACGCTGTCATCTAAATTAGAATCGAGGGGATTGTCACGGACAAGTTCGACTGGATCATTATATTTAATGTAAAAGATAAGTTTAATAACTTTATTGTTATAAAGAAATCAAAATTCAGTATCTTTATCAGCCCGAGTCTTTGGAAAGATTATCGTAAATCTCAACTTAGGAGAGTTTAAGAGGAGAAAGGAATTTTTAAGTAAAGATGCGTGTGATCTGTTTATAATCTGAGAGCCGAAAGCTTAGTTAGAGGGAAGAAGATCCATCGTATTATATTTTTGTAATATAATATTAAAAGTTTACTTTTCTAAAAATATTAAAATGACGAAAAAGCTTTGTTTGTTGAAACTTTTTGACTTTGTTGCTACATAATCTATTTATTGGTATTAATGGTGGGAATAAAACATGATGCTTACAAAAAGTACATATCAATATTAAGAGTAAAATTGCTTAAGAGTAACCCTATAAGAAGAAAATGCTAGTAGCGATTAACTAAATCTTTGGTATTTGTTGGTATTTTGTTTCTAAAAGATTCGAGTAATAGTAACGTAGTTCTTAAATAGTAAAATATTTAGGACAACGACACGTTTGGCGCAGTTTGTTGTGACTCTACTATCTTGCGCCAGCGGTTGCGGGTTCGAGTCCCGCTAGGGCCATTCATTTCTTAAACTCGGAAGTTTGTACTCCAGTCATGGGTGTTTATATTTTATAATATGTATGTATTTAATTATATTAATTATTTAAACTTATATAATATTTCTTTTTCATGATACCTACTCTGTTTTAACACGTAAGCTATTAGATCACTTCAATAAAATGTAGTATACTTTAAATTTAGAATTGTAACAGATTTTTAACAAAATATTAATACTTTTAACTATTGTTTACAGTGAACGCTATGTACACTAGTAATAGATATACATATCAGACTCTTGCTTTATATTGTGAATAAGATTATCTGAAATGTTATAATATGTATATTGTTACTGTGCTTGTATAAATAAATAAAAAAAATAATAATATGTAGTGTATCAACTATCTGGTATCCGTAACACAAGCTTCCTTCGTAGCTTACCACGGAACTAGATGGTGAAATAATGTCCCAACATATTTATTTATTTATTACTGTTGGTTAAAGGAGTTGTAAGAGAAATCCGCACATCCTATTTTAATAAATGTAATATGAAACCAGAGTTCCGAATAAAATAAAATAAATATATGTTCGTACACAATACATATAGATATAGATACAAGTATACAAAGTAAATAAACTTTTTAAATGAAAAGGGTTATGAGATAAACTTTTTGTCGCATTTTGACTAACTAAAATTGATTTTAACGAAACTGTACGTCTAGGAGTAGCTTTTTCGCTTTCCTGAAATTTCATAAAAGATTTTATTTTATAAAGCTTTTAATTTTTGGTGTAAAATGCAACTTAAGCGTTGTCTCTTCTGTGAATTATGTATAAGCACTAATAATAAATCCTTGTACTTCTTATATTTTCATGTGCATATCATTTACAACATTATTACCATTTGTCTTACAGTGAAGGAAAAAATCGTGAAGAAACCTGCATTTCTAAGAGAATCTGGAAATATTTCTATAGGCATGTGAATCTGGCCAGCATGGTGGATGTAGATCCATACCATGCCATGGGGGCTTAACAAGTCTTGACTACTAATAATAGCATATGCATTTAGAAAAATTGAAAATACGCGCGGCAAATCAGTATATATTAGAATTATTCACTTAATATACATTTGTTTAATCATATAAATATTAATCCACTACAATAAACCCACCCATTAAACATAAATACACTATTTTAAGATACCATTATATAGTGTCTACAGCCAGAAAAGGTTAAATATGACGTGACCTTCATACATGTTTCGTAAAAAATTGTTGGCTATACCCATTTACGAATTCATAATACCTTCTCAAATTTCTAGACAAGGTTTATAGGTAAGAGTTTCCGATGTAAGAAACTTTTGACAGGCGCTGTCAGGCCTAAGTCGGGACACATAAGTGGTGGCACTTATTACTCGAGTCACGTCGGTCCGGTGGCTGTAATTAAGGTATCATGAAGTAGGTCACTTGTTTAATGCCGTTTTATTCGGAAAAGGATGTGAAGGACCGAATGAATGATGACAATATTAAGTTTGCTCTATGGGGAATTATTACCTTTGGAATTTATTTCTATAAATAAGGTGGAAGAAACAATAGCTTCAAAACGAAGCCACATATAAATGTAACGTACATGCTTTGTATTTAATCAGAAATATATTTTTGTACGTCTTCATTTGATTTGATCAACTTCAATAATATTTAAATAGATTTTTACGTAATTCTATGTACCATTTATTTAATTGTTGGCAACAATATAAACACCGTAGCCATGACAACATAGATGTCACCCCCCACTTTGATTACTCTCTATAAATACGAGTTTGTCGTTAAGAACAGGCCATACTTTTTTCTCTATGGAACAGGCATTCCTTTGCAAGTTACGTTCAGGTGCATAAGCTAAAGTGACAGTGTGGGAAATATTAAAGTGAAGTGAATCAGTGAATTGTTTGTAAATTAGTTAATATAGTTATTTTATGTTCTTAAATAAAAATATGTACGAAATTTTCCATCGACGGAAGTAGGAACATTCAATCAATAGTCGGTTTTCATATTTTTATTTTAAGATTACAAGGGAAACTTTTTTCCCTTCCATACTGATTTAAAAAACCGTCCCTAAGGTAAACTAATTACTTTCAACTAATTTCAAAGTTGATGTAAGAAAGTAAAAAAAGGTTTTTAATAAAAAGTTATCCCTGGCACAACATTTTTCATTTTTAAATATTTAAATTTGTATTTCGTGCAGATTACGTTCAAATATTAATTGAATATATAATTCGTGACTGCGAGTAATTAAAATGTTAGATAAACTAAAATAATATGCATATGAAGCTTATTCCCAAATGATATAATTAACCGCAATCATAGTATTTAGAAAGGTTGTAGCATAATGGCTGCGAAACCGAACAGCTAGTTCGGTTATGTTTGTTTCTATTGATCGATAAATGTAGAGGTGATTAGTCTATTTAGTGCATGTAGTCTCCCGGTGGTTGGGATTTGACTATCATATTTTTTTATTTATAACACTAAATATCATAAAAAAACTTCTAACAAGAAAGCGTTTTGACAAACCAGAGGAAAAAAGATACTGATAGGTTTGGTAATTGCCTATTTATAAATTTATATTGAAATTGTAATGGTTACCGTAATTTTTAACTTCGATACAGTCTTCGATACTGTCTGAAACTGTCTATAGCTATAATAGCTGGGTAAGCATATCCTATCATTATACCAAATTTTATCAAAATCTATAAAATGCTATTGGTTCAACAGACGGACAGACATTAAATCTAAATACTAAAGATTCGGTCTCTGTTTCGATAATAACGAGTAACGAGAGTTTAATAAACATATTTAAATAAATAAGAATTTTAAATAACCGTATTATATTAAATAATCGTACACTTCTATTTTATTTTTTAGTATAGAAATAGTTGAGATCATATACAACTTTAAAAAATAATTTTCTCGCTTTAAAAGTTTATATTAATCTTGACTAAACCCATCAAAACAGCCAGTTGCTTCCAAAAGCTCATATTCGAGTATCGTATCACTGAAACATATTCTACAGTATCATATTTCTGTAATAAATTGTTTTTATGAAACCAACGTTTACGACCGTGATATTCTTACACGTTATAAATAAAAGCCACAGGTTATTAATAAAAAATATTAAAACGAAATTCTAAATCGAAGATATTCTAAAGAATCCAATAAAATGTAAACCGTTATTGCTTTCAAAAGCTTTGACTGGTGAGCTTTCTACTCCGCTGAATTGAATGGTAATGTTAATATACAAAATTGCTGCCGCTAAATCAACATGAGCTTTAAATTCTACGTATTAGAGTATAATTTAAGAATTATTCATGCGATATAGTGCAGATTCTTTCATTTATTTATGAAGAAACTCTTCACTCTACCTTTATGCTAAGGAATTAAAGCTGAAAGAAATAAAAATGGGTTAAGAAATATCATATGCATATATTGTATACACATGTTACAGTTTTGAATACTTTTAAAACACGTTTATTCTAAACTAGTAATACCTTCACTTACCTCGGGTTCGCCCGTAGGTGCCTTCTATTTTTGTAAGCGCAAAGTTTTCTAAAATAAAAACCCAAGTTACTCTCTACAACATCAGCTATCTACCAGTGGAATTCCCATCAACATCTGTCCTGCCGTATTACAGCTTGAACAAACAGACAAATAGAAATGAAATAATAGAATCTGTACTAAATACTAATATGTATTATAAATATGTATGTATGTAGATGTAACGAATTGGCTCAAAAAGTACTGGACCGATTTTAAAATTTCTTTCACCATTTGAATGCTACATTATTACTGATTAATATAGGCCATTTTAATTGCAATAAAAATAAAAAGGATCCCTACTAAAAGTACAATAACAGGAGAGGAGGAGGAGTGCACGCCGCACATGATATATGAAATAGGTAGCCGCGCGGCTCAGGAGTATATTAAAGTTGGAGCGATTTTGGAGAATTTTCAACCCAGCGAGTGATCGAATGAAGTTTAGTAGCGATTAAAAAAATGAACGCGGGCGAAGCCGCGCGTATTGCTAGTGTAATATAAGGTACGATATAAAGACAGTGGTAGCCCAGTGGTAACGCGCGCGCTTGGATAACCGAGTGATGTGAGTTCGAATCCGGGTCTATTTTCATGTGCGAATCATTTCTAAAATGTTTACCATTTGTCTTACAGTGAAGGAAAACATCGTGATCAAACCTGCGTATCTGAGTGAATGTTGCAATTTTTCGTAAGGCATTCGTAGTCCGCCAAACACCACTTGGGCAGCTTAGAGGGCTTAGAGGAAGGCCCGTAGAGGACGTTATGTTGGGACATTATTACACACAGCGCCATCTAGTTCTGTAGTAAGCTACAAAGGAAGCTTGTGTTACGGATACCAGATAGTTGATATACTACATATTATATAAGTTTAAATATATACAGATTATAAATATAAATACCCATGACTGAAGTACAAACATCTGAGTTTAACAAATGAATGCTCCTAGCAGGACTCGAACCCGCGACCGCTGGCGCAAGAAAGTAGGTTCACTACAAACTGCGCCAAACGTGTCGTCATTTAAAAAACTATATAAATACTAGCTGTACCCGCGGCTTCGCCCGCGTTCATTTTTTTAATTGCTAATCAACCTCATTGGGTTGATCTGTAGGAAAAAAATTGTCTAAAAAATAAAAAATAAAATTTAGGGGTGGACTACCCTTAACATTTAGGGGGATGAAAAATAGATGTTGGCCGATTCTCAGACCTACTCAATATGCTCACAAAATTTCATGAGAATCGGTCAAGCCGTTTCGGAGGAGTTCAAGTTCGAACCCCGTGACACGAGAATTTTATATATAAGATGCACAAAGCTGTTATGTTGATATTACAAACACACATTTTATTTTTTATCTGTATGGATAAACATTGTACTGTAATTTTTGACATAAAAATAAGAGTGTTTATACATATAATTTCTTTATTAGCGATCGTATAGTATTTGATATTAGAATATTAGAAAGAGTCCATAATATGGCTTCAATCATGTTGATACTTGATACCTTAATTTAAACGTTTCGTACTCACATCTAACAAGAAACAAAATTTTAATAGGTTACTTTAATCATCGATATTTATTAAAATAAAAAAATAAATATGTTGGGGCATTTTTTGCAACAGTGCCATCTAGTTCCGTGGTAAGCTACGAGGCTTGTGTTACGGATACCAGATAGGTGATATATAAATTTTAAATACATACATTTTTTTTATGGTAAAAAGGGGGCAAACGGGCAGGAGGCTCACCTGATGGGAAGTGATCACCTCCGCGCATGGACATCTGCAAGCCAGGCTTGCAGATGCGTTGCCGGCCTTTAAGGTAAGGGAGGGATGGAGGAGGGAGGGAAGTGGAAGGGAGGCGGGAACGAAGGCGGAGGGTGAAGGGAAGAGGGAGGGGAGAAGGAGAGTGGGCTTCCCGGACACTCACTCACCGGACGAAACGCGACAGCATAGCTGCCACTTCACGCCGGTCTTCTGTGAGAGAGTGGTACTAATGAACTATACGAGGCGTGCCGGCCCATTCGGTTGCTACCAGAAGGTAACAAGCATGGCACTACCACTTATAAGTAATATAAATATTAACCCATGACTGTGACAGTACAAACATTCGTGCTCAACAAATGGATGCCCCCAGCGGGACTCGAACCCGCGACCGCTGGCGCAGGAAGTAGGCACTGCCAACTGAGCCAAACGTGTCGTCATATTTCTAGATATAAATTAATATTAGTTCTTCTTTCTCCTAGCAAGAATCGAATCCCAAACCAAATCCATCAAAACAATTGATAGCTAAAAAAATACGAATACGTCAAGTGCTTTGTATGATGCATGAACGTCCCATTTAATATTTTATATACGCTACCCTTATCAAATGAAAATATAGGAAAATGAATACTGAATAGAGGCCGCTAGTAAAAATATTTTATAGTGCAGCCGTAATGAAGAATAAAGCCATGAACTTCACATCTCTTCGCGTGGATCTTTATATTATGTATACGCTATAAGCATATTTTTGATATAGTTTTTTGTTAATACTAGCGAACCCGGCTTGCTTCGCTGGGTGTAAATTATAATTAATTAAAGGTTTTTATAATTGTCTTATAAAATAAAAGTTACCTATGTTATTTCTTACAACATTAGCTATCTGCGAGTAAAAGTCTTGTCAAAATCGGTCCAGTTTTATCAGTTGGAACGAATAGACAGACAGACAAAAATTAAAAAAAATGTTTTTTTATCTATTTATTTATTTATTTATTTATTTATATAAGTACATAGAAAAGCTTGGTAACAATATACATAACTTTTTAGTACCGTATATTACTTAATGAATTAAAATTGAATAAAGCTCATCATCAGGAACTCATCCTCGCTTCGCTTGGGTTCGTTTTTAGTAAAAACCAAATTTATTCCATAGGAACTATAATTTTCTTCTGGGATAAAAGTTACCTATGTGCTATTCCAGACTATAAATCTAAGGGTTGATATTTTGTTGTTTTGTGGGGTTGTATCAGTGTTAAAAAATAGGTAAAACTTAAAAATAAGGTAAAAAAACAAATTCCTACTATTATTTAATAAGATTTACACAGTTCTTCAGTGATTTCTTTACGAATACGCTATGTATAAATAATTTAATAAAAATAAAATACATTAAATGAAAACGAACTATTCTTGTTGGTTTTCTTTAGATTTTTATCTTAGTATTATACTTAATAAATAATATATAATTAAATTAAAAAGCCATTATATAAATAAAAAAAAACATTACAAAATTTAATTTAATATTAATTATTCTAAAAGACGAAATGTATGTAGACGCCAAAATATATATTGTTTAACATACATAATATATATATACAAGAAATAGACCTTATTCGTTAAGAATGTATTTTTGTATCTCTTAATACAAGTGCATATTTATGATAAAAATTCAAAACACTAACTTTGTCTAACAACTGTCAAATGTCTTCAAAATAAAAGCAATAGATTAATTTCAACCGTAATTGAATCGCCATTATTGTATAGGATATATCACGGGAGCTAGTCCATTGTAAAAGTTTTATATATTTTATAGCCTCCCGCGGTTTATTGCGCGCATCAATAACCCTCTAGTATCCCAGCACTGAATCTAATCTAGGCTTTGCCTGGGAAACGTATTTTCTTTACACTTAGGCCGCGTATGATCGATGGGAGGTTCGAGCTACCGTTATTAGTTATACAATTTGTTTATGTTTGTTGAAATTAATTGTATTAGAAAAACATTTCAATCATAAATATGTTGAAATTCCGATAAGTAACGAAAAACTTAGATAAAAATTAAGCCCTCAACAAAGTACTATAATATAAATAATTCATTTGTCGATGAAGACAAGATATGTGCCATATTAGGTTGAAGTTTATCGGTATATATACTAAAAAAAATCATCTTAATATTTATTAACATAATCTACCCATTTATGTACATAATTAATATTATAACTGCAAAATTTTGTCTGTTTGTCTGTTACATTTCCACATCTAAGCTTCTGAGCCAATTTTGATTAATATTGTTATTAGTATATTTGGTGGGATTCTGCAGAAGAAAGAAAAACTCTGATGGGTGTGGAATGAAAGTTTGAACGTCTTTCTGAGTTACTATATTTTTTAGTATATCATATTATTACATATATAAACAGCGATTTTTTTTTTCAATAAATATCGAGGGACGCATGTGTCAGTATTATAAAGGTTTAGTCGCAAATAGTCCGATATATTCAGAAACCTAGTACTATAATTAAACATGTAATGTTAAAGAGATAATTTTTTGACGACACGTTTGGCTTAGTTTGTCGTAACCCTACTAGCTACGCCAGAGTTCGCGGGTTCGAGTCCGACTGGGGGCATTCATTTGTTGAGCACGAATGATTGTACTCCAGTCATGGGTGTTTATATTTATAAGATGTATGTATTTAAAATTCATATGGGTAGTATAACAACTATCTTGTATCCGTAACACAAGCCTCGTATCTTACCACGGAACTAGATGGCGCTGTTGAGAGAATATCTATTATTATAATAATATATGTACATACATTTCTATAGATTCATTACCATCGCAAATATCTAAGCTATGACTTGGCACTCATTTGCTATTTAACTTACTCCACGGACGGAACTCGGCAAAATAAATTAAGAGAAAACCAGAAATAATGTGATATACACTGGTTTTGGGCTTGAGCCAAATATACCTGTAGTCATGCGAAAAGATACCGCGTTCAAAAACAAAGGCGCCGAATACACTCGGTCGTACGACTCGTGGTTAGCCTTGTGGAAATTTTATAGAAGGTTATTGTATAAATTGCTGATAGCGACTTACATAAGTTGCATCAAAATCGATTCAATTTGTTCTTGTTACTAATATAACTAATTCACAGGTAGAAGTAAAATAATTATAAATTATGTATATATTTAAAGTATATATGTATTTATGTGTATGTATTTAAAGTTATATATGTGTAGTATATCAACTATCTGGTAACCATAACACAAGCTTTGTAAGCTACCATGGAACGAGATATAATTTTTTAACATATTTATTATTTTTTCTCAAAGAAGATATAGTTAGCGGTTATTGAAAGCTTGCTTGCTTCAAGAAAAAGCTCTTCAAAGGAATAAAAACAAGCGGACACTATAGATGACATTTTTATCAAACTTTTTAATTTTAAAGTGTACGAAAGCGAAAAGCTTCAAAATATATATAAGATTATATTGTGGTCTATGAAGGATAATAAAATAAACTATCTTGCGTTGCTCTGAAAATAAAGTTTTTATTGTTAAAATTACATAACTAAGTAACGCTATTTAGAAAATTACCTTAAAACCTACCTGAAAATAAAGAAACGACAATAAAAGTTTATTATTCCCTCCTTCACAGTTATTATTATATTAATATTTATTTTCAAAACGATTTTAAATTATAATTTTCTTATACGTCTTATTTGACATTTCAATCTTTTTAAATTAAAAACAAGGTCATATATATGATAGAATACATTGAATTAAAAGAAATACCTAAATACTACTGTATTTCTTTACATATATTTCTTAAAAAAGTATAAATCTAAACGTACACATAAATTAAATACATATTATGAAAAATTACTTCAAAATTGTTTCATTTCATATATATTTCAAGCTTTCATTAAGGAGAAGCGCCAAGCTGTAGAACAAATTGTTACGCGAAATAGAAAACGCAGGCTATTAATCATTGTTTGCTTGATCTCGGGACGTGCACTTTGGAAGCAAAGGATTGCGACGACCGGGGATGCCCCGTGTCTTTACCTGCTAGTTAAGATAAATGTTGCAATTATAAATGACAACAACTATGGGCGTTGTTTGAACTTTGGCTTTCAATTTGTTTTCTGTTTTTAATCCTAGTTTAACGGATAATTTGGTTTAAATTGCATTTGCTCAACAGTATTTGTATCAATGACTAGTGTTATGCTTATGGTTATATAAATATTATATATTACCAGTTGTTGTAATGTATACGTTAAATAAAACTATAACAAAGCTAAATTAAAAACTAAAGCTTTTCGAAAAAAATGTATTTAGAGCTTTTTGTAAATTTTTTAATCTATCTTGTAATACTTGTTAATACACATGGATGGATATGATTATTTATAATATAGTGAAGAGCAGTTTTAAAAACTCTTAATTTCACATATTAATTAAGCTAATGAATAATGAAACTCACTTGGAACTGTAAATCAGATTCCATTTAATATCGCTGAAATAGGTCTCCAGACGTCTGAATTAAATGATAAGCCAACCATAATTTATTGTTACAGTTCGAGCACTAGCATACCACACTATTTAAGCTTAATGAAATTTAGACTTTAGACATGTTATTTTGTTAAATACAATTTTCAAAATTATTATTTAATAGTTATTTCGTTAAAAACCATGCGATATTTCAGAATGGTTGACCTTAAACCTAACCTACTATTAAAATCTAATTCTAAATTCGAAGTTTTTAAAAAAATATATAGAAAAATCTACAAAAAAATCTCTATTTAAAAATACAAAACTATACAAAAAAGAAGAGCATAAGTTGAGAAGAAACGTAACAACAGTAGTATAACGTCAGGAACTGACTGTTTAATAGTGCATGACTTGAAGTTAGCTGGATGCACTTCAAATAACTTTTTATTGTTCGTGTACAATACATGAATTTTATTAGAATATTACATATCCAAAAACCATTATATATTGCGTTATAAACGCAAAGCTATCTTTTCGTTTTTTTTACGAATTTTGATTTTTGGTTTCCTTCAATTTTAATGCTTTACAACAATTATGATCACGTTAGAAAAAAATATCGGAACAAAAAATCAAGATACACCCTCGGAAAAAGTCATAAAAGATAAAAAATCAAATATTCGCGTAAATGTAAGAAAGTATTATAATTGCGATTTAGGGCGAGCAAAGCTGCGGGTTCCGCTAGTCAATGTGGTAAACTTAACAAATTCTATACTAAAACCTTTCTCTTTAATCACTCTATCTATAAAAAAACCGCATTAAAATCCGTTGCGTAGTTTCAAAGATCTTAGCACACATAGGGACAGACAGTGGGAAGCAACTTTATTTCATACTATGTAGTGATATACATATCACACAATGTAATATGTAAGATTATTTCCTGTACATAATATATTACATAATATTATGTATCTTATATTTTAAAAGCGGTAAGGAGCCCGCTGCGTCACATGCACGAGACACTTTGAAATTCCCATTTCCGTGTATCAATTTATATTTTATATCATTTTTATATTTCCAAGACGCTCAAAGGAAGTGGTCAGAATTAACAGTAAACATGGTACGATCGTGAAGATCTTAAGAAATATTGGCTTTCTAAAAGCTTCAATGTACGAATGAATAGTAAAATATATCACTTTATGATCTTATAAATAAGTGTAACTTATAATTATTTCAATATTAACGTATGTATGACTGTCTGTTTGTAACAACTGTTCTAATCAAATTTCGCAATTACCTGTTCTTCTTTGAAAATAAAGCTTCTCAAGTAAATTGTATTGGACTTAGCGTTATCATTGGACTTGTCGCGAACAATCTGCACGCACAATTTCCACTTAAAGCTAGAGTTGACCATTCAAAGAAACGTATAATCTCTGCCCTATATGTGGACCCTCTGAGTTATATATCACGAAAAACCGTCTTCCTTTGTTCCAGCAAATTTATGTTTGCCAAAAATGCTCTCGCGATGACTTATGAAAAAATTTGCACCATAAAAGTGTTGCCAGATAAAAAAGAGATTTAGAACTTGTGAATTCCGTACGTGTATTTTAGTGTTATTTTATATCATGTCCTCTTGTATCTAGTAATTTTAAATATTAGCCACTTACTCTTATTTTTGTAAGGTCTTTAGTAAGATCATTGATTTTCACCAATATTTTAATAGTTGCAGTGAAAGAAACACAAACTTACTAATAAGCTACAAACATAGTGATACATTAATTATTATATTAGTCAGAATAGTAGGATATAATATGTAAATGCTATTTTTTTTATTGATGTCCGATTCATTGAAAGGACTTTGATGAGATACACAGGTTTCGTAAATGGCGAAATAAAGATTCCCACCGTATATTGATTACAATAGGATTGTATGAAAATTATGTATGTACTTGTACCTACTAAAGCATATTTCTCATGCTCTATCGGCAATACGCTACAATATCTTTACATTTCTTTTTGTACTAACTAGCTTTTAATACAGTCAACTAGAGTCTTTAAATTTTTGTCTTGATCGTCAATAGTCACCAGAGATTTCTTTGTGTATAATCTTTCAGTCATACATATCATGAATATCTTGAATATCTAAACGAATACTCTATAATATAATTCGAATCAATAAAGAGTTAAAACACTTTATAAAAACTTAATTTCCGTTTTTCAGCATATTAAGCACACGGAAGAGAAACACTCGCTTGACATAATATTAATGTAAAATTACATAATTTCTAAGCACTCAAGCTTAATTTTAAATAACCTACAATTATATCTTTATAATAATCCTACTATCATCCAGTACCTGAATAGTGTATAATTAACAGGTGGCTAGGTGTTACTCCAGATCATAATTTTTTTACACTAAAATTCATCAATATCTTTTTAGCCTTGTAACGAAAACTTTGATTTCTACTACTAAACGACCATTACTTAAAATAATAAGCTAAGGATCAAAGCAAAAGTTATAAAAATATATATATTATGTCGAATGTATATAAAACAGAATTCTTTTAAACAAATAAAACTAATCAAATAACGGTTTACGAAATTGACAACGGTTTAGAAAATTGATTGATATCTCCGATAATAGCTTTATTTTTGAATCAGAATTGAAATTGCTAAATCGCCCCGTCGTTATTACGTGCGAGTGACTGGAAACATTTTATTGAATTTTTAAATTACGGTTCTTTAAATTATTTAATTTAAAAATGTTTTCAGGACAAATAATAAATTTATATAAAATCTATGTAAAATTTTGTACAGTTTGAATTAAATTTGTTTGTAAAAATATTTTTTTTTACATATAGTTCCTTTTCATATCATTGGTAAAAATAAACTTCTGCACTTGTTCTCCTCTAATGCTTTCTTAGATTCAAAAAAATATTTAACATTAAAAATAAAACTATTTTTAGGCGATTTAGTCACGGATTTATTTAGATTTTTGGTACCCGACGCTTCGAATGCTTACAGCAATCTAGTCACGGGAGAGACTATGCTTTTAAAGGCATTATAACGCAGGAAAGATAGTTTTATTTGAAATCTTCCGTTTTTTATTAGCTATTGATGTTTAAAGGTATTAATAACAAAGTAAATCTACTCGTAGATGATATTCAGATTTCGACCATTCAGCGAAAGAAAACTAAAATGCAATACATGTATATATAATATGTATGTATTTAAACTTATATACGTAGTATATCAACTATCTGGTATCCGTTACACAAGCTTCCTTCGTAGCTTACCACGGAACTAGATGGCGCTGTGTGTAATAATGTAAAAAAAAATTTTTTTTCTATACCTGATATATTTCAAAATTCGCATTTTCAGTGTTCCTAATTTGAACTGAATTAAAGAAAATGCAAAAAGTTTTTTCTAACTCAAACGCAAATACCACTTTCAACAAACGCGAGACTGTAGAGCGCGACTGTTAAATAATCTAATTTTCATCCGTTAATTAATCAATTCGTTTCCATTCTCCTCGTCGTTATTGTGTAATGAAATAACTAATGTATTTGGAATTATTTTAATGGATAAAACTTTATTCTGCTTTTATTCAAATATTTTTCTTAAACAACAATTCAAAATTTTACGCGATTTAAAAGTATTCTATAACGTGTTTGTTTCACAATTCTCATAGTATTAAACGATCGTCAGAAGTAAAATCAATTACTTTTTCTTCAAATCAAATCAAATCAAAATATTCTTTATTCAAATAGACTTTTACAAGCTCTTTTGAATCTAATTAATAAATTAATTTGGCGCAGTTTGTAGAGGCCCTACTTTCATGCGCCAGCGGTCGCGGGTTCGAGTCCCGCTGCGAGGGCATTCGATTCATTTGTTAAACTCGGATGTTTGTACTCCAGTCATGAGTGTTTATATTTATAGTATGTATGTATTTAAACTTATATATGTAGTATATCAACTATCTGGTATCCGTAACACACGCTTCCTTCGTAGCTTTTACCACGGAACTAGATAGCGCTGTGTGTAACAAACAATGTCAAACAATGGAGTACAAACATTCGTGCTCAAGAAATGAACGCCCGCAGCGGGTGGTAGTGAGTAGAGTCACTACCAACTGAACCAAACGTGTCGTCAAAGTATAATATAAATAGTGAGAACTAACATGTATACATGACACACACTAGAATAACTTAATACTATAGAAATTGTCTTGAAGAAGTTTATGACTATGAAGGCATTTCGCAAAGCTATCAACCTGAAACCTATTTGACATTAAGCGTCCTCGAAACTTAATTAATCATTGATTGACTTACAAAGTACACTGTTATATAAGTCTTAGATTTGGTTATTAATTTATTTGGTAGTTTACAATTCGATAATAAATCTAAGTTAAACGAAACTTCGAAGATCAACAAAAAGATGAAACTATTAGGCGATTCCTTTTTATTGAATAAGTTTTGCAATAAGCTCTGAAAAGCTTTGGATATTCGATGCTGTATTATTTAAATTAAAATGTTGCCATGCCAATTTATTTTTTTTGTAAATTGTGGGTAGGCACTGTCTGTAACAAGTATATAAACCCCTGAGACATCAAATATTTTCATTGTCTCTCCCGTTGTTCCCGAAACGTCGGGATCCAAAAATCATCATCGAACCTAAAATCCAAAAAGATAGTTTCATTTATAATTTACAGTATAATTATGTATGCATTATAATACGAGTATTATAGAATAGTACACAATTGATAATACTTTCTTTTTATTAATTAAAAAGGGTATCTAATTTTCTTTTAATTAAACCAATAGTAAGAAATTAACTAAACATAGCTCTAAAAATTCGGCCAAGTGCGAGTCAGACTCGCGCACCGAGGGTTCCGTACAAACCTGTACGGAACGGTGTATGAGTAAAGGGGTAATAAGTTTAAAATTATTAAAAATATTTTTATTATATGATGTAACTAAAAATTTATACTTTTCGCAATTTTTCCTTTATCTGTGTTATAAGACGTTGCTTCGTACCAAATTTCAAGATTCTGAGTTCACGGGAAGTACCCTGTAGGTTTTGATTCCCTTGCGAGTGTCGAAAATTTTCGGCATAAACGGGAGTATCTTTTGATCGCGTTGACTTAGAAGTTTGATTTTTTCACAGCTCCAAGAGACCATAGACTTGAGTATTTGATATGAATTTCAGCTTGATACCTCCACGCGTTCCTGAGAAAAAAGGTCTTGACAGACAGACAGACAGACAGACAGACAGACAGACAGACAGACAGACGGACAACAAAGTGATCCTATAAGGGTTCCGTTTTTACCTTTTGAGGTACGGAACCCTAAAAATTACTTTAATGTATAAATAGAAAAGATCTAACATAAAGTTATATGTAAAAAAGCAACAAAATAAATAAAAAGCGGAAGTCATTCTCGTTACATTTACCACACATGATTTATTTAAAAGTTATTATTAACCCTTACCACGGGTCTTAATTTAAACGAATGGTTATATTTAACTAAACATAGTGCTAAATTATAATTTAATCTAAATATAGTTTAGAACGTAAAGTAAAATTATAATTGTAAGCTAGCGTGAGTAACCAACAAATGTAAAGAGGCAGTGCCCTGACTAAGCACTCGCAATTCCGATGAAAGGCAAATTGCAGTTATAAATCGTGCCAATACAAAACGCTAAAGCCCAAGCTGTTAAATATCCCTAAACACGAACGTTTCGCTGTTTTTATAATGTTTTAAAGTGATTTTAAATGTTGTGTTCTTAAAACTAGATATAAGTTTTGAGATTTCGTAGTGTGAAGTTTATTTGTAGCGTGCTGTTTCGTAACAGGCGGGTTTTTGCCTATATCTTTTACAATCTACCTAAAATTCGTTTCTTGAATAAACAAAATATATTTTAAAGGATAAATATCGAACAACAGTCTGGCTTAGTTTGTGACCAATGACCTTACTTTTTTTTCAGATCCTTAATCGACGGTATATTTATTAATAATATTATGATCAACTCTACCATCGCGTTTTCATTGGTCATATTAAATAGGGTGTGCTTCCCACTTCCTGTTACTCACTTTCGTCCTCTCTCAAAGACTACTTTTTATTAAAAACTAATTTATAATTCTAATAATACTAAACCCCTAGTGTTATAACTTTATTATTTATTAATAGTTTTTCTATCTTCTCTTAGTTTTCAAAGTTTTACAGTTAATTACTCCTGAAAATCCATCCTCGCATCGGATAATCCTTTTAAAATTGGGTTTAGAAGATAGCCTCTACACGCTTAAGTGTCTAGCTTAGCCTTCTAGTAATGAAATACTATGTACTACATCTACTACTTTGTATAGTATAGATTATATTTTTGTTTTTAAATAGAAATGAACCTAGTCGAAGCTAGAGTGAGCTATTTATACTATTTAGCTGTCTAGGTCTAGGAGGTAACATATTTGGTTGCGGATCCAGGGGTCCAAGATTCGAGAACAAGTTTCCAAATCATAGGATTGAAACTGGGGTAGACCCTAACTTCTGCGCCAGCGGTCGCGGGTTCGAGTCCCGCTGGGGGCATTTATTTGTTGAGCACGAATGTTTGTTCTCCAGTCATGGGAGTTAATATTTACATTATGTATGTATTTAAAAATTTATATGAGTAGTATATCAACTATCTGGTATCCGTAACACAAGCCTTAAGCTTACCACGGAACCAGATGGTGCTGTTGTAAAAATGTCCCAACATATTTATGTATTTATTATTTATTTATATTATTAATTACTAATTTTTCTCAACAAAAGACTCAATAACCTAACCTAACCTAAACTTGTATCGACACGGGACTCGAACTCATAACCTCCGGATGTGTGACTGAACTTACTACCGAAGTTCATACTAGCTATCTTACTATCGAAGTAGCCTTAGTCTATACATAGATTCAATAAAACAGTGGACTTAGACTTACTTAATTAAAGAACTTTTAGTTATATTTTCAAGACTATTAGCAAATAATTTATGAAAACTTAATGAAATGGTGAAACTTCTAAAATCCTGTCTTTTGACTTCCATCAAAGTAATATTAAATATAAATATTTGAAAAACATTTTGTACTTAAATTCTTAACTCTGTTTCTTAATTACGACTACTTTATAGTTTATAATATTAATGTTTTATAAGCGTCAATAAAAAAATGTTATTATAATTATAACATCCCGGGACTCATCATTGCAACCCTAAATATAACTATAAAATCTATAGCCTATAGCTTTCCTAATTAAATGGACCACTCAACACTAAAATAATTGAATAAATTGTTTTTGTTTGGTATAGGGACGAGTAAAGTAAAAAAGTTAAACATGTGTATATTTAAAAATTAATATGTGTAGTATATCAACTATCTGGTATCCGTAATACAAGGCTCGTAACTTACCACGAAACTAGATGGCGCTGTGTGTAATAATGTCCCAACATGTCCCAACTATATATGTATATTAATAAAGAATATTATTTCTATCGATACTAATTTTTAAAACGTACCTATGGCAAACACGCGTAAAACAAGGTGAAGTCGCTAGTTTTCAGTAACGATAATGGTTAGGCAAACCCTATTGTAATATCACAAGACATAGACTTTATTCATACAGGAAACACTAAGTTCTAAGACACACAGTAGATTTAACTCAGACAAGAATACTTGATGCACTTAAATGCATCCCTGCGGTGTAGTTAACAGACAAATATATTCGATTAACGTCTCCATCTCGCGTAATGAAGTCACAGTCTTACTCAAACAGCCAACTTCCCCGGTTTTATGTAAGCAACTCTACTTTAGACTGATTAAAGTAAATTAGGTTTGATTTTGGCAAGAAACCGTTGAATAAAACTTTAAATAGTGGAATAAATTAACTTTAGTACTGATGTCGGTATGTACTCGTATATCTGGACTAATCCCTAGATAAAATAGATTGGATTTCAATAGATTTCATAAACCGTCGATGACACTATTTTCATTGAGAGTACTTTAGTGGAGATTTTAGTTTATTCGCTTATTAGCTAAGTTTTAAGTCTGATGGTAAATTTGACTTACTTCTATAAAGAAAATCAGAATTAAATGAGTTCTTGCTTAATTTGAATACGCTAGCTTGATGAATCAAAAAATTGGGTTTACACTGGGGTCTCTAGTTTTTGAATACATAGTCAACGTCTAAAACTTTTCATCTTGTCTTTGAAACACATAATTTTAGTTTTCTTTTCTGTGCTATTTAAAATCATCGCCAGGTAGAATGTAATGAGTAAACATAGGGTCCAAAGATAGTGAGTGACATAATTAGAACTTGCGAGCCTTTGCTTTAAACAAAGAATGACTGGCCTCTCACTTGATGGGGTCTCATAAAATAGCATAGTGCCTATGTCATAGCCTACCCCTGAATGTCTCACAATAGCAGTGCTACCACTCATTAAAATATCTGTAGATTTTGACATAACTACACGATAATTGAAGCTAAATTAAAGATTTCCATCTTCTATATTCTCTTACAAATATCACATAAAATACATTTTTGCAGCAATTCGCCATAATTAGAAGGGAATGAGAAGCGTTATGATAAATGAGGCAATAGTTGTTATTAATCGCGGCCATCAACGTTCCTGACGCCGTGTGAAACTATCCATTACAGGCTTATGAAAGAATCACTGAAATAATCAACGTAATTGCCTTCATATACTGAATACTAATATGTGGGGAATGATCTATTTCTATATTCGTTGAAAGAGAAATTGAATTGAATTGCTTTCTATATCTTTTTATATGGCCTTGTTTGTTTCTATCAAAGTAAAGATTTAGAATTAAGTGTATTATTTTAATTTTATTTAAGGAACAATGAAAAACGTCTATTATTAAAAAATACTAATTTTTGAAGTTATTTATGTGACACATATTTTGCTCTTAGATACTAGTTTAGTAGATACTAGTTTAGTAGATACTAGTTGACTACGTACATAAATATTATAATTTTTTTTGGTAGATTGAATACTTAGTGGGTTCCGTAGTCAAAAAAATTAGGAGCTGCTGTACTAGATGTCTATTAATTATTAATTATTTACGTCTAGAAAAATCAATCAGAATTAATAATGTGAATTTACGCCGGAATTAGAGTGGTAATAACCAACGCAAACACAAATAGAAACTGTTTAAAGGCTTAATGAACAGTATTTGCTTCCAAGCCTATTAAACTAGTAAAATTATGACTTTGGCTGAACACATATCGCGACACTTCCAAATTACTATTTCTGTATTAATATTTCCACGACTTGTAATTTTCGCGTTATAATCAATTCCAAAATTAGTATTCCAACTATAAAAACGAGCTAGCCTTACAATAGTCGCATAAGGTGTGTAATTTTTTATCAATGGTTTGAGCTTTCACACGGTTATTATTAACAGTAAATAGGTACATCTTTATACTAGTAAATGGCAAGACATTTTTTTTGTTTGCGTTAACAACGAAAACTAGAAATTTATTTCATAGGATACAGCATGTTTCGGGGAAGGTTTTAGTATATTAAAAAATAAGAACTTGGTTTCCGGACTATAGAACGCAGGTGAATCCGCGCGAAATGCTAGTTTATTAATATGACAGATTACAAGCACATTTGTTGAATCCTTTAATTAAAAAAAATATTATAATAAAATCATAATATACATAAGCCCAACATTTTCAATGCCAGATCAAAGGCGGTATTACTTATCAATTAGTATAAGTAGTAAATCCGTAGAGGTTGTATCAAGATTATTCCAATGGTTTTTACAAATGGAAATCAAATGAATTATAAAACGGTGATTTGAATTTCTCTTCACTATTTTATAATAATTGGATTCGCTAGAGAAGAGTGTAAGAGCTCTTTACAATTATTAAATTTTGATTATGGCGTACTTATTTTATGAATAAATTGCTATAAATTTAGAATATCATTCTTGACACGAGATTAATAAATAAATAGATTAGGTTAAGGTCTAGGGTATTCTGTCGAGTTCTCGCTAAAAATGCATGAAGCAGGCAAGGACCTTTAATGGGTACATGTAAGAAGGAATTCAAAAAGAAAGAGAAATCTGTGTATGATTAATACAAAAATTTTAACCAAAACATACATTAAGTTGTATACTTTTTTAACTTAAACTTCCATCAACCAACTTCAACACTTTAAAAGGGTAAATAACACAAATTTTATAAAATTATATAAAATTTTACAGTCGCTTTTTTAGTTAAAAAGTAATTTATTATCAAATAATGACTACACGTAATCGGTTCATACAATTTAGTTTATTTCATATCTTAGTGTTAACGAAATCAGGTTAATCTCGGCTCGGATATACTTGTCTAGAGTGTCGACAAAAGCTCAGCACTGGCTAAAATTGGCGTCACATCGACTAACAAAACTAGACGTTTATAACTTCAATTTATAAAGGTCTTATGATTTGCACTCGAGCTACTGCTATGTTAAGTGTTAACGAAAATAAGTAAATATTTTCTTTCCATTTTAATTTTAAATGCACTTTTATAATGATGTCATACTTGACCTCGCCAAATGCGAAATTGCAAGGCTTAATTGGGTCTTGTCTAGGGTAGGAGGTACCCTTATAAAACAATTTGTAAGCCAGGGATGTAATTTATCCAAATTGTTAACAAGTGCTCGAAAAAATTTAATGACAAAAACTTAAAGCTACTTAATTTAGTATTAATTGGTTGATCATAATATAATATAAGTAAAGAGAGCTTTGAAAATTCATCTTAATAAAGGTTTCAATAAGGGAGAAAATTTTGTAAGTTCGATCTTCATTATGAAGTTAAAAAAAATATGGAAATTAGTGTTGAAACATAAACAGTATATTGCCGAGGGAAACCCTAAATCGAATCACTATTTGTTACTTTATAAATTGACATCCCGTGAGAATCGCTTGCTTCTCTCTCTCTTTCTCGAAAATTGCTTGAAAATTATCTTTGTATGGCAAATATTAAACTTAGTCAAATCTGTACACTAAATATTTTTTGCATAACATAACTGAAATAGTCATTGTTATCAACACGGAGTTCAAATTTTTAGTTTTAAAAAAAATCTCAAGGTATCTGTCGATCTGTGGACGCATTACGAAAACCCACTGAAAAGATTTTGATGAAATTTGGTATGATAGCTGGTTATTTGGGTCCACATGTACATTTAATTACATGAAAACTATAGGTAGCGTAACGGTAACGCGCTCGCTTGAACAACCGAGTCCAGATTCAAATCCGGGTCTCGCACCTCTGATATTTTCAATGATAGAAATGTCATGATTACCACTTGTCTTACGGTGAAGGAAAACATCGTGAGGAAACCTGCATGTCTGAGAAAACCTAGCAAGTTTTCGAAAGACATGTGAAGTCCACCACCACGCACTAGGCCAGCGCGGTGGACTATAGCCTGATCTCCTTCGTACTGAGGGAGGCCCGTGTCCATCATTGGGACGTTCAAAAGGGCTGTAGAAGACATAAAATATTTTATCTCTGCGTAATACATAGTAACAGTTAAAACGTACATTATAAGGCTATTAAGTATAAAGCTCTAGATTTTGATTTAGCCGCGTAAATATTTAGATTGAGTACCGTAATAAGGCACTAAATTGTGTACGCTTCTAATAAGCTTTGTAACAGAATTGCTCATTACCCACTAAAGTTCGGCGCAAGTTGAATAGGGCAGCGTTGTTACCTATTCATGTTCATCTTTACTTGATTAGACTAGAACTGACATCTTTTGTTATATGAGAATCCTTCCGAGTACTTTTGTATTGAGAAAAGACTTTAAATTAAACTGCATACCATAAATTAAATTTAAAACACACATCACAATGTTGATGTCACTTTTAAGATATTCATCGGCCACATATTTTGTGAACTCCACATTCTTAAATTTTCCCAAATATTCCACTTTTTAAATAACACGATCTCTTTCGATTGATTCACGAATTTATTTTAAATACTTTAATTCATCGTAATCACGGGAGATTCTATAATTGATAAAATATTCAAAGCCTCGCGAAACAAAAATATAAATTATATATTTTACTTCCTTTTATCTTTTGCCTTTTTTTCGTAGACGCAACACATTCTGCCAGTGTCACGTATTTTTTCATCTTCTTTATCGCACAACTAGAAATCTTTATTTTAATCCAGAATGTAAAAAATTTTTTAAAATTTTTTTAGGGATTTCTTACAAAAAAATAATCTGTGACAGCTTAAAGCTCAAAGGAAAAAAATGTATTAATTAAAAAAAATGTATTTTAACTATATTTAATAACATAAATATAATGTGATTATATCGAATAAGTGGGTCGAGACGGCATGATCCTCGAATCAATCACAGCGTTCAATTTGCGCGGATTCATAATCAGCTTACCTTCAAACATTATAGATCTTTTTCTGTCTGTTTTTGTTTCAATTTATTTACTTAATGTATTTGGACTCAATACGTAATATTATATTTACAAAAGCTCCTAGAGTACTATTAAAGATAAATTAACTTGGTTTGAAATATTACTATGGATATTATTTAATAAGATGGAGCAAGCAAGTTTTATTATAATGCTTAAAAGTATTAAAAGAGTATAAAAACCGTACAAAAACCTTAAAAATATAAAGTAAAACTAGTTTAAGAAAAAATAACAAGATTTATGATCCAAAGATGAAGATGACTGAAAAGTGAAAAGCACTCTTCAATTACTTACGTTGTGCTTAAAAGCAAAATTACAGGTTAACATCAAAAAGAAGAGCAATAACTTTGTTGCAGCTTAAAGCTTTGTTTATTTAACTTAACAAAATTCCATTTATGTTTAACGAATCTTACTGTAATCAAAAATATCTAACATAATGAATTAAAAATGATTTTAGTTTGAGCTTGGAATAAATATCAAATGGCATGACAAAGCTCTATTTGTTACACACAGCTTGTTAGCTCCGTGGTTATGTGCCATAAATAATGAAATCAATCTGATATAGTGGAATTAGAAAATAATTCTAAACAATGAACTAGATTCAGTGTATTCTATTCATTTCGCTTTGATTAATCGGCGCTGGTGTTAGTGTGTTAGTTATTGCGACTATGATATAAATCATTTGACACTAAAAAGCATCCAAAAGTAATTTTTCATTGTCTTTATGCAGTAAACTAAAGCTTATTAAAAGTATGTCTAAAAGCTTGTGTCTCGTATCTAAAATATAAGAAAGGCGCGGAAAATATTGAAGAAAGGAGGGATAACAGTGTTAATGAAATGCTTTTAAGGAAAAATCTTTTGCTAAATACTAAAAACAAATATAAAATATTATTATAATTTAATACTTTCTTAGGCTTACGCGAATATTTGACATTATAAATGAAATGAATATTCTCTCAAAACTAACTCTGAGTGTCTTTCCCGTGACCATGATTGCTGTAAAGCATTCGAAACGTCGGAAACCAAAAATCAAAATAAATCCGCGACAAAATCCGAAAAAATAGTTTCATTTATAATAATTATGATTTTTTTAAACTTAAACTAACATAAAAAAATCTATACGAATAAAGCTTCTTACAACAATATACTGCTAAAGTTAACACGTATTATTGAAATATAAACCCAGTTCGATGAATGAAGAAGACAAATAGGTCCAAAGTAACACAACTTCTAATTCATCGCTAACAAGTTGCCTCCGAAGTCGGAAGTTGCAGCCAATGGGTAGTCTCGAACTGAAAGTCTTTAGGCCGATTTGTGAAATCAATTTGCAAATTTTCATAAAAGGATTATTATTGAAAATGCTGTCTAAATATAAGTCAGTTCAAAGCACAAAGCGGAAGATCTAGACCTCAATTATAGTACCATTGTACATATTATGTAGATACGCAATAACTAATAATAATTATTATATTTTAATTGAATATTTAATTTGTGTACAAAATAAACTTCATATTTAGCCATTGGTATTTCATATATTAGCAAGTACAACAAGTTGTTAGACGTATTATTGGATAGCAGAAATATCGAAGAAATATTACATTATATATATTCTTTATTGCACATGAAAAAAAAACAAACATACATATAATAGAGAAGTTTACATTAATTAGCATTATAATATTTCAAATGACACAATACGAAAGTATATCTCTAAATAATTATGAGTGATTAGTAAGATAATGGTTACTCAACTAGAACGTCTGGTATTATTAGTATAATAATAATTCTAAGGATAATCTCTGCAAAATAATAACATTTCTAACTTACAAAATGCGTAAGAAAATACCCACCATACATTATAAGCGCACAAAAGATTAAGACGTTATGTTTTTCCTTATAGTGCATCTCAAGTGAACTCAGCGCTCTACCGCAGGGTGTAAGAGACTTGTAAGGGCCTACCCTTGTCTCGCTACCAACCTTTGTGCTTTATCTTCCTTCATCCCCTAATACTATACTCGTTGTTTTAAGTTAGCTATTTTGGCATAATGTATGTCAAAAACTAAAAAAATTTACTCCTTTAATTGGGATGAGTAGCTTTCGTAGGGACTCTACATGGTACACTTCGCTTTGTTGAAGGCGAGGACTGCCGTTATATTTTTTAGACATTTTTAGCCTCAAAGATGTTTTTTTAAACTTTCTTGCTTATATGTAGAGATTGTAGAGCTGCAGTTCTCTTTCTTGTTAGTAAAGATAATATTCTATATTATAATGAAACCTGTAGATTGAATTGAATGTTAAAGGTATGTGATTAAATGTAAAAGGTATGTGATTATTATTTAAAATTCTTAATAAATATATCTATAAATTTGTATTTCGTTTATTTTAATTTAAAGTAATTTATTAGTTATTTGATAAAATATACATTTACAAGCTTTAGATAAATGGCAAAGGCTTGTTTAAATTATTATTTTTTCGAATAAATTAAATGAAACTTTCAATTAAACAAAATTTTCTTTTTTTGTTGGTGATTAAATAAATTTCTAGAAAAAGTAGATATTAGTAACCAAATTAGTTTATTGCTTTAGTAAATATATTTTACAATACGCACAGACGTACGTTTTTAATTTATATGTATAGATTTTGAAAACCTATGGAAAGAGCTTATAATTTTCCCTGACTCGTCTGCTCCAGCGGTTTGAAAATTCAGCGTTCATTGTCAGTTCCGTGGAAGAAGCAAGCGTGAATTTCTGTCAAAATCCCTAACGTATTTAAAAGCCCACTTATATTACAAAACATTTTTAAAATTCAGAATTGCACGATACTTTCACACCTTTAATGCTTTTGTTTTTGTTAGCTTTATATTGTGTTTTATAATGATGGTAATATTTTTTGAATTTTTTTATTGAATGAAGCAGATTTTCTTTGATTTCTACATTAATAGCAAAAAGTCTGGTGAAGACAAAGTTGTTCCTAAATCCAAGACTGAATCACTGTGCAGTTAGTAAGTAACAATTCACGATTTCTTACTTTTCAGTATTGTAAATAACTTTGACTTTTTTTTTAATTTTCAATCGACATATAGTAAACTAGTGTCCCACCCTGGTTCCGCTTTGGGTTCGTTTCTATTTCCTATTCAGTTTTTAACAGATAGTCTAGATTTTATATCAGAGATGTGGCAATTTCCGTAGTAAAAAGTATCCCACATGGTGACTTGTAACCAGATAAAAATTTAAAACCCATTTGGCATGTGTATCGATACTAATTTCAATAACATTAAATATTTATAAACAGATTTCACTTAGAATTTTATTTTCAGATATATATTTTAAAACTGTACATAACAGATTCTGTAGCTATTTCTATGTAAATAAGCAAACCATTTCGTCCAATCGAAGTACAAATGTCGACCACGTCGCTCCTTTATTCAGGAGTGGAGTAATTCCGGGCTATTTCCGAATAATGTGAAAGCGATGTAGCATCGCGGTCGCGGCACGTCGCGGTGATCGCGCCCTAATGAAACTGCTACAACGGTCTACGCAAATTTGAATCGGACTACAAATGTTGGATCGAAAGGTGTGAAATAGGGTATAGATTTGCTTTCTGTATTGAAATAAAGTTTGTTCATACAGATAAACAATAATAAAATGCCTGATGGGTAACGTCAAAATAACTGTTTTTTTAAATGATTGAGAAAAAGTTATCTATAATTATGTTTGTCCGTCCATTCGTCCGTCTGTTTATTCCAGGGACCTAAAAAACATCTTTTCTGTGGTATATTCCAACTAATTCTCAAAACGGCTGCTAATTTTGAAAGTGTTTAAGCTAGCAGAAAGCTGATGTTATAAGGGTAACTTAAATTAGTTTTATTTTTCAAAAATAATAAGGATTCAGCGCAACACTCGCGCAAAATGATATTATGTCGTTAGTGATCTTTATATTCATAATAACCAAGTTATTCAATAAAAAAACAAGGATAGTCTTTCATTCAAATTTCAATCAAAAAATACCTAATAAGTATATTTCTACCCAAAAACTTTAATCAGAATACTACGAATGTTTAGAAAAATTGATGATTTTTTTAATAGAGCTACTGTACACCAATTGACTGAAGCTAAAATGAACATTCTTTTATATCTAAATTGAATCTGTTATCTTAGTCGAAGTAAGCAGTCGCATATGAGACAGTGTGGTCAAAATTTTGGCAAAATCGTATTTAAAATGAACTCATAATTTATATTTACACGTGAGTCGCTTCCGAGGATTCGAAGCTTGAAGTTTTGATAGGAAAGTTAATGAACAGTTCCCGCGTTGCGTAAAATTTTCATTACTTATTAATTTTGTTTATAATGAGTTCTGCCTTTGACTCGAAAAACTGTTTTTACAATTTAAATAAGAATAACATTTTATTTTACTCGTTAAAGGGTAAAAGTCCGAAATGAAATTACATTCGTAAAGCTATTATATATTATTATTTTTTAATATTTCTTTCTGTTTTTATTGTTTTCACTGAATCTACATAAAAATTAAAAGCTTTGCAGTTTCGACTGCGAAAAAGCTTATTTTCTTATATATCAAAATCTTGTGTCACAGTGTTTAGTATTAAACTCCTCCGAAATGGCTTGACCGATTTTTATGATTTTTTTTGTGTATATTTAGTAGGTCTGAGAATAGGTCGTAAGTTATTTTAGACCAAATTTTTATTTTATGATTTGGAATAAAAAAATACCTATGACACTACTCGGCGACTCGCAGAGCCTCATACAATTTCTATTTTTTTTTCATATTAATATTATAGTGTGTCGCATCATCACAAACCTATGTGAGTTGGCCTAATCAACATAGCTTTTTTAAGCTTGCACAAAGCTCCTCCGCATCATGTAAAGTAGCGCAGAGTGGTTCTCTAAAAATATTTTAACTTAACTTCAAAGCTTTATAATAAACTGAATATTTAAAAATAAAACAGCTATAATTGCTAAAAGCTAACAAAGCCTATGTTTTATGGGTCCATTAAAACTAAACAGTATAGCAAAAGTTTGTGAATTTTATACACAATGATAACAACATTGTGTATGATTCTTTATATATTTTTATTTTTACTGTCTTATTTGATGTCATATTTTATTTATCACTCTATTTCTGAGCTACACTTAACTAAATAAATAACTAAATGATTGAATGATATTTTGTTACATATATTAGCAATCTATACTAATATTACAAACAGACTGTTTGAATAAACGCGCTAGCCTCAGGAACTAATATCCGACTAGAAAAATTATGTTCGCTTTAGAAAGCCTTCAGATATGTACGTATGATACATTCATAGAATTATGAGGATTGATAGGTCAGAAACTTATGGCTTATATACGAAAATCTGTTCATATTATCACTATTTAGTATAAAACAAAGTCACTTTCCGCTGTCTGTCTGTCCCTATGTACGCTTAGATCTTTAAAACTACGCAACAGATTTTGATGCTGTTTTTTTAATAGATAGAGTGATTCAAAAGGAAGTTTTATAATATGTATAAATAGCTGAACCCGAGGCTTAGCTCGTGCTAAATCATGTAATACATTTATATATTAAAAAGTTGAAGTAAATCTAATCAATAGTTCTAAAGTTATAAAAAGTTATCAGTGAAGCTATCTATACCGGAAGCAGCATCGATGCCATTATTATATTATAAGTAATTAAATTGACAGACATTTTGGCTTAAATCAAACGCCATTCTAACTTTATTAAATTAATAATTAATTTCATTTAGATCCAGCTGTGAGGTAGCAATGCTGAAATTGGGACGGTATTATATTTGTAATATGCATTAAATTATCAATTTGTGAGTGAATATATTGGTTCTATATTATAAGTAAGTAGACGGTCTGTCAATTTGTAGAATAAAATATCATAAAATATATAAATATTATTAATAATTATCTCTTACAACTGGGCTCGGGGCTTCTTTTAAAACAAAGAAGGTAAGCCATAGACCACCAAACAAGCCAAGAATATAGTAGTAGTATACTTAACATGTTTAAGTGCAAGTTTCTCTCAGAATTGCAGGTTTCCTCACGATATTTTCACTTCACTGTAAGACCGAAAATATCAGATGTGTGAGACCCGGAATTGAACCCACTTCACCGAGTTTCACAAGCTAGCGAGCTAAAAATACCTCGAAATAAATTCCAAACGAACTAACATTTATACAATGCTTATTGAATATGAACATTGAAAAGCCTCTATTAGCAGTCCCAATAATACGCGTATTAAAGCGTTCACTCGACAAGCTATTACGTTATACATACGTACAATATACTCGTAGTTAAGCTAATTATTTATTAATTAAATGTCAGCTGTTCTTATGTTTCAAACTACTCGAATCAGAGTCGTAACGTTGTTAGGGGTTATAGCGATTGGCACGCGACATATGGGTCATAAACTTTTGATTTGGTATGATTGCTTTGACTTATAGACTAATGCTTTGGGCAATGAAGCTAGGTTCTGAGTTCGATTTTCACTTGTAACCATAGTTCCAGTTACTACATTAGTTAGCCCACATGTCAACAATCATACTTTTATAATTAAAACACAATAATATTTTTAGTATATAAATATTAAAATATTGCTAAAATATATAGTTTTATGTACATAGTACATAAGTTTGTGGGCTGTTTTAATATATAAAATGTATGTGCTTCGCTCGAGTATTTTTTAAGGTTTTAGATGAATTCTATTTCTTTTTCTACAGTAAATGTAACCTAAGTTACTCCTTTCTTATCTGACAGTGAGAAACCCTAAAAAATCTGTGCAGCCATTTCGGAAATTTGCCGTAACAAACAGACTCAGACGAAAATATTAAAATTGTGTTTTTCTTTTATGTACCGTATATAATTTCATATACATTCAATAAAAATCTATTAATTTAAAAGAAAATTTATAAATTAAGACAGTGGTAGCCCAACGGTAACGCGTCGCTTGGATAACCGAGTGATGCGGGTTCAAATCCGGGTCTCGCACCTCTGATATTTTCATGTACGAATCATTTCTATCATGATTACCACTTGTCTTACGGCGAAGGGAAACATCGTGAGGAAACCTACATGTCTGAGAAAACAAGTTCTCGAAAGGCATGTGAAGTCCGCCAACACGCACTGGGCCAGCGCGGTGGACTATGGCCAGATTCCCCTCGTACTGAGGGAGGCCCGTGCCCAGCAGTGGGACGTTAAAAAGGGCTGATGATGATGATGAAAAATCTATTGTTTTGTAATGTCTTAAATATGAAGACGAACGACGAAGATTCCACAGTGAATCTCAGCAACAGCATCACAGTATTTAACAAACCTCCTTTGTATTTTACGTTTAAAGAAAACAGGCAAGTCAGCGCATTCTTGACCACGAGGGGCAGGTCCCGACCTAAACGGTCGTATTAAAAAACAATTCTTCGAAGATGGCCTGAATAGCTAAAGCAGATGTAGCTAATGTGTTTATAATGGATCTTATACGCCACGTAAGCTTTACTCAGACATGAGTTATCACGCAAAGTCGTTCGTGTTTTGAAAAAATATATTGAGATATCATTAAATAGTAAATAATTAAAAATAATAGATAAATTAAGTACGACTATTTAGTTTAATAAATGAAGTTCTATTTCACAGAGGATTGGAATTATTATAGTATATCTAAAACATCTCAGCTCTTTAATGCCAATACTAATTAAACTTTGACTTAACGAAATTATTAAAAGCTCCCAATTTCGGTATAACAAGATTCAACAACAACAACAAACTATTTTAAACTAATAGCTTAATATTTATAAATTATAATTACAAAATTGAAAAATAAGTGCAAAGGTTTAGATTTTTGCTTACTGAAGTTTTAAATGTAGTGAATAGTCAAAGTTGGGAGCGAAAATAAAAAAAAAACTGCCGAAAAAGTTATTTAAATAACGTGAAATATCTAAATCTGAAAACCTTCTTCCCTATACTATATCCGTATTCTCGTAATAACGGATTTATGTAACTGTAGTTTAATTAAAATTTGTTTAGCAATATTACTAGTTTCGCGGCGACACGCCTCTAAGCTTTACAAAATGACGAATAATTAAACTGCAACTACTGCAGTGGAAAGTTACAGCGAGTTCTAATTTAACTCTCATATTAGTGTTGCTGGCGTCAACCAAATAGTATCATATTTGAGTACAAATGTTCATATTTACTGGCAATTTTATATTTTAAGTAGCTTATACTGAAGCGTAATTCAATAAATTTATTCAAATCTAAAACTAAACTATGAAAAACAAGCTATAATCATACGAAATTTCATCATGATCCGTCCGTGGTTTTCTCAATATACGATCATATACATAACATTTGAATGCTACATTATCACTGATTAATTTATGCTATTTTAATTGCAAGAAAAAAATAAGGATCCCTACTAAAACTACAATATGTTACCCAAGGTGTAAAAAAATGCTTATAAAATATCTTTCATTGCATGCGCTGCGAAAACTATTGATGATAGAACAAAAAAATGTTCCACAATATTAAAGAATATATTATCAATGTCGATTTTGACGGAACTTTCTGAGTAGCTTAGGTTACTTTTATTTTATTATACAACTTAATTTATTTTATATTACGCCTAGCAAAGCAGGCCAGGTTTGCTAGTGTATAAATAAGTATGTTGAGACACATAGCACCATTTACATCCATTGTAAGCTACGAGGCTTTTGTTAGCATAATATGAAAATATACTGAAATAACAACCTTGACACTCGACTTGTACACTCGTTCTCATAACACGAATTTATATCCCCAGAGAGACTCGAACTCGCAACCACTTGCATAACAAATAGGCTAACTACTCACTGAGCCAAACGTGTCGTCAAAACATCTGTGCTTCTAATTTGTAGTATTATTAATTTAGGTAGAGTATTAAATTATATTTGATGGTTAAGTCACAGCTTAATTACAAGAGAAGTGATAAAACACAATACTTTACGACGGTACATTATTGTCGCTCATATTCTAACCACGAACTTCCTTTACACATTTTTGGCTGAATTTTATTGTCAATATGTCTTCATAAGAAATATTTTACGTCATTTTGGACCGTAACGTGCCATATATTATTACCTTTAACTTTATCCCGCCGTTCTCCTTAATATAGAGCTGTCTTTTTTTTTATGGTAAAAAGGGGGCAAACGGGCAGGAGGCTCACCTGATGGGAAGTGATCACCTCCGCCCATGGACATCTGCAAGCCTGTGCGTTGCCGGCCTTTCAGGAAAGGGAGGGATGGAGGAGGGAGGGAAGTGGGAGGGAGGGGGGAACGAAGGCGGAGAATGAAGGGAAGAGGGAGGGGGGAAGGAGAGTGGGCCTCCCGGACTCTCACTCACCGGACGAAACGCGTCAGCATAGCTTCACGCCGGTCTTCTGTGAGAGAGTGGTACTAATGAATTATACGGGGCGTGCCAGCCCATTCGGTTGCTACCCGAAGGTAACAAGCATGGCACTACCACTAAAATGTCTTAGATATATTCTTTAAAATATGGCTTAAACCAATACTAACAACTAAGAATACTAAATATTAATTTAGATATCGTTCTATATAACGAATTGAAATTAATTCTATCAATAACTTATACTCGTCGCCGGCTCTGATACTGGGGAATAATTTAAATTTTCCTTTAATTAATTTATCTTTTAAGATCTAAGCTATAGCCTTGATATTTTAATTTAACTTAAAAATAAATTATTAAGAAAAATATATGTTCAAATCTGTCATATTTTAGAGATTACTAAATTCAAATTAACAGTAAATAAAAAAAAAGTTCACCTTTATAACATTATTAATTGAACGTTATATTTTAACACGAGTTATTTCGTACCTACTATAATTAGGAAAAGATATTCCCAGAAATATTATACAATAATAATAGTTATTCACTTAGTATGTATTATTAATAATGGTTTAGTTAAATCAATAACGCCTTACAAACGACATTGATTTGTTTGTACAAACAGTAAGAAACTTGGCAAAGGTAAGATCGGGCGAAATTAACGACAGCAAAACAGAGTATATTTATGACGTTACTGTTATAAATGAGAATTATAATTTTAGGTGTGTGCTAGTTTCTGATACTTAGGGGATGGTCCCGTGGGGTTAATTATTAGTACTGGTTTGTCAAGCCATATACTCTTAAATAAATAAGTATGTTCGGACATTATTACAACAACCCCATATAAATCTATGGTAAGCTACGAGGTTTGTGTTACGGATAACAGATAGTTAGACTGGAGTACAAACATTCGTGTTCAACAAATGAATGGCCCCCAGCGGGACTCGAACCCAAGACCGCTGGCGGTTCTGAACTGAGCTAAACAGGTTGTCAAAAGGTTTCATTTTAATTAATAGGTTGAAAATGCTTTTTTAATACAATGTACGAGTATTCGAAAATATGTTTGTTCGTCAAATCGACGATGCTGCACGGAAATCATGCACTATCTGTTATATTCCCATACATCTTATAATTTTGGAGATGTTCTCACACTACAAGTAAAATATTAATACTTTCTTAGATTTACGCGAATATTTGACATTATAAATGAAACTATCTTTTCAGAATCTGCCGCGGATTTATTTGGATTTTTGGTTCCCGACGTTTCGTTTTATTTATAAATACAAGTATTAGTTTTTTTTGCTTTCATGGTTTGTTATACTTTTTATAACGAACGTTTCGAAATGAACGAACGAAATAATCAAGAAGCCGACATACTCGTGAACTTATCTTAGATGTATCGAGTTCATATAATATCTCCACTTCACTGGTTCCGGCCGCAGACGAACCTTAGAGAACCGCGGCTTTGTTATTTAATCGGTCTATAACAATATTCTGTTACGTGTTTAATATCTAGCTATTAAGTAATAAAATTATGATGCAGTCAAGTGGCTTATTGAATATTTTAAAGTCGTTTTTAGATAAAACAGAGAAAAAAAGTGAAAAATGAAATTGAATTATTAGAAAGAAGTTGGCGCGGCATTTAGTATGTTTTTATTTAATTATACCTCAAAAAATTGCTCCTCAAATGTTTATTGGTTAATTAATAATTATTTTTTTAGAATCCGTTTTTGAAAATATAATTTTACTGTAAAAGTGCGAAAATTTGTATTTTCTTCTTCAACAATATTTGTGTGCGATTTAGGTCTACGTTTAGGATTTTAACGATTAGCAACGATATACATTATACACACAAATTTGGTCGTCTTCATACAACTTCATATATGTTGATTTGTAATGTAAATGTTGTACTGTAATGTGACTTTCATACATGGAATATATTTATAATGAGTTATGAAAATTCATCATAAGCGTACCAGCTACCAGAATTAACTAAGATTACTTATTTATGACTGAGATTTCTATTTAAATACATAAAAAAACTTAAGCACAACTGTCATTCAGTGAAAAACCTTCTAAAGTATGTACTTTTTGATATCTAACATTAATCTTAATAATATTTTGTTACAGGTAAGCCGTAGCTGAAGAGACAGAATCGCAGATAAAATTCTATGTAAATATTATTGTTAAGAATATATGGATTAGTCTTATAATACTTGCTATACTTTAAAGCTTTTTTACTAAAAAAATTTTTAAAAATTAAAATTTATTTATATTTCATCAATAGATAACGACAAAACAATGAAGTACCTTCTCTCCTCCGTTTTTATTAAACGATAAGTATTTTTAATGAAGTAGCTAATAAACAGAACATCCTATTATGAATTTCATATGAATACAGTTATTTTTCTATGGATAGATAAATAACGTTCAAAAAATGTTTTCATCACTGAATTTTAACTTTAACCACTAGTCGGAGTAACAATATATAAATAAATGCCCACAGGGTCTCGAACCTGCGACTGCTAGCACAGCAAGTAAGGTTATTAGACCTGAGCTAAACTTGTTGTCATTCGTATTTGCCTAAAAATATCCTTAAATATATTTTTATTTATTTGTTTTTGCATGAAATTTTGCATAAAAAACAACCGATTTTTTGTTTATTTATAGGTGTAATAGTAGTTAACGATGTTTTGGGAAAACGTGTAAACGAGCGTATACAGTTATTAACATGACATTTTCATTGATAGTGTGTGTCTGGATTTTTGTTTGGAAATTGTGTTTTAAAGTTTAGGATATTGTAGTACAGTTGTTGTGAAGTATGTCTGTACGAATGTACATATATGGTACGGCATAGGTACGAGAGGTATGAGGCCAAAGTCAAATCGAATTCGGGTTTTTATTTAGATGTCGGTTAAAAGTTTGCTAGTTTCTTTCAATCATGCTGGTATATTCACGAAGAACTGACTTCATTTCCTGGGAACTTAAAAATATATTCATATACATAATAATGGTGCTTAATTTGTAATCCCATCGTAATTGTAATAACAGATGGTAAACTACAAAAACAATATTTTTGGATAACCTAATAAAATTAAAACATAATTCTGAATTCTGAAAATCCTAATTAATCATGGGACATTTTATGAAAAGCGAATCGGTTAGCTATTGCCAAATAATGCGATTATCAACGTACTTTATTTCATTCATTAAAATATTAATTACTTATAGTATAATATGTATTAATTATATTGATATAAAAAAATTGCTGTTATCTATTATTTTAATATAACCTTTTGTGTAATCAATGACGGTTTTTGCCCCGTGTGGCAAAGTCAAAGATAAACTGGTACTCTGTATACAATGGTGCCTTAGTACAGCGGTCAATTTTTAGCTTAACAATAAATAGTATATACAGAAGGTAGCAATTTCATGAAGCAATTCTCATAAACCGTCTCGATCTGAGTCTATGATTTGCAAAATATCTTATGAGAAAAGTTGAAGATAAAATCGCTAGAGTCCATATTATAATGTGCTCGCTTGAAATATCTTGAAGTTTTCTGAATTATTGATAGCGGGCACTCGCAATTGCAAATGTTTACCGTTCGAAAGTAAAAACGAAGTTTCGTATAAAGAGATCGTTACAGAAATAGGGGCCTCAACTTATTTAATACATTCAGGGTGTTTATCTTTAATGCTCAAGGCTTTGACAAACAAGTAATACAAAATGTATCCCTTAGAAGGTTTTTAAGAAAATGGCTGAATGTGTTGGGAGATTACAATTTATTTTAGTGTTAGTATCTGTAAGGGTAACTTCATAGCATACATGATGCATGGCCCGATAGACGGTGAAGAAATTGTTAGAAAGCTAACGTGTATAAGTATAAGTTTGTGTATAAGTACACATAATCCGTTGTATTTTTTAAGTCTTTCTTAACATAAAGTAAATTCGTAAATTTTTTTGACACACATAAGATTTGAATAAATATTACACGCAGAATTTACTAATGGACCTTATCTTACACATGTGATACTTTAATAAACTCTTAGTTATATAGCTATAGGCATACATTGACCCTACTTTCTTGCGCCAACGGTCGGTTTGTTAAACTGAGATGTTTTAACTCCACTCATGGGTGTTTATATTTATAATATGTATGTATTTAAATTTAATTATGTAGTATATCAACTATCTGGTATCCCTAACACAAGCTTCGTAGCTTACCACGGAACTAGATGGCGCTGTGTGTAATAATGTCCCTGTCCCTACTTTCATATAATATTATAAACCCATAGGCATCCCGGGACGTACCCGAGCGAAGTGATTAGTAAACACAAGTGTATAGTAGAGAATAAAATTCTGAAGAAATTAGGATATTTAAGGAAAAAGAAATCTAATCTGAAAAATCTATCAAAGCCTTCTTACGGTTGCACGGTTTTTGTATTCAAGGTAAAAATAATTTAGAATTAGCGCCGTCTCGACCTTTGTATATTAGATAAAGCGGATATTACGTATACTTTTAATACTATGTTATTGATTGCCGCTTTTTCAAAATTTTCCTTTCTCGATAGAAATTATATAGATATTTTGTTCATTTTCATACTTTTACAAATATTGTGGCTATAAAACAATTGGCGTAGTACTTGTTAAAGACACAGCTCACTTATACGTATGTGTATATTCAGTCCTATTAACGACCCACTGCTGGGCGTGGGCTTACCTTCAATACCAGATAAGGTCGTAGAGGTGGACGCACGGCAAAAGCGGGTGGGCGGACATAATGCATGTAGGCGATTGTTAACTTCTATATATTATGTAATGGATAATGAAAATGGACTGGTATTGACTGTTTTTATTCTATTATCAATTTACTTTATTGGGAGTTGTATTGACTACCTGAGGGCGCTGTAAAATGGATGGGATAAGGTTTTATAAGTTCTGTTTAATGGGTGAGTGACACATTTCGATTCATTACTTCGGACAGTACAGATTTAATATAATTGCTGTCGAAAGTATTGCTGGTAATATTTGCTGTGGGAAATATAATTATGATAAGAATAGACGAATACATAATATTATTTAATGTGTAATAACGAGTAACTGGAAGACCATCCTGTCCGTTACACGATACAATGTAAAATAAAAGATTACTTTGTGAATTTCACTTATTAATTATTAATTTTAAAGGCAACAGTATAATTTCGTTGTGACATTCATAACAGATCCGCATGTATCAAACACATAATTACACCGTTAATTAGAGTGAGGAAACAACATTAGTAATGAAAACAGCTGACATCAAACCAGCAGTACGTGACATTTGTTTAGGATCAATCGACTGAGGTCCAGTGTCTGCTATACAATTGTAGTATTATGAATGTCGGTACATTTGCTTTTTTCGCATATATATTTAATTTTAAAAAAGACAGTGGTAGCCCAGCGGTAACGCGTCGCTTGGATAACCGAGTGATGCGGGTTCAAATCCGGGTCTCGCACCTCTGATATTTTCATGTGCGTATCATTTCTATCATGATTACCACTTGTCTTACGGTGAAGGAAAACATCGTGAGGAAACCTGCATGTCTGAGAAAACCTAACAAGTTTTCGAAAGGCATGTGAAGTCCGCCGACTCGCACTAGGCCAGCGCGGTGGACTATGGCCTGATCCCCCTCGTACTGAGGGAGGCCCGTGCCCAGCAGTGGGACGTTAAAAAGGGCTGATGATGATATTAAATTTTTGCAAGATTTTAAGTAAATTAATTTTTAACTTCTACACGATTACGGTTCTACACGTGTAGGAACAAATATAGAGATAATAGATAATAAGTTCAAAAAGGTTTGGTTTAAAGCAAGCTTGATATAACGACACGTTTGGCGCAGTTGGTAGTACTTTCTTGCACCATCGTTCGCGGGTTCGAGTCCCGCTGGGGCATTCATTTGTTAAACTTGGATGTTTGTACTCCAGTCTTCCATTTATAATATGTATGTATTTAAACTTATATAATTATGTAGTATATCAACTATGTAGTATCCGTAACACAAGCTTACCACAGAACTAGATGGCGCTGTGTGTAATAATGTCCCAACATATTGATTTATTTATGATTATTGGTGTTATTATTTGCTGGCAATTTTTGTATTTAAAAAAACCGAAATTGTTACACAGTATTTTGTGCTTTCTAATTTTTTTGCATATTTTGATTTCGTAAGAACACTCCTCTGTCATAAGTTCTACTGTAACAAACAAACCGACAAACCCTTAAATATTACTATAGATTAAGAAACATTAAATTTTAAATTTTCTGAATGTAGGAACATATTTCTAAAGGATTATCAAACCTGCTAACACTTGGCGAGCACGCAACCCTTGCGCTAAGCAAGTCATCGCCCAATATTGTTGTAAAAAGTAACAGCGCTAAAATAGAAGTAATATCGGGACGTTCATCATCGCGTGCGCAAGCATGCATGTCGCATGTGATTGCATGCAATCGCGTGAGATCGTAAATATCATACTCCGGGAGGCAGCTGTAAATTTGTTCACGTTATCAGAATGCGTCCACTTTTATTAGTTTATTGTGGTTTATGGTAGGAAATATAGCGGGCTATATAAACATATAGCACTAAAAGTTTTAAATTTGGTTTTAAGTTTTTTTTTAATTCATTGTAGTGACACTAAAAGACAAGCATATTATTACTATCAATTGATACTTGGACTAAAGTATTGCGGTAAGTCCTTTTTATATGTATGTATAACATAACTTGAATTAACTAGTTTTACTAAGAAAAATATTCTTTGTGAGATAGAAATAATTAAATATTATATATATTATGAATTTTGTGTATTCCCCTTTTTGAGGTTTCACTAAAGAGCACGGATAATTCAATACGAGGGGGATAAGGCCATAGTCCACCACGCAGACCAAGTGCGGGTGTGCGGTACTTCACACATTTTTCGAGAACTTGCTAAAGTCTCACAGACATGCTGGTTTTCTCATGACGTTTTCATTCACCGTACGACAAGTGGTAATCATTTTAGAAATAATTCCCACATGAAAATTTCAGTGGTGCGAAACCCGGCTTTGAACCCGTATCACTCGGTTATCCAAGCGAGCACTTCACCACAGGGCTACCACTATCATAAAAATGAACCTTTTATCCTGTAAGAATTAGATATTAGGTTCCTAAATCAAATTCACTTCAATTTCATCACTCAAAGGCCCACTGATACTTTAGGTGAATAAGAACAAATCTTTCGTAGACATAAATATTTACTTATCAATCCTCCATTATGCTTAGAGACAAGGGATTTGCAGCAAAGGTAGCCAGGTATTAGCTAATTGGTATTAGTAATTCCTAACATTTTCACGCTCAGCTCCCTGCCTATCCCGTCCCTTCACATTATTTAACGCGCGCGACACGCAACGTTGCAGTTTTGACGTCATATCGCATAATAACTTACATCGTGGCTATTTTTGATCGACGTAATTGAAAAATTTCATAACAGTCATAAAATAGTGAAATAACATGCAATATACATCTAATTTTATAAGCGACCTTTTAAAATCGTCTATATTTTTATATTACCGCTGTGTTATGGCTAGTATTATTTTTCGAAAACCTATTTTTTGTTAATTATGAGTTATTTTAACTACCAATAGTTGTTACTAGTCCCTACTTACTAAGGTTATGTAGTAGGTTATATGTAACGAAATTTTTATAATAAATACTGTTTAGACCGACTTTAAAGCTTTTTGAAACTTTTTTGGTAATTATGATATCAGAATTTTAATCCCCTGAAGGCTTAAGTTAGTATTTATTTCACCTATTCTATATCTTAACCTCCTAATTGAAAACCTATTCAAAACACCTATAAAGTGCCTTCTCAGATAAGTTCCGAAATCTCCATTCAAATAAGTTTTATTTAACTCTCTAACTGGTTCATTTTTTCAATTTCTATAAATTGGATTTAGGCTAAGCTTTGTAAAAGTTGCGAAAATTACGCAAAAATACGATCAGCCGTGACCCCGAGAGCTCAACCTCCCATTCGTGTTATTGTGGTCACGATTTTATTATTTTCTTTATGCACGCTATATTTTTATCTTTTTATACTTTAACGCACCCTTTTCCCTCAAGAGATGGACAGGCTGAGTGTATTGACGGCTCTCTCAGTATTCCACGTTTCTGTTAACATAAAGATTTTGTGTCAGGTCTCCACTTTCTATTCTTTTGACGACACGTTACTAGTGTTTCTGCGCCAGCGGTCGCGGGTTCGAGTCCCGCTGGGGGCATTCATTTGTTGAGCACAAATGTTTGTAATTCAGTCGTGGATGTTTATATTTATAATATGCATGTATTTACTTTTATTTTAACTATCTAGTATCCGTAACACAAGCCTCGCAGCTTACTACGGAACAAAATGGCGCTTTGTTTAATAATGTCCCAATATATTTATGTATATAACACATTATTATATATATTTATAACACACACACATCACGCTACGACCAATAGGAGTTGAACATCAATGAAAAATTTTGCAAAAACGGGAGGTATTTGGTTTCCAGCCTTTAGAACGCGCGGAAAAGGCTAGTCACTACATAGTATAAAACAAAGTCGCTTTCTCTGACCCTATATCCCTTTGTACGCTTAAATCTTTAAAACTACGCAACGGATCTTGATGCGGTTTTTTTAATAAATAGAGTGATTCAAGAGGAAGGTTTATATATGCATAACTACCGGATCCCGCGGCTTTGCCTGTGCTAAATCTAGGAAAAAGCCCGAGCGAAGCGAGGGCGAGTCGCTAGTTATTAATAAAGCTCTCTAATCGGTAAAATGTATTCATACCTAATTCGATTTGCGATGTTTTCGTTCATTAAACGTGAAAAATATGAGTTCAATACATACATAAAAATCCTCATCGAGAATATATAGATATTGACCGACCGTAACGTATATTATGTAATATAGTAAGGGCCATAATCATAATCTTTTGTCTTTCCTCCTTATACACTAGCAAAAGTTTAATGAAAGTCCTTTATAAATAAAGCTTTAATGTTAAAAAGTTTCTATGTTTTCCTATTTTAAAAAAACAGCACTTCTATAGTGTTTAATTTAATTTACTACAAACGACTCACCCTCGTTTCTTTCGAGAGAAGGAAAACGTTTTAAAGGTATACCTTTTGTAGGTAGATTACTCAGATATGTGATATTTTCCCGCAGTAAATAGTTTAAGTGAATAACCAGTTATTGTCACTGCCTCGTTGGTGTAGTAGCTAGCATGTACGGTCACAAATCGAGAGGTCCTGGGTTCGAGTCCCGGGTCGGGCCAAGTTTAATTATTGAGTCTATCTATTTAGTAAGCGTCAGTAACAGCCCGGAGTTAAGAAGTTGGCGGTGAGTCACCCCCGTGCCTCGGAGATACCATGCAATTGCTGAGGAAGGCTTGCTGAGAAGGCTTTTAATACAAACAAAATTTTATATATTTACCATGACCTTATGTAGGTTATACATAATATGTGCATACGTAATTGAGTTTAACTATCACACGCCTTAAAGCCAGCCTAAAACAACATATATATGCTCTCTCGAATTTACATTCGGAATTGAATGTAATTTACTAAAGGCATTGAAGGAAGATCTATACATAGTGCGACTCTAAACTAGAGATAAATTTGTTAGTTTTGTTTCCTCTATAATCTTTGTTATTTTTAACATAAATATACTTTATAGTAAAGTTTCGCCCTTGCGTCATAATCCCGTCGTAATCTATCCAGGGCTTAACTGTAAGAAATTGACTGACAAACAAAAAATCTAAAATTGCATATTTCTTACAAGTGCTATACACAATTAGATACATTTGCTTTGTATATATGGTTAAGTTTACTTGTAATTTCCTTTATTGTAAATAAAGACTCTTATACATAAAAAGTTTGTCATACACACACTTTTTTATATGTTGTATCATAGATAATTTAAAAGTGAAAGTTGTATTTTTATTATTATTTTGATAGCTAAATTTTTATTGCTTTTTATTTGCTTTATCGGTTCGTTTGTTATTATTATTTAGCAAACTATATTAGGTTAAAATAATAAATAAAGTGCTCAAACTCGTCTTTTATAAGAGACATCTCAAAGAACAATATATAGATATAATTAATTACATCAGATACCGTACATACATACGTATCTACGAGAAATAGCGTCACGGACGACAGGTAAGATTTGATTGTCAAATGCCTCCAAAATCCTAAACGTTTAACCAAACAAACCCTTGCAAATTCCAGCCAAGTTAATCTCGACAGCTATGGGTAGCTTAGATCTAGTCTGATTCGATCATATAGGCCATGTCGGGGTGTTTACTCGAACCACGAGATTTGCTCTCATATTCCGTTAGGGATGGACCACTCTGTTTCTTCAATTGAATTTATAACTAAGACGCAGGGCTACAGGTGAACGATGCTGAGTGATCTGTGCTTTTATGAATCTATGATAATCTTATGACCGTTCAAATAAATCAAATCAAAATATTTTATTCAGCATAAAAATTGTAACAATTTCTTACTGAACGTCATGAGTCTACCACCAGTTCGGAAAGAAGAAACCTCTGACCTGAGAAAAGCTGGCGAAAGAAACTCAGCGGGACTAATATTATTTATTTCTCTTTTTTATCAATTTTTATTGCAAATTAACTATAATTCTATATGTTGAAATAGCCTGGCGGCGATCACATCATTCCCAAGGCGTACTGTCTTCTAAAATCGTTAATCGAATAATAGCCTTTAGTACACAAACGTTCCTTCACAATTATTTTAAATTTGGCAAAAGAAGCTTTTTAGTGTAACTAGAAGAAGTTCTAGTTACACTTACTGACTAAAGCAAATATAATAGATATTCTTCGCACAAAACGATAGTAAATTTCATATTATGTACAAATTAATATACGTGTATTATTCACATTAACTAACTGCACCATTTATTTCCATGGTAGTACTTGTGGCTTTAAAATATAAACATCCATGACTGGAGTACAAACATTCGTGATCATTACACAAATGAATGGTTTCAGCGGGATTCGAACCCACTAACTCTGGTATAGCAAGAAGGATCACTAAGACTACTACAAACTAAGCCAACCATGTCGTCGTATAAGACTTATTTCGTCCTATTTAATTTTTAGTGTGAACTTCAAGATAAACTTTCCAATCGCCAACCCTATGTGGATTTTCATGTTGATATGATATGAAGGCTTCCTCCATCAACGCTCCGGGCCAAGTTTCAATGTATTTGAATTTGGGCATTGACTTCAATGAAGCCATGTCTCAATTACGTACTGCTTAAAATCATCATCATCATCATCAGCCCTTTTTAACTTTTCCCACTGCTGGGCACAGGCCTCCCTCAGTACGAAGGGCTTAAATTACGTATATACATTTTTGTTTTGTTTTGAATTATTCTTAAAATATCATACGCAATAGATAGTTGTATTATTATTTTAAGAAAGAATATAATGTTGTATTTTTAATGGATAAAATATATTTATATGTATACATAATATGTATAAGTCGTCCCTCAAGTCTGTAAAGAGGATCAGTCCTTACGCTGACCTAGTGTTTCTTTTGTATCGTTTCCTATGAGTAAGCGGACTCCATGTCTTTCAAAGACTTATAATTAGACTATATTTATTTATGTATTTGTTACTGTAAAAGCCCGAATATTGGTAAAACTTAGGTTCTACCAGTAAATCTTAAGGTTTACCAACACGAGTCGGTAAATGAAAGAATATGTAAAAAATAAACGATTTGATCGGACTTTTACCATTATAATTTAGTACATGCTAGGTTTTACCAGTAACGGTTGGTAAATGTTGGTTTTGGAAATAAATCAATGCATACTTCTTAATTCTTTGCCACGATTTCGTCCATTAATTCATGAAATCTATGGTTTACACTCATTTTCATTAAAAATTACTTCCAGACACTAAAACAACTCAAACTCGCTTTTTGTTTATAAATTACTTTTAGACTTAGAAAACACAAACAGGAATTGAATTAAAGTTTTAACGTGTCAAACGATTGACTAAGGCGAGCGTAGACGGTAGAGGGAGATGGAACGAGTAGCGAAGGGCTGCAGAATGCCACGAGTACAAGGCCATACGCCGAACACGTATTGTTTATCTCAACATTTACCGTGTCTTTGAGGTAAATCTTAAGATTTACTATGTGAATAGTGGTAAAAGTCCGAAATAAACGTTGATCATAGAACGGTTCGCATTTTACCATTAAGGGGTGGTACATCTTAGGATTTACTTGAAAATCTTAGGATTTACCGTCGTTCGGGCTTTTACAGTAACATATTCATTTATTTATTATTTATTGCTACATATAGTCCCTTCTTCTAAGCTTCTAAGCTGCTTACTGTATTTTTGGCTAAACTAACTTTTTTGGTATCAAATGAAAGAAGATATCAAAAGAGTAAATATTAAAAACATAATATTATAATAGTATTTCTAGTAAGTACAATATCTTTAACTGGAATTTAGATATTTCAGTCGTTTCGTAATGATAATTTTAAATAATTATTGATACTTATTTCTGACAAGTAGTTGGGAACTAGCAGCGTAAGAATAGATCTGCTCGCAAAGTTCTTTTCTCTCTTAAACTTTCCTTACATATACCTATATAATAATTTTCCTTACATATACCTATAAACTTTCATTAAATATAAACTTTCATTAAACTTTATTAATTAACTTTATTAATATAATAAAAATATTAACTATAAACTTTCATTAAACTTTCCTTACATATACCTATATAATAATTTTATGTATTAAAAGGTATTTTATTGGTTTTTTTTATGGTAAAAAGGGGGCAAACGGGCAGGAGGCTCACCTGATGGAAAGTGATCAGCTCCGCCCATGGACATCTGCAAGTCAGGCTTGCAGATGCGTTGCCGGCCTTTCAGGAAAGGGAGGGATGGATGAGGGATGGAAGTGGGAGGGAGGGGGTAACGAAGGCGGAGGATGAAGGGAAGAGGGAGGGGGGAAGGAGAGTGGGCCTCGCGGACTCTTACTCACCGGACGAAACGCGACAGCATAGCTGCCACTTCACGCCGGTCTTCTGTGAGAGAGTGGTACTAATGAACTATACGGGGCATGCCGGCCCATTGTAATATACATCAATGTACATTGTACTACAAGTAATTTTATGAAAATGAATCCTATTCAATGAATAATAATGTAGTTGTTAAAACATGTTAAAAGTGTAAGAGATAGCCAGTATTAATATGCTTCCATTGGCTTTTATTTGAAACATTTTACTGGTCCAGTAATAATTACGTTACGGTCTCATTACGTACGAGGCTTGCCGTAATTCAGTCGGAAATAATGGATTTTCAGCCGCATTTCAGATTTTTAAATTATTATGTAATTTATTACTATATACTTTTAAGATCTTAGTTATCATTTATATAAGCTGTCTTAATTCTACAAACTATGATAAGCAACCTCAAGTTTTCGCTACAGTATTATCGTGACTTTCAATCTAATACCAAATCTATAGATCTACGCGTATATAATAAAATTCTAACTAATTCAAGTTCTGGGAAATATTACTGAAATTTTCATTATTAACAAAACACCTAACCTAAACATTTTTTTTTTAAATTTTTGTCGATATATCTGCTTTCGAGTCTAGGAACGCATCACTATGATGATAGCTTGTTACCTGCTTCTACATATAAAATACTTTTAAGTGTGAGAAAATGTCTCATTAAAATCTATATTAATCATTATAATGCACCAAATAATTTGGAGAAAGTGTTTGTAAGTCGCTAGTGTTATTATTTTATCTTTTCTATATAAATTCTATTTGGAATGGAGAACTTTAAATTATGTTTGTATTTCAGGTACCTTGTTTGACGAAACATAATACTACTTAGCTTATTTATACATTTTTACTTTTCGCTGTATTTTTTCAACCTTAAATTAACGAATTTTAACTTTCACAATCAAAAGAAGCCTTATGCCTACATTTATCTTTTGAAACGGCGTCTATAATTCCTCTCGACAATGGCGTCCTGATCCCGACCACTCGAAAACAAGAACCTCTAGTGATACCAAAATAAAAGGGATCCAACAAAGGCTAGCACCTGCTTGTTCTCATTACGAAGTTATTTTCTAGGGAAAAGGGAAGCAGTTGATTTTAAGAATTGTAAAAACAAATTTGACCTACAAATGAAAAGTTGATTGTTACAGGAGGCCCGGCAGATGTAAAACATCTATAATAATATTTAAACTCATTCTTAATAAAAAGCTAAAATGAAATATGGACTAAAGTAAAGAAAAAAATTGATTTCATTAATAAAATCGATTTCTTTTTTATGTGAATCTGGTATTTGAGCGTGGTAGAGGAGGTAGAAGCTGTATGGCAGCTTGCACTCACAATACGAGTCGGTTTTACTTCCAAGGCGCGACAATAGATTCTTCACATCAAAATATATTCCCGATAACCAGCTATCATTCTACCAAATTTTATCAACATCGGTCAAGCGGTTAACTCTTGATGCCGTCACAGACAGTTTAGAGAAATTCAAAGCTATTTGGCCTCTGACAAAAGGGCTATAATTGATTTCCATGTAAAAACTTATCATTAAAAGAACTACAAATAATTTTCAAGTCACTCTCTCCTACAATACATTATGTAAATTAACCTTTTTGATATTCGAGATCGAGTAGTAATTATAGGTATCACGTTAAATTATACTTCTGATCAGTAAGCTTGTAAATGATAAAGTTTTTCGATAGCTTTTTAAATATTAAAAATAATTAAAACTTGGCTGATAAGTTCTTCATCCGCGTAGTGAGCCGTGTTAATTACACGCCAGACTCGGTAAGTTTTAACGAGAGTCAAACTATAACTATATTTATGTAAAATTACTATTATTAATAATGTGTATAATTATTTAGAATATTATGTATGTATTTAAAATTTATATATGTATAGTTATCAACTATTTAGTAACCGTAACACAAGCCTCGTAGCTTACCACTAGATGGCGCTGTTGTAACAATGTCTATGAAATATATAATTTCGGTGTATTGAATCTCACGAGCTTACGCCAAGTGAGAATCATCAATTGTTATGCTTCGATGGTTACGGGAATCGTCTTGTAGAAACTTTCGGACTATACGACATGTATTAAGGATTGTGGCTTTTTCCATATTTATGAAAGTGTTAGATGATAAATCTAGGATTCGGAGAGAATGCAGCAAATACTTTTATTATTATTAATATCATTAGTACATTATAGCACAGCTTTCTTTTGAGTTTTATTTTTTACTAGCTGACCCGTGCCCACTTCGTTGGGCATAATTTTAATAATCCTTTTTTAGCAGAGTGTTTAAATGATTTAAATTATTTTATTAATATTAAAAATTAAAAATTAAATTATTTATGCTAATATTAAAAAAACTACTTTTTTCACTTAAATATAAAAGTTAGACATATGCTTTCGTTGACTTTTTTGTAGGTATTTTTAAGCTCCACATCTTTTCTCTAGAACTCAAAAATATATCTTTCATAGTTAAGGCAGCGTTCGTAAGAAACGCTTTCATTCGACCGTTTTTTCTCCGATTCACTTTGCAAAACGGACTACCACCTAAAAGCCTTTTTATTTTTCGGTTTTATATAGCCTATGACACTCAGCAATAATGTGGCTTTCTATTGGTGAAAGAGTTTTTAAAATCGGTTCAGTAGATCCTGAGATTACCCCTTACAATTTAACAAACTTTACTTCTTTATAATATTAAGTATAGATATATGTTGGTACATTAACACACAAAACCATCTATTTCCATGGTAAGCACTGGTAAGCACAAGGCTTATGTTATGGAAATTTTGGAAAAAAGCCGAAATGATGCTAAATCAACAGAAACACATAAACCAACCCGCAAAGTAAAACTAGTGTAATTTGAAAGTGAAATAACCTCGTAACCCACATATATTCTAACACCAACAATAGACTGAGATTTTTCCATATCATTAGTGGACAAAACATTCAGCTCGTTAAAAGTAAGCAGTAGTTAAGAGGAAGCGCGTCGCGACTGTCTGACGGACGTGTGTACGACCGAAACAAAAGCCTATGCAAATAATATTCACCACACAAGTTTAGCATTTGAATAGAGAAGATTTAATATTAGAAACTAGAGCTTACCAGCGCCTTTGCTTACGTTTAATTAGTTAATCGTAAATGTATTCCTTCAAAAACTAAATCTATTATTTTAATATAACATAATCTACATAGTTATTAGTTATACATTAAATAAACTAAATATATGAAGAAGCATGAAAATATTGCTTCATTTTTATAAGAAAACTTATAGCATAAAGTTACTTCTTTACTGAGATTTCTTCAAAAAAACTCAAATATTGTCTCATTGCGATTTTGCACACACAATATTAGCTCGAGTTCAGTTTTACGCAGTATTCAGCTGATGCACCTTATTCATATCAAAATATACATTAAATATTCACAGTTCAACAAAAGTGTATAAAGAATAAACAGAATTGTGTACAAAATTTAAAATAAATAAAGCCACGAACGCCGCAAAAATGGAACAGGAGGTAAGCAGCGGTTGGAAACTTTTCCAAAGTTGTCAAACGACGCTTACGAGCGGTTACATTCAAAACTGAGATACTTCGGCCAGTTTAAATTGCGTGCTGAAGTTTTAAAAATAAAGCCCGCTTTTGTTTTGTAATACATGTACAGACTACAGTGTACAATGTAACTACAGCGAACGATATTCATGCTGACTAAGGAAATTGCTGGTTAAGGAAACTTATTACCTTATTACCTTACTTATTATTTTTATCATATTATTTCATTCATTAATAATTATGTATTATGTTCTCCTTGTAAGATTCAGTACTAACTACCTTGTTCTAAGTAATAAGCCATAACTCACTAGAAAAAATAAACACTATTGAATGGAAAGAAAAAACAAATCACGCGCATCCTGTAGTAAGTTGCGAATAAAATTTATATTTTCGTTTCACCCGCAGAAATTCATGTTTTATTTATATTTAGATTAAGTAGGACAATTTCCAAATAACTGTTCGTTACTATTTTGTTTTATAAAACTTTGACCACAGCGAATCCTGGAATTGGAATCTAGGACTTCCGTATCTAATATCTTCGTTTCGAATGCTTTACAGCAATCATGGTCACGGGAGAAACGTCGGGAATCAAGAATCATAATAAATCCGCGACAAAATCCGAAAAGATATATAGTTTCATTTATAATGTCAAATATTCGCGTAAACCTAAGAAAGTATTATAAATGTAACAATCAACGAAAGTTACAGTTTTAAAGTTTTTGCTGTTTTATCGAAAAGGCCGAGCTGGCAGCCATATAGCTGATACGTTATGTTTAACCAATATTCAGGTGTAATATTTACTTACTCTGAATGAATGTTATTTTTAATGATCGAAGTGTTTACTTTCGATGATAAAACTTGTGCGTGCTGTAAAAACACGATACAAAATACATACGGCATATAAATTTGACGACACGTTTGGCTCAGTGGGTAGTAACCCTGCTTTCTGCGCCAGCGGTCGCGGGTTCGAGCCCCGCTGGGGGCATACATTTGTTGAGCACGAATGTTTGTCCTCCAGTCATGGGTGTTTATATTTATAATATGTATGTATTTAAACTTATATGTGTAGTATATCAACCATCTTGTATCTATAACACAAGGCTTGTACCTTATCGTGGAACTAGATAGTGCTGTGTGTAAATGTCCCAACATATTTATAAAAAAAAATTGAATTGATTTTATTCCAAGTGGTACATTCGATAGAGATTTTGTATCAACATAAGCATGACCAAGAGTAAGCAAAAGGCTTACTTTGCTCTCGTATTCTGGACACGAAACATCTGATATCATTAAATTGAAATTCTGAAGAATTATTTTAAACGAATTCGCCGTTCAGGAAGCGGCAGAATTCAACAAACAATTATCGCGTTTCAATTGTTTGTCCAATAAATTACAAGAGGATTTGAGCGAGATGGTTGAAGCAATAACGAAGATTTTGGCCGCTCCAGCGATATTTCCGAATTATTTTGAATTGGCAACCTTCTTGCTTATTACGCTATCTGAAAATTTGGTTTTCGTTATTCACGTGTATTTAACACGCTGTTAGTAGCTTGAAATATACAAGTATGAACGGCGAGTCTGCTGGTGTGGCTTAAAAATAATGGGTTTCGAACCATACAACTTTCTTAACCCTAACCTCCCAAGGGAAATCTTCTCGCCAATAATTAATAAGTTCAAGTTTGCAGTACTTTCTTACTGAGAATGTGTAATTATTTAATGAATTACTAGATATTTTGCTTTTTGATATTTATGATCACGGCTCTACCTTCACAGTTTTGGGCCTATGCATTTCTACATTTCTATTTGAATTATTTTCTTGTTTCGTTCTATTTAGACCCCTTTTTGACGTAGTCATAGTTTTTTAACTTAATTTTATTATTTTTTAAGTATATAACCATTTAGGATAAGAGAGAAGAAGAAGAATTCATAACAATACGTTACCAACGATTTTTAAAGTGAAGTAGTATTCTCACTAATATTGGTATTTTTTTATTGTTACTAGAATAAATAATTTTGTAGAAAATATTTTCTTGTATTCTTTAAGTTAAAGATACTTTTGATATCAAAATAATGTTAATTTATATGTTTGCGTATTTGTATAATAATACTTTTTATTTATGCAAGTATTTGACACTTTTAATTAAGCTGTGTTTTGGATATTTTCCCGGATTTATTTTATTTTAGTTCTTTAAGCTAAAGAACTGTCATGAGTAGTTATTATAAAACATTCAAAACTAAAAAATGAAATTAAATCTTCGAATAATCCTTAATTACACATTTTTAAATATTTAATATTTATTTAGTATATTTAGAAAGCATAAAGAATGTAAAATATCACGTACGAAGTCACTATGAACAAAACTTTGCATATATATTTTAAAATTCAAATGTAAAACTCGTATTTGTAACATAAAATCGTCATCAAACGCGATGTATGGCGCGTTAGGTCGTGTCGTGTGTCGATGTGCACTGTCAGCACATTCCCCAACTTTACAACATTTTAAAGTGTTTTACATTTTATTTCGCGTATTATTTTATTTTTTATTGAAATTTGCTCGTTTTACAAGCATTTTCAATCGTTGTTCATTTATATGTATATGTATAAAAATAGGAAAAATATATTTGAAAGTGGACTGAGCGATTTTTATATGTTTTCTATGTCAATCGGTAAGCTTATACATAATCTTTATCCCTTCGTAATAGCTGACAATAATAGTACATATGTACTTTTTTTTTTATGGTAAAAAGGGGGTAAACGGGCAGGAGGCTCACCTGATGGGAAGTGATCACCTCCGCCCATGGACATCTGCAAGCCTGGCAAGGCTTGCAGATGCGTTGCCAGCCTTTCAGGAAAGGGAGGGATGGAGGAGGGAGGGAACTGTGGGAGGGAGGGGGGAACGAAGGCGGAGGATGAAGGGAAGAGGGAGGGGGGAAGGAAAGTGGGCCTCCCGGACTCTCACTCACCGGACGAAACGCGACAGCATAGCTGCCACTTCACGCCGGTCTTCTGTGAGAGAGTGGTACTAATGAACTATACGGGGCGTGCCGGCCCATTCGGTTGCTACCCGAAGGTAACAAGCATGGCATTACATATATATATATATATATATATATATATATATATATATATATATATATATATAATGTAAATTGAAAAAAATCTCTATATATCTTTTTATATTAATTGTTTTTATATTTCAATTATGTAATGTGACTTAAATATTATTAATTTAAATTGACTAATTGACATTGCCTTATATTGACATACTTGGTTAATTTAATTCAATGTTATATATTTTTATTTTTCTTTTCTTATTGTCATAATTTTGTAGTTTCATTTCTGTTTCTGTGTTCTATGATTACTGTAATAACTGTTGATTTTTTTTATGGACGTCTGGTCTAAAATAAACGTTTATTATTATTTTTTTGTTTTTTATTCTCAGCTAAAAGCTGGTATTTAAATGGCGGTTACGGGTCGTAACCAAGTAACCGTCATTGTAATAGGGGTTAATAAACTACATTAATATCATCCTGCATGAATTTTCTAACAATGCGACATGTATTTAAAATGGCTGCTTTTTGTATATTAATATATGAGTTTGACGATAAGTCTAGTATTTTTAAGTTTTTGACGATAAGTCTAGTATTTTTAATGTTTGGGGATTATTCCGGTTGTAGAAAGTACTATTGGTATTATATAAACTTTATTCATCCTCCACATTTTTGTGATTTCTTCTTTCAGTTCTGTGTATTTATTTATTTTTTCAGTAATGGTTTTAACCAAGTTGTGTGTATTGGGTACCGCTATGTCTATTAAATATACTATTTTATTTACTTTATCTTGAAGCGTAATATCTGGTCTATTGTAATGAATGGTCTTGTCTGTCAAAATAGCACGGTCATAATAAATTTTAAAATTTGAGTTTTCAAGTACGGAGCTTGGTGTATATTTGTAATATGGTGTATGTGTGTCTGGGATAAGTTTGTGTTTAATTGCTAATTTTTGGTGTATTATATTAACTATCTGGTTGTGTCTGTGTGTATAATCTGTCTGCGTTAGTGTTGGGCAAGCTCCTGTAATATGCTGAATAGTTTCGGACTGTTTGTGGCACTTTCGGCATTTATCGTCTGCTATTGTAGGATCTTTAATTATATATTTCCGATAATTTTTTGTATTAATGACTTGGTCCTGTATCGCTATCATGAAGCCTTCGGTTTCAGGGAACAGGTAACCACATGTTAGCCACCTGTTCGATGCTTCCGAATCTACATGCGCTTGATCCAGGTCATAAGGATGTCTGCCATGCAAAACTTTCTTTTTCCACTGTTCTGATTTCAATTGTTCTCTGTTTGTGTGCTCATGACTATTTATATCGGTTACATGTGGCTTTTCTGCAAGATTCAGTGGTGTAAGGTTCACGTCAATATTAACGATAGCATTGTGTAAATTGCTAGTACTCATTTTACTATGAAAAAAAGATTTAAGGGTTGAGAGCTGTTTAGTCCAGAGTGCTTGAATGTCTATAAGACCTCTCCCACCTTGTCTTCTATGTAATGAAATTCTTTCTATTGCAGATTTTGGATGTAAATGATAAAATTTTGTAAGTATAGTACGTGTTTTTATTTCGAGGCTAATTATATCTGTTTTTGTCCATTTTATTATACCAAATGAATAGGTTAATATCGGAATGGCGTATGTATTAATAGCTTTTTATTATTATTATTTCTTTTATTAATTTTATTTCTTAAGTTATTATTATTATTATTATTATTATTTTCAAGCCAATTTAAAAATATATATACCAACCTAAGAATACTTAAAGCGTATGTTTACCAAAACCCTATTTCTGTAATGAAAAAGTGTCATATTTATTGAAAGCGTAGCAACGAAGTGCTTTCGATATTTTGTGGTACTCTCCGACAAGTCTTTCTCGGACCCATAATATCTAGGGTTATGAGATCGTAAATCGCATAAGTCATCGCATTGACCGCTTTGGCTTCAACCTGATAAAGGTTTATACTGTGAAGACGAAATTTATGAAGATATGGTCAGATTAGTGAAGATTATGATTTTATTTATTCGTTATCTCCATATACAAGATGTAATCAAATTGCGATATAATAGTTCTATAGAATACTATTTGCAAGATTTGGATAAAGATTGCTAGGGATTCTGTAAGATGCATATCAGTTATTTTAATATGAATTTAAATCTCTAAGGAACTTATTTCGGTTTCAGAAGTATTTGCGTTGGTGATAATATTCCATACTCATGATGTAAAACTTAAGTGTGTTTGTTTGTATATATAAAGATATTTAAAATGTACATACCTCACTGATAGTTTCTAATATTTATTTTCCTAAGAAATTTTAAGCTGAAATTATATTAACCTGACGCAGGAATCGAAGTTAAGCTTATCATAAATCTGAATACTAAGCTATCGGTCGGTCGAAAAATGTTCAGCATTATGAAAACATAACTGAATACAAAAAATGTTGGATATTTAGCTTTTGGTACTAATTAAATAACTCCTACAAAATTAGGGAGAAAAGGTTTAAAAATGCAATGAAATATATTATTTTAAATGAAAAATTAGCCCAATTCGGCCTTAAAGAGCTTTCGAGTGGCAAAATGTGGGATGTCACTTATTCCGGTCACGTCGTGTCCTGCACGTGCGTGCTTTGCCAGCAGTTTGTTATGAACCTTCTATTATACTATGCAATATTTAAAAAAACATGTTTTTAAAAGGGCTGAAAGTTTGAGTTACTTTGTTTAATAATTATTAGAATTAAAAAAGTTAATTTATCCCTAAAGTTTAATTAGCCTTTACTTGTATGTTTTCGTCCTTGAAAATGAGGACATTTTTACCAATAGTCAAATAAATAGTGTCAACGGTTAATACTTCAAAAAAACAAGCTATTTCTATGACAAAAATATTCTAGAAAAAATAATGACATAGAATTAGATTCGTACTGGGACTGTTTAAATGAGACAGCTTGTACAAATAGAATATGGCAGTTTTTTGGAAGAGAGAAAATAAAAAACGTGTTCTCGATGCACTTATTGTTATATAACATTATATTGTAAAAATTATATAACATTTAAGTGGTGCGGTAAATTATTATGTACATTTAAGTGGTTGGGTAGACTCAAAAAACTGATTAACACTAATATTGGTTGCTTCAATAAATAATCAGGCGTTTTGCATGAACAGAATATGTATCAAAAATTCATTTCAAAGTTGTTATATTTTGACTTTAGAATAACCATATAAAATGTTGATTATTATTTCAACTGAATAATATAATAATATTGTTATAATTGAAATTAAAAGGCCTGAGGCCTATTATTCAAATCTGCTGTTTACTTGAAGTTATTTAGGATTCGACATTTGCATACCATGTTTGTCTAGACTTGATATTCAGTGTATATGTTTCGAGCAATTTATCTTTATGGCTCATATATAATCATACTCAAAATATGTTTATTATCATTACTTGACCTAGAGCTTAAAGGTTTAGATTTTAGGAATCCACCTTATATTATAAATATGCCTCGAGAGATTGTACGTAAATATTATGAAGACACGGTTGGCTCAGTTTGTAGTGACCCTACTTTCTGCGCCAGCGGTCGAGTTGGAGTTTGAGTCCCGCTGGGGGCATTCATTTATTTGTTGAGCACGAATTGTTTCTTACTGCATTTCTTTTTTCTTGGGTGTTTATATTTATAATATATATGTAATTAAATGTATAGATGTGTAGTGTATCAACTATCTGGTATCCGTAACACAAGTCTCCTAGCTTACCACGAGTAGATAGCGTGTATAATGGTGTCGCAATATATTTATTTATTTATTTTATTATTTAAATACTGCCTAAATCACGAAGAAAAAGCTTGTATAAAAATATTTCAAATACTCCCTAATAAATAATCGATTTCCATTTTTGTATATCAAATAAATCAGTTTTATGCGACATTCATCAAAATTCATTCGATCCATTGAAAGTCTGAGACACGACAAAGGCAGCTTCGTTAGGCCGACGACGATGAGATTTAAAACGCTCCAAAAAGAATTCGCTAACAAGCGACGTGAATCAGCCGGCGACGGATAAATACAATTACACCCCCTACTTGCCCCCGCGTTGCCCGGCCGTAGCTACACCTAACGAGTTGTAGGCACTTGCATTCGGTATCAATATTTCTTGGGCATTAGAGCTTTCAAAGTTCAAGCTGTCATGAATAGTTTTGAGTTGCGAAAGCCACATAAGTGACAACTTTCTACACTTTGATGAGCTTATGGTATGACTAGCATTTCCCGCGGCTTTGCACGCATTCTAAAGACCGGAAACCAAATTTTTTCCGAGTCGTGATGTATGGTACCTCGCAGAACTACCACCCGCCCTTCCCATTTTTGCTACATTTTTAATTGTTTCTCCGCTCTTATTGGTCGTAGCCTCAATTCAGACCAGTAGTTAGCGCGTTCAACCAAACAAACAAACAAACAAACTCTTCAGCTTTATAATATTAGTAATAACCTAAAGACTTATTTTAGAACTGATTAATAATATTTAACAAATTGAATTTTTAACATCATACTAATGGGAAAGTTTGTCAGTTGAGAGTGAGGGTATTTTGTTCGTTACTTCTCTATTCTGTAATAATTCTATGAATTCCCGTGAGATTTAAAACGGTAGTAGCTTATATTTCGGTAACATATCATATTTTTTGGACGCAACCAAAGCAAAAAATTGAATAATGTACATAAAAGATTAATTTTAGAAAATTAAATTGATATTCTTTAAATTCTATTTGTAATATAATAATTTACTTATCTTCCTTCATAGATTGTACACACGACTACTACCACAATGAAAAGCTTTATAATCTTGACACTGAACCATATAGCGATACTTCAGTTTTGACATTGAAAAATCAAGAACTTGTACTGCTGTTTTATTTATTTATCAATTGTTTAACAAAAGAATACTATTACCGTCTTCTCTCCAGAATAAATCCCAGTTCACATTACACTTGCTCGCTCAAACATTCATGTAAATGTCCGCGTACGACTCGAGCGTGAATATTTTAGCGCGAAATATTACGCGACAAAGAGTCGAGTCGCTTCGATCTCGCACTGTTTACCTTTGCTTACACATTCAATTTGTTTATCTTACGTTAAAAGGCTATAAGAAGATATATTACCAAGTAATCATTTACGTCACGTATCTGGAAGCTGGCAGTATCTTATAAAATGAGAGAGTATTATAAGTCGTGTTTATTATAATTAAATGAGCTACGAGGCTTGTGTTACGGATACCAAATAGTTGATACTACTACACATGTACTATAACTTTAAATACATAACATAATAAATATAAACACCCATGAATGGAGTACAAATATTTGTTCTTTTAACACAAATGAAAGCTCTAAGCGGGACTCGAACTCGTGACATTACAAACTTAGCTAAACGTGTCGTTAGATGTTTTTTAATGATACGGTTTTATATAAAGACACATATTTTTAAATATATTATTAGCACCAAGAAACAGGCCAACTAGAATTCGAGCGACATTCGTTGACATAAGGAAAACGTTTTCGTGAATATCTCTTAAAAGTAGACTCATAACGTATGTATGGGAGACAAGGGACAGGAGCGAGGCTAGAGCTTAATTCAATGCTCAAACATGCAGTATATGCACTGTATAATAAAATCGTCTTCAATCCATGTACATCGGAAATTCTATTTCCAATAGGAAACATTTCTGAAACTGTACCAATTTCTTAAGATTGCTTTATTTTCACAACTCAATCTGGTTGAGTTGTTCTTCTACAATGTAAATGACTGTCGACTATATTAAGTTTACTATGAAAGTTGTCGTTGGCAGCAGCGTTATTTGATCATTATATTTACTAAGTATTAAAGTTGAATTTACATAATATTATTTATATATTTCAAAGTATAGTTTTGTATCTCTATATAACATGTTCGAATCACGTTCGACATGATTGTGGCGCAGTTTGTAATGACCCTACTTTATTGCGCCAGCAGTCGCGGGTTCGAGTCCCGCTGGGGGAATTCGTTTGTTAAGCTCAGATGTTTGTACTCCAGTCATGGGTGTTAATATTCATAATATGTATGTATTTAAACTTATATATGTAGTATATCAACTGTCTGGTATACGTAACACAAGCTTCGTAGCTTACCACGGAACTGGAGTGCTGTGTGAAATAATGTCCCAATATGTCCCAACGTATTTGGCCAGCATATCTATGGCCTGATATCTCTCGAAATTAAAAGGTCAATGCCTAACAGTGAGGTCTAAAGAAGATTGTAACGTATATATTATGGTTAGGTAACATTTATTTGTTTTTTCGTTTTACTTTCGTTACTTTATCTGCATTCATTTTGCTAATAGAAGTATATTTAGTGTAGCTTACTAAGAAGGTTAAATGTAGCTGTCCACTGTTGTACGAGGAAGGTTTAATTTCTCACACAGGTCTAATTATTTTAATTTTAATTCTTATTATGAATATTAAAAAGGAATTTACATTAATAAATAAATATTTATTAATTTTTATAAATATTTATTTATTTTTTATGTACATAGGTTGTTTTTATGTTCAATAAAGTTTCAGAACACATGATCATGGGCTCGAGCAAAGCTTGGCGAATCTATGTCTTATATGAAAAGCTTGCTCAAACTGTTTATGAATACAGACTTCATTAAACTTTTACTCATATACACTATGATTATAAAAATATGAATTTCAAAAACTAATTATAAGTTGATCAGGCTGGTGTCGCTCGAGTCGCGCAATACTAATTTATCTGAGTACCAAATCCTATTATAGAGAGTATAGATAGTGTTAGGTTATCATTACATAGTATAAAACAAAGTCGCTTTCTCTGTCGTTATGGATCTATGTATGCTATTTTAATGCGGTCTTTTTTAATAGATAGAGTGATTCAAGAGGAAGGTTTATACGCACAATAAATCCAGGGAAGAGCCCGAGCGAAGCGAGGGCGAGTTGCTAGTTGCTTATATATTTAATAAAAAAATACTTTTTATTTAAATCTACACTCTACAATATACAGTTATCTATAGCCATAGAATTTTACCTCGATATTTGTCTGTCTGTAACCGTATCATAAGAAAGCTTCAGGATAGATTTTGACAAAATTTGGAATGATGATACCTGTTTATTTGAGTCAACATATAGCATACTTTTTCTCTAGAAAAATTTCACATCTTTAAGAATTCTATCTTAACTGTGAAAACGTCCATATAGGGAGTCACTATTCCCAAATTAATTTTTCGTTATTCGTTAAAGACAGTAAACAAACTGTGTAATATCAAAATCGGCATTAGTATTTATAAACTGTAAAATCACGCCACTATTTTTGACTTCGACATCTTTGTGGTAGACTCTATCCATATTAATTTTACTACTAGGTTTACGATGGCCTACAAATAAACATTTATAATTACCTTCTCATAAAAACTTTAAATATTATAGTAAAGGGACACTTTCCAAATTTAATATTAGGGTTAATAAAATTTTAAGTATCGAAGACTTAATAACGAAAGCTGTGAGGAAGGAAAGTAATCGCATTACATAAGAATTATTGTTCTTATTCAAAACTACACTAACTTATTACGAGCACTTACTAAGGAAAATCTTTAATTTATTCTCGGGTTCTCGCAGACGGGAGTCAAGATACTGTCAAAATATCTTGATGTCAGTCTGCAATGATAATTCACTGAACTGAAAAAAATTGAAAATAAATTACTGTATCTGAAGTAAACAAAAACTATTTTTAGAATATCTTAAACTCATTATCGTTCTCTATTTTATGAATTATTCAAATGCTATCAATGTTGTTTTTATTCACCCTTTCTAAACATCCCCCTGCTGGGAGACTAGAGTTGGTCCTTCCTTACAAGGGAGATTAGTCCACCACACTTCCAAATGCGTGTTGGTGGACTACACGACATGATGTTTTCTTTCACAGTAAGACAGATAGTACACATGCTGCAAATGATTCGCCGTGAAAATATCAAAAGTACACCCGGGATTTGAACCCACTTCGCTCAGTTTCACAAGCTACAACTACACTACCAAACTACTAAATACTATAAAACCTCATTTTGATTTTCGTGTCGAAAGTGTGCACTGCCTGTATTTTATTTGGACCTGAAAACAAAGCGTGCGACGAGTGGACTCATAAAATATTTTAATCAAACTACGAATTACACTGAAATTCGGCTGTACTCAAACACTGTAAATGTAAGAATGGAAATCAGTAAGGCCTTTATAAGCATTATATGACGATTTGAATTAAAATAATTTACGAAACGTTCAATACTTAACTGAAAATAAGCTTAACTAACTTATTCGTATACGTATCACATACTAGCGACTTACCCTCGCTTCGCTTTTTCTTTGGCTTTTGAGTTTTTTTTATAATATAAAGAAGAAAACCTTCTACGAAGCAAAGATTCGAAGTATTGCTGTAAGCAAAAAAAATATGGCTATTGTTATCTTTTTTGTCAATTAAAGAGTCACTTCACTCACTACATAGTATAAAATAATGTCGCTTTCTCTGTCCCTATATCCCTATGTACGCTTAAATCTTTAAAACTACGCAACGGATTTTAATGCGTTTTTTTTTAATAGATAGTGATTCAAAAGGAAGGTTTATATGCATAACTAGCGGATCCCACGGCTTTGCCTGTGCTAAATCTAGGTAAGGGCTCGAGCGAAGCGAGGGCGAGTCGCTAGTACTATATAATATGTACAGTGTACACATTCGACCCCGCCAAAATAAACAAGTATACTACAAAATGGCAGTGTAATAACTTGCAGTGGGAGTGTTTTATTAACATAATAATTATAAACCAGAAAGCATTAAACACACGACACGTTAATTAAACATTAAAAGCAAACGACGATATATCACTGGCTTTAACTCTTAGTTACGCATCATATTGATCCTTTAGAGCTTTACTGGGTATTGCTAGGTAATTTGTTATTTGAATCGGCTAAAAATTAATTTATAACTGAAACTTTAGACTAAATCAAAATATTTTCTATCAAATTATTATTCAGCATATAAATTTTAACAATTTCTTACTGAACGTCATGAGTCTACCACCAGTTCGAAAAGAAGAAACCTGACCTGAGAAGAACTGTCGACAGAAACTCAGCAGGACTAATATTATTATTATTTTTTTATCTTAATCTCACTCTTTTTCAAATTAAATGGCAAAATAACAATGATTTTATATGTTGAAATAGCCTGGCTATACTTTTCCAGTTCAATGGTATTAGTAGAAAAATGTATTATTTTTATTCATTCGTTTCTCACAAAACTCATGAAGCCTAGTTAAGAACGAATAACGAGTTCCTGGACCTACCTCGTTTTTCCTCCATTATACGTGATATTAACGAAGAACTCTATTTTCAACGGAAAGCTTTGAAGCAAAAAGTATTGAATTCCTACAATAAGTGCATTCTATCTGTTATTGAGATAACCTCCTCCTTTTTCGAAGTCGGTTAACAAATTGTCAGTCACGAAACTCAAATATTTGCTTATAAATCATGGTAAATAATCACCTTTTAGCGAAATGAAAAACTAAATTGACAAACAGAAGTTGTAGTGATTCAGTTGAGCCTCCATTGTTTCGGAACTCTGGCAAATAATAAGAAAATGGAAGACAAACTGTGAGTAACCCTGAGTAATGCGCGGAAAGCCATGATTTATTTACCAACAGTCGAAGCGGCGCCGATGACAATATTATTGTACCATCATACTTGGAAGGAAAGTGCTATATTTATATGGATTTTGGTTCACCGGGTTGAATATATTAAATTAATTAGAGACTGTACGTCTGTTTCCTTCCGGATTTTTAACTATATACTAGAAACTATCTTTTAAGATTTTGTCGTGGATTTGTTATAAAAGATAGTTCCATTTCTTATGTCAAATATTCGCGTAAACCTAAGAAAGTATTAATTAAAGAATTTTATAGAAAACAAATTTTCTTTTAAAGTTGGAGTTTTCATAAGATTTATGTGTATAGGATAATAATTAGTGTAAGCATCGCGATTCAAACCTTTATCAACAAATCGAGTTCAAAAAGTAAAAATAGCTAGTAAGTACTTAAAAACTTTTTTTATCGTTAAAGTTTGTTTTTCTATTACTACAAGGTATTTCGCTGATGTAAAAAACTTAATCGTTAACTATCTATGTTATAAAAAATTACAAATACACGCTCTTATGATGTTCATCGTTGTTATAATTACTTGGAGTTTTATCTTTATCTGTTAAAAATGAAAGTTTATAATAAACTTTTACTTAAATCAAAACTGAAAGTTTATTTTTTTTCTATGTTGCGTGTCGAGTCGTATAATATAACTTGTATAATTATCTAAAAACATTTAAAGTGTAATTTACGCCATAATGAATGAATTAATCTACGAAAGCCGACCTCTATAAATTTATGTACATTGTAGTGCCATTTACAATTCAAATTTGAAGTTTTTACTTCCCCCCAAAGTACCTCATTATTTTGATTACGTTGACACTCAGATACGCGGCCTCTGTATAAATTTCTTAACGTTTATAAGATTAAAAGCAGTCATTTTCTACATAAATTTCATGTAGTACCGAAATTCGTAACTTGTTTTGTTTTGAACTAACTATATTATAATACAACTCTAAGCATGTATAATAGAATTACTCAGTTCATATTGAGCTTGTCCTTTAAACAATTCAAATCGAAAATTAAAAATATATTATTGAATAAAGCTTATTAAAGCGAAATACTTTGTAGATGGAAATGTGGAGATTCATCTCTAGTTAAGTCCCACGTAGAATAAATAAATAATTATTATTGTATTACAATATTAATAAATACTATTTAAAAAACAACTGTTGAGTTTCTCGCCGGCTTTTCTCCGCCGGTGACAGGTAGCTTCCTCACAAACATACATTTAATTAAAACTATATTTTAATCATGTAAAAAGTGATAGTTAAAAGTGCTTGCAAATGTCTATTTGAATAAGGTACTCGTAATATTCTGCTTTGAAGCAAAATACAGTATTAATTCATTATAATTAAATAGAAATTTTATTTACTTTATTTTAAATAATACTTTCTGAGTTTTTCGTGAATATTTGACATTATAAATGAAACTATCTTTTCGGATTTTGTCGTGGATTTAGTTTTATTTTTGTTTCTCGACGTTTCAATGCTTTACAGCAATCATGGTCACGAGAAAGTTTTATTGTAAATATATGAAAATTTAAACAAAATTGCAAATATCAATACGAACAGACATTTTACAGTAAGCTCTATATACAAAACTCAGACACAATTTATTTTCCTGACAACATTTCAAAGCATAAAAAAGTATAAAATGCTGTAGTCGTAATAATAAGTTTCTCATGAAAACTGAACTTAAACCTTAAGTAACTAGAACTTTGGAGGACTTTATTTTAAAACCAGACGTCTGAGACAAATAGTGCTCTTAAATATTAAAATATTATAAAAGTGATTTAAAAGTACAGAGCTTATTTATTATTTTCATAAAATCTAATATTATCTAAGGAACCCCTTTGAAGAAATATGTTGTGATATTAGCACAGAGCACCATCTAGTTCCATGGTTCCATGGTACGAGTCTTATGTAAGGAAGACTAGATAGTTATTAAACTACACATATATAACTTTATATATTCATACATGATATTATAAATATAACAAACTATGACTAGAGTGCTAACGTTCGTGCTCATCTCACAAATAATGAATGCCCCCAGCGAGAATCGAAGCCGCGACTACTGGCACAGCAAGATGTAGTGACCCTCAGTAGAAACTGTGCCAAACGAGTCGTCAAAAATCTAAATAAACACCTATAAGTGAGAATGCAAATTTTCAAAGATTAATCGCGACCTATTTTCCTAAACTTAAATTTTTGAGTTGAACTCAAACACCGTTAACTTTGATGAGATGTAGTCATTGAGGTACAACTGGAAAGGTAATTGCGAAGCCCGCAGGTAGTAATAAAAGTTAGTGGCTATGTTGACTCAGCACTGATGCTGGCGCTTTGTCGTAAGTTAGGTGTGGACACAGCTTTACACTGCTCGGGTAAACTCGAGTTTGCGAACGAAATAGAGGTAATTGTGGGAAACGTTTAAATTTATTATATCAAATGAAACAGTGTTTTGAGTTTGTATTACCTAGAATATTAATTAATTCGTGTTTGACGGGAATCATAAATTATCACAGTAATTTATTACTTTAAGTCAGAGTTAAGGATTTTGAAGTGTTTAAGCATGTGTTGTAATCCTTATTAATATTTTTAATATACGAGAGGATTTTTTGGCTTATTTGTGTGTCCGTCTTTCAAATATTAATGTAACAGATTTAAGGTTTTGTGAAAGTAGATAAAATTTATGGGCTTCATTTTGACACAGGTTAGGTTTTATCGCGGTACACAAGATAGTTCCCATGGGATATTAGTACCGTAAAAACACCTAACCGTAAAAGTGAACGTAGAGGTCATTAGTTTAGGGAAAATTGATAGCTATAACCTTTCCATTTTTTAAAAAGAAGATTTAATTTCATTTTTTATTATACTATTTATTATATATAACGTTAATGAAATAAAAAAAAAACAAAAGAAATGATCTGTTTTTATAATACCAAAATTATTTAGCTAGAACTTATATAACAATAATCCAAGCTTACGTAAATTTTTCAAATAGTTTTTTCAGTAACTTATAAAATTACTTATAAATTTAATGTATTTTATTTTTTTGCCTTGTATTTCTCTCAAACAAAACCACTCTAGTTTGTTACATTTAAGGAGAAATCGATACAGCTTATACTTTCAATGCAAGTGGAGCTGCGGATAAATATTAGTATCTAATAAAACCTCTATGAATATATTTATTCTTTATAAAATATATTTTCGGATTTTTTGCGGAATAATTTTGATTTTCGGTTTTCGATGTGTCGGATGCTTTACAGCAATCATGGTCATCGGAAAGAATAAGGTTTTCAAATGTCATATATAATACTATAGATAGTGCCAGTGACCAATGCCACTGACTTTGAAGAACTTACTATATTTCTTGATTTTAATTAGAAAAGTCAGGAAAGAAAATACAGTTTTATTTATAATGTGAAATATTCGTGTATATTTAAGAAATAGATTCCATGAATAGAAGTTCATTTTTGTGTTATGAAATACACCCGTGTATAGTAGCTGCGGCACACTCGTGCTTCATACTCGTAATGAGAGAGTGAATTTCTATGGTAAACCAAGTACTCGCTATCAATTCCTAACGTATTCAGGTACTATTCAGGATTCGATTCAATTTAGATTCTTGATTTATGTATGAAATGTGTGTAAAGGAGGAACACACGGAAATTGAGAACGCACGACGATTTATAACTACGCCGTCTACCATTGAATTGAAAAATATACGTGTACTTCTGCGTTAGGTGTGCGTTTTGTAGACGATTTTATAGCAGTAAATGTAAATAAAGCAAAAAAAGTATAGTTTTTGTTATATGTAGTGTATACGAAATGTTTTTGAACTACTTGGTTAATTTTATTTTAATATCAAGGATTTTGTTCAGCATTACTAAAATAAAATGGAATTTCTTCCTTAATCTATATACAGTCCCACGGCAATGAATAACAATGATCTATGAACCAGAGGCCTGAAGCGTTTGCATAAGTAGCTTTCAAGGAAAAATTGCGAATATTTGATTGTTTTTGTCAAATTCCTTTTCGCTTCGAGTACTAACTTTTACGGGACGACATGAAACGTCTCGCTACTTACCGTCGGGGTTACTTTGAATAGTATTTCGTTATTTACATAGTTTCTGTTTTCGCGCCAGCGTATAATATTACGATATAGGACCGGAGCTTGAGTGCTTAGAATTTGTTTTATACCTTTGTGACTTTTAGCATTTATATGATAAGTGGCTGAAGTGATTTATTAAACATGCATGTTATTGATTAATTCAATATTTTGAGAGTTGTCAGCTGAGATAGAAAAACCGGTTCATTAAATGGATCATAAATCTTAAACGGAAAGTTTTACAAAAATGTTTACAGGAAATAAAAGATGCGAAATTTTATTATCTACAATAATAGTTTTAATAACTTTTTTTCCGAGATATCGACCATAAACTTTTTTTCAAGATGGCGCTTGAAGCTCCACATATTAATTGGAATCAATATAAATAAAATAAAAAAGAAAATATTATCTACTTAAGTATATATTTAATAAATCAAATAAGCTTTGACGCGACGGGGAAATATTAAAATGTTTAAAGAAACCCATGGAATGATAATTCATTTTTTTACTGTCCCACTGGGAGAATAACATTCAGCAGTGGGACGATGAAAGGTTGAAAGCTTAAAAGCTCTGTTCAAGGTCAAAGTTAGCTTATAGGTCATGCTTGCTATATGCGAGTGGTTAATTTTCTATATTGTTTTCTTAGAAATATAATAATAGCAAATGATATTGATATAAAAAATATCGCACACTAAAATATTTGAGTTGAAAATATTGAAGTCGAGACTCGAACCCACTACACTTTACTTTCCAAGCGAGTGCTTTACCAAAGGGCTACCGTTGACAAAAAAAAAATTAATTTAAAGTTCAATCTTAAATAATAGACGGTTGTTGTTAATTACGGCATTTCATGTCAATCAGCTGTTTCGAAAACAATTTAAATTAAGTAACGAATTTACAACCGAAACTATACATATAAATAAAGCTAGTTAAATAAAAATAAAAGTTCAAATACCCTAGCATGCCTGTTATATGTACGTCATGGTTGAAGCAAAAATAGTATACATTGTTTATAAACCATGTGACATATTATTTTAAAGCTGCCTGACTCACTTGGTCTTTCACGCGAGCTTTTAAAATAATGCGAACCAGTAATTAAGATGTAGATAGCCGAGAACATGTTGAATATTTTTAATGTTACCTATACATTAATCACCTTTATACCGCTCTATATGTGGCTTCGAGGCCAACTTTACGTATACATATTTATATAGTACTTAAAAGTAACTAAAATTACTTAAAACGCTATTTTTACATGACTTTTCCATTTAAATTGTACCAAAATTAAAATAATATAGTAATTAATTACAATATTATTAAACTGGAAACACAAACTTTCCTCATATAACAAATTGTTCCTGTATTTGAGCTTTTAGATTAATATGATATACTACGTACTTTTAAAACGATTTTAGAAAAACTAGTGAACCTCCCTCGTTTTGTTACCCTTCGGACTTTACTACAGTTAGTGCCAAATGAATACAACATTTTATTTTCCTTTGTATCTTTTAGGAACTAAGAGTCTAACTAAGTCTAATATATAGAGATATTTATTTTGATTTCATTTATGAAATTGAAACTTTACGAAACGAAAGTTAACAAATTCTAATAAGCAAAATACTTGGCTATGGAAAGTAATCGCCACGTCTAAATGTAGAAATTTTCAAGGAAATTTAGCAAGTCATAGCAAAGGCACCGCCAACTTTGATGTCGGGAGTATCTGCTGCTTCTAATTACACTGACTTACTTAATTTTCTCTTCTTGAAAGTAGAATATATAAGATCTTAGTTTGGAAATATTTTACATTTGTATGCATTTAAAATAATTTGTTATATTGTAACTAAATATTTTTTTACAAGAGCAACTGTTGAGTTTCTCGCTGGTTCTTCTCAGCAGAACAGCTTTCCGAGCCGGTGGTAGTTTACTTACAGACTTACAGACTGACTTTTAATATTGATAATGTAAAAATGACGATTCAAAAGAGCTTGTAAAAGTCTATTTGAATAAAGAATATTTTGATTTGAAACTGATTCTCTAGAGCGACAAATGTGAAAAATCGATAATTTTTATTTCTTTACTTGCAAAGAGTACCTTACCTTTTTTATCTTCTCGCTGGCTAAGGACTTTTAATGCGACGACTTCGATTAGACAATTCTACCTCTCTGCCTAAGTGCAGGCTGACCAATTACATATATTTTCAAAACTAACTAAGTTAATTCTCAGATCTACAGGTATACATCATGCTGAAAATAAGTTCCCCATAAAAACATCATAACTGCGAAAATCGAGGTTGAACCTGCTTACTTCGGTTTCCAAGCAAGCTTGATCCACCCCATGAAATTATATAACATGTTGTGAACTTCACACATTCGCTGATCGCTAAAGCCGTTTTCTTTAATTCTGTTTAGTCACGAAACAATAAAGATAATAAATAAGTCAGCACTCAGTTATTCTAGATTCAAAGCTGAATATTGAAAAGGGGTGGAGGGTAGAGGGTGGCTCTCCGCAAAAAGGGTTAAGTAAATGGCATTTTGTTGTGAAAGTGTAATGTGTCTCGCGCATATATAATAGGGGACGTGCTCACAGAACAGTTGATAAAACAAAAAGCAAACACGCTATTCTTTCTTTTCCAGAATAGATAACTATCGAGTGCCTTAACTTTTTTTATATAATCGAACTAGTGTTGGAAAAATTTATAAATATAAGTATGTTTTTTTTTTAATTTACGGTATTACGGTTGAACCAATTAAGATGAAACTTAGAGCAAAGAATATAAATTATAACCTGGAGTGCATTAGTCATGGACATCGCCTGTTTTTATACACCTATTTATACTAATATTATAAAGCTGAAGTGTTTGTTTGTTTGGTTGAGTGCGCTAATCTCAGGAACTACTGGTCTGAATTGAAAGGCTATATTACATCACGCTACGACCAAAAGGAGCGGAGCATCAATGAAAAATGTTGCAAAAACGGGAGTAAAATATTTCCTTTAATTTTCAGCCTTTAGAACGCGAGCGAAGCCGTGGGAAAGGCTAGTTTTAAATAAACGTTTAATAACGTAGTACAACATAATGCACGAGTATTGACCAAATTAACTGTTTACAATTTTTCTTTGCCTATCTATTAACTCCGAGAACATTTAAATATATTTTATCGACTGAAATAAAAAAGGGAGGTACTCAATTCAGGTTTTTTATACTCGTGGTATGATGTCGATGCCAATTATAAGTCGATTTTCGTGATTGTGTTTTTAATGAATAGGTAATGTCTCAAGGGCATAAAGGTGTTATCTGGGTCGAACGAAATAAAACCAAAAATTAATTCCCTGAGGGAGATATGCCTGTTATGTTAACATTGATTTTGATGGCGGTGTTTGTTTTCTTTAATTATAAAAAATATTATTACATAATTGACAAAAAACCCTTCAATGTCTGAATTAGTTTAAATAATAATCCTTTTTGACTTCCCTCTTCTGGGCACTATTCTCTTTAATACGAAGGGAATCAGACCATAGTCGTACTGACCAAGTGCGGGTTGGCGGTCTTTACAAATCTTTCGAAAACTTGCTAGGTTCGGTTCAGGTTTTCTCATGATGCTTTTGTACTTCACCGTAAGACAAGTGGTAATTATATATATTAAAAATCATTCGCACATCCCGGGATTTGAACCCGCTACCACTATTTTGATTTTAATAGTATTTCTTATCATTTGGGAAATCTTAAAATTGCAATTATTCATTATTATTTTCTACGAGTAGAACTAAGGATATGCAAACCGTTACTAAATGTAGCTTTTATACATTATTCATGTATAACTGACATCCCTATCTTATGTGTTCACGTCTTTTGAAATCCACATCGCACCTTTGTCAGATGGGCTTAAGGGCTAAGCACCACAGCCGCATTCAACACTGCATAGAATGTTAACGTGAGCTTTACTAAGCTATCGACCACAGACTACTAGCATTTTAAAAAAGCTACTATTTACTTAACTTGAATAAAAGGAAGGTAATGTTATTAGATTTTATGGGTATTCATAATGGTATGATCATATTATTGATACGTTTGGCTCAGTGTGTACTGACTCTACTTGCTGTAGCAGCGATCGCGGGTTTGAGTCCCATTGATTTGTGTGATAAGCACGAAAGTTTATGTTTGTTCAGACATGGACAGACAGCCTATTTTTGTTGTATGGTATGTATGTATTTAAGAGACAGTTCCAATAAATAAAATAAAAATATAAAGAGATACTAGGTCTATTCTAGTTTATTTCATCAGTAGCTGTTGGCCCTATGAGAAGTAGGTATAACTTTTTGGGAACTGATGGTAAAATGTTAACTCTTTAGAATCTACCCGCATTCTAGTAACTAAATTCTAAGATGGTACATATGCTTATACCTGAGCCTTCGTTGATAAATGGACTATTCAATACTAAAAGAATATTTCAATCCGTACCAGTTGTTCTTGAGATTAGCACGTTCAAATGAACAAACAAATTCGTTAACATTATAATATTAGTATAGATTAAAGATGAAATTTAAATTGTATTAAAATTCTTAATCGAAAAAACTCTTAACCACATTTTATAACTTAAAACCTTTGTTATATGTAAATAGCAAAATGAAGCCAATGCAAATGAAAAATTTAATTTTAAAGTCTGTCTCAAACGGCACCGACGTACATACATGATGCAATAGTTCGCAAACTCCCCGCGTCTCATTTGAACACAGGATTGTTATATCAAATATTCATGCGAACATAGAACTAAAACTACAGTGAAGTTACGTTACGTTGGATTTTTACTCGAGATTTATAAAATGTTACAGATTAGCATTTTGTGAACGTTAAAAACATGGCAGTGGTAGCCGAGTGGAAACGCACTCGCTTGGTAAATTAAGTGAAGCGGGTTTAAATCCGGGTCTCGCATCTCTGATATTTTAACGTGCTAATTTCTTACACCATTACCTAGCGCTTGTCTTACTATATAGATAAACATCATGACGTAGAAACCTAAACCTAGAAAGTTTACGAAAGGCACGTGAAGTCCGCCAACACGCACTAGGCCAGCGCGGTGGACTATGGCCTGATCCCCCTCGTACTGAGGGAGGCCCGTGCCCAGCAGTGGGATGTTAAAAAGGGCTGAATACGATAAAAGAAAACAAATTGAAGTCGTTTGTTGTCTGGCATTATGTGGCTATTCTTGATCAAAACATTATACTGATGTTTTAAGAACGATATAGTTTGAACGATACAGCATATTTAATTAAAAAGTGGCACATAAATCGTACTATATAAAATTTTTATCGGTACAAATGTTTGTGATTCTAATAATTTAGAATTAAAATACAAAAATTCGTTTACAATTCCACCCCGCATACGTTCCTCCAGCATTGCTCGGCGCTATCCAGGGGTACAACTTGCCATAAACAATTTTAATGTCGTTATTACACACGAGGGAAATACGCGGGGTATTTGAAAAAAGATTCCACAAAATTCAACCTGAATTGAAGTTCAGAATAAATTAAAGTGTTATTGCTAATGACAATGATACGGGGTATAGGTGTTCGTCACGACACGTCGCATGCGAAGCGGCTATGTGGGATAGGCTTTGTGTAGGGATCCCGGCTAGGACCATTCAAATTTGCTATGTGACTGCCTTTGGCTTTATTTACTGAATTTTCTTGCTGCTAATACTAAGAATTAGGTATAACTAGCGACTCGCACTCGCTTCGCTTGGGCTTTTTCCTAGATTTAGCACAGGCAAAGCCGCGGGTTCCGCTAGTTTTGCATATGGTTTATATGAATCCTCTTGAATCACTCTATCTATTAAAAAAACCGCATCAAAATCCGTTGCGTAGTTTTAAAGATTTAAGCATACATAGAGATATAGGGACAGAGAAAGCGACTTTGTTTTATACTATGTAGTGATTAGGTATAATTTCAAAATTTTACATTCTGAAAAATAAGTGCTGTATATGTGTAAATTACAAGATAGGTACTTCAACTAGCAATCAAGCATTTATTTCTGTTCCGTTCTAGTCGTTAATCGTTAGATAGTTAGGTGAACTAAGTTGATTAAGTTAAATAACTATATAAAAACTTTGTAAATTTTAATTTAGTATATATTTATAAAAGCCAATATACTAGTATAAAAATTTAAAATAATAATTCGTGTAATCGTATGAGCGTCGTGGCACAATCGCGTTCAGTGGAGACATCTCATATCAAAATTATTGCCAATTCGATGGTACAAATGTTAGTTAAATTAAAATTGGCTACCGAACAAAAGTTTAAGCCAATGGTATATTATTAATTTAATAACCACGGGAAGTAAAATTTGAAAATCAGTCAAACATGCAATCGATTCGTATCATTTCAATCAAAACTTTACCACTGCTCTATTTCTTGTAGACTTTCTAAGGGCCTTGTACCTCAGTGTATAATAAAAATTAAAAATAGTTAAAGGTTTAGTGCCCCTTAATAACAAGTAACAGGCTTAATAAGAATTTTAGTTAAATGAAACTATCTTTTCGGATTTTGTCCGAAAAGATAGTTTCATTGATAATATCAAACATTCGCGTAAACCTAAGAAAGTATTATAATTTTAGTTAAATTTCTTTTATAGACAATAGAAAGCGATTTAGTTTAATCCCTCATAATTTAGAAAATAAAAATCAATAAAATGATTTAAAGACGATGAATAATTATTAAAAGAAAGAATTCATAATAGGTAACTTTTGTAATTTATATTTTACACCAAATTATATTTGGAAGTAACTTTAAGTTAGTAAGTAGTCTATTGTTTCGGCCTATTATTATTTTCTCTAATAAACTCTCGCACAGCCGTGCAAGTATGGAACTCACGGGTCGTGGCCTGCTTTTCACTCACGTGTACATTTCTATGAAGCTCATAACCCCTAAACGTGACCTATAAAATGAATATAAAGCGTTATATGACAGCGCGTAGCACTAGACGAAGCGTAGATACCTAAGTTTTTCAAACAATTACCGAAGTATATAAGGTTTTAAAAGCTAGGATATATGCAATAAAATTAAGTATTAAATTAGATTAAACATACTCTATCATTTAATTCAATTCGATTATTTATTTACGTGTTTATTGTTGATATACACAAAATCTGAAAATTTCTTAAAGATAAATATTATCATTTTTTGAGCTACGAGTATCAAAATTAGCTGTTTCGTAAAATTATACTATACGTTTGAATTTTAATGCCAACTCTAGATTATTATTATATACTAGTGGAACCCGCGGCTTCGCCTGCGCTAAATCTAGGGAAGAGCCTAAGCGAAGCGAGAAAATGGTTATTGTGAGTTATCCGTAAGAGATAGACATATGCCATCGTGGACTTTTTTGTAGAACATTTTAAGGTGTACAATACTGTAGTACATTATTTTGATCTATCTCGTAGAGTTTAGCCAGCGTTTGCAATGTAAGCGCAAAAAATGAGCATATTTACGACATCGCATTAGAAACCTCTAAAATTATCAGTGTTTCTCTACTATATTATTATCATGTATTATACATATAAACCTTCCTCTTGAATCACTCTATCTATTGAAAATAACCGCATCAAAATCCGTTGAGTAATTTTAAGGATTTAAGCATACATAGGGATATAGGGATAGAGAAAGCGTCTTTGTTTTATACTATGTAGTGATGAATGATACATATATGATACATAATATATGTATGAAACATGTACGTAGATGACTTACTTGCCTTGTCCATCATCCCCCGGGAAGCCCCGCCGAGCCGAGGAGGCGGAGGGAACACAAAGATGATATTAGGGTATGCACAGACCCCCTCCCTCCTGAACTTGTGTAATTTGCAAGAATCGTTCACTCGATCACGAACCTTATTGAATTTTTACGCGCAATCTCCCGTGATCGACTCAATGAACAATTTTTGGGGGTCCTTATAATAAAATTAACTGAAGTCGAGGGCTTTTGAACTGTGACAAAGAGAATGCTAAATTTACGTAAAAATTAATAATGATGTCTATCCGTAGCATTAATTTACGTCTTTTTGTAATTATTATTACCGTCATTTATATAAATCTTTTTTAAATAACTAGCGACTCACTCTGTTTGCTAAGCCCCTAGTTATTTTTAACTAAAATAATATTAAAATAAAAGTAAACTAAGGTTATCCTTATAATATCACCTATATGACAGTGAAAATCCCCTCAAACTCTGTGCAGCCGTTTCATAGACGAGTGTGAACAAACAGACAGAGAGGCTTATGTTACAAACATACAATTAAATATTTTTTAAACGGTATAGATTAACCATTATTTTTAGTTAGTAGGAAAATAATTCAACAAACATTAACATAGTAATAATTAAACGGTAAAAAATAGTCCAGATATATAATAATTATAAGAAAAAAAAATAAGTTTCCTATATTTTGGCACTAGTACAAATGTCAGTGTCACGGTCATGGGGTGTTTGCTATGGTGATGACAAAATAAAACGTAACATACAAAAGCTTAAGACGACAGTGTCGTATAGGGTTGGGACATTTTTACAACAGCGCCAACTAGTTCCGTGGTAAGCTACGAGGCTTGTGTTACGGATACCAGATAGTGATATACTACACATATAAATTTTTAAATACATACATAATATAAATATTATATATTATACATACCTACATAATATAAATATAGGGAACAAGTAAAATGGCAACAATTGGACTGTTTATTTATTTATCCTCCCATAACAGCAAGGAAATAACGAATTAAAAGTGATTTTTACCTACTGTCAGTTTTTTCCGGAAATCGAAAAACCTTTTCACGATAGTCTCTTTCTCATCAAATATAAGTAAAGACCGGATATGTATACGACCGAACATAAATATGAAATAAACTTGAATAGTTTTCCATAGAAAATAAAATTAAAATAAAATATATTATTATGTATAAAAAATACTTAATAGAATGACGTCGTATTATTAAGTATTTTTTATACAATATTTATTTGTGTTAATTTAACTTACATTTTTAGTATAGGGTTTGTTTGTTCATTAACGTTTATCTCAGGAACTATTAATCTGAAATATTTTTGTATTAGATATGCCATAATATATTATCACTAAACTTAAAATGTAGACTAGTAACGTAAAGAATCACCTCGCTATTCTTATATTATAAAAACGTTCAAAATATAAATCCAGTACTTCTCTTACAAATGACACATGTAATGTACCAACAAACCTGTACAAAGCGAGTGGAGCAGAAAAATTAACAAGTTTTAAATAAAAACAGCGCATTGTATGAGGGTTGGGACGTACCATATTAAAAATCCACGAAGAGCTCGGGGCTGGGATAAAATATTCAGAGGGATGTCGATACACACCAGCCGTACAGCACATACAAGTTGTTTGCCTCTGGACGCTTAAAAACCATATAAAGCATGCATATGACTTACAATTAGTTATCAAAAGATATTTATTATTTATAATGTAAGCTTAAAAGCTTATCTTAAAAGATAAAAGCTCTATAAAATATATTTACGTTTTTTATAAGTTTTATTATTCTTTAATTACTCTTACTACGGTATATTTAGGAAAATGTTGTTAGTTTATAATACATAGGTGAATGTATTAATCAACTTTGAGAATATAGCACCAAGCCGCGACAACCACGTAAATTGTCAATATTGTTAAGTAGTACTGTTATTAGCTTACTAGTACGACTGCATATCCAGGGTCCTAGGTTCAAGGCCTGGGATAGGCATATAATTTGTGGCTTTACTTGGACTGAAGAGGTGTGAAAAGAATCGAGAGTTGACTAGACTGGCTAGTTTTTGTGAACTGGAAATTGGTAATGGATTAAACAATCCAATTAGTTGTCCAGTATTACAAGTATACATAACTAGCGACTCACCCTCGCTTCGTTTGAGTTCGTCCCTGAGTGCCAAATTTAAATTTTGTAGTACAAAAGGTGAAGGGTTTTCATACAAACTTACGGGAGCCCTTAGACCTCCTTAATCCGGCTCTGTTACAAAATCCGTTCTTAGAGGACGACTTAACTATAAACAACCTCTTTGCCAAATTTCACCTCTAAACGTAAAGCAGTCGTGAGGAATTAATGAACTTTCGCTTTTTTATGTTTAGATTTAATTTCTTTCTTCACTACATAGTATAAAACAAAGTCGCTTTCTCTGTCCCTATATCCCTTTGTACGCTTAAATCTTTAAAACTACGCAACGGATTTTGATGTGATTTTTTTTAATAGATAGAATGATTCAAGAGGAAGGTTTATATGCATAACTAGCAGATCCCGCGGCTTTGCCTGTGCTAAATTTAGGGAAGAGCTCGAGCAAAGCGAGGGCGAGTGGCTAGTTTATTTATATAATAATACGTAATGACAACACCATTAAGTTATCCACATGCTAATAAACGTAAAACAAAACATTTATTATTAAGCGTGAATCGTTTAATTTTGTATACAAATTGTATGGCAGTGGAAAATGAATGTAATTCTTCAGTAAAACACCGCAGTATTAATTCCGCTAACCAAGCTTTAATGCCATCAACTGATAGCCGCAGATTGCATATATTTTTATCATAGCTTTCAATTTCATGTTATAGCATATTAACTAATTATTATTATCTACATAACCATAATAATTATAATAACATTCTATTTTAGTATAATCTGTACAATTAAATATTTTTAGGAAAATCATATTAGTAATTATATCGATACAAGGTCCTACTGTATAGCTTTTAGAATTTTTGTTTGTCAGTCTGTGTCATAAACAATGACTGCAACTGAATAGATTTTGATGAGATTTGGCATGATGATAGTTTATTTTTTTCTCAAATACATGGTTTTTAACATAATTAACCAAGTTTGTGGAGAATGAAGCTTAGAAAATCTATATGTCTAGAAAAAACTAGAAAGATTTGCAAAGGACATGTAAAGTCTGCTAAACCAAACTTGGTCAGTGTTGGGCTGTGGTCTAGCCTTTTTCATATTGAATCTATCAATGCAGTAAGACTTTAAAATGGCTAAACACAACTTACATAATAATTATTACATATGTAATAAACTTTGCAGTAATAGATAATAATGTAAATGACATATGATTCCCCCATCGCTCCCTCGGGGATCAGGCACTTAGAATTATTCAATGGCGCATGCAGCGCGGTTAATACTGTCTATATCTACACTATACGTATTACAATAACATCGTTATGTTAAACATTTGGGACAGAAACCTGATCAATTGACTTAATCTATACTAATATTATAAAGCTGAAGAGTTTGTTTGTTTGGTTGAACGCGCTAAACTCAGGAACTACTGGTTTGATTTGAATAATTCTTTTTCTGTTGGATATTCCGTTTATCGAGGAAGGCTATATAACACCACGCTACGACTTACAGGAGCGGAGCATTAATGTTGCAAAAACGGGAGAAAAATATTTATTTTGATTTTCAGTCTTTAGAACGCGAGCGGAGCCGCGGAAAAGTCTAGTATTTAATAAACTATATAAATTACTTACATATTAAAGTGTACATTTGTAATTATATCACTGATTTCCTAAAAATTTTGATTATATAAACAAACAAACATCATTTTTTTGTATTGCATCAGCCGGGATCGAATCCAGATATACTCGTATCTAATACGTACCTGCTCTGTACCAATGGCAGTTGTCATTATGTTTATATTCAAACGGGAAAATGTTCTGAGATTGTAGGTTATTTATTAAAATGTTCTTAAAATGATATCTATACGCCGATTTAGCCCTCGGGAATTTTCCAGGGTAATTTAAAACAATTTTCACCCCTAGGAGTAAGGTTACATACATTTATAGGGATTTCAAAGCTTTTATACCGTTTTAAGCTTTTGTATATTAGTAATAATCATATGATTAAATAATATAATCTTCGAGTCAAAATTAAAAGTTAAGCTTAGTGAAATAATTTAAGTTTAATATTTAGTTTTTACTTCAACATTTTTGTGGCTGAAGGGATTTAGATAAACTATACTAAATTCAATCTAGATATGGACTAGTTTATAAATATCACATTTATATATATTCTTGAGCATGATATATCATACATAACGCCTAAGCTTTACAAAGTAAACATTTGCATTCGAAAATAAATCTTAGCTGCTCTGCATCAAGTTTCCAGCTGAGTTCCTTCAACGAAAATATTGAAAAATATTGTCCCAATTCTCAAACACAGTAATCTTATTTGGTGGAAAGTATAATATTCCTCGGTTTCGCAACGGCTCAGCCCTAAATAAGGTTTTGCTCATAACAATGCTTTGTCTTTATTACACTGGATTATGTGAAAAAAAAACATCTAAAATTACTTTCTAGTTATGGTTTTTGCCTTTTATTTCGTTTCATATTTGATTATAACAGAATGTATAAACTGCCTCGGTGGTGTAGTGGTAGCATGTACAGCCGTACAACCGGAGGTCGGGTTCGAGTCCCGGGTCGGGCCAAATTTTGTTATTAAGTATTTTTGTTTAGTTCACCTCGTTAACAACCTAGAGTTGGGAAGTTGGCGGTGTTTTGCTCGTGCCTATAGCTTGTGGTGGCCGGATCAGGCCATGAAAATATTATTATAACATAATAATATAAGTAAATATACTCTTTATTTTACACCGAGTTCTAGCAAGTTTGGCAGGCAGACTCAGTTATAAATTAGATAATTTCTACATAAAAATCATTTCAACATTCAACTCATCAAAAGTAAACATTTCGATCACATTCATGTATGTAAGATAAATATTTTAGAACTCCGACCGCACACGAGATTATTCATGGCTAATGAAGATTGATGAGAATATTTTTTGTTACAGGTAAGATAGCTAATTCGATATCTTCATTCGTCTGAACAAAGGTACAAGTTAACGGTTCGAAGCCTCATCTGACATTTGATTGTACTTATTGACTTATTTAAAAAACTGATCGGTAGCTTCTATTTACTTAATATTTAGCCTCGATCAACGACGTAGGGTTGCCAGCCTATGTGTATTCTATAGGTTGCATTTCGGAGAGTGTGCGCAGGAATTACACGAATTAATTCCCCCATCCCCTTTCTATCATCGGACGACTCGAAAGGCTGGTCTCCATCCTGTCGTGGACATTCCACCCGTCCGGACGAAGCGTTTCGCTTCGTCATTTATTATACATGCGGCTAAGGATTGGAACAACCTGCTTTCGTCAGTGTTTCCGTCCGATTACAATATGGGTGTCTTCAATGCATGTGGCTACTGTATTAGTGCGACTTACCATCTCCGACTGCGTTACCACTTACCATCAGGTGGAACCTAGTCAAGCACTAATTCAGAATAAAATAAAAAATTCAAAACATCTATTTAACCTAATCAGATATGTTCAGAGTTGCTGCCAGCAAATAATTCTTATAGTTTAAAATAATATAAAAAATAAATCTGTACATTTGTGATGTAAACTTTGTCGTACGATCTGTATCAGCGGGCACCAACTTAGAAAATATATGTATAGGTATCTATAGTAAGTGAATAAAAACTAAAAGTCAATTTTAACTTTTTAGTGTTTTTTTGAAGACCTTTTCAATTTATTTTCACTATTAAGATAAGCAGTTGTAAAAAGCTCTGTAACCACTATAAAAAAGGAGCTTAGATTGTTTGCCTTGTTTATGTTTAAATCGTCGTCTTGACGACTTTCTTCAGTTCTTTTTGATAGATACGTTTAATTTCTACAGTTAATTGATAACATCAGTCCATTCATTCTTCTGCTCTTGGATTCCATTGATTATTCCCTGCCTTTATTTATTCTTAAAATATGTTTAGTGTTTACGTAACACGTGAACTATTTACCAGGGTCCACTGTAAAATGCTTTTTTCTATACAGCAATATAACTTATATAACTTCGCTAGAACGTTATGTTCTGATATATCACATAATTTCACACCTCACATATTCCTTTCCATTATACGTCGACACACTACTTATTTTTATTTCATCACTTTTTTCGTTGGCCAAGTCTGACAACTGTAATTCATTACACTCAGAAGATTGGTCAATTCATAAAACAAACAAGAATGATATATATTATACATATGTAAATACTAGTGCAACCCGCGGCTTCGCTCGCGCTAAATCTAGGGACGAATCCGAGCGACGTGAGGGTGAGTCGCTTGTTTAAGATAAACATTTCCATCATACATTACATAAGTGTAACTCTAGCGGTTTCGGCAGCGCACGCCAGAATAGCTTGCAGATGGCAGATTTTTTACTACTTACTTGACACTTATCGTCATATTTTGGACAATTCACACTATATCTTTATAAATTGTAGCCTTTGTGTTATTTTAATCGAAGTGTCTATTCATCCGATAAGCGGATGAATAAATTAAATATTATTCGTCCGACAATTGGTGTTTGATATATCGCGACTGAGACTTTTTTGCTTCTTAAATGGCTCAAAGAGAAATCAATTTGTTTTTTTAAGTTTTAACATACTCGTGAATGTTATTGCGGACGTTTCTATAGTACTTTTTACAAAATACCATTTTCTTGTACATTGTTTTGATGTAGGTACATATTCTCAGGGAGTGTTGGTAACGTAAATTTCATAGGACGACTCTATAGAGCCAGCTCTTTTACATATAAAAACTCTTGGACTTATTAAAAGTGGGTGGGATCTTAATAATAAATTATCAGCTCGGTAGGTTAAGGTTATTTTTTTTTTATTTTTGGCATAGGTATATCCTGCACATAAAAATCGCTTATTTTTATACTAGAAATCAAAGAAGTGATAGATATTCGTACAAACCGACAATAGCCGGACGAATAATATATTTTTTATTAATACGATTATCGGATGACTAGCAACAGCCTTTAAAACAATTTAGTCGTCCAACAATTGTTGGACGACTAAATTATTTTACTCGTCCAACTAGCAGACGACTAGCATCAGCCTATTTTAATGTATAAGCTATATTATTGTAAAGTTTCATTAAAAATCATTCAGTAGTTTTTACGTGAAAGAGTAACAAACATCTATCCATCCATACTTACAAACTTTCGCATTTATAATATTACTATAGAAATATCCTACAAGTTTTTAACTAAAACATTATAACATTAAAAACCTGAATTAAACTTACAACACAATTTTTACTCTTTTACTATGTTTGAGATATATAAAATATAATAAGAGATATAAGTAACGAGAAAACGACGTGGAATAATTTGCTAAAAGCTTAAACTGCAAAAAAGTCGTCGTCGCGCCAACGAACTGTTCCAATGTTTGGAAGCGACTGGAATATTCAATTTTTATGACATAGTATTATTTCAGTTCATATAGTATTTTTGCAAACAAGTCCTTGGCATAGTAATGGAGCACTGTATATAACGCAGTGCATGTATTATTGTAATGTATATACCTTTATTAAGGGAGGTGATCTTTATTAAGATAAAGATAAAAAAATAATATTAGTCCCGCTCAGTTTCTTTCGCCAGTTCTTCTTCTTCAGAAGTTTTTGCTTTCCAAACTGGTGGTAGACTCATGACGTTCAGTAAGAAATTGTAACAATTTTTATGCTGAATAAAATAATTTGATTTGATTGATTTGTCAATGAACTATTGTGCATTCATGTCGACATGACATATAACATCGGGTTGTTTTTTTTTTAAAAAAAAAGCATGGTTTTACCAATTTTCACTAATATTTACGAATTTGTTTACATGTATTGAAAACTTTACAATCCTCTTATACAGAATTTGTATAAAGCTGATAGAGTTGAATAGTATTTTTTAGAAGATAATATATTTTATTGGTAAAGTCTTAAAATTGGAAGTCAATATTAAATTATTTTAAAAATAAACTAGAACAGGGAAAAGAGGGCACTATGAGGTCACTAGTATAATAGAGTAACGAAGCGGAGACTGTAAAATATTAAGGTGATGAGATACCGCTGCGGACGGCGGGACGCAAATCTAACGATCCACCTATTTGCGACTGTGTCTGACAACTTTTTGCATCATTCATAATAACTTGTTTCCGCTAGGGATTTCTGCATTTTGACGAAATTTTCCTTCACCATTTTGTATATATATTGTATTGGGTTTCTTAGAACAGCTCCCAAGACGTCAAAGCTTCTTATGTCGGCCCGAGGGTCTCTCGTAACATCTGTGTCAAGGGCACTGTTCCCTTTTTAATCCTGACATTTTAGGCAAATAATACTCTTAAATTAGGTAAAATATACATATAGATTGAATAAACGTTTGAGTAAAATTGAAAACTGTAAATAAATAAACATTTTTTCTGAAATATTTTAATAAAACATCAATGTATTCCAGTTCCACTGATACCGGTAGTAGACGGAGTGTTTGAAAATATACAAGGTTTTTAGAGTTCGATATATCTAGTTTTGAATGCACAACTATGTTGCAAATGGATAAATAAAAGGACAACTTTGCTAAACGGATTTCTGATAACTTTTCTCCTGAAATTATTCATAAAACATTTTAACTAATAGTACTGGGGTAGAAAATATGTAATATGTGAAATATCTTTTAACTTAACTTGTGATCGTATACTTTCGGTTTATATATACTTGTTTATATTACATATTTAACACACTCGGTTCAAATTATATTTTACTACATTTAGCACAGGCAAAGCCGCGGGATCAGCTAGTTATGCATATAAACCTTTCTCTTGACTCACTCTATCTATTAAAAAAACCGCATCAAAATCCATGGCGTAGTTTTAAAGATTTAAACATATGTATATAAGGATATAGGGACAGAGAAAGCGACTTTGTTTTATACTATGTAGTGATTTTAAAGACATTTTCAGGTTCTGTAATCAAAATGCAAAAACCAAGCGAAATTCTATAACTATTTAAACTAAATATAACTATTTTGCATTTGAATCGGGATATACATATCAATTAATAAACAAAATACATTTTCTTTACAATTCTTACTTTTTATATTACAATTTATCCAGTAATATTAAAATCAACCATTTTCAAATTGCCATCTTTTACATTCAAATATAATTAAGTAATTAAATAACAATAATTTAGATTAAGCCGTTTACGCCTCAGAGTGTTTCCAACGTTATTCGCTGTTTACTCCAAATTTCTACATCGTAAAAAATTTAAAGGGTTCTTTTAATCCACTTTTAATTCCCCGAAAAGACGGACTTACGAGAGCGACAGCATCCGAATGATTTAAAACAAAACTTTTACTTCCGCTGGAAGAGTATTCTATTAAAAACGTTTTGTTTTCAATATCTATTTCAAGTAGGTACAAGATTTAGATAAAATATAACAATCCATTTAAGCTTTTGTTTTTCGTCTTAATTAAACAGATGTTTAGTTAAGAAGCTTTTATTAACATTTTTGGCTTAATTATCAACTCAAAATTGCTTTTAATTATTATTTATAGGTTGTATTATATTAGATCAGTATATTTAAATATAATCGAAATCGAAAATTGGTTTATATAAAGATTTTCTTTTTCTTATTACTATTTTTGTTTGAAGCTTCGGATGTTAAAGTTTAAATGAATAAAAAAGTATAAATTAATATCTTTTTAACATCCCACTGCTGGGTAATTAATAACAAGAGGTAATAGCAAATAGTTCACGCTAGCAAAGTGTACATGCTTGCGAAACTTGCTAGGTTCTCTCAGACATGCAGGTTTCCTCATAATGTTTTCCTTTACTGTAAGACAAGTTTTAATATATGTAACAAAGTATCAGAGGTACAAGATCTCGGATTTGAACCCATTTCATTCGGTTTCGAATCAGACATAAACATAAAATAACTTTTATGGATAGTTTAGATAATTTGTTATTTATCGAAGTGTCTAAATGTCACGTCGGCAATAAATCACTCCCGTATATTTTATCCTTTTTTTTTCCCCAATTTCCATGATAGAGTTTGGACTTGTCTTATGCATTTTTTTATTCTTGCTGTAATAATAAAACTTAACATCCTCTACATTCTAGAAGACTTCAAACAGTCAGACCAACATATTTAATATTTTAAACGTTATTGATTATTAACAAAATATATATGCTTAATTCAAATTTTCCAAACGCTTTTTAACGTAAGACTTCTTTCCAATATTTTCTGTTATAAAACCCTATTTAGTACAAGTCGCCGTGATAATAAAATCATCGCAAGTGCAAAGCTAGTAAGGTGATTATGTAAAACGCCTGAGGTCGTCAACAGCTCTGATACTGAGCTAAGTCTGGAATATAAATTAGACGTTCATTTACATATACTCGTGCCATTTCAAACGTGTACCATTTGTATGCAAGTGCCAAATAAAATCCTTTGACTGTTGTAACAGATAGGTTTAAGATCTTAAAGCTTAATTTTTTACTTAATTTGTTCTGACTGGAGCTTTAAATACGTTATTTTGAAAGCTTTTACGAAATTGCCACAGATATCAGGTAATTGATATACTACACATATACATTTTAAATACATACATAATATAAATATTAACACCCATGACTGGAGAACAAACATTCGTGCTCAACAAATGAATGCCCCCAGCGGGACTCGAACCCGCGACCGCTGGCGCAGAAAGTAGGGTCACTACCAACTGAGTCACCATCTTGGTTTGCCTGCTACTCTGGAGACCAAGATCGTGATTCTCATGCACTAGCACCGCTCGTACAGACATTTATCTCAGTCTATTTAAGATAAAGCGTGTTGGGAGCTTTCGCATAAGTGGAGTTCTCCCGATAACGAATATCTACTTTATATCAATCTTTCTTTGTTATTATATTCTATATACACATTTTATTATGTTTTGTTTTATGTAATATTAATAACAATTATGATTATACCTACTTAAAGCTTAGGGATAAATAGTCCGAGTTTTTTTTAATTTAAGAAGGTTATACTATTACGAAAATTTTGTAGGTTTTTTGTCCGTTACACCAAAAACCAAAGACCATGTATTTTTATGTGAAAGTATGTATTTTACTATGCAAAAAGAGATACACTCATACGGTAGGTATATTTGAAAAAGTTTGTGAGACAAAGTGACCGTCCATTTTAAATACAATACGATTATAAGTGACTTTTCTTACCCAAACATATGAATAATTAATGATATCTTAATAAAAAGCAGTCTTTTGAAGTAATTTTCTTTAATAATCGTTTGTAAATGAATAAGTAAATACCATCAGAAGTGGGACAGTGCTTAAGTCTTTACGATAGCGTGTTGGAAGCAAACGAGCATATTTTATTTTTCTTTGAGTTTTTATCGTCAACTTGTCACAGCGCTATAAAACAGGTGCCTCGTAAAGTACATGTAAATTTACTGATACTTTTTATTTATTGGTATTTGAAATTGATTATTTTATTACTACTATACTAAGCTTATTTTTTTTGATAAAAATAAATATATGCTTTAAGAATCAGGCGCTAAGCAGCTAAATGAAGAGCACTACACAACTCCATTGCACGAATATAAAGAGATTATTTTAATAAATTACAATACTCTATTAAAAAGTACGAAATAAATATGCACCAATACAAAAAAAAATAAAACAAAATATAATAAAATATAATATCAATGAAATATTACATTATTCCACAAGCAATCTATGTTAAAACCATATAAAATATCAAAAATGGCAACACTTATAATCTTAAACTATAACATCTTCTTTTTCAGTCATTAAAATGTAGGCGTTAAATTAAACATAGGTACTCTAGCTAGCCAGTAGACTAGCATAGAGACAGACCCGCCCACTAAAAGCTATCTCTCGAGAATCATGCGCCCGACAGATCTGAATCGGCTTCAATGCCTTTGATCATTCATCACTACATTTGCATGAAAATACACTTAAAATGACCAAGCTCTGGTACATCTTCAGTTATAACGTTGCATAATAATATCGCTTTGTGTGTAAGACTCTAAACTCTAAGGGATCAAATTCGACAAAACGTCACTTTATCTATATAAACCAAAATTTAAATATATTTTTGGAAAAGCATAATTTTAAGATAACAGTTGACATACATTGTACGTAAATATTGTAAATTAAATATAATAAGTAATATTTTTATGAAAAAGGTTTTTGTGCTACGAGTATTTATTTGGCAACAGTTCACAATTACATTTTGGTGAAGCTCATCAACATCTACATCTTTGTAAGACATTAACTGATTTTCATTTTGTAATGGCTAACTTATATTAGCGTACGCGTTTATGTCGTGTGTAGGTTGACCCTAAATAAGTTTTGAGATATTCGTCGCATATCTCTAATTCTTATGTTTAATACTTTTGCAACATACTTTTTTATAAATCAGTCCGTATGTCTGTGCCTGAGGAAGCTACTTACGGCTATGATAGCAGTTATTCGGAGTAGAGCCAGAGTAACTCTTAACTTTTTAATAATAAGTTACATAATTTATATTAACAATTTAGAGAAAAAAGATCTCTCTCTCTCTTTCTCTCTCTCTTTCTCTCTCTCTTTCTCTCTATTTCATAAAGAGTGAATATATTTTTTTTTAAAACGTAATACATTTTTATATACATTCTTACTTTGTCAAATATATACTCATATACAAAAGTAAACAAATGTACTGACTGACAAACATACCAAATATTATTATTAGTGTGATTGGCATTGCGTACGAACGCCACGCTCAGCGTTGGCGCTATTCGTGAATACAAACTTTTACAGCCAATGAATTATCCAAGCTAATTTAACAAACGTAGCGCTTTAACTACCATTCAGTTGATTTACAACGCAAAACTGCAATTACTACGCAATAAACCACATAGGTTATTTCCTGGCTAGCTGACAGGCACGATGGCAGTTTTAGACTACTGTACTAGTGCAGGGAGAATTCGTCCAAAATGTATAATTTCTTTATCATACTAGCTACTCGCCCTTGCTCTGCTTGGGTCTATGATTTTCTCATGATGCGTTCACATCCGATGATGATGATGTACCTACGTGAATATTTGACATTATATTTGAAACTATCTTTTCGGATTTATCGCTAGCAAACTTAAACCTTCCTCGAGAACCACTCTATCCATTGGTAAAAACAGCATGAAAATCGGTGCAGTAGTTTTTGAGTTTATCGCGAAAAGACAAACAGACGTGGTGGAGGACTTTGTTTAATAATATGTAGTGATTTCGTAATACAGCGGCTTTATATAGACTAACAGACTCAAAATCATAATCAAAATATTATAACTGCCTCGTTTTGGGTATGGAAACCTAAAATATTTAATGAAAGAAAAAACACAACAATTTACATTTAAAAGGCGATTTAAACGTACATAACATGTATTTAATAAAAGGGGTTATCATTTTCTTAGTTCAAAGGTTCAATGTACCGTCTAACACTATTTTCTAATCCACTCAAAGCGTTCCCTGAGAGCGCCCCGGGGAACCCCCGGGAGCTACTTAGTGGAGTTAACACTCATTCAATACAAGTTGTCGCTATTAAACTCAATAATGCATTCTCAATCATTCTTAACGACTACCAGATGGTAACTAATACTTCATACTTAACCTCTTTTTCATTAATTGAGTTCTACCAGTACTCGAAATTCACTATACTCATGTATTTTTACTGATAATATAAAACTCCTTAAAAGGCACTAAGGATAAAATCCGTTAACAAAGAGAAAAGTAAAAGATCTTTGCCCTTTGCTTTTTCCTAAGATTGATATATAGATCATGCGAATGTTTTGTTTTTGTGTTTTTTTCATATACCCAGTAAATTATATACAGACGAATTATTTTCTTATTTTTAAGTCGGTCAAAATTTATTACAATGGTGAATTGTGGGGAAATATTATTCGATATATTCAGAATTATTATTATACATAGATTTAGCGCTAGCGAATCCACAGGTTTTTTATAACATTAAGTTTAAGTTTTTTTTATAACAAAATTGGTCCAGACATTTAGACTATCCGGAACAAACAGACAGACAAACAAACATTACAAAAAATTATTCTTTGATGTAAGTACCATTTTACATTCATATATAAATTTAGTGAAAAGCTGTTAAGTTGAAAATTAAAAGCAGACACTGCAATTTTATTTATATTTATAGATTATACACTTTACCTGAATAAACCTATTAGGTTCTATATATAAGAATTCCAGATATGTTAGAAATACCTCAAAGTCTCTCCCGTGACCATGATTGCTGTAAAGCATTCGAAACGTCGGGAACCAAAAATCATAATAAATCCGCGACAAAATCTGAAAAGATAGTTTCATTTATAATGTCAAATATTCGCGTAAACCTAAGAAAGTATTACCTTAAAGTTGAATTAGTGTCAGGCTACACACATAATTAAGGCTTCTAGTATTTAGTTAGTTCTTCTAGGGTTAGCTGTATTTCTTTACTCCAAGTTTCTTTTCACATGAACTAAGAGAGAACAAATAAGCTGTAATATTTTAAAATACTGTATATTGTATTAATATAGTAGCAAGAGTCGCTATTATTTTTATATTAGCTGTCCTTATTGCATTTTTAAAGAATTAAATCAAAACAAATTACCTTTTGCAACAGTAATTCTTATTTATAAGTCTCTACGTTATTTTATTTATCACTTCTACATTCAATATTTCAACGATATTCCTAAGCGAATACAAACAACGTTATAATAATCAAGTCAATGTTTCTGTCAATGAACAGCACGGTAAGGGAATGAAAATATCGAATCGCCATAACACCATGAGATTTGACCTACTTCGAAGGACATCTTCGCCCTCAAATAGCTTATTATTGTTTATTAAAAGTACCAACAAACATCTACGAAGTAATCCAATTCAATTGAAATACATATTTGTTGTTTTGATAAAAATGAAGTGCGGTGGTATTTATCTCTTCGTCGAAGGTCGTGGGTTTGAAGCCATTATAGGTATTATTGACTAACATAATTTCCCGATTATAGGCACTATGTGTGACGTGAGCCATACTCTTGTTTTTACTCTAGAGAAAAAAGGATAGTGAGATGATATCTCAATGTGACAGGAAAGAGAACAGGCAAAAGACCTTTACATTATCTCTCAAGCATTACATAACTATCACACTAAAAATCAGTTTTGCTGTAGTACGTAATATACAGTATATCTGCAGATAATTGGAATGGAAGCGAGCTTTGTTTTGATTTAAGCCCAGTCGAGAATAGTTGACCAAGTTTAGTAACTTGGCCACTTAACGTCTCAAGTCTGAAAAGTCTCCCTTTCTCATTAAACATAATATGTGGCTAGTACTATAGTTTTCAAGCAAAATATTGCTTTCTATGATTTATAAATGACTTATATTACATTAGATTATTTCTTAAAAACAAACATATTATACGACATAGTTTCCGTAAAGTATTATATAATAAAATTAAACATGTTTCTAAGATCAAAATAAAGCAGCTGTGACTTGATCTAATCTACAGGACAGGGTGGACATTAAAATAAACGTAACGTGTCGAACTGCCCCATGCCCGAGAGGTTTTATGAGTACACTTGTACTCTACGAAGGTTGTGATGGAAAAATATTTTGTGCTTAATGCCTAAATGTTCTAGGAAATTTCCAGAGTGAATGTGTCATATTAATTTTCTCCTGAATATTTGTTATAATTATTATTTTCTATGTATTTTATTTGATAAATAAGTGTTTTTGGAAACTTCCCTTTCGTTTGGCTCAGTAGGTGACCCTGCTTTCTGCGCCAACGGTCGCGGATTCGAGTCCCGCTGGGGGTATTCATTTGTTAAACTCGGATGTTTGAACTCCAGCCATGGGTGTTTGTATTTATAATATGTATGTATTAATATATTTAAACGTATATATAATGTAGTATATCAAGTATCTGGTATCCGTAACACAAGCTTTGTAGCTTACTAGATGGCGCTGTGTGTAATAATGTCCCAACAATTAATAGGTACTAGTTTTGTAATCGATATTATAAAAACAATTTTATTAAATCTCTAACTTCATACTCGTAAGTCTAGAGAAAACATTAAGATTTGTTCATAATCAAAATCAATAGAAATATATAGAAAACAACTGTATTTTGATGTCACAAACATACACTTCAATTTTATTTACCAAGTATAGCTTTTAATATAAAATAATGAGCATTTCTTTTGGTCGGATTCATCTTTATTAATAAAAAGAAAGAACTCCTGAAGTCCAACAGTACAAAGTCAGCTCTCGTGAGGAGTAACCTCATAGGGGCTGTCAAGAGGGTTAAAATTCCAGCAGTGAGGAATTTCTTTCGTTTAAATTTTACGTCTTTCTCTGTAAAATACCTTTGTGTTGCTTACTTGAAAAAGATATTAAATTATGTATGCCTTCAATACTGACCATTTCGGTATTTGATAATCTAGGTTAATAATTAAAAATAAGAACTCTTTTTATGGACAACGTATAAGCCTATACAACAGGATCCCAGAAAACGTTCAAAAAGCTTCTATTGCCAATTTTAAAAAATTGTGAAGGAACGTTTGTGTACTAAAGATTAACGATTTTTTAGAAGACAGTACGCATTGGGAACGATGTGATCGCCGCCAGGCTATTTCAACATATAGAACTATTATTAAGGTAAAGGCACCTAATTCCGCGGTATTTTCACCTAAACTAGAAAGAACTTTATATATTAAGCATTTACTATATCTTTCTGCAGAATTCGCTATTTTTATCAGAAGTATTATTTATCTAACTCTTGAAATACACTTACAGTTTAGCAATAGAAAATTTTATATTGTCTTTAAATAATTAAAAATGTGAAGAAGTCGAGAGCACCTAATTGCGATGTAAAAATCCTAATTCCGATGTATTTGGTTCCTAATTCCGAGTGTTCAAAATACAAAGAAATGGAGGTGGGGAGAATAATACATAGTGTTCAAAAATCAAGTCTATTTATTTACTGTGGTCTTTAAATCAGTCTTCAGTCTTTTATGGTAAAATGACACCACAACATGTAATTTATTTAGATTAATAATATTATTCTAAGTAAAGATGTAAAAAACATAGGAGTAACTAGTAACTATATATAATTAATTCGTTAACAGTATTTTTTGTTTTCTTCATAATATTACAAATAGATACACTACTACCCTCATTGATTGCATTTCGGTCTTCGATCGATCTTCTTCCGTGTGTTCTTTTGGCTTCATTATCCTACAACAAAAAAAATAATAATATCAATATTTAAAATACTATGAGCCATACCTTATGAATTTCTATAAAAGCTGCGTAAGATAATGTAACAGGCAGTTTTTCAATGTGTCATGATAATTGATTTTTAATTTGTTAAATAGGCAGCGATTCGAGTACTTAGAACTATAATACAAACATTTGAGAGAGCAATAAATGAGATTGTTAACTGTTGAATATTGTTTTTTGGAAACTCTTCTGAACTTTTTAATAATTAACACACTGTATTTTACTTGTGTCAATACCACGAAATTAGGTGCTCATAGAACCTTATTCCGACTTACATACATCGGAATAGCGTTTTATAATACCATATCACATTTTTTAACTCCGATTATTAAAAACCAAGAGATTTTTCAATATTTTATAAATAAATGAATCTTTAATTGCAATATCTTCGAAAAAATACATAGAACACAAACAGAAATATATCATATACATTAATAATACAGTTTAATGTTATTAGTCTTTCCATATAATAAATTAATAAAGTACCTAAATAGATAATCTTTGATCATGTATAATTAGTGAGTTTGACGCCAAAACATACATCGGAAATAGATTTTTATATTCATTGGCCATTTAATTAATCAAAACCAAAACAGTAAATTTTGAAATTATAAAATTACCATCAAAATTTAAAGAAAAGAAAACGTCTATAAAATCGCAATTCCGTGGTATACATCGGCATTAGGAACCAACTAAAATATTTGGCACCTAATGCCGTGGTATTTTTAAACTTTATTTACTCTTAAATTGTTAAGAAAAATACACAAATGTTGCGTGTTTTAAATAAAAAATATAACTCTTCTACTATTTTAATCTAAACATGTACTCATATAGCATTAAATTATCATCTAAAACACTATTTAGTAAAACATAGTACTTACGTGCGTAAGGTCCAAAATGTATGGAGCGTGCGTTCAAGTCAGCTGCTAGCGCAAAATTTACGCAGTATTTTAAAATGTACACACATTAACACACTCTTTTACTCATATAAACACGAACAGATAAATTATGAATTCAATATGGTATCTTACACACAAAAAGAACTTGTAAATTACTTGAAATCACTGTTTGTTTAAATACCTCGGAATATGGTGCCATTTTTAGAACCCCTCGGAGTTAGGTGCCTTTACCTTAATTTACATTATTGTTGTTGAGTTATTGTTAATTTACAATTTAATTTAGAAATGAATGTGATTAAGATAAAATAAAATATTAGTCCCGCTGAGTTTCTTTCGCCAGTTCTTCTCAGGTCAGAGGTTTCTTCTTTCCGAACTGGTGGTAGACTCATGACGTTCAGTGAGACATTGTAACAATTTTATGTTGAGTAAAATATTTTGATTTGATTTGAAAAATGTACTCGCACCAAAAATGTACTTGTACCTATATCTAGTACTTAAGTAAACGAAACGACTGTAGGGCATTTCTGCCCGTTTAATATTTTCGTGCCTGAGAGGATATGTAAAGTCGATAGCCCTTTCCCTGATCCACCTGTCGTATGGAATTGTCGTCACATGTGTTTTAGAACACTCGAGAGTTCGAACGAATAACTTTTATAACACACATATTTTTTGTGTCAAAATGGACGTCGTCATTTATTTAAGTGTTAAACAAAATAATTCTCCTAAGACGCAACACTACTAAATGTTTTAAACTTTTTAGATCAATAAAATTAACAAATAAATAAATCGAATCGAAGCCATTATATTTTATTTATAAGAATTTTCATATTACGTTTATATATATATTATAATTCTATATAGATTTAAGAAAAATTATTGAAGAGAAATACCGAACTATTTCATTTAACTATGACTTGAAAGTTTAATGGTACCTTATTGGTTCATAGAATAAAAGAACTTAACTGTTTAATTATAAAATAACTGCTATAACCTTCATATCATCATTTCCACGACACTTATATTTAATCCACTCTATTTATACTGCGAAAACATTTTTCTCCTCGAAAACATTCTGATGGTTATAAAAGTTGAGATTGGAGGACGTCATTCAAAACAAAACCAACTCCTAAGTATACAGTTTTATATGGCTTCAAAGGTACCGAATGAAACGAATGTCGTACTGATTCTTTAAACAAATGAACTTGCGCAAAAGTTTGGATTGTTTTAATTAATTTGCGGTACACGAGTCCTTAATTAGATTTCAAAACAAAGGTGCTTGTGACATTCAAATTAGAGATAAAGTCTGTTGTTATAATGAAGGCGTAAACAATCATAAATTATAAGCGTACATGTTCAAGTTTCTCTTTGAGGTCAAGTGATGAGCTGGACTGGAGGTTAAAACAAACTCTGCATAATAATAATAATATACCTTTATTTTGGGAAATGCATTTACACTTATATAATTAGATGGTTATTTAGGACTCGTCAATAAAATTCAACTGAGTCTCCCCCGACTTAATTGACAGTCGCAGGCTCGCTTACGTACTCTACATCCGAACCCAAGAGGCAAATTACTCTCACGGTTCATTCTACTGTCACAAAAGTAGTTAGTAAGAAGTTCTTCGCAGTGGTTTTACGACCGGCTGAACTGTCGAACGCTAATGATTGCTAGTAGTCATAAACACTCCATATAAACAAAAAAAAACCCGAATCTATGAAGTCTATACTTCTACCACTGTGCCAACGCGGTCATCAAAGCAAATCAAGTAATAAAAATCTGCACATCTCACGTTACTTATTATGCAAAAGTACATCTACGTTTAACGTTAAAAAAGTAATACTCGCCATTTAGGATTTGTGCGCAAAAGGGCAGAAAAAACGAAATTACGAGCGTCGCAATGTCCAGGATGATATAATCAGGCATAAAGCCGGAGTAGGGAAAAATAAAAGCAAATCTGTCGTAAAAGGACGAGGTTCGTTATTAAAATGTGGGCTTTCTAGCAAGAACAGCTCCGCAAGGAATGGACCATTTCACAAATTTAAAATAACTTTTTATAAGAACAATAGTTTCTTTATGCCAAGTAGTTTATTAGTATTGCCATGAAAATGTTACGAGTAAACCATAAAGTTTATAATATGCACGTACAAATATTTTATTGACTGCAATTAATATTATTAATTTAGTTTCCTACGACCGAGTGGCTTGGTACCACGTTTTTCATTAATTAATTGATAAATTGTCGCTTTTTCCAAAAATGGAAAATACTGTTCAGCATTAAATCAACATTGTAAATAACTTATATTACTTCTGCTCCATACCTGGGCCAAAGTTTAAACATATTTATTTCAATTAAAACAACAAATCGTACACTTTATAATCACAAAAATCAAATTCCATAAAGCTGCTTAAAATATTCATATGGAATTCTTTTACAAAAATACTTAAAGCTAAAAAACCTTCGAAGACATACTTCAAAGATAATCCTACGTTACATTTAAGCGAAATAGAGACAAATGCACGTTTTTATTATATTAATAAGATAAATCACGCACATAAGCTTCGAGGCAGTTAGTTCGCGAAATAAGGATTTTCTTTACTGCCAAAAACCAAGTTGCTTCGTTTCTTTAAAAAGATGTGTATTTTAACGAAGGTCCAAATATTTTGTGAATTCGCTTTTTGTGCGCTTTCTTTTGCTGAACTCTCAAGATATTTGATTAAAAGAAATGTATGGATGTTTTCAAAAGACTACCATTTGTGTTATGATGATGGAAAGTACACGATGTTTTCCAGTTTAGGTGATTTACATGTCTAAGAGAACTTAGCAAGTTTTCGACAGACCCATCAATCCGTACTTAGCCAGCGTGGTGGACTATGGTGGATCCGTATTCGTAATCCGTATCCGTAATCGTACTGAAAGGAGCAGCCAGCGTCGAGTTTAACTTGTCCTTGCTATCATTTTCATCATTCAAGCGATCCTACTAGGTATATTTAGTACTAGCGGAACCCGCGGCTTCGCTCGCGCTAAATCGCTAGTATATTATAGATATAAAATATTATAGCAAAATACAATTAACACTTACTAAAATTAAATAGGTAATAAAAATATTAATAACGCCATCTATGAGAAATTATGATTAAAGAGTTTAGAACACATTATTATAATATTATTCTTTTTTAACAGTATCTAAAGTATCAAATATTCTTTTTTTATGTAGTAAATATGTTATATTTTATTTAATTATAACATATATTTCATTTTATACACTTTTGTTGTGTCTTTTGTTGTCTGTGTCTTCTGTTGTCATTTACGTTTCGCTAGAGTGGCCAATATGGCGACTTCGATTTGTCTGTCAGCATTATAAGAATTAACAAAATACTCGACAATCCGAATTTTGCGGATATATGTTGTCGACTCGAAATCTTTATTTTTGTATGTTTTATTATTAAGGTAAGGTTTCGATCGAGTCTACCGTACCCCTTGACGAAATTATTAATATAGATAGTTTTACAAATGTCAAACAGTTCTATAAGGTACCGATAAATAGGTACAGTTTTTGTTATTTAAGAGTGACTGTAATATTGTGTCTTTGAATATCGCTTTTATCGCTTATACCAGTTCATTCAAATACATATATTATGTAATACATCACATATAAAATACATACATAATATTCTTGAATGCAGAGTTAAACATAAATTGCCCTTATTTGTAGTTAACTGACGCAGTACTTCTTTCAGAGCGCGAATGAAACACAGTCTGGAAGTTTTCTATCGTTGTATCTTGACGCTGAGTTTCCGCCTTCTGTAATTGCTCCACTACATTACAAGACACGCACACAAAAACGGTGACAATTCTATGTAAATGACATAGAAAATATAAAAATCTATATGTTAAATTTATATTATATTGTCTATGACAGTGGTAGCCCAGCGGTAACGCGTTCGCTTGGATAACTGAGTGATGCGGGTTCGAATCGGGGTCTCGTACCTCTGATATTTTCATGTGCGAATCATTTATATCATGATTACCACTTGTCTTATAGTGAAGGAAAACATCGTGAGGACCTGCATGTCTGAGAAAACCTAGCAAGTTTTCGAAAGACATGTGAAGTCCGCCAACACGCACTAGGCCAGTGCGCTGGACTATGGCCTGATCCCCCTTGTACTGAGGGAGGCCTGTGCCTAGTAGTGGGACGTTAAAAAGGGCTGATGATGATGATATTGTCTTGTTAACTAAAACTATAGTAATACTGACCTGCCCCATCTTTGCTTCGATTTTTAGGACTGTTCGTCATTTCTTACATAATATAATACTTCTTATAATAAATAATAAGTTTTTTTATATATATGAGAATATTCGAAATTTTGAAAAAAAACTATGTTTTCTGTTCTTTTCTTGGATTTACTTAGATCTTTGAGTTCTCGATGTTTCGAATCAAAGCCGTTGAAATTTAACATAGAATAATGTTCAAATAGATAATATCTTTAATTGATAATGGCTTTCATTAATAAATAAATGTAATAATATCATGTAAATTTACAATTATATTTTACGGTTTATTCATACAAAATGTGTTTATTATTTGTTTTGATAAGAGGTTAATTAATACAAAGTTACTTACATCCCTCCTTGGGGACCGCAGATTTTAATAAAATGATAAAATCAGCATGAAGCTCATATTTACATAGGGCTTTATAAGTAACTAGCCTTTCCCGCGGCTCCGCTCGGGTTCTAAAGGCTGAAAATGAAAAGAAATATTTTTCTCCCGCTTTTGCAACATTTTTCATTGATTCTCCGCTCTTATTGGTCGTATCGTTATGTAATATAGCCTTCCTCTATAAATGGATTATCCAACACAAAAAGATTTTTTCTATTCGAACCAGTAGTTCCTGAGATTAGCGCGTTCAAACAAACAAACAAACTCTTCGGCTTTATAATATTAGTATAAGGCTTTATAAGTAATTTACTATGACATCAGTCGCTGTTGTTCTTTCGAAATACTTGACAAAAAAAGCAAGTAAGTTTATGTTATTATATTGTTAAGTAACCTCTTTTGTCTTTGAACTCGGCCATGCGGCTTCAGTAATAGGCCAGAGTTAGAAAGTTGATTGTGCATATATCCATGCCTCAGAGAACATATATAGCGGTCGGATCTGCGGCTAATCTCTATCTGGTTATGTCGGCTTACCGTTCCATCGGACGAAGGAATAGACGGCACACAACCAAACTCGGATTGCTGGCCTCAATTAGTTCAGCCTTGATGTTAAGGAAGAACCTTATGTTAATATTACCTCTTTACATAGTAAAAAATTAAGTCGCTTCCCGCATAATGTACGCTTACATCTATTTAATCACGCAACGTATTTTAATGTGATTCATTAATAGATAGAGTGATATAAGAGGAAGTTTTAATACCTGTATATTATAGTAAATATCGCAATTAAATATAGCATTTTAGTGAGATGTATCTATTTTAATAAAGTTAGAACCCAAGCAAAGCGAGGGTGAGGCGCTAGTTTGAATCTATACTAATATTATAAAGCTGAAGAGTTTGTTTGTTTGTTTGGTTAAACGCACTAATCTCAGGAACTACTGGTTCGATTTGAAAAATCTTTTTGTGTTGGATAGTCCGTTTATCGAAGAAGGCTATAGGCTATATTACATCATGCTGCGACTAATAGGAGCCAAGCATCAACGAAAAATGTTGCAGAAACGGGAAGGGCGGGTGTTAGTTCTGCGAGATACCATACCGCGTGACTCAGTAAGAATTTTGTTTCCAGTCTTAAGAACGCGTGTGAAGCCGCGGGAAATGCTAGTATAAAATATCAGAAACACAGTATTAAACTCCATTTTTTAACTTATTTATGACATTTATGTCAGTGTTTTCAAAATTAAACCTATTAAGCCAAAAGCAGTATAAACGAGAAGCTTTGATAAGTTTCTAATTAACTATATCATTAAGGTATTCTATAACACAAAAACTTTTTGTGTTATTCGATTCAATCTTATGCAATTAATATAAATCTTGCGCCTGATGTTAAATAGCCCTAGGCTACTATTACACCCTCGGTTACAGACCACCCCTTAAAATAAAAACGGTTTTACTTCCCCCAATATGTAACTCGGCTCTCGCACCGCACGAGTTTTCACTCCATTTCACAAACGTTTTTATTATTGTAATTCGGATTTCGTTTTCCGCTGTTCCACTCGCCATTCGACTTTCATACTATTTTCCTTATACGTATCATTATATTATACATTCGCAGTGCGCCTTGTTTAATGCGTATACTTTTTTACTTTGTTGTTTGGAGTTTTATTTCATGAATATTTAATGGTGATCTTTTTATCAGGGTACATTGACTGGATATACAGATAAATTTGAAACTCGATCATCATTACTGTCATTTCTGCAAATTTGGAATTTATTAAAGGTGCTCTTAAACGGGCCATATTTTTATGCAATATGTGGCTGCAATAGAGTGGCCAGCAACATTGCAAGCAATATTGCAGTACTGTCCCGGCCATATCGGCAATCATGTTTTGTGTAGCCGCGTATGGCCGATGTTATCGAACGATCGCTGAGCAATCGATTTTTTGCGATATCGCCCAACCGTTCTATTGTTGTTTCGGTCACTGTCTATTGTTATGGCATAATGTGTCCTTTTCTACGCGACTGAAGTTTGCTGTAAGTGACGCCGTGATTAATTGCTATACTCTGTGCTAATGTTGTTTTGTCAGATGCTACGTTACCTTGACAGTAATATAATTGCAACTACTTGCCCGGCCACATATTTCTCTGCCATTGCTGCAATATTTGATATAGCCCTGCAATTAGTTGCTAATATTGCAGCCACAAATATTGCCCGTTTAGGAGCACCCTAAAGAAAATGTTTTTATTTTACCTATAGTCTAGAAATCAAATTGACATCTACTTTCTGGATTCATTAGCCATTTTAAATAAAATTACAAGCAACTTACCCACGCTTTACTCGCATGTACATTCCTAAAAGAAATATCAAGCCGATTCGACGTAAAGGACAAATGAACAAACGCACAAAAACGCATATCTTATCAAAAAAAATTGTCTCATCTGTCGTTACATGGCAAAATAATATGGCAATATACTCGTAATTACAACATGATTAACAACCATAAATACATGACTTTTAGTAAACATATCAAAAAACATCAAAGAAAAAGCAAAAGATAGAAACGTTGATATCAGTGGGCTAATATTATCATAACGACTGCTCGTTAACATAATGAAGCGGCCACCTCGCCGGATAACCGGGTAATTAGCACGTCATGCGGAACCGGGACCTGCAAAAAGCGAGTCGACTGAGTTCGGGAATTATGTTACCTCCTCTGTTCATACTTAAATCTTGATGTCTTTTGAACATTTCTCATTTATTTTACTGTGAAATATTTTTATTCATCGATTGCTTTTAGAGTTTTAGTTCGATATTCTCTTACTGTTTCATTTTATCTCTCTCTCTCTCTCTCGTTTTACAGTACCATAATACATTATGTATTCACATTTATTTATATTTAGCTTTAAAGTGCTTACTAGTGGTTGTACAAAAGTAAATTAAATAAAAATTAATAGAAATCATGCAAATTTTAAATGAAATTACAGCGAACTAAATGTTACAAAATTATTTCATACATATTTTAATGCAACAATACTCAAATACAGTAATATTTTAAAGTACCTACACACTTTGCATTTTGTATATTCAATCGTACATAAGAGTATTACGAAAGCTTATTTACTTATACATTCAAATCTACCGCGAGCTTTACCTTTCTCTCCAAATAGCATAATGTTAAAATTGATCGAAATCTTCAAACATTAATTATTTATATTTTTTTATAACGTATATATCCAGATTAAAGAATAATAGTTGTTTTTGTATATATTTTGCAATATTTGCAGAGCTAATTAAAAATTAACTTCTTACAACAACTCAAGATCAAAGAATAATATGCGTAGCTGTAGCAGGTATGTAGCTCGTACAAAAATTTGTTCCAAAAACATGTACATTTAAGTTGGATTTCGGACAGCACTTCTCACTACAACAAGCTAAGCCCCTTATTTTCTCATCTAAGAAATAACAAATACAAATATTTTATAAGTCAATAACTGCAAGTATAGAGTCATTCCCAATCGTTACACTGTTATCCATTACCATAAAGCGGGTTTACATACCTGGCCCGAGATAGTTGACGAACAATATGTGGATAGGCCTTTTATGGGCCATCCTGTGTCAGCTAGAGCAGTTTCGATGCTCACGTTTATTTAAGACGCACATTTAGTGTTTCGTTTTATTCGTACATAAAGATTAGGCGAGAGAGGTGCGCCATCCCGCGTACCGCCATAAAACGACTCTCAATTCTGCAAATGAGCTATGAAATTTATACTCCCACTTTTGGGATACATCTTGGATGTTACATTTTAGATCTGATCATCTTATGTTCTGCTAATTTTATAATTGTATTATCTTCTTTGGGTGTTACTGGTTTGTTGAAAAAGCATGTACAATAATATGTGTGCTGGCTCCAAAGTCCAAAAGATACTAGGGTTTCAGCAGTGATTGTTGTACATAAAATTCAACCAGACACCTCGAAGTTCCGTTCAGTTTACTGCAATCTGCTTATTACCTGGATAAACCTGTATGACGAAACTGTGGTATACCAAGTTTATTTTTCTTTATATTAATATTTTTCACTTCATTTATTAAATTTTTTTTTTACTTCATTAATTACTAATTTACTACATGTTATAATTGTAAAAGTAAAATGTCAAATGTGAATTAGTATAAAAATGGATCTATTAATGAAAGTGAGAATGTAAAATGTCAATTTATTTCAGTAATAAAGGCTATTTTATTATTTATTTATTTTATTTTATTAGGTACCTACTAATAGAATTACTTTTCAATTTATTTTATTTTTGTTAGTTTCGCGGTCAGCGGGGATCATCAAAATTGGATTAGCCTTTTGGCAATTTACGCTTTTATCTCTTTCAATAATATTGTAATAATTTTGTTCTAATTATACAAATGGACTGTACAAAATACTTCAGCTCTCATTTTGCGGGCTCGACGAGTTTCGCAATACGCTTCGTAGCATATATGTAATAATAAATACTGCACGCTTATAATATCGTCACCTCATTATCAGATTTATTTATATTCATTTTTGTGTGCTTTCCATTTATTCTGTAGCTATATAATTATTAGTCAGAATAAAAAATACGTTTTACTTTTTTGTTACATTACATTTAAATATACTAATATAGCGGTACGACTGTTCTAAATGCCTTTAAATATTACAGTCAGACAAAGAATCTTAAAGCAATAGATGCGGCCTCTGAATTAATAATAATAATTATCATAAAGAAAATTTAATGTACATTAGAATTATATTATGTATAGATGATGTCATTCACAATAAGAAATGTAGAATATAAAATTGAACTGAGGATCAAAACCAGTGATATGAGACAGCTTCAATATAAACATTAAAAACTTATAAATTACAAATGATTTTGTTTGGAAACTTATTCCGCCGTTATTACGCGCTTATTAATTCGCTGCTTCCGTATTGCTCAATTATTATTAGTTTTCCATTTCCGACGATAAATAACGAAACGTGTTGAAACTTTACAATAAAATTGTTTCGCCTTAAATCAGCCTAGCGCCTGGAATTAGGGAGGTTTAATTTGCTCGGAATTCGCAATTCACCAACTCAATTAGAAAGCTATAAGAGCGACGATTTTGTATTTAGAATATCTGAAAGCAAAATATTTCGTTTGTAACTTTGACTTAAAACTTCCAATTGCGAATTTAATTTCTCAGACATTCTTGTGCCGACCGTAATATTTTAAAGCTTATACTTGCGGGAGCTACTTGCGATAGGCTTAGAACTCTGCGAATCAGGAAGTCTTTGAATAGCGTATCTATCGTAAATCGTAATCTAGTTGGTATGGTATTGGATTTTTATTTACCATCTTATATATAGAAAATTAATACTTAAAAATAAATAAATAATTTCTTTTTATATAAAGATTTTCTTTAATTTATCCAGAATATGTTGTCAGATACATCAGTTTTTCTGTTTCAATTGGCTATACTTGACCTACCTCCCACTAAAGATAAAAATAAATGAGAGCCGTTCCTTTATATAGTAAAAACGATAGGTAAAAATACATCATTTTGTTACCACTAAGCACATTTCGATGATTTTTGCTAGAAAAGTAGTTGGCACATCTTATATCCGCCTCGTTTACGGCATAGCCGGGGGCAAAACTAACATAATAAAAATAATAATTATCCAGTAAAGTTCTAGCTATCAAACACTAAAACGTATTTTCTAATATAGCAGAATTTATGAATCATTTTCAATTTAACTATGTTCCCAAAGCTTTAGCAATAAATTATATTTTTAACGCTACAATTCAGCAACAATCTGTAAGCGGAACCTTGAAACTTTGCAAAACCAATAACTTATTGAGTTTAAGACTTGTTCTTCGACTTCTGACGAAATTGCAATCCTTATTCTTATTATACTAGACGATTTCCGCGACTTTTCTCTAACTTTTTTTTAATATAGCTTACTTAAAAGCTTTAGGGCTTTTCATTTGGGATCTTTTAAGATTCTATATATCTAATTTTTGTCTATCTGTCCGTGACAAAACTCGGGAAAACCGCTGGACATTTTTTGAAGAAATTTTGTGTAATACTTGGCTATCCGAATCAACATTAAGGATATTTTTGACTGCGAAGAAATATCACTTCTGTGATAAAATGTATAAATCTAGGAAACAAACTCGATCGTAGCAACAGTGAGTCATCAGTATCATAATAGAAAATGGAACTTATAGTTCCGCTGTACAATATGTATATTAGGTCATTACCGTTTTAAAGAAAGACAAAAAAAAACTCACTTTTATGTTGTCTTCAGCCCTTTTTAACGTCCCACTGCTGGGCACGGGCCTTCCTTAGTACAAGGGGGATTAGGCCATAGTCCTTCGCGCTGGCCTAGTGTGTGTTGGCTGACTTCACATGTCTTTTTAAAACTTGCTAGGTTTTCTCAGACATGCATGTAGAAATGTCATGGTAGAAAAGATTCGCACGTGAAAATATCAAAGGTGCGAGACCCAGATTCGAACCCGCATCACTCGGTTATCCAAGCGAGCGCGTTACCGCTGAGCTACCACTGCCTTTCATATTACCATATTATTGATAACACTATAATAAACATACTTATATTAAAAAAATAAAAGTTATAACTGCTTTATAATGGTTCGTACTCATATGAGCTTTAACAAGAGTTTAGATAGCATAAGCTGATATTGGCTGGATGCTGCGAAGATGCGGGTTGTTAAAGTTTACCCGGTTTAATTAAAACCGAGGTACTTTGATCTACGCCGCCACTGCACCTCTCGTGCACCTTTTGAGTGATATATCGTTTATATTATCACTCCATTTATAATTTGTTTGAGAACATAAACTAATTTATTAAAATTTATTCTAAGATTATTCTTAATTGATCCATGATAAATACCAAAATGAAGTAAGAAAAGTGCGTGTATGACTCGTCAAGGGTTACGTAGGATGATTTTTTATATAATAGCAATACGCGCGGCTTCACCCGCATTCATTTTTTTAATCGCTACTAAACTTCACTCGCTGGGTTCAAAATTCTCCAAAATTACTCCAGCTTTAATATACTCCTGAGCCGCGGCTACCTATTTCATATATTATGTGCGGCGTGCACTCCTCCTTCTCTCCTGTTATTGTAGTTTTAGTTGGGATCCTTATTTTTTTCTTGAAATTAAATTAGTCTATATTAATCAGTGATAATGTAGCATTCAAATGGTAAAATAATTTTTTAAATCAGTACAGTACTTTTTGAGCCAATTCATTACGAACATACAAATCTTTCCTCTTTAAATATTAGTATAGATTTGTTACATTAATATTTTGTTTGCTACATTATGAGAAACCAAGTTTAGTTAATTCAAAAGTTAGAGGAATATTTGCTACGACTTTATAAGCATATAACTCTGTAACTACTTTAACAAAAACTCATTTTTGTGTTCACAACTCAAGATCAAAGAATAATATGCGTAGCTGTAGCAGGTATGTAGCTCGTACAAAAATTTGTTCCAAAAACATGTACATTTAAGTTGGATTTCGGACAGCACTTCTCACTACAACAAGCTAAGCCCCTTATTTTCTCATCTAAGAAATAACAAATACAAATATTTTATAAGTCAATAACTGCAAGTATAGAGTCATTCCCAATCGTTACACTGTTATCCGTTACCATAAAGCGGGTTTACATACCTGGCCCGAGATAGTTGACGAACAATATGTGGATAGGCCTTTTATGGGCCATCCTGTGTCAGCTAGAGCAGTTTCGATGCTCACGTTTATTTAAGACGCACATTTAGTGTTTCGTTTTATTCGTACATAAAGATTAGGCGAGAGAGGTGCGCCATCCCGCGTACCGCCATAAAACGACTCTCAATTCTGCAAATGAGCTATGAAATTTATACTCCCACTTTTGGGATACATCTTGGATGTTACATTTTAGACCTGATCATCTTATGTTCTGCTAATTTTATAATTGTATTATCTTCTTTGGGTGTTACTGGTTTGTTGGAAAAGCATGTACAATAATATGTGTGCTGGCTCCAAAGTCCAAAAGATACTAGGGTTTCAGCAGTGATTGTTGTACATAAAATTCAACCAGACACCTCGAAGTTCCGTTCAATTTACTGCAATCTGCTTATTACCTGGATGCACCTGTATGAAGAAACTGTGGTATACCAAGTTTATTTTTCTTTATATTCATATTTTTCACTTCATTTATTATATTTTTTTTTACTTCATTAATTACTAATTTACTACATTTTATAATTGTAAAAGTAAAATGTCAAATGTGAATTAGTATAAAAATGGATCTATTAATGAAAGTGAGAATGTAAAATGTCAATTTATTTCAGTAATAAAGGCTATTTTATTATTTATTTATTTTATTTTATTAGGTACCTACTAATAGAATTACTTTTCAATTTATTTTATTTTTGTTAGTTTCGCGGTCAGCGGGGATCATCAAAATTGGATTAGCCTTTTGGCAATTTACGCTTTTATCTCTTTCAATAATATTGTAATAATTTTGTTCTAATTATACAAATGGACTGTACAAAATACTTCAGCTCTCATTTTGCGGGCTCGACGAGTTTCGCAATACGCTTCGTAGCATATATGTAATAATAAATACTGCACGCTTATAATATCGTCACCTCATTATCAGATTTATTTATATTCATTTTTGTGTGCTTTCCATTTATTCTGTAGCTATATAATTATTAGTCAGAATAAAAAATACGTTTTACTTTTTTATTACATTACATTCAAATATACTAATATAGCGGTACGACTGTTCTAAATGCCTTTAAATATTACAGTCAGACAAAGAATCTTAAAGCAATAGATGCGCCCTCTGAATTAATAATAATAATTATCATAAAGAAAATTTTATGTACATTAGAATTATATTATGTATAGATGATGTCATTCACAATAAGAAATGTAGAATATAAAATTGAACTGAGGATCAAAACCAATGATACACAGCTTCAATATAAAAATTAAAAACTTATAAATTACAAATGATTTTGTTTGGAAACTCATTCCGGCGTTATTGCGCGCTTATTAATTCGCTGCTTCCGTATTGCTCAATTAATATTAGTTTTCCATTTCCGACGATAAATAACGAAACGTGTTGAAACTTTACAATAAAATTGTTTCGCCTTAAATCAGCCTAGCGCCTGGAATTAGGGAGGTTTAATTTGCTCGGAATTCGCAATTCACCAACTCAATTAGAAAGCTATAAGAGCGACGATTTTGTATTTAGAATATCTGAAAGCAAAATATTTCGTTTGTAACTTTGACTTTAAACTTCCAATTGCGAATTTAATTTCTCAGACATTCTTGTGCCGACCGTAATATTTTAAAGCTTATACTTGCGGGAGCTACTAGGCTTAAAACTCTGCGAATCAGGAAGTCTATGAATATCGTATCTATCGTAATCTAGTTGGTATGGTATTGGATTTTTATTTACCATCTTATCTTTAGAAAATGAATTCTTGTTAAACAATTTGTTTTTTGTATAAAGATTTTTTTAAATTTATACAGAATATGTTGTCATATACATCAGTAAGTTTTTCTTTTACTCTTAAGTGGTAGTGTCCTGACCTACCTGCCCCTAAAGATAAAAATAAATGAGAGGCGTTACTTTTTATAGTAAAATAGTAGGTAAAAATCCATCATTTTGTTATCACTAAACAAATTTCGATGATTTCTGCTAGAAAAGTAGGTTGCACATTTTATATCCGCCTCGTAAATATAATAAAAGTAATAATTATCCAGTAAAGTTCTAACTATCAAACGCTAAAACGTATTTTCTAATATAACGTAATTTATGAATCGTTTTCAATTTAACTATGTTCCCAAAGCTTTAGCAATAAATTATATTTTTAACGCTACAATTCAGCAACAATCTGTAAGTGGAACCTTGAAACTTTACGAAACCAATAACTTATTGAGTTTAAGACTTGTTCTTCGACTTCTGACGAAATTGCAATCCGTGTTATTATACAAGACGATTTCCGCGACTTTTCTCTTACTTTTTTTTTAATATAGCTTACTTAAAAGCTTTAGGGCTTTTCATTTGGGATCTTTTAAGATTCTATATATCTAATTTTTGTCTATCTATCCGTGACAAAACTCGGGAAAACTGCTGGACATTTTTTGAAGAAATTTTGTGTAATACCTGGCTATCCGAATCAACATAAAGGATATTTTTGACTGCGGAGAAATATCACTTCTCTGATAAAATGTATAAATCTAGGAAACAAACTCGATCGTAGCAACAGTGAGTCATCAGTATCATAATAGAAAATGGAACTTTTATAGTTCCGCTGTACAATTTGTATATTAGTTCATTATTGTTTTAAAGAAAGACAATAAAACAAACTCACTTTTATGTTGTCTTCAGCCCTTTTTAACTTCCCACTGCTGGGCACGGGCCTTCCTTAGTACGAGGGGGATCAGGCCATAGTCCTTCGCACTGGCCTAGTGCGTGTTGGCGGACTTCACATGTCTTTTTAAAACTTGCAAGGTTTTCTCAGACATGCAGGTTTCCTCACGATGTTTTCCTTCACCGTAAGACAAGTGGTAATCATGGTAGAAATGATTAGCTCATGAAAACATCAAAGGTGCGAGACCCGGATTCGAACCCGTATCACTCGGTTATCCAAGCGAGCGCGTTACCGCTGAGCTACCACTGCCTTTCATATTACCATATTATTGATAACACTATAATAAACATACTTATATTAAAAAAATAAAAGTTATAACTGCTTTATAATTGTTCGTACTCATATGAGCTTTAACAAGAGTTTAGATAGCATAAGCAGATATTGGCTGGATGCTGCGAAGATGCGGGTCGTTAAAGTTTACCCGGTTTAATTAAAACCGAGGTACTTTGATCTACGCCGCCACTGCACCTCTCGTGCATCTTTTGAGTGATATATGTTTATATTATCACTCCATTTATAATTAGTTTGAGAAGATAAACTAATTTATTAAAATTTATTGTAGTATTATTCATAATCAATCCGTGATAAATACCAAAATGAAGTAAGGAAAGTGCGTGTATGACTCGTCAAGGGTTACGTAGGATGATTTTTTATATAATAGCAATACGCGCGGCTTCACCCGCATTCATTTTTTTAATCGCTACTAAACTTCACTCGCTGGGTTCAAAATTCTCCAAAATTTCTCCAGCTTTAATATACTCCTGAGCCGCGCGGCTACCTATTTCATATATTATGTGCGGCGTGCACTCCTCCTTCTCTCCTGTTATTGTAGTTTTAGTTGGGATCCTTATTTTTTTCTTGAAATTAAATTAGTCTATATTAATCAGTGATAATGTAGCATTCAAATGGTAAAAGAATTTTTAAAATCAGTACAGTACTTTTTGAGCCAATTCGTTACGAACATACAAATCTTTCCTCTTTAAATATTAGTATAGATTTGTTACATTAATATTTTATTTGCTACATTATGAGAAACAAAGTTTAGTTACTTCAAAAGTTAGAGGAAAATTTGCTACGACTTTATAAGCATATAACTCTGTAACTACTTTAACAAAAACTCATTTTTGTGTTCGTAATTTTTCTTACCCTTTAATAATCCTAACTTTTTTTTTAATTAGACATTAGTAATAAGTGTTTAGCTTATTCCAATAATCTAATAGTCATCGAGTAATGTGACTTATAAACACACAGATTGACATAGCTACAACCCTTAAAAAAGCCTGTTTTGAATAATATGTAATTAAATATCAAAATTAACAAAAAACTAAAGTCAGAGTAAAGTTAAAGTAGGAAAGAATGATATTGAATTAGTGAATTTCGATATAAAAACTTAGAAAAAAGCAACATGCATTATAGAAACCTTAAATTTCTCACTTTAAATGATTTCAAATTATTATCTCAATCACCGTACTTTATCTCAAACAATCAGGAGTGTAGGTAATCCCTTTGAAGTAATTATTTTAAGTTATTAACCGAACGAAACGCATTGGGAACAAGGTGGCTTCTTGCCCTAGTGGTAGCAAAGCCTTTTGGTCCCTTGCCAAATCGGTTGAATCTAACTTTTGCCGGCCTTCACTGCCGCCTTTGCTCAAACCTGATGGATCGCTTGCTTTCACCGCATCTGAGAAGGCAAATCTTCTAGCCTCCCAGTTCGCAGAATATTCTGCTCTTAATGCTGGAGATGCCCGCCCTCCTGTAATCCCCATTTGTGACTCAGTAATGCCTGTGCCACGAATTCATCAAAAGGCGGTTCTCAAAACACTCCGGTCTCTCGATATAAATAAAGCCAGCGGTCCAGATGGAATCCCAGCAATAGTCCTACGGAATTGTGCTCCTGAACTATCCCCTGTTTTGACCCGCCTGTTTCGTCTCTCTCTCAGTGAAGCACGAGTTCCTAAATCCTGGAAGCTGGCAAACGTACAACCTATACCTAAAAAAGGTACGCGTGCTGATCCGGCTAATTATCGACCCATCGCTATCACCTCCTTACTTTGTAAGACTATGGAGCGCATACTGAATACCAAGCTTCTGGCATACCTGGAGTCTAACGACCTTCTCTCAGACCGTCAATATGGTTTCCGTCAAAAACGGTCTGCTGGAGATCTGCTTGTGTATGCCACACATATTTGGGGTGAAGCTGTGGAGAAACACGGAGAGGCTCTCGCTGTCTCTCTTGATATATCTAAAGCTTTTGACCGTGTCTGGCATGCCAGCCTTCTCAGTAAACTGCCGGCTTACGGTCTTCCATCAAGTTTATGTGACTGGATATCTGACTTCTTGAGTGAGCGATCCTTCCGAGTAGTCATCGATGGCTGCTCTTCCGATCTAATGACCATCAACGCCGGAGTTCCTCAAGGGTCTGTTCTCTCAGCTACACTCTTTTTGCTTCACATAAATGACCTGTTGATACCCGGTATCCTGGGATATGCAGATGACAGCACTGTAACTGAGAGATATATGTCCAGTCCGCGCACAAACAGTAGTGAGATCAGCGAACTTAGAGAGGCAATGGTAGAACGCATGAACTCCACCCTCAAAGAAGTCTCTAATTGGGGTATCGCCAACTTGGTGGAGTTTAACACTAAAAAAACACAGGCATGTCTGCTATCCGCCAAACGGAGCCCTTTTATCTTGGCTCCCTCCTTTCGAAATGTATCCATATCGATCACCGACCACATTGACCTCCTAGGTCTCGACATCTCGGGTACTATAAACTTTGGAAGAGCCATTGAAGCCAAGGCCAAGACTGCCGCCAAAAAATTAGGCATCCTTAATAAGGTCAAGCGGTACTTCACGCCTCAACAATTGCTTACACTATACCAAGCTCAGATCAGGTCATGCATGGAGTACTGCAGTCACCTCTTCGATGGCTCCGCCAAGTACCAACTTGCGGCTCTAGATGCTGTAGAACGTCGAGCAAGGAATCTCATTGGTAAAGATTCTCCATTCTTAGCCAAACTCCAGAGCCTCGATCACCGTCGAAAAGTTGCTTGCCTATCGGTGTTTTATAGGATATATTTTGGGGAGTGTGCTCAGGAGCTTTTCGACCTTGTCCCCCCTTCACCCTTTTACCACCGCACTGCAAGACATCGGGAGGGCTTCCATCCCTATATCGTTGATATACCACCCACGCGCACGAAGAGGTTCAAGTCTTCTTTCCTGATTCGCACGGCTAGGGACTGGAATGCTCTTCCGAGATCTGTGTTTCCTGACACGTACAATTTGGGTAGCTTTAAAGCTAAAGTGAATAGGCACCTTCTAGGCATGCGCGTCCCACCTTAGACCGCATCATCACCTTCCATCAGGTGTGATAGTGGTCAAGCGTGTGCCTATAATACATAAAAAAAAAAAAAAAAAAAAAAAAAAAAAAAAATTGTAATCGTGTATGTGCCATTACGTGACAGTTGACTAATTAGCATATGTAACTGCTAAATGCTTATACAATACGGGTAGTGTAGGGACTATAGCAGCCAGGTAAACATGTGCATGACAATTGCGATGTATCTTCTCATCGATTAGACTATATCCCACAATATCCCATGGTATTATTAATGCAAATTGTAAGATTATGTTTATTTCGCTTGACCAATTTAGATAAAGCGGGACGGAAGGACATAGGAGATAGATTTTAATTCAGAAATCATCCCTTAAGAATATTGATTGATTATGGATTTATAAAGATGAATTAAATAAGGGTGGCAGATTGTATAGGGGGAACCCCCTCTTCATTCTTATATTTGGTGATTGTATGGGGAATTAATAATTTTTTTGAGAATACTTACTTAATGAACATAAATGCAAATATTATATACTATGTTAAGCGTATAAATATGCCTAAAGAGGAATCCGAGCAAAGCGAGGATTTTCGCTAGTATTGCTATAATATATTAAAATTAGCTCAACGATTTGGTATTTTTATTTGTGTTTTTATAGTGAGTATTTGAACTAATTAAATATGGCCTCTAGCTTATATGAAAGTACGTGGAATGCGAAGCTCTTGCAATCAGTGGACGGGTGACTCGACCAAATTAAACCGCTGCACACGTCAATTGGGCCTCGAAAATGCTTTGGACACCGTTTTTTGTATTTTATTTATAGATAGGTCTGATAAACAGAATTAATCGCACTTTCCCTTTTTCGTAACCGTATCTACGTCTCTCAGCAAATTTCGCAATATAAATTTTCAATAGAAGCAGTGTGGTTATTGAAGAATTCAGAATTTAGTTAAACGTAAAGTACTCTTAACCTAGCCTTTGAAATATATAATATTGAGAAATTTAGCTTTAATATTAATGTAGACAAAATGAAACGCTTTCTATAACAGCGTTCACACTTTAATTACCATATCTATTAATTATTTCTAAGATGTTGATTATGAGGAAGTTTGTGAATATGTGTGGATGAAACTTGATATTTGTAAATTAACAAGTTAACTTGGTAAATCTTAGTGTTTGACTTATGAATAAGATAGCTCTAAGCAAAAACTTATATTTATTTCTTCGTTCTTCGTTAACGCCGAAACAGACTGACAAATTGGTGCATTTTATATAAATTCAGATTATTCCATGTCAGATGCGTTTTTGTTATACCACGTTTCTATTCCTTTTGACTTTTTCTGTCACGTCACACGAGAACGCGGTTGAACGGAATAAAAAGTGTCCTATATCCGTCTCCTGGTTCTAAGCTATCTCCCCACAAATTTTCAGCCAAATCGGTTCAGCCGTTCTTGAGTTATAAGTAGTAACTTAAACACAACTTTCTTTTATATATAGATAAGATTTTTTAGCTATAGTACTATAAATTGCACACCAAATGCTTACCAAAAGTCACCACCAAAAAAAGTATCACACCTTATATTTTTATATAGTCAAAAAAAACGGTATCGAATCCGTACTCTTCACCTTAAACCATACCTCACTACCAAACCATAGCAAACTAAAAACAAATTATACTAATTGAATTCAAGATTAACAAGGCACAAAACGGTGGCCGTTCACACAAACCTCAAGTAGGAATCCCGAAAGTTTCCCGCAGCCGACAAGTAACCGCAACGCGAAGTGAAATTAATCCAGTAAATAAACCAAGTCGGCCAGTTCTAGGAATTGGGTTGTTTGAAAGCTACCGATGACATGACTGCAATTATCACCGCTGCGAGGAATGCGCTTGGACAATAGTCAAGTACTGCTGTTTACTATTAGTACGATTTCATCTTATTTTTTTCAATTTACATAGCTACAATATAAATACAATTTCCAAACATTGTGTTTGTACGACATGTACGGCTGCGTTGAGATCCTGGGTTTGAGTCCGGGGTTGGATCAAGTATAGTTATTGATGAAACGTGGAATTGTTCTTTGTTTGGAGTTCCAGAATGACAGGAATATAGAACGAACTTGTTCTTGCTTACTTTTGTATCATAATATCTCCTGCACAGACAACTAATTGGTGAGATTGGACACTGTAGCAAAAATTGTTCGGGAGAAAAATACAATATATTGTAAACACTCCTAGCGATAAACCTAAACGTGTTGTCAACTACGACAAGTTTAGGTTTAGGCCAGTGCCTAATGTGGTATTACTGATACAAAATAAGTAGGTAGTTTGTACTAATATTGTTTGTTTTTAAAAACCAAAATATTATAATAATATCTTTATTGCTTAACTTATTATGATTCATCTTCATAGTAAATACTTATAGAGAGAATAGTCTTAATGACATTCTTCGCGTTGCACCAACGTCGACACAATGTTTTCCAATTGAAAGCGTGCCGCGTTGCACTTCGATCTAACCATACTATGTCCAATATTACCAACTGTAAGTTTGTAACTAGTATTCTCGGGAACTCCGTACTCGTACCAGTGAATGGTATTTTAATTAGCTACAATCTATACTTTGGGGTGTATTGTATAAAAAATCAGGATGTATTAAATTTTATTGCTGTTTTTGTACCAAAAACTACCAAAAGAAACATGGATTTAGTGGCATAGAATGACTTCTAAAAGAAGAAACTAGCTAAAAAAAATTTTTCCGTTTTCCAATTCAATAATAAAAATAAGAAAATATGAAATTTTACGTTAATTAAAATAAAACCTTCAAAAAATTTAATATAGAACGAATCATTTCTCAATCGATACATTTATTGGTCCGACAAACTTTGCCACTTACACATTTAGAAGATAGATGGAATGTCACTACGGGCTCTAGCCAGATACTTGAAAGTAAACACTTTCGATTGCTCTTTATTTCCGAACTGGCATGCAAGTTTAGTGTATGTAGCAGGTAATGGATGTTTTGTAAACGCAAGGTTTTGGTAAGTTTTGCGTCTGCGCGAGCAGACAATCGATAAGGCCGCAGCCTCTGTACATACTAACCTACATGCCACTGTGCGCCCAGAATCGAATCTCGACACGCATCTTAGACTTCAAAGGCTACTTATAGAATTTATTACGTTCTGAGAGTATCTCATTCTACTATTGTTTTTTAAATAAAAAAAATATTGGAAGCTTATCTAAGCAAACTTCCCTTTCCTTTTTCAACAATCACTGGATTTTACACTGAAATAAATTTCAAATTTGTTTTACTAATTCATAAGAAATAAGATATTATATCTATCAAAATATTGATTTCGATTAATCGCTTCGTTTAAACTAATTTATTAGTTGTTATCAATGAATGTCACAATTCAGACTCTTAAACTGTTTCAGGCATTGCTGTATGAGTTAGTAAGTTAGTCAGGTTCACATAATTTTAAATATATAGAGTAAATGGAAATTATTATTTTTACTTTAAAAAATCACTATCGATTCTGATTAATGTTATTAAAAAAGTTTTAACGTAATATAACAAACTTTATCAAATATATTAGCGTGAAAATAATAACGGTACAAAAATGTACATAATTTTATAAATGCGTACAAAATACTCTCGCAAACTTTTGCCCGTTGCTCAAAATCTCGATTAATAAAAGCTTCAATCTCATATAAGCTCTTTGCAGTATGCATATTAAATATCTTTTATTATGTAATTGTTTATTTTTAATATTGTGTGTTCAGTTGGAAGCTAGGCGCTGTAGAAAATATTACTTTTAGTCAACTTAAAGTCAATTTTGAATAAACCAACGTCCAGTAAGTTGGCCGATACAAAAGCATGTTATGAAATTACTTTTCAAATGGTTAAACAGCACTATTCTATTGTGACTCTTTTTAATGTAATATTTGTAATTGTTAGACAAAAAATGATAGACAGTCTCATTATGTTATGTAAATCATATGCTTTACGATTAGTCAAATTTAATCAAAAAAAGTCTTAATTCAAAAACTTTACTTTAAAATGTTCCACGACCTATCTCTATCAGCAATTCCATGGTATTAATCATTTACATTTTTTATCATATCGATTAATATACGAACATTTAAATCGATTCGATGATAAAAGTAGTTTAAATAGACTTCGATATTTATTTTCATTGTAAACTATAATTAAAGGTTATAAGAATGTTGTCTTAATATTTAGGAACAACAAATTTTAAGACAGTGTCTAGATATAGAGTTACGACCCAAGGTAACATAATATAAATAAATAAATAAATAGTGAAATAAATAAATTATATTATTTCTTAGCTTTACATAACTTATATAAATAAGTTCGAACAAAGTTCCTCCACCATACAGAACAACGCAGAATTACATTCTTGGAATAGACGACTGAAATAGTTTCACTTTAAAACGGTTAACTTTCATAGGCTGAATTACTTACCAAGTTACGAGTAGAGCTCGTACTGTGCGTTCCTTGTACTGCGAAGGTCACGGCTGTCTGATGACTATGACCTAAATAGCCGCGAAAGTAAGGGCTATAGCACGCAATGAGCAATAAAACGTAATATTAATAACGACTTACCCTCACTTTACTTGATATACTTTTAAACTAAACAGTAGCCTATGTATTGCTTTCGAACACTGCCTCGGTGGTAGTAGTGGTCGGATTTGGGACAGTGGTGCTTGGGTTTGAATTCCGCGTTGGGCCAAGTTAGTTGTTGATTCATTCTGTTGTAATTAAGGCTTAGTATCAGTCCGAAGAAGTAAGGAAGGCGGGCGCCTCGTGCTTCAGAGAGCACGTATAGGGTCTTGTGGCCTAACTGTCACAGTTAGTGTAGAGTAGAGTAGTGTAGTTTTTTTTTATGGTACAAAGGGGGCAAACGGGCAGGAGGCTCACCTGATGGGAAGTGATCGCCTCCACCCATGGACATCTGCAATACTGCAGGGCTTGCAGATGTATTGCCGGCCTTTCAGGAAAGGGAGGGAGGAGGGAGGGAAGAGGGAGGTAGGAGGGAGGGAAGAGAGAGGTAGGAGGGAGGGAGGAGGTATGGTGAGTGGGCCTCCCGGACTCTCACTTACCGGACGAAACGCGATAGCATAGCGGCCTCTTCACGCCGGTCTTCTGTGAGAGAGTGGTACTATACGGGGCGTGCCGGCCCATTCGGCTGCTACCCGAAGGTAACAAGCTTAGCACTACCACTATAAAAGAAAGAAGTACTCGCGGCAATATTTCTTTCTCGGCATATTCTTCTTCTTGATAACTAGTCTCAATGAGATTATATTACCTTATTATTATTATTAGGTAATAGTTTACCTACGTATCAAACTTCATCAATAGCGGTCCAGCTTTTTCAGCCTGAAGCTATATCAAATAAACACAAAAACACTTAAACTATGACACTAACAATAGCATTCCAACTAAATTTATTTATTGTTATAAATCCATCATTAAGTCGAGATCTAAAATCGTGAGATGTTTGAGAACAAACAGCAGAATTTATACAGCGACGCGCTCTATTATCCCGCGGCGCGTGCAGCATCCCAGATCGAAGATACACCTTGATTCGCTATTCATTATGCGGTTTAATCAAAGACGTGTTGAGATTTTTTATAAAGTTATTAAATGAATTATTTCTATTAATATTATAAATAAAAACATTGTAAACTGTAAAAAATAACATTTATTGAAATTATTTGATATTATTGTGTAATTTTTTGCGTAAGTTATGAATGACTGCATGATTTTTAGGATACCTAAAACTTTAGCCTCTCTCATGCCCATGATTGCAGTAAAAAAGAAGCAAAAATAAGAAAGATATGAAAACCAATTTTCGTTGAATATTTCAATGACAAATATTCGAATAAATTTAAAAACTCAATACATTTTTTACGAAAACACATGTTTGTTACATGATTTTGTGTAAATTATTTAAAAGATTTGAATAAAGCTTGACGTGTAAATATATTGTATCCTTTACGGATACACTTTATCCCGGTAAGGCTTACCCGTGATATAGCAGTTCTACTTTAATATTGTTTTTAAATATTTTTTTCCTTCTCTTCTTTACTTACGAAATTTAAAAAATAAGGGAGTGAAAAATTTTAAGACGGGTGGAACAATGAGTGCAAGAATATGTTCTGGAGAGTATTATAAGTGCACTATTTCTCGTTCTCACACTCAAGTTTTGTAATTTAGTTCGTGAATTCGTAACATTGACCATAACTTTCTATTCCTCAGAACGTGTTACAACAGCTAAGCTGTAATACTCGTAATTAACCAAACTTTTTATATCTATATAGTAATATTTTATAGTATAAGTTAGTGGTGTGATACCTCACAAATTTTGGGTATCGAATTATACAATATACAGTAGGTAGTGCTAGTTGTGTAGGTACCTGATCGTTTGATAATTAGTAATTTCCGTGAGGTTTTAGTACAAAGTAGTAAGCAACAAGCCATGAGTACCGCTAACATTGATTGTAAATTTTAAAATTCTCAAGATAGTACGAGTAGGTTAGGACTTGATCTTATGCTGTATACTATACATACTAGGCATATAATATATATTCTAGGCATGTCAATGAACGAGTTTTGTCTGTACTTAGTTACTTTTAACTTCAGCAACCAGCTTTTAATAACGTTAAGCCTCAATGTTCTCCCACATTCGACTAACACGCGACAGATGTTCCAGCGGCGGCGCGTATGTGGGTTACGTAATAAGCGTGTCTGGGTTACAAAGAAAATGCAAAGGAGGAAGTTCATTAAATCTCCCATGATCTCCCGGATAAGGTGAAGCCGTGGAGAAAAATGAGAATGGGGTGAAAGTAGCAATATTCGTTTTTTACATAAACTTTATCACCATAACCTTTTTTTAAAATTATATTCTAATCAATCCAAATACCTTGTTTTTTTTAGCAGACTTTTTTAAGTTTGTTTCTAACACAATATAATCATTAATATTTGTCATAGTCGTCAAGACATTTCATTTTTTTTTTCAACCTCTCTATATTTTAATATTATTATATAATATTTTCTATAATCTATATAGTCCTACTATATATGTAACAATCAATGTATAAGTAAAAGCAGTAAATCCTTTTACGTTTAGAGCAATTAATAGTAAAATAAACTTTAAAAAATTCAATATCCTTTTGTATCGTAATAAATGAGTTCCATACAAATAGACCAGTGAAGATAATTTTTTGACCAAAAAAAATTATAGTAGGATGAAACCATGGGATGAAACGCATTGGAAAAGGAAGACAATATGAAAAAATATCAATAAAAAACCTAAAACTTGGTTATTTATTATTTATTATATTTTTCACATAAAATTTGAGGTTATGTGAAAAAAGTATAAATATAAAAGTTGTAGATCTTCTTATTACCTACAACTTTGCTATTCAACTTTTTTTCATAGGACTTGTAGTGTTGCCGGAAATCGAGATAAATCGTTTTTGCCCTTAAACCCCCACCCCCTCCCACTTCCCGCTCTCAGATCGCCCGTAAATTATTTTTCCTTTCATTTTTGTTATATTATTGTCTCCCTTCTCCAATGGGTTTCATCCTACAATATTTTTTTTTACTATTTACTTTTTTCAACGGCTTTGGCACTGGTCTAAAAGTAGCTGTTTCGAGATCAAGATGATATTTCAAATTAATTTTAAGACTTTAACAAACATAATCAGTAATGTAACGTTTTTATAACTATGATACAAATATTCCTTCTTCAAACTCGTTCACGAATGAATGAAGTCAATCCCAACAGCGGATTTCCTGCGCCTTTTGTAAGGATATTATAGCTTAGAGTACGGTTTCCTTTTTATATTCCTCCACGCTCACTTACACGATTGATGTGAAATTGAATGATAAGACATTGGAAATAGATCGCTTTCAACCTTTCGCTACTAATATTTATAAAAACGAAGTCATGATACCTATTCTCTATTGTATTCATTTATTATATGGATACGACCGCACGTTTGGCTCAGTTTGTAGTGTGCTTTTTACAATTGCGCTGGTTCGATTCCCGCTTTAGGCATTCATTGGTAAAGAGCTAAGTAACGTTTTTACTGTTTTTTTCTATATATACTTATGTGTTTAAAGTTATATATGTAGTGACCCATTTCACTAGATGGTGCTGTGTGTTAATGTCCCAAAATATTTATTTACAGTAGAGTCTAAGATCTGAATTAAGATCGTTCTGCACTCATTTGATACCATCAGATGTAAAATATAATATTTTTAAATAAGTAATTGGTACCGTTTTAGTTTCATTTGATTAATATTTTACTTGCATTAGTTATTATCTCTTATATAGTTATTATTAAAAACTTCGCAACCTCTACTTATCACTGATTTTACCAAGCAACCTTTATTTAATTAGGAAGCAAATGGGTAAAGTGAAAAATGTTTATTAAAACCATTTTTCATTACAATCGGCATATTTTAATTTATGTAAACGCCTGCATTAAAATTTGCATGGACAATGATACTAAAAAAATGAGTACAATATAGTTACGGACCGCCACAATTAACGAACACTCTGTAATAATTTAAGCAATAACTTAAAGCTGTGATACTGTGCATTATTTAATGGAAACTTTCATTAAAAGCTCTCTAATGGTACAGAGGTAAAGGTACAGGTGGTAGCCCAGCGGTAACGTGCTCGCTTGGTTTACCGAGAAATGCGGGTTCAAATCCGGGTCTCGCACCTCTGATAATTTCATGTGCGATTCATTTCTATCATAATTACCACTTGTCTTACGGTGAAGGAAAACATCGTGAGGAAACCTGCATGTCTGAGAAAACCTAGCAAGTTCTCGAAAGTCATGTGAAGTCCGCCAACACGCACTAGGCCAGCGCGATAAACTATGGTCTGATCCCCCTCGTACTGAGGGAGACCCGTGCCCAGCAGTGGGACGTTGAAAAGGGCTGATGATGATGATGATGATAGGTACAGTTGGTTAAACCAGGTTCAATTGCTTTTCAGTTTAAATATTTGTATTGTAACTACTATTTGTATGTCAATATTTCCATATGAAATATACTTATTTGTCATATACAGGTTTTTTTTATTATCAGCGCTATTATTTATTAAATACAATCTAAAAAGTAATGTTAATGGTTAGAGTAATTGATGTTTCATTTTCTTCATCGCACTAGTAAAATTTATCAGAACAGCTGTAAGCAGCAAAAATCAGTTTTCTCTGTTCTCTTGCATTTGTATTCTTCTTATTTTAGTATGTAATTATAATGATATATGACTGGATTATAGTTATATATTTAGCGACTAGATTTTTTTCTGTAACAGAATATAAGTCATTTAATTTTTTCGCGTCGGTGTTAAGATAATAATTAGCGACTTATGACTTCCTTAAAGTCGTAACCAAGAGCAAAAATAAACAAATACCATGTTAATTTGCATGTCAAATTGTGTCCCATAAACAAAAACAAATTTATTAAAAAAAGAAAATGATAAAATGCAAAAAATCATTCTTTTGAAATCCATCTCAGTTTCATATCTCTCGATAACGAGATCATTAATCTCGTTAAAATGGCATTAATAGAATCGGCTTAATTTATTCAAGCTTATAAAAATGGCTTCACTTTGTTTATAGCCGTGCGAATCAAAAACATCCGCCCCGCATCAGGAACGTGACGCCTTCCTCTGGGAAATAACAAACCGGATAAATTCTCTCTACATAATTAAAACGACAAATGGCCGAGTTATTGACGCGGACGTCGGTTCGGCCGAAGCGAACATTGTGATATTCACGTCCAATAAAGCAGCCCATAAGATAGTACCTTCACTCGTTTTGCAAACGTTTTATGACGCTCGCCCTCCATTTGTTACGAAATTATGTAAGTGACGTGCTTTTGTTGGAGAATTCGTTGGAAATATGCCTTTTGGTTAGGAAGATGGTTTTAAAGTGGGTGTATGTACAACTGTTGATATGTGAGAAAAAAGGATTTATTTGTACGGTTTTATTTTTAAAACTACGTGATTATATATATTTCTATGTATTAATTTTTGCATAATCATACAAATTCTCTCGATCATGCAAACTCCACCATTGTACTCGTAGATATGACCTTTAAAATATGTCATGATTAACTGTGCTCGACAACCTACTCACTTACCCAAAATTACTAATGACTACAATTATTATTTGGTATATTATTTGTTACCTACTAAAAACTAGAAATGTATAAGATTAACATGTTCTGATCACTCGGCATTAGATGTGTGATTTTCTAAAATTTCTTTAGTAACTAGCGATATCGATTAAGGGATGTCAACTCTTCCAGCCCTGTGAAAGTAAATAGGCTCAATTTCGGAACAAAGCGTACAGACCGATGGATGGGACGATGTAAGTTATAAGGTGAAGCCGTCACCAGACAATACATTTCCGATTACGAAGACACGGGGTACATTCAGGCATTTGTCACGGCTCGATATGGGGACGTCTGACAAATAGCGCCAATTCTTCGCTAACGCAGCGTTACGCTGAGAGCTTAGCTAAAGTATCTTATTGGACCATATTTTCTTAATGCTTTAAGCTTGTACAATGGAATTTCTTGGTACTTGAAATCAGTTTTTATTTATACCCTAGCTTTTATAAGCTGCTCTCCCTTTTCGTCGCTTTCCGTAGCATCTTCCAACAAACTATAGCCTCTACATGTAATAATTTGAAAAACAAGTTATCATTTTTAAAATATCAGTAAAAATTACATATAATGTTATATTTCATAAACATAATACTAAATTTGGCAGAAATTTATAACGTAGAATCCACTTTACGCTATTAAAATATCTTCTAATCTCTTATATTATACACGACATTATAAATAAACTAATATCTTCCGAGACCTTAGTACTTGCAGAGGAATACAATAGAATATGCACGTTCATTACTTTTCGACTATCCACCGCTAATCCAATAACTAGATCTGGATTCATACTAATTCATACTAATATTACAAAGGCAAAAGTTACTCTGTCTGTTCACATCTAAACTGCTAAGCCAATTATGATGAATTTGATACATGCTTTTGTTTAAGTTTAGGTAATTTCTCAAATTCAGGGTAAGACAATGTAGACTGCAGGAATTTCAGAACAATAACTAATATCGGCTTCCTACCTCCCATCATATGAGACAGATCGCATACCATCACTCACCTGTTCCTAGTTTTTAACGAAGCCCGCCCCAGGAAATTGGCCGACGTGGCCCGATGTCTGCCGACTCCATTCAAGCGCGGCAAGTGACTGCGCTGCGACGAACTAACGATCTGTCTATTCTAAATATTTAGACTTTACACAAAGAACGCTTTTACGAAATTGTATTTTTCATTTTAAGTTAAATTGGCGGCTCTCTGGAGTACGAGTGTGCAGCGAATAAGGACTGCATTCTCATCATAATTTGTCTCATAGTTACGTCACTACACATATGTATTCTAGAGTACATACTTACTTATTCTCGGAAAGAGTGTAATGAATTATAAAATTATGTTTTCTATTTATGATATTATTTTCTTAGAAGGTGTACAGTGGTTACATTGTCAAACTGAGTGAATTGGGTTCAAATCCCGGGTCAAGCAAGTGGGTGAATATTTCATTTCATGCATATTTTACATTTTTTTTGACGAATCAAATATTAAGCCTGATGGTGTTGTTTATTATTTTTTTGTACAATATATAATGAAAATAAACTAAATATGAAGGAGGTACAGTAATGTGACGTTTAGTATTGAAGATATAGGGCTTTGTTTTTTTTAATAAACGGTAATGAGATTAGCACGAACGGTAATTGATATTTAGCTAATGGTAATGAGATTTATTCAAATGGTGATTAGAAATATATTAAAAAGTATAACATCAGAGTACTTTAATCAGCATTTTATTCGTTAACAATTAAATATGATGTGTAATAAGTAACAAAGAGGAAACATAATTAGTATAAATAATCAAACGCGTATAATATAAACAATCATAAAAAAGGAATTTCAACTCAACCCTTTGTACCCAGATCTATCCCCCATGCCAGCAAAATACACAGTTTGAGTGGTGCAGATATACACATACTGAATATTTTTATTTAACCCGAGTCCGCCGAAATCTCAGAATTCCTTTTTTCCCCCTTTTTGACACACTATGGTTGCAACAAACGTAAGAAAAATTTGCACAGCGGCCACCCCTTCCGCGTTTAATGTGGACTTTTGCAACAAAAAGGCACTCCATTCCAACCTCAATGCTGTCCATCACTATCTTGAAACAGATAAGCCGGTCTTACTTTTTTTAATGGAGACAGATATTGTCCTGCCGATACATCTTGCTTAAAATATCCTAGTTACAGCTTGAAACATGTCTTTCTGCCAAAAGTTGGGATTTGTACGTTCGTCAGGGAAGATATCACTCTGTTGTCACCACCCCGTCCTGACCTGTCAATTTTATGGTCACGTATAAAATATGGGGGACATACTCCAATAAAGACGTGTATCTCATAGTGGAAACGCCGAAATAGACCGACCCTTCGGACATCCAAGAAGAGTCAGATTTCCTATTCCAGCTATATCCCTGCGTGGAAGTTGTGATCCTCGGAGATTTAATGCCATGTCCAGTTTACACGTCATTTGGAACAGAAAGCCAAATTGGCTTCCAAAACAATAGTAGTGCTTAACGGAGCGAAACAGTATTTCAGTTCCTGTTCTTTATAAATCACAGGTTCACCCTCTCAATGAATACTGTTATGATCTCTGGGCTGGCACTCCTCAATACCAACTTCTTCCATGTGACAAGCCGTTCATATTGTCGATGATACCATACTAACATACGACTTAGAACCCTTAAGCTTTCGGATAGATGTTGCTCTCTATGTGTATTCTTTCGTCTGTATAATGGAATGTTCTGACGGACTTTTTGATGTGATGCCACCGTCGCGTTTCTGTCACCGCTCTCTTCCCCGTCGGGTTGGATGTCATCCTTATATATTACATGCCTGGCATCCCAAAAATGAACATGCATCTTGCTCCTTTCTGTCCGCACATGCAAAATGTGCAATAATCTTCCTCCTGGGGTTTTCTCTGAGCGCTATTATGTGGGGCACTCTCAACTCCTGTTATGTTGCAGGTGTCTAGGGGCAACAAGCTTACCATCACCAGCTAACGCGGATTGTTAACTCGTTTTCCCCTTACTGATAGAAAAAATTGGTCTCTCACCACTTTTTCTTTGCTGTCTTTTGCTTCTTGGAGTCATATCACCAATTGACAGAAAGGAACGCCTTTCATCTTATACATATATTTTTGGACTTCTTTTTCTTTTTCTAGAGCATGTAAGACTGGGTTCAATTTAATATCTTTTTCTGTGTGTTATTTTAGCCCTTAATCTGTTTTTTTTTTGGTTTTTTTAAAAACAATTAAAGTATGTGGGGGTCAAACAGACAAATAGAACCAAAATAAAAGCTTACTAATCTAATTTCCGAAAATGCGTCACTTAACATTAATTGTAAGTATCAGTGTTAATTTATATGGTTAAAGTTTCATCAAATCTTAACATTAAAATCATTACCGTTACTTTCTTCTAATCACCATTCGACTATAAACGAATGGTAAATAATGGTAATTAGAAGTTTGGTAATTAGATTCATCAATATATGCGGTTAAATATAGTTTTTTTAAAGAGTCATGGATTTATGCAGTCTTTTGTTTAAAAGATATCCTATTGTAGGTTACATCTAGCTAAAATTAAATAAAAAATAACCAATATATTACTTTTTATAATCGAAACGGTATGTAGAAATATTCCAAACCTTAATTTACACCAAATTTTAACCGGAGAAACTTATTTCACTTTGCCGGTAACAGTCTTTCATGCGTGTATCCTGCTCTATTGCAGAGTGTCGACTGATGCCGAACGTTTTGTGAGAATGAAGGTACATAGTGATGCGAAAGTATTAAAATATCGACACAAACATGTCGCTGAATGGTAATTATGAAGAAGTGTAAGGACATTTTTTAAAATAGTAAAAAGGTGCTTAAAACTGTTCTTTCATTAATAATAAAAAAATAAAACATAGATTATTTAGTCTTTTATCATAAATATATATGATAACTTATTCTTTAAGGACAGTTTTTTAGTAAAATATTTTGATTAGGTCAAATCTGGAAAAAGGACACAAATGGTAATTAGATTTTACGACTTTGTTAATTTTTTTTACACATACCTAATAATAATATACATATTCAACGAGTTGCGTCCATTAGAACCCGTAGCTTATTAAAAATAAATATTATCATCTTCAAAATATTTTAACGTTTTATACATTCTTTATGGCCAGAACTGTAATATGCACCAAATGAAATATTCACCCAAGTCTTCATTTTCATTTCCAATATGACTTGTCTTACAGTAAAAGAAAATATTGTGATGAAACTGCGATGTCTGAGAGAACCTAGCAAATTTTGGACCTTCTCCTCCTCGCATTGAATGGAGGCTCGTGCCCAGCAGTACGTTGTTAAGAAGGGACTTTGAACTCGAATATTCAATTTAACACGAGAAGGAAGGAGTCACTACACGCGCAATGGCAGAACAGCAAAGGGAAGATTCTGGCCCTAGCGCATCGAGGGATGAGTCCGCGGCTCAAAAGAGCACCACGCCAGACATGAACGCCCTTTTGCAACAAATGGCGATCATGATGCAAGAGCAGGCTCGCCGCCAGGAGGAACAGCTGCGCGCACTACAAGATGAGCAGGCTCGCCGCCAGGAGGAACAGCTGCGCGCACTACAAGATGAGCAGGCTCGCCGCCAGGAGGAACAGCTGCGCACACTCCAAGAAGAGCAGGCTCGCCGCCAAGAGGAGCAGGCTCGCCGCGAGGAAGAGCAGGCTCGACGCGAGGAAGAACGTGCACGCCGCCAGGAGGAACAGCTGCGCGCACTCCAAGAGGAGCAGGCTCGCCGCGAGGAAGAGCAGGCTCGCCGCGAGGAAGAACGTGCACGCTGCCAGGAGGAACATCTGCGCGCACTCCAAGAGGGCATTCACAAGGATGTCATAGCCGCTCTTCAACAGAATACGGAAAGGGTGGAAGTCATTGAAAGAGAAGTTGAGGAACTAAAGACGACACTCGTCACACACTCACACACACACTCTCTAAAATGGAGAAGAGGATGGATTATTTGGAAACTCAGAAATTACCGCGTGGTGCCGACATTAGCTCATCATCAGCAAAGATTTTCAAAGTCCCCTACTTCGACGGCAAATCTTCTTGGGCCGCATTCAAGATCCAGTTTGAGACGATCAAGGACGCGAGTGGTTGGACGGATGACGAAGCCCGATCTGCCCTTACCGTCGCACTTAGAGAGGAGGCTCTGAATGTATTGGAGGCGCTTTGTGCTAGCGACCCTGGCAGGAAGACCACATACAGTGAACTCCTTAACGCATTGGAGTCGCGGTATGGTGATAGTCATCTAGAGCACGTATATAGGGCTCAAATTAAAGACCGTACACAACGAGCCAATGAAACCCTGCGGCAGTGGTCCATAGAGATTGAGAGGCTCGTACGGAAGGCATATCAATCCTCGCTATCCGCCATAGAAATCATTCTTCTGCAGGCTTTTGTGGACGGGATTCGCGACTCGGAGGTACGTGCTGCTGTACGCCTAAGACACCATACAAGTCTCAGGGAAGCTGTCGCTCATGCTCTAGAGATTGAAGCTGTGCGTCATGACTCTAGATCTTGGAGGGTGCAGGAAGCTACCACGGGAGGATTATCCGTCCGGAGACGTCTTTTTAACCCAAGGTGCTACGAGTGTGGTGAGCAGGGCCATCTTCGAAGTGACTGCCATACAAGGAAAAATGGTCGACTACAGGCAGATGTTGGTGTAGCAACCTACGATCAAGTCAGAGGAGAATTGATCTCGGACAGATCTAGGAGGTGGGCGCTGGCCGGGGGATCTACAACCCCACCGATAGAAGTAAAACAGGCAATAGATGGAAACACTTTGGTTATACAAGGCGCTATTAATGGAGTGACATGTAAACTGACACTGGATACCGGAGCTTCGCGAACTGTCATTAATAATCGAAAGCTGAAACACATTGCGGACAAAAATTTGCAAGATAGAAAGCACATCACCCTTATGACAGCCACCGGTCAGCGCATACCTGTTTGGGGGGAAAGAAAAATTGCTATAAAAATTGGAGACCACATCTATTGGCATAACGCAATAGTCGCAGATATCGTGGATGATTGCATCATTGGATTGGACTTTCTTCAAAATTACCAGTGTACGATTGACATGAAATATGGAGTTTTAAAGTGCAGAAATAGAGAAGTACCGATAAGTGGTGGAGCTCAGGGGAAAGTTTGTTGCTTAAAAGACACTGCTCTTCCACCAAGATCGCAGACTCTAGTACCTATCGTTTTACCCCAGAACAAGTCAGGTAGTCCATGGTCATGCGCTATCATAGAGAAGTTTGGAGATGAGAGCTCATGGATCCTAGCAAGAGTTGTAGTAGGTAAAACTTCAACATCCATGGTTCCAGTGCTGAATACCAGTGACGCTACGCAAACTATTCAGAGAGGGGAAGTTGTGGGGACTTGTGAAGAGATAGCCTGGTTAAGCAGATGTCAACAGAATGAGAAGGTGCTTAGCAAGGATAAAGAGCAAGCAATGAAACTTATAGAAGACTGCAAAGAACATCTCACAAGTTCACAGAAGACAAAAGCTGAAAATTTACTTTACCAATATTCAGATTTGTTCTCAAAACATGATGGCGATATTGGAAGAACCGGATTAGTGAAGCACAAAATTAATACTGGTGACATAGCCCCTATTCGACAACGACCAAGACGAATTCCATGAACTAAGGAGAAAGAAGTTGACGACATGATCCAAGACATGAGAAAGAATAACATCATCGAACAATCTACTAGTCCTTGGTGTTCTCCAGTAGTACTTGTAAGGAAGAAGGATGGATCTACAAGGTTTTGCATCGATTACCGCAGACTCAACGATGTAACCAAAAAGGACAGTTATCCCCTGCCTCGAATCGACGACACCTTAGACACTCTCAGTGGCATGAAATGGTTTTCAACTCTCGACTTAAAGAGTGGCTATTGGCAAGTGGACATGGACCCCGTGGATAAGGAGAAGACTGCGTTTTGAACTGGAAAAGGGTTGTGGCAGTTTAAGGTTATGCCGTTTGGGTTATGCAATGCACCAGCTACATTCGAGAGGTTGATGGAACGTGTACTCGCTGGATTACTAGGAGCAGCCTGCCTTGTTTACCTGGATGACATAATTATTGTGGGACGTGACTTCGAAGACCATCTTAAGAAACTCGAAGCAGTATTTGATAAACTAAGGGAAGCAAATTTAAAGTTAAGTCCAAAGAAGTGCTCGTTCTTTAGAAGACAAGTGAATTACCTTGGACACGTAGTTTCGGAAAACGGAGTAGAAACGGATCCTGGGAAAATCACCGCTGTGAAAGATTGGCCGATCCCTAAGGACAAGACGCAAGTGAGAGCATTTCTAGGATTGTGCTCTTACTATCGACGGTTTGTAAAAGGCTTCTCTGACATCGCCAAACCACTTCATAAACTGACCGAAGAGAAGAGACCTTTCGTATGGGACAATAATTGTGAATCGGCCTTTCAAGAACTGAAGAAACATCTTTGCCAAACACCGATCCTTGGGTATCCAGACGCAAAGGGAGAGTTCATTGTCGACACTGATGCCAGCAATATCGGTATTGAAGGTGTATTGTCCCAGCGGAAGGGTGATCAGGAGGTGGTTATCGCATACTTCAGTAAGTCACTCTCTAAACCGGAAAAGAATTATTGCGTTACTCGAAGAGAGCTACTTGCTGTAGTAAAAACCTTACAGCATTTTAAGAAATACTTGCTAGGACGCAAATTTTTGGTAAGAACTGATCACGCTGCCCTGAAATGGCTATTGGAATTCAAGGACCCCGAAGGACAGGTAGCGCGATGGATTGAACAACTTCAAGAGTTTCAGTTTGAAATTGAACATCGTAGGGGTAAAATACACAGTAACGCCGATGCCCTATCTAGAAGACCATGCGAGGAAGACTGCAAGCACTGTCACAGACAAGAAATAAAGGAACTAGAATCTATTAAAATTATTAGAACAGATTCGATAGACGAACGTTGGAGCGATGATGCCATGAAGAAAGCACAAGAAAAAGACCGAGACATACGACCGATCATGGAATGGTTAAGTAGTGGTAGGCCAAAACCTAAGTGGACTGACATAGCACAGTACAGTACCGCTACCAAGAGTTTGTGGGCACAATGGAACAGTTTGTTGTTACACAATGGAGTATTGTGCCGCAAATGGGAAACAACGCGTGGAAATGATAGCCATCTTCAATTAGTTGTACCTAAAATAAAAATATCTGAGGTTCTTCGAGCCTACCATGATGGTTCTTCTGGTGGACATTTAGGGGTAAGAAGAACGTTAACCAAGATCAAGGAGCGATTTTACTGGCTGCATTGTAGAGATGATGTTGAGGACTGGTGTCGAAAATGCGTGCAATGTGCTTCTGTCAAAGGGCCGCAGACCAGAAGCCGAGGAGCAATGAAATTATACAACGTTGGGGCACCTTGGGAGAGAATCGCATTAGACGTAGTAGGACCATTTCCGATTACTAACTCCGGGAACCGATACATTTTAGTTGTGATGGACTATTTTACAAAATGGCCTGAGGCATTCGCCATCCCAAATCAAGAAGCAGTAACTATCGCAAATACTTTGGTAAAAGATGTGTTTTGCAGATTCGGCGTTCCGATAGAAATGCACAGTGATCAAGGAAGAAACTTTGAATCACATATATTTCAGGAAGTATGTAAAATCATGGGGGTACACAAGACTCGAACCACACCACATCATCCGCAGTCAGATGGAATGGTTGAAAGGTTTAACCAGACTTTGGAACGCCATCTAGCTAAGGTTGTGGATAAACATCAAAAGGATTGGGACGAGTATTTATCATTGTTCCTGCTTTCTTACCGGACTGCTGTACACGAAAGCATTACCATAACACCTGCTTTTGCAAATTTCGGAAGAGAATTACGGCTTCCAGCGGATCTGTTAAGTGGTTGCCCGCCAGATACTCCAAGTTGCATCACCGAATATGCCAGTGAACTAAGAGCGAAGATGATTGGTGTTCATGAGCAGATACGAGATGCAGGGCTACAAGCAAGTGAACGCATGAAAACTCGTTATGACCGGAAGGCGACAGGAACGAACTTCGAGGAAGGCTCATTGGTATGGCTGCATAACCCGGTGAGACGAAAGGGTAAATCGCCAAAGCTACAACCCAGTTGGGAGGGGCCTTACAAGGTTATAACGAAAATTAACGATGTCACTTTCCGAATTCAACGTACACATAGAAGCCCGGCTAAAATCGTGCATGTGGACCGATTAGCCAAGTATCACGGCAACAACGATGCTCGAGACGAGCATGTCTTAGGAGGGGATAGTCTCGCGGAATATAGTGCGAACTCGTCATAATAGCACGCTTGTACCATGCCTTACAACAGCGAATGTCAATTTATAACTTTTGACAATTAGATAACAAGAACAGTTTATTGCAAATTTTAATGTGTCAGAGAGAGACAACGCATTTTCAGGAAAGATTTGGAAGTTACTAGAAATATTTTGAATTTTCGATACTAGAATGTTCTAAATTTATGCATATAAAAAGGCCGGCAGTGTGTCGAGAGATCAGTTGACGTTCGGAGTTAAGTGAAGATTGCGAAGAGATACGAAATAGTGGAAAGGTGAAGAAGAACATAGTGAATTATTAAAAGTGGTGGTTTATAGTGCTCAGAGACTAAATTAAACTAGTGCTGTGTACTGTGCGCGTGTATATAAGGTGTAAATAAAACTTCTTTAGTGCGAGAACGCTTTTAATTTCCGATCCCGAACCCGTAGTACGTAACAATACTTTACAAAATATTATACCGATACATCGTCAACATTATAAGTATAATATAAATTATAATTTAACATACCCATAAAGAACACGCCATCCTCGTTATGGGAATCAGGTCATAGACCACCATGCTGTCTATTTATGGATTCGCAGGTATTACTTGACTTTTCACAGGTTTCTTGACAATATTTTAGCTAATAAGCTATTAAGTTTAAAATAATACTATTAGTGTGAAATAGAAAAAATAAATAGAAATACCTATTATTTTTATTAAACATCTTGGAGTTAGTCTCCAGGTCACATTGCTTCGGCGAATACTTTAGCACATCGCGACTGGCGCGGCGCGTCCGGACGACTTATGCAAATGCTACTTTACAAATATTCTCAAGTGTATTTCAGTTAGAATGCTGTTGGCGCCGCCTCAGCTAGCCGTACCTGCGGCTATTTGCAAACGTTTCGAACCTTATTTGAGAAGTTGTTCAGGCATGAAATGTTTTATAGTCGCTGGTTTTTTTTTTTATTTACGAGTAAATAATATGCAAGTAAGCAATATGTAAGTAAGCAGCGGTAGCACGCTCGCTTGGGTAGTCGAATAATGCTGGTTAGAATCTAGGTCACACACTTCTAATATTTTTATTTAAAAAATTCTTTATTGAAAAACAATATACATTGGTACAGTCATACACAACCCTGGCTCCTGAACTAGAAACCGGTGTTTCAGGAGCTAGGTACCTTCCCAAATTTCATGTACGAATCATTTTAATATAATTACTACTTGTCTTATAGTGAAGGTAAACATTGTAAGAAAACTTACATGCTTATAAAACCTATTCTATTAATAGTTCCGTTTGGTTTTGAGGAAAAAAATGAAGACATAATATGTCAACACGTCTTAAAACTGGATAATATACCTAGTGTCACGCTCACAATTAAGACTACGACGTCTCTTAAGCTTAAATCCATCAAGCCGTCAAGTCTGCCTATTTGTTAAGGACATAGTTATGCAAACAAGAACCAACCCACAAAATTGCTGAAATTGAGTTATTGGTACCAATAGAATATACGAATCAGCTTTCATACATTCAATGAAGTTCCAAGATGCTTCAGATAGTATAAATACAAAATAATGAGAGCTGCCAAAGTTACCAACCCTCAATTGAGTCACTTTTTAAAGCTAAAAAGACCCATGTAGCAAGGTACCCATAGATTCACAGCATTTTCATTAAACAAAATAGAACCAAGCTACGTGGTTCTGGTTAAAAAATAAAAAGACACATTATGTGTGTATTTTTTTAGTTAAAGGGAACCATGATGTTTGGTTCTATTTAAAATAAAATTGAGTTGACCGTTTTAAATTTGAAATTAAGAGCTTTTCACAAAATATATATGAAAGTATATACGGTACTTACATAAAAAAATCAATTTTAAACATTTTTGTCCGTCTGTCTGTTTATTCCGGCTTATCTCTGGAACGGCTGGACCGATTTTGACGGGACCTTCACAAGCAGATAGCTAGTTTTATATGAAGAAACTTAGGCTTCTTTTATTTTATTAGAAAATAATAAAAACCGCTCAATTTATATTAACTTAAGTCCAGCGAAGCGGGCCGGTTCTGCTAGCAGGTCAAATACAGCAGCTTATACAAAGCAAAAAGCAGAATTATTGCAAAACACACTTTAGTGGCACGAAATTAGCGCAAGATGATTTATCTAGCGAAACAATTACATTCGACCTGCAAAAAATCCTTCCCCTTCAACTTATACCAATGTGGTATTTTATAAGAGACGACTTTAGGCTAACACTTCAGAAATCCGCTCAGGAAGCAACAAACAGGCTCATTGCGACATTTGGGTGGTGGAAGCAGGTAGGGGATCTCAAGAAGTTGGCTCCTGTCTTCTTAATCATGTAATGGAGAGACGTGACAACGGCGTGAAAGAAACCCGAAATATAAAGAAAACGTTGATGCTGAAAGCTTTATTAAGCGATCACCCAACACTTCAAACAATCAGGCTTTGCTTTCTAGTATCTGGCTACAGTTTCTTGCCTAATGGACGTATCAAAACCGATTTTGGACATATCAAAAAACAAAATAGATCGATGGTTAAGAAATTAGATTAAGTAGATGAGTTTTTGAATTTATGAGATCAGAGAAGTCAATTAAAAGAAATTATTAAGAGGAAATACAGGGTCTTTAACCAAATCTAATAGAATGGTTATGGTTGGTTATCAGGTTAAGACGGGCTGTTGTCCGCAACATGACGACTAGCGCCTATTTTGCGTGTGTGGGAATTGTCTATATTATTCTTAATTTAGCATATTGGAAAACCAAACCCAAAAACGAAGGTGGCTGGCTTAAAAACTTTTTTCATCTTATCCCAAAAGATGCCCAAAATTTTTAGAATAAATTAACGGGATGTAAGGCTGTTGAAGATGACTTGGACAAGTTCTGTGGTGAAGTTGATTTTGAGTAGAAGTGTACAATGGCAATGTAGAATGATGACAACAGTGTATTACTCATAGATTTTAATGTGTAGAAATACTATGAACGTTCAACTCACTATAAAAATATAATTAAAACAAGTATTTTACAGTTATATAAATTAATCTGCCTACCTATAAATCCTGTAAACCATAAAGCTACAAAGAACCAACCCATAAAACAATACAAAACACTAATTTTGCAATAAAGAACCACCAGGTTTTTGATCTAAAACAAATACTAAATATATGTTTTTTTAAATATCTAGTCATCCTATATCATCGTCAATGCTTACTCTTTGACATTGTTAAGTCGTTTACCTTAAATAACTTACCTAAACATTTCTACACACTTTTGAAACAAAAATCTAATTATCTCGAAAGTTACTTTTTGTGGGTTGGTTCTAGTTTGCATAACTATGTCCTTAAATGTCAACATTAAAGCTACTTACTAAATTCTTATGGACAATACGATATTCATAAGAAAATATTTTTTGAAGTTTTTATCTATCCGTCTGTCTGTGTGTTATTCCGGATTATTTCCGAAATTGGTATACTGATTTTGATGACACTTTTGCTGACAGATAGTTAATATTATAAAATAACTAGTGGCCCGCTCCGGCTTCGCACGGGGATAAAAATATATAGCCTACTGTTATTATACATATAAACCTTCCTCTTGAATCACTCTATCTATTAAAAAAACCGCATCAAAATCCGTTGCGTAGTTTTAAAGATTTAAGCGTACAAAGGGATATAGGGACAGAGAAAGCGACTTTGTTTTATACTATGTAGTGATCTTGCATTTCTGAGAGAACTTTGTAAGTTTTCGAAAGTGATGAGAAGTCCGCCTACCCGTACTTGGCCAACGTGGTGGACTATGGCTTGATCCCCCTCTTGTAGGGAGGTCCGTGTTCAGCTGTGGGACTTTAAAAAATGGTTGCATACATAATAATGTGGCTGACTCACATAATTAAAACGTAATATAAATATCATCATCATCATCAGCCCTTATTAACGTCCCACTGCTGGGCACGGGCCTCCCTCAGTACGAGGGGGATCAAGCCATAGTCCACCGCACTGGCCTAGTGCGTGTTGGCGAACTTCACATGTCTTTAGAAAACTTGTTAGGTTTTTTCAGACATGCAGGTTTCCTCACGATGTTTTCCTTCACCGTAAGACAAGTGGTAATCATGATAGAAATGATTCGCACATGAAAATACCAGAGGTGCGAGACCCGGATTTGAACCCGCATCACTCGGATATCCAAGCGACCGCGTTACCGCTGGGCTACCACTGTCTCAATATTAATATATATTTACATAAATAAATTAGTTTGTATATTATATGTATTTATATTATGTTTTAATTATGTGAGTCAGCCGCACGTATATGTATAATATGTTTCTAACTTATTAATCTTTTCATCCGGTTATATCAATTTAAAATAAAAGTTTGTCATGTCTGTGGGTATATTTGCGTATTTCACGTTCACTTGCTTTATTCCTTAATAACATAAACACTATTCGTTACCGCTGATGTTCAGTGAGCTAGAGAGGTTCAATGAATTTTATACTGAATACTGAACCCACTTTATTTTTAGTTTGTATTATAGTGCTTATAATAAACTTGTTATAAAATGTTCTAAGTTAGAACATTTTATAACATAAATATATGTTTCAGTTTTATATGCATGTAGCTTTTTTTTTATTAATCCTTATTTTTCTTTCAAAGTAATCACGTAAGTATTGCATTTGATCTTAAATCCACACTATAAATTCCTTTCTTACAACGTTTTTGTATAAGACAAGCACCTGCTGCTTTATTCGCTTTAAATGTAACTACCACTTAAAGTTACAAATTTAGCAACCGAATTTTCATAATTATTTAAAATAGAGTAACAGACAGTTTAATTAATTCTATGACAACATGCGGGTGGAACCGCGTGCAAAAGCTAGTACTTGATTTAACACAATTATTCCTCTCGAATTGCTTTATTTGTCTGAAGCCACCGCGAGCTCACACAACACATGTCTTCATAATTGTGAAATCTCAAGCGATTTGTTTGACAAGATAATGTCGACTTGCTCCAAACGTAATAATGCCTTGACTCTCGAATTCTTGCAACTGACTGTTCCCCGCACATTCTAGCTTCATTTAACTAATTAAATTACTTCAGTTTTGACTATAAGTTCAATTTTAAACATAAGAGAGAGTTGATTTAAAAAAATAACAAAAGTAAAATAAAACAAGTGTTTTGGGTTGTCTTTTTCCATTTCTTATACCAAACGACATTAAAATATATAAGTTGTGTATATTTTTTGAGGAATTTACGAAACCTATTCTAATAGTACTCCATTCTATCTATCTTTTCGGATTTTGTCGCGGATTTATTTAGATTTTTGGTTCCCGACGTTTCGAATGCTTTACAGCAATCATGGTCACGGGAGAGACTAAGGTATTTGACGTCCCAGGGGATTATTCTCCATTCAATATGTGTAAAAAATGGCATGTATATGTTGAAACGGCCTTTTTAAATTTTGATAATGTGCCCAGTATCACGCTCACAAATAAGAATCTCTTAAGCTAAAATCCATCAAGCCGTCAAGACTTAATGTTGAAATATACGGTACTTACTAAATTCATACGGAATATACGGTATTCATCAGATTTTTTAAAAGTTTTTGTCTGTCTTTTTATTCTGGATAATTTCCGAAATAAGTCGACTTATTTTGATTCCACGTTCGCTGACAGATACAAGTAGTAGATCTTATAAGGAGTAACTCAGCTACTTTTATTTAAAAAAAAGTATTCAAACACTCAAATAAATTACAACACACCTGAGAATAAATCACTATTCGCTAGTAATTAATAAAATTGCAATATCATGCCTCCCTTAACAGGAAAGTCTATGGCGCAGCTTCATTAAAGGAATTTCCATTAAAAACACATAAAATCGAACAATAAGATCATCTATTAGAGCTATGGGAGCTATCAGACGAAGTGCAAAGAAGCGGTACAGTTTGCGATTCAACTCGATCGCCCTCGGGACGGAGGAAACTCTCAATTTCTTTTACATAGTTAGAATAAAAACAAAATAAGATACTTTCTTTCAGTGAAAAATATCGTTCTAGTTTCTCGTATAAATGTTTACGAGACAAATAGGCGCAAACAATTGCTTCTGTTACATTCATTCCTTTAGAAAAAAAACGTCAAATAAAATAATGTAGGCTTATTTTATATTTCTTAGTCAAAGGTTATCTATACATAACAAAAGCATAATGTATTTTATTAGCTTTACATTTTGAATCCTTGTAACATCAAACAACATGAAAATTGATATCTAATGAGGACCTTTATAATACTAGCTCGTTTTATTCATTATATCATCTTCATTAAATATTTTTCGCAAATTCTTTTGAAATAGTTGTTTTTATAATTTTTGTATGTTTGTACGTATGTCAATAACGACAAGACAAGATAAATATATTATAAGATACTTTTCTCTGCTGGAAAATATTACATCCCTGAGAAATCTATAAAAACAGGAGCGAAGCCAGGGTGAGTCACTAGTGTATTATAAATTTAAATTAAACCTAACTCCCGACGCCCTAGATACTAAAACTTTCTAAAGTTCTATTTTTTTCTTAACGCTCCGGACTTGACAGGATAGAACAGTTCGGACAGGGCGCTAAATGCTTCAAATAATTTTACTTTACTTCTACTAGTCCATTAGATATTTTTAAACTTTTTTAATACTATAAAAATATAATTCTCATAACGGACTGTCGTCATAGTTATAAGATAGAGTATAGAGTCGACGTTCTATTAATATCTTCTATTTCTGGCTTGATCCATAAATCTTTTTTTTTCGAAGAACTTTATTTCACCTATTGGGATGTCTACTAAGTGTTTCCCGAAACTTAAATTTAAAAAAGAACTCTTCAATGAAGCAAGTCGAAACAACAAGAATGATATTATAATAAAGTTAATATTTTGAAGCGATCCACAAATATTCTCTTTCAAAGTTATTTTATTACTTTCGTTAATCTAAGTTGAACTTCTGAGGACTCCGATATAAACGTAATCTTTTAATAATTTGTTGTGCTTGTACTATCTTAATTAACCTACATTACTTCATTTAAATAATAATTCATTTTAATCTAGATTATTAGATGCTATCTGACTAAAAATGTATATTGCGGTTAATTGGCAATAAATACAAGAGAACCCGAATGCGTCTACTAGTTCAGTACGTCTTCTAAGGTAGTCTAATAATGAATATAGCCCGCGTCTTATCTGAACAAAGGCGAGCTCTCGAGAAATTGATGAGCCAATCGATACAATCTCGCTGACTGCACCAGGCTTTGTTACAGCGTTATTAATTCAAATGTTTGATATGCTTCATAAACTAACAAGGAAGCTGTCAAAATGACTGGTCGGAAATACCTTACGGCTAAATAGTAACACTTTATTAGTTTTAGAATATCTGACATTTTAAATAAAGTTCTATATTTTGTAATATTTTCACTGATTTATTTTGATTTCTTTTTTTATGTTTTGCAAGTTTGAATTTATAGCAATCATGGTCATTGGAAAGACTTAAGTATTTAACATTAAGAGAGTTACTACTCAGGTCCTCCTAAGTACTGGTTTAGCCAGTGATTCCCACATTGCCACATTAATTCATGCAATGGTATGCTTAAATGCCCAAAGTTACACAAAAAGGTGACTGACAAAATTATAATATAATAGCAAGACCAATAGAGTTCCTTAACATTTCAAACGAAAATAAAAAAAAACTTCATAAAATGAGAAGCTAAGGGTATTTATGTCTTATATACCTAATTTTATAACTAAAAAACCCCTTACACTTTACTTCCAGCAGTATCAATACGTCCTTTAACAGAATAATTTAAACTTTACCTATTAACAGTTAATTTTCATTTCTATGCTGTTTTCCTTCGCTTAAGCTGCGCAATTACTTTTAATGACTTTTGATTACGCAGGTCTTTCAAGTTACGATGTTTTGCATACTCGCTAGTCGCTTGTAATGCATAAGTTTAACTTTTTGCTCACTTGCTTTGTCGTTATGAAATCATTTTAAAGTATTATAATTATAATTAAGACCGTGGTAGCCCAGCGGTAACGCGCTCGATTGGATAACCGAGTGATGGGGTTTCAAATCCGGGTCTCGCACCCCTGATATTTTCATGTGCGAATAATTTCTAACATGACAATCACTTATCTTACGGTGAAGGAAAAGATCGTGAGGATGTCTGAGAAAACCTAACAAGTTTTCGAAAGACACGTGAAGTCCGCCAACTCGCACTAGGCCAGCGTGGTGGACTATGTCCTGATCCCCCTCGTACTGAGGGAGGCCCGTGCCCAGCAACGGGACATTAAAAAAGAGCTGATAACGAATAATTATATTTAGAATCTTTAGTAAGTTTAATCAGTAATCATTATTTCTAAACAAATCCTGGCTGAGATTGATCAGAGAAATGGGAATATCGAAGATCGAATTTCGCAATTAATGTTAGCAAATTCAACAAATATATTTGTTTTGTCTCACCTTCGTATTGGCTCTTACTAAATGTGTAAAGTGTATAGTACATATTTGTATATTTACCCTCGATTAGCTTAGGTCCCCACTTCTCTATGACTTTGGGTAGTATCCAACGGAAATTATGAATCTTCCAGTTATACGTAAATAAAGTTGTTCAGTTTTTTTTTTGTTGTCTTTAGCTAACATGGTACATTTCTGGCGTAAAAATATATCTATATAAAAATAAGACAATTCAATCCATTGTACGTGACACTATGTAGGAGACAGAAGTAAGTAAAGACAGACATAATAAATATTGTCAGAGGCTCAGAAAAATATTAACAATATAAGTGAAACAAGAGTCAGGAGTCAAGCTAGCATACACTTCAGTTTGACTAATGGTTGTATAAACATTAATTTGAACACCGTTACAAACATGGCATCTATGACTTGCGATGACTGCGCGATATCGCTAACAAGTTTTGTAGTTAACTCGATTAAATTTTATTTACGAAATAATTCATATTAATAGTCTTAACATTTGTTGTATATACTTATCATACAGCGTGTACCACTCTCACTGAGACTAGCATTAGGTTTATGTTTTCTCAAGTGGTTTTATGTGAACCTTATCGGTTTATCAGAATAAAATGTTCGAAATTACTCATAATCTTTTTCGTATAGATCTAAACTTTTATTACTATTTTCAGAAATTAATATTTTTTTATCTAGTATAATATTAACTTTTTGGGAACCTGCATACCAAGTAAATGTGAAGTCCACCAACCTTGGCCTAAGTGTACTATGGCCTGATCGCCTTCATATTGAAGGGAATCCCAGCAATTGGCTAAAAAAGGTCTGAATTACAGCTAAACCAGTGCACATCCTATCATTACCTCATAATATATTTGACGGGTTGTGGTTCATAAAACAAATAGCCCAGTAGGCAGTATCAAAGCCACAGCGCTGGTAAATAAGATTATGACCGCTTTGAAGCGCTTTAAAATAACATGTTGTATCCAGCGTAAACATACCGTAACATGAACCGTGGTTAGAGTTCGTTTATGGTTAGATTAAGTTAGCCACGAAATAATACACTTATTATATATATCACGTTTTTACAAGTATTAATTTAATTGTATAACTAAACAATCCTTTCTATATTTATTTTACGAGCTCTGGCTTCTCTCTCTTTGGCTAAAATTGGGATTTCTTTGATAAAACAAAACTTTACAAGGTTGTTTGGTGCCATTTTGGTTTTTTTTGTAAATTGTGTGTAGGCACTGTCTGTAACAAGTATATAAACCACTGAGACGTCAAATAAATTAGTCTCTCCCGCGACCATGTGCGCTGTAAAGCATTCGAAACGTCGGGAACCAAAAATCAAAATAAATCCGCGACAAAATCCGAAAATTTCATTTAAAATCGTTTTTTTATATTGGAAATAACATTAAAATGGTTTTGAAATGAATTATTTAATCGTTTTAGTTCATAACATGATTTTTTTACAAGTACATACCATATAACATAAACTAAGTAGATTTGAACGAAAATGTCCTCATGCTTCTCGTATTGAATCGAGATCAGCAGTGGGACGTTAAAAACGAACTAAATATAATATATTACACCCACACATTAAAGTGGCTGTAATAAAACTGCTCATTCTCTATGATTTTATTAAGTTATAAAACATCTTGTTAATTATGTAGAGCTTTATGCTCTGTAGATTCACGCCTTGAATCTATGCTCACTGAAACCTGGCGTTGGCAATGTATACGTGATGCTCAAATTTGAATTCTATAGAGATAGTGATAAAGATGAAGTTCGTGTCTTTCAGTCTCAACACGTTTTCACATGGGTGGTATGGAATAGGTACACTAGCTTTCAAAACCCTGTATGTAGAGTTGAGCTGCACAAACGCGCTGCCACATCGATGTTAGATCTACCAAGTCCTTGTTAAAGGTACATTAACTTGATATCTCATTTCCCATATAATCTGATTTGTTACTTTTGACGAATAAAGTTAAAATTTATATGATATTCGTTCATTAAAAAAATTAAGATTTTTTGTATATATCGTTATTACCTTTTATCTCAATTATTACTTATTATTAAATACTAGCGCATCGCCCTCGCTTCGCTCGGGCTCATCTCTAGGTGTAGCGGAAACTCTTGTTATACATATTCTCGCGGAATATAGTGCGAACTCGTCATAATAGCACGCTTGTACCATGCCTTACAACAGCGAATGTCAATTTATAACTTTTGACAATTAGATAACAAGAACAGTTTATTGCAAATTTTAATGTGCCAGAGAGAGACAACGCATTTTCAGGAAAGATTTGGAAGTTACTAGAAACATTTTGAATTTTCGATACTAGAATGTTCTAAATTTATGCATATAAAAAGGCCGGCAGTGTGTCGAGAGATCAGTTGACGTTCGGAGTTAAGTGAAGATTACGAAGAGATACGAAATAGTGGAAAAGTGAAGAAAAGTACAGTGAATTATTAAAAGTGGTGGATTATAGTGCTCAGAGACTAAATTAAACTAGTGCTGTGTACAGACTGCGCGTGTACATAAAGTGTAAATAAAACATCTTAAGTGCGAGAACGCTTTTAATTTCCGATCCCGAACCCGTAGTACGTAACAATTGGTGTCAGAAGTGGGATCGGAAATGCCGTTAGTACCGAGGCACGAGAAGGAAGGAGTCACTACACGCGCAATGGCAGAACAGCAAAGGGAAGATTCTGGCCCTAGCACATCGAGGGATGAGTCCGCGGCTCAACAAAGCACCACGCCAGACATGAACGCCATTTTGCAACAAATGGCGATCATGATGCAAGAGCAGGCTCGCCGCCAGGAGGAACAGCTGCGCGCACTCCAAGAGGGCATTCACAAGGATGTCATAGCCGCTCTTCAACAGAATACGGAAAAGGTGGAAGTCATTGAAAGAGAAGTTGAGGACCTAAAGACGACACTCGTCACACACGGTGAAGCTTTAGACGAGCACGACTCAAAACTCTCTAAAATGGAGAAGAGGATGGATTATTTGGAAACTCAGAAATTACCGCGTGGTGCCGACATTAGCTCATCATCAGCAAAGATTTTCAAAGTCCCCTACTTCGACGGCAAATCTTCTTGGGCCGCATTCAAGATCCAGTTTGAGACGATCAAGGAGACGAGTGGTTGGACGGATGACGAAGCCCGATCTGCCCTTACCGTCGCACTTAGAGAGGAGGCTCTGAATGTATTGGAGGCGCTTTGTGCTAGCGACCCTGGCAGGAAGACCACATACAGTGAACTCCTTAACGCATTGGAGTCGCGGTATGGTGATAGTCATCTAGAGCACGTATATAGGGCTCAAATTAAAGATCGTACACAACGAGCCAATGAAACCCTGCAGCAGTGGTCCATAGAGATTGAGAGGCTCGTACGTAAGGCATATCAATCCTCGCCATCCACCATAGAAACTATTCTTCTGCAGGCTTTTGTGGACGGGATTCGCGACTCGGAGGTACGCGCCGCTGTACGCCTAAGACACCATACGAGTCTCAAGGAAGCTGTCGCTCATGCTTTGGAAGTTGAAGCCGTGCGCCATGATACAAGAGCTTGGAAGGTGAGGGAAATAGTCACTACGGAAGGATCATCCACCCGGAGACGTATTTTTAATCCAAGATGCTACGAGTGCGGCGAGCGGGGCCATCTCAGAAGTAACTGCCCTAAAATATCGACCATTCGGAGACAGTCAGATGTGGCTGTGTCGACTTCTGACCAGCCACAGGGAAACTAATTCCAGCCAGGGCTGTGGGGTGGGCGCTGGCCGGGGGATCTTCAACCCCACAAATAGAAGTGAAGCAGACAGTGGATGGAAACACCTTAGTAATACATGGCGCAATTAATGGAGTAGCATGTAAACTGACGCTGGATACCGGAGCATCACGAACCATCATTAATAACCGAAAGCTGAAACACATTGCGGACAACAAGTTGCAAGACAGAAAGCATATCACTCTCATGACAGCCACCGGCCAGCGCGTACCTGTTTGGGGAGAAAGGAAAATTGCTATCAAAATTGGGGACAACATTTATTGGCATAAAGCAATAGTTGCAGATATCGTCGATGATTGCATCATTGGATTGGACTTTCTTCAAAATTACCAGTGTACGATTGACATGAAATATGGAGTTTTAAAGTGCAGAAATAGAGAAGTACCGATAAGTGGTGGAGCTCAGGGGAAAGTTTGTTGCTTAAAAGACACTGCTCTTCCACCAAGATCGCAGACTCTAGTACCTATCGTTTTACCCCAGAACAAGTCAGGTAGTCCATGGTCATGCGCTATCATAGAGAAGTTTGGAGATGAGAGCTCATGGATCCCAGCAAGAGTTGTAGTAGGTAAAACTTCAACATCCATGGTTCCAGTGCTGAATACCAGTGACGCTACGCAAACTATTCAGAGAGGGGAAGTTGTGGGGACTTGTGAAGAGATAGCCTGGTTAAGCAGATGTCAACAGAATGAGAAGGTGCTTAGCAAGGATAAAGAGCAAGCAATGAAACTTATAGAAGACTGCAAAGAACATCTCACAAGTTCACAGAAGACAAAAGCTGAAAATTTACTTTACCAATATTCAGATTTGTTCTCAAAACACGATGGCGATATTGGAAGAACCGGATTAGTGAAGCACAAAATTAATACTGGTGACATAGCCCCTATTCGACAACGACCAAGACGAATTCCATGGGCTAAGGAGAAAGAAGTTGACGACATGATCCAAGACATGAGAAAGAATAACATCATCGAACAATCTACTAGTCCTTGGTGTTCTCCAGTAGTACTTGTAAGGAAGAAGGATGGATCTACAAGGTTTTGCATCGATTACCGCAGACTCAACGATGTAACCAAAAAGGACAGTTATCCCCTGCCTCGAATCGACGACACCTTAGACACTCTCAGTGGCATGAAATGGTTTTCAACTCTCGACTTAAAGAGTGGCTATTGGCAAGTGGACATGAACCCCGTGGATAAGGAGAAGACTGCGTTTTCAACTGGAAAAGGGTTGTGGCAGTTTAAGGTTATGCCGTTTGGGTTATGCAATGCACCAGCTACATTCGAGAGGTTGATGGAACGTGTACTCGCTGGATTACTAGGAGCAGCCTGCCTTGTTTACCTGGATGACATAATTATTGTGGGACGTGACTTCGAAGACCATCTTAAGAAACTCGAAGCAGTACTCGATAAACTAAGGGAAGCTAATCTAAAGTTAAGTCCGAAGAAGTGCTTATTCTTCAGAAAACAAGTAAATTACCTTGGACACGTAGTTTCGGAAAACGGAGTAGAAACGGATCCTGGGAAAATCACCGCTGTGAAAGATTGGCCAACCCCTAAAGACAAGACGCAAGTGAGAGCATTTCTAGGATTGTGCTCCTACTATCGACGATTTGTGAAAGGGTTTTCTGACATCGCCAAACCACTTCATAAACTAACCGAGGAGAAGAGACCTTTCGTATGGGACAAGAATTGTGAATCGGCCTTTCAAGAACTGAAGAAACATCTTTGCCAAACTCCGATCCTTGGGTATCCAGACACAAAAGGAGAGTTTATTGTCGACACTGATGCTAGCAATATCGGTATTGGAGGTGTATTGTCCCAGCGGAAGGGTGATCAGGAGGTGGTTATCGCATATTTCAGTAAGTCACTCTCTAAACCGGAAAAGAATTATTGCGTTACTCGAAGGGAGCTACTTGCTGTAGTAAAAACCTTACAGCATTTTAAGAAATACTTGCTAGGACGCAAATTTTTGGTAAGAACTGATCACGCTGCCCTGAAATGGCTATTGGAATTCAAGGACCCCGAAGGACAGGTAGCGCGATGGATTGAACAACTTCAAGAGTTTCAGTTTGAAATTGAACATCGTAGGGGTAAAATACACAGTAACGCCGATGCCCTATCTAGAAGACCATGCGAGGAAGACTGCAAGCACTGTCACAGACAAGAAATAAAGGAACTAGAATCTATTAAAATTATTAGAACAGATTCGATAGACGAACGTTGGAGCGATGATGCCATGAAGAAAGCACAAGAAAAAGACCGAGACATACGACCGATCATGGAATGGTTAAGTAGTGGTAGGCCAAAACCTAAGTGGACTGACATAGCACAGTACAGTACCGCTACCAAGAGTTTGTGGGCACAATGGAACAGTTTGTTGTTACACAATGGAGTATTGTGCCGCAAATGGGAAACAACGCGTGGAAATGATAGCCATCTTCAATTAGTTGTACCTAAAATAAAAATATCTGAGGTTCTTCGAGCCTACCATGATGGTTCTTCTGGTGGACATTTAGGGGTAAGAAGAACGTTAACCAAGATCAAGGAGCGATTTTACTGGCTGCATTGTAGAGATGATGTTGAGGACTGGTGTCGAAAATGCGTGCAATGTGCTTCTGTCAAAGGGCCGCAGACCAGAAGCCGAGGAGCAATGAAATTATACAACGTTGGGGCACCTTGGGAGAGAATCGCATTAGACGTAGTAGGACCATTTCCGATTACTAACTCCGGGAACCGATACATTTTAGTTGTGATGGACTATTTTACAAAATGGCCTGAGGCATTCGCCATCCCAAATCAAGAAGCAGTAACTATCGCAAATACTTTGGTAAAAGATGTGTTTTGCAGATTCGGCGTTCCGATAGAAATGCACAGTGATCAAGGAAGAAACTTTGAATCACATATATTTCAGGAAGTATGTAAAATCATGGGGGTACACAAGACTCGAACCACACCACATCATCCGCAGTCAGATGGAATGGTTGAAAGGTTTAACCAGACTTTGGAACGCCATCTAGCTAAGGTTGTGGATAAACATCAAAAGGATTGGGACGAGTATTTATCATTGTTCCTGCTTTCTTACCGGACTGCTGTACACGAAAGCATTACCATAACACCTGCTTTTGCAAATTTCGGAAGAGAATTACGGCTTCCAGCGGATCTGTTAAGTGGTTGCCCGCCGGATACTCCAAGTTGCATCACCGAATATGCCAGTGAACTAAGAGCGAAGATGATTGGTGTTCATGAGCAGATACGAGATGCAGGGCTACAAGCAAGTGAACGCATGAAAACTCGTTATGACCGGAAGGCGACAGGAACGAACTTCGAGGAAGGCTCATTGGTATGGCTGCATAACCCGGTGAGACGAAAGGGTAAATCGCCAAAGCTACAACCCAGTTGGGAGGGGCCTTACAAGGTTATAACGAAAATTAACGATGTCACTTTCCGAATTCAACGTACACATAGAAGCCCGGCTAAAATCGTGCATGTGGACCGATTAGCCAAGTATCACGGCAACAACGATGCTCGAGACGAGCATGTCTTAGGAGGGGATAGTCTCGCGGAATATAGTGCGAACTCGTCATAATAGCACGCTTGTACCATGCCTTACAACAGCGAATGTCAATTTATAACTTTTGACAATTAGATAACAAGAACAGTTTATTGCAAATTTTAATGTGCCAGAGAGAGACAACGCATTTTCAGGAAAGATTTGGAAGTTACTAGAAACATTTTGAATTTTCGATACTAGAATGTTCTAAATTTATGCATATAAAAAGGCCGGCAGTGTGTCGAGAGATCAGTTGACGTTCGGAGTTAAGTGAAGATTACGAAGAGATACGAAATAGTGGAAAAGTGAAGAAAAGTACAGTGAATTATTAAAAGTGGTGGATTATAGTGCTCAGAGACTAAATTAAACTAGTGCTGTGTACAGACTGCGCGTGTACATAAAGTGTAAATAAAACATCTTAAGTGCGAGAACGCTTTTAATTTCCGATCCCGAACCCGTAGTACGTAACAATATTATAAACTTTTCTCTTGAATCACTCTATCTATTAAAATAACGCATTAAAATCCGTTGCGTAGTTTTAAAGATCTTAGCGCACTTAAGGACAGACAGACAGCGGGAAGCGACTTTGTCTTATACGTACTTATATGTTGTGATTTGTGTTGTAGATTCATACATATATAATATATATACCTAATGTTTTTTAAGAACAAATTTTTCAAACCATTAGGATTTAAAATAGTGATGTAACATAAAAGATACTCGTATAGCTTGTAACAATATCGATAGCTTACTACTTTAATGCATATTAATAACGTACAGAGAAGGGGTATCTCCTCCCTATTGCACACGTGAGCGAGTATGAACTCGGTGTTTGCGTAACCCCCACAGTTAAATAGGTTCCACGTTACATATTTATATATTGTGTGAAGTAAATTATTCATAACTATATGGGTCATTAAAATATCTCTCGTGTTAGTTTAGGTTTAGCTTTCATGATCTTTAGTGAACTATTTTGCATAACTTGTATGTCACAGTTTTAATCAATGTAGTAGATTAAAACTGATTTCGCTACTTATTATTAAAAAGACAAAAAAAAAACTAAAAAAGAGTTTTAAAAATGAAAGAGGTCGATTTTGCCTGACTTTCTAATGCTTGTACTACTAGCGGTTGCGGGTTCGACTTCCGCTGAGAACATTCATTAGTTAAGCACAAATTTTTGTACTCCTGTCATACGTGTTTATATTTATAATATGTATATATTTAAAGTCATATATGTGTAGTTTATCAACATTTGGTATTTATAACACTATATGTTAATATGCGAACCAGCCTGTTGTAGCCTAGCGGTAGCGCGCTCGCATGGATAACCGAGTGATGCAGGTTCATCTCGCACTTCTCATATTTTCATTTCCGAATCATTTCTATCACGATTACCGCTTGTTTTACGGTCAACATTGCGAGGGAACCTGCATGTCTGAGAAAATCTAGTAGTTTTTCGAAAGACATGTGAAGTCCAACACGCACTAGGCCAGCGCGGTGGACTATGGCCTGATCCCTCTCCTACTGAGAAAGGCCTATGCCCAGCTGTGGGACGTTAAAAAGGACTGAAGACGATATCCCAACGGTTAAACAAAAGTTTAGGTTAATTATAATTAACTGAAAATTAGGTCTTAATTTATCTCCTATTAGAAATTGTTTCGTTACTTGACGTTCTTATTGGCGCTACACAAAGTTCAGACTCTCACAAAACTTCCTAATCACTTAAGTACTAAAGTTCTCATAAGTTTCACTCAATGAAGTCGATACCAGGCATCCACCTTTGAAGCGCTAATTACGTTTACTATGATTACTAACTAAGGTTAAAAATAACTATAATTTATATCTGATATAGGTAGTAAAAAATATGATAATTGTTGTTAATGACAACCAGCAATTTTCTTAGTTATAGTATCGTAGGTATTCTATATATTGACCGATAACCAGCTATCGTTATATTAATATCATCAAAATCATTCCAGTGGTTTTCTCGTGATGCACAGACAGGAGGACAGACATTGAGTATAATTACTATTTTAATAAGAATTTCCAACATAATATTACTAGCATTTCCCGCGGCTTCGCAAGCGTTCTAAAGATCTGAAACCAAATTCTTTCTAAGTCGTGTGATATGGTACCTTCCAGAACTAACGCCCGCCCTTCCCGTTTTTGCAACAATTTTCATTGATGCTCCGCTCCTTTTAGTCGTAGCGTAATGTAATATAGTCTATAGCCTTCCTCGATAAACGGACCATCTATCACAAAAATAATTTTTCAATTCATACCAGTAGTTCCTGAAATTAGCGCGTTCAACCAAACAAACAAACAAATAAACAAACTCTCCAGCTTTATAATATTAGTATAGATTACAGTCGTATATCGCTTTTGTCATTATTTGTACTCGGTGGTACTGGTATTTTCAATACATTTTTTGATGATTTTTGATGTTTTTACATAAACTACTATAATTAAAATTTACTATATATTATTACTATACTTACTATAATTTGTTTCCTGCTAAATAATCTCAAAACTACTTAGACTTATTTGTAAGAAGAGAATAGAGGAAAAACAATGTAAATATTAGAACAGTCGAATAATAAAATTGCTTTGCAACGGAAGCAATTTATTCCTTTTCTAAAATGAAATAATTCCATCTTTATTAAATAAAAAAGCATTGAACTGAAAATTGATGAATGACAAATGCTCGAAAATTAAATTTCTCTGACATTTTTTTTATGAAACGTTGCAGTTCTATTTTTACACGCTCTAAAAAGACTCTAACATTTAATTGATTTAATTTTTATTTTCTTTGGGGATATTATGTTTATATTCATTATTTATATATTCATTAAAATATTATTTAATTTTAATGAAAATATATCTCGCGCGGGTGAAGGGAGAAGAATAAAAATATTTACGTTTACCTTCTTACATATACGTGTAACATTTAAATCGGTCGGTATGGGAAGTCTTAAAGTATAAGACATACATAGTACGAAGATCTGTTCTTAGTTAGTAACTAACTGTCATCGATTTAAGAAATAAGAAAAACTACAATTATACATTTAAAAACTTGTACTCCACTCGGTAATCGAACCCGGATAAATATTGATTGTGTAGGTCTTAAGCAGTAAATATTTGTATAGAACATGATGTCTAAAATTAATGCATTGTTTTAATATACTTTAATTTATTTTAGAAATATATAAATGTATATAATTTTTTTAAAAGTCTTACTTTGTGGACTTAAGTTGATGTTTAAGTGATTAAGACGGCCTTTTAAGCTTTAATAAATGTCATGATAAATAAGACAAGTGTATAAAGGTCAATTTTAATAAAGAGTTTTGTATTACTTGGAAAGTGTAAAAACACCTTTTCATGATTAAAAACTGTTAGATTAGAAGGAAAATTAGAAGCCACTGATATTACGGTAAAGTTTGTAGGTTCCCGGTGTTAGCGGTGGTTATTAGATTTGGCATCTCCTTGTAACGGCCTAACGAATGTAGAAACTTTCCACTGCATACTTTTAATAGCTTGTTTTACTTCAACAATTGCGATATTAATATACGCTCGAAGTCGATCGCATAGCACTGAATCATATAAATAAATAAAAAAACTGCACATTATAGTAAAAAACAAAAGAATGATGTCTATCTAACTACTATACAATATATTTATATATTAGGTCCTATATTTACAAAAGTGAATATGACTAAACGTAAATTACTTAAATTGACTTTTTTATTATGTTTTAGAAGGACTTTTAACTTGACCACTTTGAGTAAAATTTGAAATAGTAATAGTTTACTTCTTGAATTGGTTTATATATTGCCTTTTATCTATATGAGGAATCGTAAACAAAATTTCGTTTTAAATGAAAATAAAAATGTTGTGTTTTGTAAGAGAAAATTACTTTTAACGTATTGATGATGGATATTTTAATAACTTTTTTTATTACAACTTATCATATTAAACGCTCAAGTCTAGCCGCAGTTCAACAAATAATAATTTAATGGAACTTTAATTTTAATACGAAAAGTAACTTAAACGTTATTATTGGTTATTGTGAAAAGTATATTTCGGTTCAGATCTTAATTTGAAAACTTCATAACAAGTTGTAGGTCGTTCAACTAAGGAATAGCTTAGAAATAGCTTTTGATTCAAGAAATTATATTTCACAAATTGTAAGAAATCTTGCCAAGTTTTATTAAACAAATATATTACAACGGTAAAATATTTTGATCTCAAAATATTTATGAGAAAAGCTTTTAGGCTCAGTTGAGTCTTTATAACTTGTAAGTACCTAAGTAATAAGTAAGGTATTTTTACTTATTTACTGCCCAACTGTGTGTTGCTCACTTCAGTTAAAAGGTGAAATACTTCAAATTAGCTTTACATTTACTTTTTTGTTCAAATTTTATTACATAGTACAGAGTAGTTCACATTTTGTAAAAATAAAATAGTTGTATACATCGTCAGAGCTTAGGTAGTAGGTAGGTCCTCTTACAGAACCATCCGGCTTACTGAGATCAAATCAAATAACCCAAAGAATAGCCAGAATTACAGCGGTCACATTCCTTTTTATGGGATAAAGTATTGATACTACTATGGTAGTGTATCTGAAACTATCTAGTTACGTTTGTAAATGAATGATATAGTACAATACATTTGACTACAAATATAATTTTTTTTCGTGCCCGTCTGTGGATTTATCAATTCATAAAAAGCTCAGGTGCCTTCTTTCTCAAGCTTCGCAGTCACCTTCAAGGTATTTTTCCTACATTTTTAATGCGCCGTGACCCTCGCGGACTTACTCGTACAAGCTTCGTAGTGAGTGTTTATTTACTCAAAACCTATTAACATATACTATACTAGCTACTCACCCCTCCTAGTTCCTAGTAAAAAGCAAAAACAAATCTATCCCATAGAACCCAATCATTTTTCTGGAAAATGTAGTTTATGTGCTATTCCAAACTATAATTAACCTTTGTGCTAAATTTCATCAATATCAGTTCAGCTGTTAGTGTGATGAGTCACAAACATTCATACATACGCTTTGCCGAAACGTTTGGCTCAGTTTGTAGTGACCCTACTTTCTTACGCAAGCGGTCACAGGTTCGAATCCCGCTGGGGGCAATCATTTGTTAACTCGTATATTTGTACTCCAGTCATGGGTGTTTATATTTATAATATGTATGTATTTAAACTTATATATATACATAGCACTGTGTGAAATAATGTCCCAACATATTATTATATTCAAAATATTAGTTAGAGTTAGTATATTCGAAAACACGTGTAGTACCTTACACGTATTTTTCTATATTAGATTCTTATTTGGAAATATCAATAGAAAACGAATAACAATATTGTAATGTTATCGGGTATATAATCTCATACTTTACCCGGTCCACGAGTGCCGCGCTCGTGTGACCCGCTTGTGAGAGCTGAAATATCGGGAACACATAAAAGTAAGTGAAAGACATGCTTTATATTCCTATTAATACCAAAAAAATAGAATACGTTATATTTATTTTTTTGTTTGCATACGCTAGGGTAATAAATCTGATTCATTAACTTTTTGTTATTAACTTAACTAACTTAAATTATATGTATTTTGTTAAAAGTAAATATTTTATTTCAATTAATCATTAATGAATCAAAAAATAATGCATAGTTTAACAGTGGCAGTGGTAGTCCAGCGGTGACGCACTCGCTTGAATAACCGAGTGAAACGGTTCAAATCTTGATCTAGCACCTATTACATTTTCATATGCGAGTCATTTCTAACAAGATTACCACTAATTGTCTTCGTCAATGTCGTTGGCAACCTGGCAAGTTTTCGAAAAACTTTTCGTAAAATATGGCCTGATCCTTGCAATGAAGGGAGGTCCGGTCCAACAGTAAGACGTAAAAAAGGGCTAAATACTAATAAATAAATAATACGGTACAGTTTCTATAATTATTGTACAAAAAGGAACCATTTTTTGGTAATATAAATCTTACATATGCATATAGTATATGTTCCCTTAAATAAATGAATAAATGCTTAAATGCTTATATTGTTCCGGTAAAATTTGTTGATATAGATCGGTAGATGGATAGATTGGTAGAGACAGACAGACATAAGATTAATGGGTTTGTGTCATACAAAAGACTATATTAAATTAACGCTAGATTGACACTAATAAACGAATTTTAATGAGACTCTTCCTTAAGGGGGGAGGGACACACTGATATTGACAGGGAAGACTTTTAACTGAATGTCGAGCGAAAAATTTCAATAATTGAACTGGTTTTTTTTGTGAGTTTGATAAAATTATTTGATACTTTAATGTTATATCTAAGAGTCAAATAATAAAAAGAACCGTTTTATTTTGTCTTCTTCTAATCCTTATATAAGTTCGATGACAATTTCTTAGTGATGATTGGTGCTTAAGTCTGTTTGTAGCTGATATATTTTTTTTCTTTTACTCGGAGGTAGAACTTCTGCCTTACCTTTCTGACGAAGACGTTTTCCAGGTTCTCTCCGAGAAGAAATGATATAATTCGGATAAAAACGATTCTATCTTTTAAGTAGGTTAGTGTTAGGTTGGACAAGTAGTTTCTGATTAAACAGAGACCCACATCGTGACACGAGAATTTATACATAATATGACGACACGTTTGAGTTTTGACTCAGTTTATAGTGATCCTATTTCTTGTGCCAGCACTCATGGGCTTGAGTCCGGCTGGGGACATTCATTATTTGTAAAGAAGCGGCTTAAAATATATAACCTGGCAATATTGTTCATTAGTCTACAGACTAATTGTTACAGCGCTTCAATTTGTAGCAATTTATCAACCTTAATTGATTAAACAGAGGGTAGATCGTATAAATCTACGAGTGCTAGCCGATGTTTATCTGTTAAAGATTCATAAGCTTATGTCTGCGCTCTTACTGTATAGATACAATGTTTTTTTTCTCTCTCTCTCTCTCTTTTCTTTTGGGTTTTTTCAACTGCAAAAATCAAGAATTGTTTAATTTAAAATGTTAAATATTCGCGTATATATAAGAAAGTATTAATCGCACTATTGTTATAAATGCAAGTTGTTGTGCGTCTCCCAGTGTGTCCCAGTGTGTCCTGAGTGCAACCCTATCATAGAGGCACCTCTGCACTACGATAAGGTTAACATACATCTGGGGTAATGTTAATTACCTAACCTTACCTTATATAGGCTGTTACTAAAAAAGTATTTCCATAATCTAACGCAGCCTGTATATAACCAAAATTGTGTGTTAACTGTAAATTAAACCTAAATCTACGCAACGAACTGCAGATTTAATCTAAGTTTTTATTACCTAATAGAATATTCAAGAACTAATATCATACTACGCAGTTTACATCCCGAGAGACATTACCTTTATCATATAAAACGTTACGTTTTAAGTGTTTTCGGACAGCGCTTGAAAATTATAATATATTCATATTTAATAAAAATACGTGCTCACTTGCAAAACTGAGTGAAGCTGGTTCAAAACCCGGTTCTTGCACCTCTGATTTTTTCATGTGCGCATCATTTTCAACATAATAACTAAGTGGTAATATATATGTATAAGATAAGATAAACATCGTGATAAAACGAGCATTTCTGAGAGAACCTAGGACTTTTCGACAGATGTGTAGTCTGGGAACCAGCATTTGGCAAGCATGGTGGTCTATGGTTTTATCCCCCTTGTATTGAAGGGAGGATCATGCACAACAATGGAAATTTAAATAGAACTGAGTATAATAAGAAGTAACCTATAAATAGTATGTTCTATCATTGTGAAAATCCCATTCAAATTTTCGCTGTAATCCGTTGAGCTTTTACAGCAAGAAGGAACCCTCTCACAAACTTTAGTGCTTATAATATTAGTATGACAATACAACTCTAATGAAGGCGTGTAAAGTTTTAAGCATTTCTTTCAACTCAGAGTCGCACGTCGGCATTCGTTAGCTTAATCTTATTTGGGGAAATATAACGTGGGTTAAAGAAGACTCGTTTCTAACTTTCTGGGTATTTCCATGAAATTTGTAAAGTTTTAGTTTTCTAAGTTTATTCACAACTTTTTTTTGAGTGTTGTATTACTTATTGGTACAACATTATTGAATCACTTTATAATATTAAGGGTTATGGTATATTTTGCAGATGTGAAACACTTATTTACATCTTTCACTGATATTATATACTATATATTGTCTAAAAGTTTTCAGCAAAAGTATGTAATATAATGAAAGCTTAACGAGTTTCAGTAAAAGCTAAATAAGCTTAATTGTGTGTAGGGTAAGCACGTAAGCTTCTTTTCTTTGATGTATCTACTACGTGAATCCATTGGTATAAAGTAGTGTGTATAATATTTTTAGGTTTTTAAGCAAACTTATATAGAAAAAAGACTTTGAGATCTAGAAAAAGGAAAAATACCTATTATACGTATCATTTGTAAAGGTCAACTTAATCATTCTCAGGTATTCATACCTTTGATTTCGACTACAATTATAATGTCTCTTACATTCGTCAAGCGAACTAAATGGTAGGTACTTCCAAATTTCAACATAGTCTCTTGAAAATTCCGGGTTTTCTGAGTTTTTTTTCTGTGAACCGTTCTCATCGTGAGCCACTTGTTTTAAAAGAAAACGTTGGAACACCTATATGCATGAACGAATAACTAATTCTCGGAAACCACTTGAAGTCATCAAACACTTAGTCAGCTTGCCATTGAACCCAGCGCTGGGACGTCAAGAAGGAATCATCTTTCAACTAAACAAATTATATACTAAAATCTTCCTCAAGAACTATTGGTGAAAACAGCATGAAAATCGGTACAATAGTATTTGAACTTATCGCGAACAAAGGAATGCAGCAGAGGACTTTGTTTTATAATATGTAGTGATAATATGTTTTCAATAAGAAAAATAAAATAACATCAGTTTCTCCATTTTCTTGTGTAAACTAATATCTCACAGCCCGTCTATAAAGTTAAATTGAATTTACAATGCTCATACATTACTTACTTTGTAACGTACACGTAGTAGCTTTTGAGTACGCGCTGTACAAGTTTTATAAAGCAAGTTCTGGAGGAACCGCAGAACTACTCGGTGTGTTGTAACGTCGATATTGTACGAGTCTCGCGCAATTAGAATTCACTTTTTTATTAGTTAAGATAATCAAGTTTTGCATGTGAATACTGTCTTCTTCTAGTTAAACTTCCTTTAAACAAAACTTTTTTGTATCGATATCTTAATAATTATCTAGCGCGAGCGAAGCCGCGTCAGTGGTTTCTAATGGCAAAAGAAATTTTGAAATCGGTCCAGTAGTTTTTGAGTTTATTCGTTACATACAAAAATAGAAATATTTCCTTTTTATAATATTTGTATAGATTTACTTATCACAGTTAGCAGTATTCTATTAATATTTTTATATGTTTTTAAAACTTTATTATTTAGCTTCTTGTTGAGTTCTTTGACACTCCGTCTACATCTATAGGTATACTATAAAGCCAATATAAAGTGTGTAGTCAACAACATCACAATTCAAGCTTATTTTCAATTATAAATGAAAATAAATAAGACTAAAAATCAGTTTTCATAAACCTAGTCGGTATTGAGAAATTGGCCTTTTAAAAATGAGCAGCCAAAGCATAATGGAGAAAGATAAGGTGTTATCTCCACGTAACGCCCACACGCCCGCACTTATTTGTAACGGCGCCGTCCTCGGAATTACTACAAAACTATTGGACCGATTCCTTTAGCGCCTACCCGTGAAATTACTCCGGGTACATGCTTACAATAAATTACCCCTTTTGTGTTGAATAGTTCTTCTGAGAGCTGGAGAGGGATGTTTTTTATTTTTATTATATAAATACCCGCTCTTATTTCCGTTAAATGTTTCTACTATATACTAATTTCCTATTACAAACATTCTGTAGCAGCAAGAATATTATCATGAAAAACCTAAATTCTACTAAATCGTTATAATATGAGAAATTGTCCTTGATTCTACTTCAATATTAACTTCGCCTATTTTTCAACTGACTTCAAAAAGGAGAAGGGTTTAAGTTACCGTGTATGTTTTTCAAAAATGGATTGTTATGTTTTTGGATTTTGATATTTTTTTATGTTTGAAAGTCTTTACTTCCGGTTTTTCATTTTAACAGTGTAGACATATTTATATTTTTTTATGTTATATATACTTCAAAGTTGATTCTATTTGGGAAAAAATATACATCACTAAGTCTAGGTAATGGAAATAAGGGATAATTCATTTTCCCATACGTTATTATGTAAAATGAAAATAAGTCTATGTCTACACTTACATGTACTTTTTTTATAATCGGCTGGCATCGAATCAGGCAGGTATTTATAGTAAGTGATTGTAAACTACCAATCGGTTATTATTTCATTTTCAATGTGTTTTATTTTGAAGTCAGGTTAATATATAACAAAGTTAATTATATTGGAAAATTTTTGCCTTGCTTTTACTTTACTGCTGACATCGCGCCAACAAACAGGGGATTACATAATTTTAATGAATGCAAATGAACATTATATATGAACTCGATTTCGATGCAGTAAATATCGATATTTATAAATAACTTAAGCTTTATGAACTCTATTAATCATATGCTGATTGTGTTTGCGTTTACTTATAAAATATAAACATTAAATGAACCTTACAAATTTACAAAACCTTACAAATTAAACAAATCTAAAAAATTGTATAAAAAATGTGAAATAGTCAATTGCTTTTTTACCCTAAGCATTAAAGCATATCACATGTAGAAAACAGGTTATGTGGAACTCACATGCAAGCCAGTACTACCCACTAAAACCCAAGCACCCATCATCCGTCTAAATGCAAGGTGTCTTCGCAAGATCGCTTGTTCATTCAACCACTCTTCCCCGAAGGCCTGACAACAGCCGAAGCAGACCGCACAGCCATGGGCTTGCTCCACAGTCCACTCTTCTGTTAGAGAAATACCAAGAGCAACCTGCATGACACACCGCCCACCGAAACGGGCCCTCCCTGTGCGTTTCTTAGATCAAGTGCTGGCTGAATTTTCACATGGAAGATTTTAAATTATTGGTCGGTTTGATATTTTTTTTATATATTTACGCAAATATTTGAAATTTTATATAACTATATTAACTTTTATTTTTGGAATATTTGCAGTTTTATTTGGACTATTTATTGTTTTCTCAATAATATATACGAGCGGAGTTCTTTGCGTCTTTTTTAAGTCAAGGACACCACATTTCACCAATTTATCTATCTTTAAGTAAGTGTATCCTTAAAGATTAGATAAATTAGTTTGGTTTAAATTGAAAACTTTTTATGACAACAGTAGGAGCCGCCGCGAGCCTGACTTCCACTTAGCCAATCTTTTTTATTTGTTGTTTTCCTTTTAAGTTGGCGGTTTACTCACAACAACTTCGACACTTGTATATATTATCGTTATTACGTTGGAGCAAAAACAAGAAGATAGATTTCTGGTATGAAGTTATCTGCACAGAAGAATAAAATTGAAGTGTCTGTTTATATATATAATATGTTATTATGTACGGCGCTTTTAATAAAAACTCAATTTTTACATTTGTGTTTGTCTGTTTGTCAATTTGTTACCGCTAATCTCTTTACAAGACTTTCATTGGAAGAGAGCTGATGTTATAAGATACCTTTTATTATGGAAACAGTTTAAAATTTTTCTAATATATTTAGACGAACTCGAATAAAGGCGAAGCGTCGCTCTTAAAAAGTAAATCTGTTTCTACTTTATTCCTCATAATTGTGTTAGTTATATTTTTGGAAACTTAATGTTACCATTTTTGTACACATTTCACGTCACATTAATTTTATTATTGTTACTCAAAAAATATGGGAACGATTAGGTGAAATAATCTTGCAAAAAAGTAAATGGAGATCATAATCCAGTGAACAATGTAAGTTTGGCTCTGACATCTCAAATAACGAGTCCTTTGGTTCTGAAGGGTGCAATGATTCGAATAAATCGAGCACCACACAGCCTCAGGCGAGGTTTCGAATTGTCGTTCTGATGCAAAGGTTAAAAGTACTGAAGTACTATAAATAGTTCGATATCTATAAATAGTACAAGGTACCTTTTTTACAAAGCTTCATAAAGTATTTCTGCGCAAAAAAATCGCCAATTTAAATTACGTTGCGAAGAAACGATTATCCGCAGCTTAAGCATAAACAATTTATTTCACAATGGGTGTAAAATTCTAAAGGCTTTATTGAAATATTTTCGCTTGATAAAGCTTATTATTTAAATAGAAAAATATCTCACTTCATCCCAATACGGTCTAAGGATTTTGGGTAAAACATGACTGATAAGAATGAATTGATGCGTAGTTGTAACTGTTTTTTTGTATAACAAATGTAAGTGTAACAAATAAGAAGAAAAATTCGGGTATTACTTACAATTAATGTAATTGAAAAATTATATCGATTCAGCATGAAAATAACGCATGTAAGTTATAAATAAACCTACCTAGCAAGTTTTAGAAAGACGATTAGAAATCTGCCAACCTGCACTTAGCCAGCGTAGTGGACTGTGGCTGGATCCCCTTGTATTGAAAGGAGGCGCATGCCTAGTATTGGGTTTTTAAAAAGGGCTGAAAATACAATAAAAACAACCGTTTGGTATATTGTTCACATTAAATATTAAATATGAATGTTTACTAAAATTGAAATGTACACAGAAGTAATGGACAAAAGCTAATATCGTGAATGTGAGAATGGTTCCACACGGAGTTAGTCTACCGCGGTAAGCTATGATTAATGGTAGTCGATTAGTCAGGCCTAAGGAGTTAGTTCGTGATCACGACTAATCAATAAAAAACTGTCAGGTTGAAATGATGTAATCTATATTCTTAATAAAACTAACTACACACGAACTAAAGTACATCCGACATATTACTGTTTTTTCAGTTTTTATTACAGAGAGTGGACCTAAAATAGTGATTAAAATTTTAAAAATTAGTTATAATATTTATTATAATACTATCTTGTCATTTTTTTCGAAATTATTTAGATTTTAGGTTCCCGATATTTCAAATGCTTTACAGCAGTCATGTGAATGAAATTCTTTTGTTTCGTGGCTTTCAGGAGTGCCAGTTGGGCACAATTTACTTCAACACTGTCGAATTCAATGGAGAAAATACATTATATAACAGAATGACCGATAAAAGGAAGGAAATACATACTCGATTTTATTGCGTGTAAGAATAATCACTGCAATGTCACGGGAGAGACCAGTCTCTAAATAGTTCCTAAAAATAGTTTTCTATATAAATCTAATAAAGTATTATTTTAAATAATCTAAAATAATGATATAATTTAATTAAATACGTTATAGACCTATCTTATTTTAACAAGGGACGTGTGTATAAATCAGTTCGGTAAGCTCAAGTCATTTACTCATAAACTGGCGTGACGTGAGGCCGCCATTAGCGCGACACCGCGTGACACGCTAACACCTCGCCTAATGGCGGCGGCGCTGCGTCACGCTCGTCAGTCCGCCGGCTCGGGGATGATGGAGATGAATGAACCGAATCTTACCATTAATAAACATTGCATCTTTTTAAAACGTCTATATCAAAATTCAAATCAAATCAAAATATTTTATTCAGCATAAAAATTGTTTCAATTTCTTACTGAACGTCATGAGTCTACCACCAGTTCGGAAAGAAGAAACCTCTGACCTGAGAAGAACTGGTGAAAGAAACTCAGCGGGACTTATATTTTAAAAAACTTAAAAAAAAGAATTCAAAATTAAAAAAAATACTAAAAAGTAAAACGTCATTACTAACTGTCGTGTTTGTTTAATTTAAATGGGTGATTCTATTTACTTTGTATACCTTAGTCAATAAATCACCAAAATCGTAGAAATCGGCATTATGCATGGTTAAACATAAACATTTAGTTGGTGAAAAATAAATCTTGCCTATATTTTACACTTAGAGGTGGATTTTTATTTAGAAATTCGGTTTATAAATGACGCAGTGCATTTTCACGTTGTAGTTAAAGAATGTAGACTATTATCTAAGAAATAGACTACTGTTATTGATAAAGCCAGAAAGTTACCTGTTCATAATATTATTAATATAAAAAAATAATAATATTTAGTATTATATTTATTTTTTACGAAAAGCAAGCGTAAGGCGCATATGTTACAATATATTACACAATAAAAAAACGTAAAAAAACGTTTATCTTCGATGTAAAACTGCATAATTAATTGCAATAGTTCGTAATACGAGTATATTCACGGTTGAGAAGAAGCTTAGGTTAGAGTAAATGACGACAGATCGCCCCGAGAGAAAGGCGTTTTATATAATTTTTTACTTTTCATTACTTATTTCAAAGTGTCAGTCCCCTGCCAATACAATCAGACCCTTCTTCCCTTGTTAAGAGTTTGAAAACCTAAATGTCACAGTTTGTCAGACCGCCCGAGGCCTGTTGTATAGTTTGACTGCTTCAACTCGTAAATAACTAATGATCTGTAAAAAAGTGAGCCGAGAATATGCAGACTCTTGATGTTTTCAGAATATAACGTTTAAGACACTTTCATTTAAAAGGTTGGACTTAAAAAGTGCTTATATTAATTTTTTTCATAAACAGTATTTTAACTAATAACAAAGATTAAAAAAAGTTCTTTTTTTAAATGAATTAATTTAATTAATACGAGTATAATTCTTGCTACAAGAAACGTAGGTCATCACTTATAATTTATGCGTAAAAAAATCATAGAAATGTAACGTTTTTCATAAATACTGTGTTTAGCGATTAACAAATAGGTGAGCCTACCGATCGATTCGCCTAACAAAGGTTAATGTGAAGCAAAAGCACACACGATAAGGGCTTAATGGCTCTTTGACACTAAGTGTACCTTTGTAGTGATACACCAAGCTTACCAAACAGAATTATAAATACTTCTGAGAATCAAATTGCAATGTTGTAGGTACACATCGCAATTTGATTATAAAATAGTGCAAAGTTTGTCATAATGCCACACTAACTCACTAAAATATAGTGACTAAAATGTTCAATGCCTTTTTCTCAAGTGTATTTTTTTGTTAGCTTAGTTTACTAAAACTATAACTAATGATAATTAATAATTTAAAATTTAAATAATGAATTCTCGTATAATAATTATCTACGACTTGTATATTCAAATTTTGACCATTGGGTGAACACTAGTTAATATAAACCGAAAGATAGAAGCACCGAAAGATAGTTTCGAATTTATTCAACTGGACGTATGTATTCAATCATTTAATCATGGTTTAAACGGGATTATTTGCGGTTTTATTTCTAATGCTTGCAACTAGACCCAATCTACAAACTTACATTTCAATCTTGTGCGAAGCGGGTAATGTGAATCCATATTCATCACTACTAATTCCTTATAGTTACAAAAACAAACATGAAAGTTTTAAAAGTAAACAAAATTATTTCACGAATCATATTTAGTTTAAAGTGGCCGATGTTCCGCCGAAGGGCGTAACTTCTTAAAGCGGAAAGACTGTGTAAACATGACAATAACAAGACAACTATGAGCGAAATTCATGGAAGTTACAAAAGCTAAGGTTGATGTTTGTTTGGAAAACGTGTTGTTATCTTCGCACTTATAGTTGGCCCGCCGATTTATAAATATAAGTGAGCCTCCAGGGCTTGCTTATACCAAATTAAGTATAGATCAGGTTATTCACTCTGGTTTTCCAAAAACTTCCAATAGGGTTTTCTCTCCGCACTAGTAGATTCATTAAATTTCACTGTCAAGTATGTGCATAGGTAATCACGGAGATCAGTGCAGTAATCAAATCTGTTAGTTATGAAAATAAGTCAATAGAAAGACTTCACCACTGCGGTAATGGTATCTATATTATAAATATTAGTATTGCTTAGCCTTATATTCAAAACTCAAGTCCAGATTTTCTGATCTAAAAAGGTTCGCACAATCTTAGGGGAATGGTACAAATTTGTTCTAAGATCGGTATTAAGCGACATCTATCTCCAGTAAATATAGAGCTCGAATTAGTACCTTTAGTGCCCGTCCTTCCTGCAATGAATACATAAACTAAACTCACTTATACAGCATATTGTAGTAATAAAGAATTTTTTTACAAACACTTATCATTAAGCTGTCACAATGCTTTATGAAAATAGTCGTAGTAGTAAGTAGTTAAAAGTCGTTAAATTAAAGTCACTTCTAATACTCATTTATGTTGATGACGTTGTGTGATAATCCTCAGTTTATTGTTAATGCGAATATTTCATATTTCAGTTTGTTTGTTATTTTGTTTTTCCACATAGATTAATTTATGTACTCGTATATAATAATAGGTCTGGAAAGTTTTATATCTTACTTTTAATTATTCTTGGTTATTTTAATCATTAAAAAACCTACACTTAAACCAATTTAGTGAATACTAGTAGTATTGTTGTGAAGTATAACTTCGATATATTATGCTTTTTTTTATCGGGGGGAAATCCTCATGGACTACCTCCGCCTGGGGAAAGGCGGAGGGGAGTGCCGGACTCTTACCGGCTAGAAAGAACCACCCCGGTGTCTCCTCGCCACAATACTAGTAGTATTGTTGTGAAGTATAACTTCGATATATTATGCTTTTTTTTTATCGGGGGGAAATCCTCATGGACTACCTCCGCCTGGGGAAAGGCGGAGGGGAGTGCCGGACTCTTACCGGCTAGAAAGAACCACCCCGGTGTCTCCTCGCCCGTGCGCGTGAGGCCGCGGGAATCCACATTCTTCCGCAGCCCCACACTAGTGCTGGCCGGATCCGTCCGGGCCTCATCTCCTGCACGGGGTAGTGAGGTGTAGAACTACCCCGCGCATCGTCTCAGAGGTGCGCGCCAACACTCGCGCGCACCTACGACTCGGGTCCATCGAATAGGGGGCGAGGATTTCCCCAAGTCCCTCGCCCCTGGACCCATTCATGGGGGCCGCGATACCCGCGAATGACTCTGACGGCCATCGCCCTCTGCGGTTTGCACAGAACGGCAAGAGTGCTGGCCGTCATGTCCAACGCCCACACAGGGGCGATATATTTTGCTTATTTCAACATGACGTAAAAAATGTTACATATTATATATGATATCCCATTGCACTGAGACACGTAAGGAGTTAAGGACGAACCCCGATAAACAGAGAACCACATTTTTCATAATATAATTTACAAATACAGTGTACATTTGCTTCGTACATATAGTTAAGTTTACTTGTTAATTTATTATAAACAAAGTATTAAAACATTACAAAAAACAAATACATTCGAGGAACACAGATAACTAAATAATACTTTATAATTATAAGTTAATGCAACAAAGACACGCAATAAATTTTCGCATTGTGTGGTAAAAACGACAAGTAGTGTCAAAGAGGGCGTCCCGACGAGGCCGGCGGCTGGCGCGGCGCCAGGGCGGTGCACTTCCCGTTAGTTGTGGAGTCAGTCTTTCAAATGCAATAAACACAATATTATGATTGTGTAAATTATCTATACTAATATTATAAACGCGAAAGTTTGTATGGATGGATGGTTTGTTTGTTACTCATTCACTTAAAAACTAGTGAATGGATTTTAATGAAACTTTACAATAATATAGCTCATACATCAGAATAACACATAGGCTACAATTTATAAAGATAGTGTGTGAATTGTCTAAAATATGACGATAAGTGTCAAGTAAGTAGTAAAAAATCTACCATCTGCGAGCTATTCTGGCGTGCGCTGCCAAAAAAGCTAGAGTTACACATATGTAATGTATGATGGAAATGTTTATCTTAAAGAAGTGACTCACCCTCACTTCGCTCGGGTTCGTCGCTAGATTTAGCGCGAGCGAAGCCGCGGGTTCCACTAGTACTAACATATATATTACCTATACTCTTTTTAAAATTAGTGACATGTTCCCTAGGTGCTTAAACTACTATTTTTACTTTTATTTAAGATCTATTCTCGTCTATGCATGTACTACATCCGTCACAAGCATTATACAAATAACGATCGGCGAAATATTGTTCTTCTTTACACCTACTTTTGTATGTTTGGAAGTATAAAATTTGATCAAATAAATAAATAATATCGACTAGCAAAATGTTAAAAAGGAGATAAACTAATATATTTAATATCCTAGTTAGTTTTTGATGGAATCAAATAAAAAATACAGAACTTATAAACTTTTGTGTAATAATATCAAGTAAAGTTAGTAAAAGTTATTACTTTCATGTGCGTATCGCTTCAAAATCCGGCTGCTTCATTAATCTTGTAACTAGCGTGTATCGCTGGAGATCCTAAGTTTGATTCCTCTTTCGAGTTTCGGGACAAGTATTGTTAATGGGATTCCCTATTAAGATCTACTCAGTAGAAATGAGTAGTTGAGAAGTTAGAAGTTAGACATCGATAAACCTGGATCTTTCTTGAATCGTGGGGAACAATCAACAAATTTTCAGAGCAAAAGTTTATTCTGAGCTACCGTAATTAATTATTATTTATTCATATAATTTGTATTTATTAATATATATGTATCATGCAGATAAAGTAGAGCTTAACACTAGTGTAAACCAAGGTATATTACGGCCATATAAACAAACAAGCACACTTACTTCTTATCTATAATGATTGTGCGGGCTATTTTTCTTCGAGAGCCTAGTGAGTAGTGAGTACAGTAGGATCAATAAGTCCTGAGACAAATGGCCCCAACGACGAACGTTTCAGTAAAACAATTTCGTTCCCAAACACACCAAACTGTACTAGAAGCAGGTAAATCGACATTTCTTTATTTACTCGATGCATCAAAGTGAAACAACTGGCGCTCAGCCAGCTCGGATTTCTATGAAGGCACTTGTTATGTTACACCCAAACTTTTGTAATGCATTTGGGCGATGATTTCGTAACTACTTTGAAAACAATAACGTATATTTAAAGAAAAGATGATATCTGTTTTGAAAATGGATACAGTTCTTTACCGTTCTGTTTGAAAACAGTAGACATTTTTGATGCAAATAAAATTGAATTTCAAGACTATTTACTTAGAATATTTTTTGGTTCTTAAAATTATAGCTACATAAACTATCAGAAAGTTTTAAAGGGTAGGACAATTAAACAAGAGGTCTTTTACTTCTATGTATTTTTATATTAGTTTCTTTTGTACAAAATAAGGTACGTAAAATAACTAAGATAGAAGTGTAGTTCCAAAATGGCCACTCAGTAACTTTTACCAATTGCACCGCCGAATTATTTAACATGAAAATAGTTTGGCGCCACACTGACAACTCCACTGTGTTAAGGCGCCTCTCATAAATCACTGGTCTTTTGAGCCGGCGCCGAAAACTGTAGAACAGGTGCCGACATACGAAGACTTATGAGCAGATCGTAAAAAATCTCATTTTTACACGATCGAAATAACTTACGAATGTGTATTAAAATGAATTTTACCTTCAAATTAGAAATTTATATTATAATTAGGAAGAATAGACCTTTACTCCATTCTGATGGCTTCAAATATTCCTTTTTGCAACAGATTAATTTCTTGCTATACCATTTGATGGATCGGGACCAAAAGCATATGTCGACTTTCAGGCAATAAGCTATTTCAAAGCCATAAATTACGTCAATTTCTTTGTTCATTACTAAGCATGCATATGTAGCTATAAAATACATACAGTAATTGTATTTTAATCGTTTTAGAAGACTATCTTTTCGAATTTTGTCGGGATTTTACGGGAGAGTTTCGTAGCAATGTTGCTGTAAAGCATTCGAAACGTGAGAAACAAAAATTAAAATAAATCCGCGACAAAATCCGAAAAGATAGTTTCATTTACAATGTAAAATATTTGCATAAATCTAAGAAAATATTATATATTTTAATCAGTAAATAATTCGTCTTTTCAGGTAAGCTGAAATGGACGCTGTCAGGTATGAGGCAACACACGAAAGCCATTAGCGTAAAAATGGCCAAAGTTTATAAAGTCAACTCAATTTTGGCGGAGCTTTGAAATATGAAAGACTTGGAATTCGGGCGCGCTGTTTACTTCGTGTGCTTTACGCAGAATCTCGTTTTATGGTGTCATTACCATAATTCTTCGCCTTGACATTTATGAAACAGCGACATGCTTCAGATTAGATACCATTCACTATTGACTATAAATTAAATTAATAACTTTTGGTAATAAACTTGTTGGCGCAATTCATTATAAATGTAGGAGCACAATAAACAGACAAGGATGAAACTTATAGTAGTGTTAAAATTATTACATTTTATTTAAAATCGTTACAATTTGTTTTCGAATAAAAGTTCAATATAAAAATTATCACTCTGTGTACACTAATTTAAAATATTAGTTCGCACTTCTTACAGTAACTTTTTGTAATTTGCAGTACCTACTTGTGAGAACTACTTATTTTTTCTGAAATTTAGAACAGATGATGTCACTCTCTGACCAAAAAGTATAATTTTACGAAAATGAAATTGTACATTGCTATGATCTTTTGTAAGGGAACAATAATTAATCGATCGACTTTTATATTTACTGAACAATTCAGAAAAATAAAGAATTTTCAGGACCTAATTACCAATTATGGAGCAATTGGCATTGTTCTTATTATAATCAATAGGTAACAACTTTACATACTATTACTTCATAATTTTACGAAAATACTCTCCCATGAGGGAAGAAGAAGAAGAAGGAGCAAATAAATCTAAAGTGGTTTTAGAGTTACTATAAAATTAATTGTATAAAACTTAAGTGCCACTTAGAAAAAACCAATGAGTAGATTATTTTAACAGAAGATGTCGTAAAACTCGTTGAAGAGATAGGTCATAAAGTAGACATGTAAACATGTGTTATCAAGCGATAGCTGCGAGCTAACAAGGCGAGTGCCATTAGGCAGGGCCGCCCTTAATCACCACTCTTTGTTTATGTCCCCTCTTTGAACTAACAGTGAAATAGATACGTGGATGAACCTAGGCAATTTTATTAAATTAAACCTAAATAGGTTCTAACACATTTTTGTTTTTTTACTCAAAAACTATTGGAGTTATGGTGCTGTAGGCAGCAGTCTCACGTGCCTTAATATTTCAAAAATACAATAATGTAAAAAACGTGTTAACGTGCCATACATGTAACGATGGCGAAGAAAAAATCGGTCATATATAGGCGTGTCAGGTATTTATTTAGGTCTAACATTGAAATTATTTATTTTAGACTACCTTTCTTCCGCCTTAAAATTACTAATAGCTATGTACAAGTATATGATTCTAAAATATAAACATTGTAAATGATGTAATATATTAAATATTTAAATGATGTAGAGCATGTCTAATTAAGAGACCTACATGCTTTTGAAAAGTTTCTCATACTAAGTTTGAGGTTTTAGTATTCAGTTCATGTATTCAAAACAAAACATTTTGAATATAAAGTTTAGGTTTGGATGTTTGAATATATAGATTAAATAATAGCACAGAGATAGATTACAGTCTAAATAATCTAGGGGATCTGTGCATTTTTCCAGGTTTCTTTTTGTATTTTACTAATGATGTCCTCGAGCGACGCAAGGGTGACTAGCTAGTAGCTAATAATATCCTGGATTACGAAGCCGGCCGAAGGACTCTATTAAATCTCTCATTCCATCTCGTGTCGAGACAGCGGCGAGCTTTTTCATTTCACCAGAATTAAATGCTTAGAGGACATTTCATTATCTTTGTTCTATAATCATAATAATCTACCAAATAATATGGTTAATAAATAAGTAACAATATTTTACTTCTTTTGGCACGTATCTTTAATTTTTGAACCGAATAATTATACTATATTGTCAATAAGAAAAGTTTGTAAACTTGTATGTAGGAAGGAACTTCGGAAACTACTGAGTATTCTGAAAATTCTGTCACTTATAGGAAGCTACATTCCTGCAAAAGGCTATACGTATTGCTTGCAAGACTGTTTGGCATATGAATATAAAATTTGCAGGCAATTTATAGGTAAGGACGTTCCTTACTAAATCATCTCAGGATTTCGTTAGAAGACCGAAGTAAGAGGCCTGAAACTATCGCGTGACATTTTTATAATTTTTTTTAACGCCAGAAAATGCATCGACGCTTATCACCAGGTGGTTATGTGGGACTCACCGGTTTAAAAACAAGCCAGTACTACCCACCAAAACCTTCCTCCGTCTTAATGGGGCAGGATCGCCCAATCATTCAACGACGACGTTCCAACGGCGACAATTATATCTATATGTAGGATCGTAAAGATGATAAATAAAAGCACTTTTTTAGAACTCACTGACTATTTATATTTTGAAATATAAAATACAGTATTTTTGCGTTACATCGTGTCGCCAGAATGACATGACATCCTCCTTTCTTCCTTTTATACTTCTCACGCATTCTATTCTTATCATCCTTCCATTCTCCTTTAATTCTTACATGCATACTCCTTTTACAAATCCCACATATATGTTAACTCCTTTGTTTAAGCTGCTAATGACACAATAGTTAATGCACCTATTTGTACATTATCACACAATCTGGTGACAAATGATCAATAACGCAAACAAGGCAGCGGACAATGCTAATAATTGAAATGAATATGAGCATATGTTGGGACATTATTACAAACAGCACCGTCTAATTCCGTGGTAAGCTACGAGGCTTGTGTTACGGATACTAAATAGTTGATATACTACACATAATATATTTTTTAATACATACATATTATAAATATAAACACCCATGGCTGAAGTACAAACATTTGTGCTCAAAAAATGAATGCCCCCTGCGGGACTCGAACCCGCGACCGCTGGCACAGAAAGTAGGATCACTACAAACTGAGCCAAACGTGTCGTCTTGTCATACCTAATTAAATACGAGAACTACTAGTTACATTACATAATCTGGATCACGAATATCACCAGCGTTAGAACAGATAAATAATTTAATTGATAGCCTTTATCAGACATGAAGTTGATTAAAAACCTTTACTAAGTACTGGCCTTTCTGTGTTCTCGTCTAATCCTTAAGAGCTTTTGACTTGTTATTTGTAATAAGCAATAAATAATATAATGAACTCATTTAATATTTCTACAAGTTTTAAAAGAAAAACATAAGAGTAAAGAGACTGACAGCTAAATAAATATCGCCATACTGTCAATACCCTTCACAAGGTCAACTGCGGTGTCGCTCGCAATTAGGTCAAAATTTGAGGCAATACATTGAAGAACGTGTTGACACATTTGTCTCAGTTTATAGTATTAGTAGACCTACTTGCTGTAGCAGCGGTCGCGGGTTCGAGTTCCACTGCGTGTGCGATAAAGTGTTTAAATAAAATGTATACATCAATCAGGTAAAACGACATAAGCAAAATCATTTTACTGATCTTCGATTGCGAGATCCTTCGCATTTTATCCATTCTCCGAGTACGTGATGTTTGTGAAGTAATCTGCGCTCAACTAGCACGCTTTAAAGGTATTAACAAGAGAATTGAATTGAACTGAATAAATAAACATAAACGGTAAAAAAGTTAAGAAACGCAATAATAATAATAAATTTTATTTCATAGTAAAGATATACTATAAAAATATGTAATAAAATACCAAATATCCTCTCAAATTCGGTTTACGCGTGAGCCATTTAATCGCTATATGAAATAAAAATAAACATTTTAAGTTATGTAGGAATTACAGAGATCGGAGTCGCGGCGGCGTGTGATGAAAAGACGCAATTTTTCGTTACGAAAGCCTATCTCCTTATAAAGATCTATACACACTGTACTGATGCTTAGATTTTTTTTATTATAGTTGATTTAATAAGTTTTTAAATTAACCTTAAGGCTGCTCTCTCGAAAAAATCAACATTTTCGAGATCTTTGAGATCACACTGCCTTTCAAATATAAATGCTAGAACTCTTATACTTTTTTACGTAGTTTTTCATTTCAGTCTGAACAAACGTACAAAAGCAGAAACATGATTAGTTAAGTTTTGTAACACGAAAAAAATTATATAAAACACCATTATTTTGTCTTATTTTTGCTTTCTTGTTTGGCTGAATATAACTTATTAACTTGAAACTTACATTGAAAAATATTTCAAAGTCAGTGCTAAAATTGCACAAAAGTATAATTAAATATTATTTGAATCTTACTCTCTAAATTTAAAGAAATAGTTTTGGCGCTTACGGCTTTTACTTCCAAGCCACTGAGTCGCCCTGCGCGGGGCGAGGGACGCGTGGATGCCGTCACCGCCCATCAAACTCAGTGCCGCTCACGCATTACTGGACGACGGACCTACGTTCCTATTCCTACGCGTGAACTTGTTCCCGACTTGCATATCATATTTAGTGAATCAACAGAAAACATACCTACCAGTGTTACAGTATTACATCATGCCAAAAAAAAATGAAATGATTTGCGTGAACATGCTGCCAAAATGAGAGAGAGAAAAAGGTAAGTGAAGTTTATAACTCTAATTGTAATAGTCATATACCTATTACCTACCTGTTTTAATTTGAATTGAAATGAAATTATGTAAGGAGGTACCTAGGTGAATGTTGGATGCTATTGCTTATTATTGCTTGATAAACGTTCCTTCAAACCACATATAGTATAAAAAATTACGACTCGAATACAAAAAAACTAATTGAAAATATTCAAAAATGAAACCACAGGAAATTATTTTGGTTTTAAAACCATCATATGTTCGCGCAAGCGAAGTTCGCTAAGGTCATGCACCCCTAGAAAGTGACGCGAAACTCAATAGTCATGTAATTTTGTGTAATTTTGATCATAGTAATAATATTATCATTCTCAATTACTATAGTTCGATAAAATGCTTAGGTTTATCAGTAAAAGTATCTGTATAATTTATTTACAAAAAAAAACTAATAAATTATATTTAATTTGTCTTTCAGAGAGAATTAAAAAGATTTTTAGCGACTACTTTACTTCTAATTATTATAAACATGACATCATTAAATTATTTTAAAAACCCCATCACTATCAACATACGAATAATTATCTACATATTTTACGAGAGACAGGAAAATATGCGTGCAATAAAGAAGTTTATTAGTTCTATTAGTGGTATTAACATTATGATACTTTTTCACCCACTTGCAGGTACAACTCCATTAGATTACTCTTACTACATAGCATTGCAGCGTAAGATGACCTACACATAGAATAGTTACATGTGGCCTTCCTGTATGGCGAGTTATCTGAGGAGATATACCTGAGGAGATATAGGTACATGGAGCTGCCAGAGAGAGTGGAAGCTGAACCTACAAAAGTATGTAAGTTAGTTAAATCCATATATGGACTCAATCTTCTAGATGTTGAAATAAAAATTTTGTTCATTTTTATCTACTTATGGGTTCAAATCATCAGTTGGATCTCTTAATGATGTCAAAGTTTTTTAATTCATTATGTTGATGATGGATTATTATTAAGTAAAAGTAAAATTATTTCGTCTATGATTTGAAGTGGTCTCAAACAAAATTTTAATATAAAGTTATTAAATTTTAACTCATTTATAGGTATGGAAATAAATAAAACTATGGAATATAATAAGTATAAATCAAAAACATTATATTAAGTCAATAATAAATAAATTTAATTTGTCAGATGCTAGAAGTAGCAGTACTCCTGCTGACATAAAGTACATTTATGTAAGAATACAAGTAATGTGTCTGTTAATTTTCCATATAGAGAAGCAGTGGGAGTTTAATGTTGTAAGTAGGTATATAAATGATCCAGGTCCTTCACATGTAACTGCATTTAAAAGAATCCTTCGTTACTTAATAAATACAAAAGAAAAGTCTATTGTGTATAGTGTAAGGTAGTATAGATTTAGTCGGCTACTCTGATTCTGACTATGCTGGTGACTTAGATAGGAGGAATTCTAACACAGGCTATTTATTTTTAAGGAATGGGGGTCTAGTCACTTGGTCAAGCCGTAAACAAAACACTGTGGTGTGGCTTTATTCACTACTGAAGCCGAATACATGTCTGCCAGTGAAGCCATAAAAGAAATATTATGGCGTAAATAATTTTTAAATAATATTGGGGAGCCCCAGGAATCTTTCACTTTGAATATAGATAATCAGAGTGCAATAAAATTAATAAATAATCCTGTATTTCATAGGAGATCAAAGCATATAGGTATTAAATATAATTTTATAAGAGAATGTATCTAAAATAATTAATATTAAATATGTAGAAAAAGCATGCCAACGCAGATTTTCTGAACAAAGCTTTGCCTGTAAATAAGTTTAATTTTATTAGAGATTTGGAAATGTACTTAGAAGCATATTTTATACATATAAGAAATTATAGTTTGTTGTCAAGAAGCTTAGATGACTTAAATATATATTATATAAGTAAGGTTAAGTTTATATGTTACATAGAAAAGATTAAAAATGAGTTCTTTATTTGTTATAAGAGTGACACCTTTAAATTTAAGTGGGAATATTAGATAAGTAAATTCAATGTGATAGAGAAAAATGGTTGAAATTGGAGGAGGCCTTATACCCTTTGATTATATACATGCCTATACCATAGTAAAAAGAATGACAAAGTAGGGCAACTTCATACAAACGCACCGCGCGCGGCTTGAATGTGTGCGTCATCGTATCTTTACGTTGCCGCACGCACACTCAAACAATATCTCGAACCGTTTATCAGTGCACCAGTCAAGGCTGACGCCGCACAAGTTTCGCGCGTCACGGCTTTTCACTATATGAAAAATGTGTGATATTCGTAGAAAAAATTATTGCTGTGTGTTTGGGTGTCTAAATTCTTCATCGATTCCAGAGTTGTCTTTGTTCAGATGACGTACTGTACAGGAAAGGTAAACAAATCACTTATTCTAGCATATAATTTATACTTGATGATGAAATACTTATGTAGGTACTTTTATTTTTGTTGTATTAGTTTATTATTTTAATAGGATGTGATATGATTTTATTATTATACATATTATACTTTTCATTTTTTTAAATTGTTACTAATAGCATATTTATGTTTTTGTAAACGCAAGAAATTAAAGGATTTATTTTATTTTCTACTGATATATCAGTTAAGCAAGTCAGGCCTAATAAAAATAATCATAAACATGTAGAAACAAAATGTTTTACATTCTTAAATATATATAAATAATAAAAATTTTTTAATAACACACCCGGCCCAATGCCAATTTCTGAGCACTGAATTAAAATTTAGCTACAGTGACAACCCTGTGACAGGCAACTATGGTAACTATGAGAGGTAATTATATCGCGGATTGGGCCGAAGTTGCCCTACTTTGTCATTCTTTTTACTATGCCTATACCCTATAAAGGGATTTCTATAAAAATATTAAATAAAAATATATTTATAACTTATTACTAACAATAGATATACATAAATACTTACTAACATTAGTTTAAAAAAAAGATGCATATTGTAACACTTCATAATATTTATATAAAATACATAAAAGGTTTTATTATTATTATTATAAATTTAAGGTGTCTTCGTAAACTAATTTAGTGAGTCTTCATAAATACTGTATTAATACTTCGTAAAAAATGTATTCTTTCTCTTGTGTCAGCTACTGTAATCTGTATAATATACTAGTGTGTTTAATAAAAACTTAAATTATCAAGAATTCTTATTTTTAACCTTTCTGAAATACTACTGCGATTCAATAACTTCAATATGTGTGAATAAAAAACTTGCTTATAAAGTCAAAAAACAGTTTCATTTTAATTAATTGAGTGAGTGTTCCGTTCCCTTTTTGCCTATTACCTTCAAAAACTACCTAGGTATTTTTAACCGACTTCCAAATAGGCGGAGGTGAACGGAATCATCTTATTTATGTATGTTCACGAAGACGCCTGAACCGATTTGGATTTTTTTTGGTTGCGAAGGGTTTACTACCCAGGTCCCATTTAAATTTTATCGAAATCCGTCGAGCGATTTTTTAAAAATTATCAATAAAAATTATAATTGACATATGACAATATTGTTTGAGGACTGAAATAAAATGAATTTTTGCAAAATTAAAAACAAAATGCCAACGTCAGGTCACGTCACGGTGTTCCCGGTCACCCATCCAAGTACTGACCGCGCCCGACGTTGCTTAATCGGACCGGTGTGTTCATATATTGATTGAAAGATAATTTACTGTGATAATATAAGTGATAAAAATTGTTTCTACTATTACTTTGAGTAGTACGTTTGTAGAATTTGAGGTTAGTTGCCGGTATGTATTATTTATTTACATCATAAAATAAAATAATTTTTTACATTTTTATTTAATATGTAACAAATGTTCAAATAAATTAATAATAGATACAAATAATAATTATTTTATTTATGTAAAAATATTTTTTATGATATTTAAATAAACTTTATTTAACTAGATAATGCTTTATAATGAAACTTTCAATGCTCTTTTTTCTATTATTATTAGTGTCGTTTTTATAATTGCATAAGTTGATGAAAAATGCTATGCAATAGCTTTACCGCGGCAGTCCCCGATTGCCACACATTTTTTTTTAAATAAATTGCTCGAATATGTTATTAAAAACATTTTTCTACAAATTACCTGCTTATTATGTCTACACTAATAATGGGAAAATATAAATTAAAAAAAAAAGAAATCCGAGTTCCGGTAGGTAAGCCACTCGCCGGCGGCCGACGTACCTTGTGGTCTAGCGGCCTGACATAAAATGCGCGCGTAAAAATGTAGCGGAGGGAAAGCGAGTGGCGCGGGGAATATGACAAGCTCCGCCCAGATCCTCAAGGCCGTTGGCTAGTACCGCAGCCTTAAAGTCTGTTACCTTTGGTTGCGTGTAAATATTTATTTATCTGGCTAATGATTGAATTAAACGAATGAGTCGGTTAGTTACTGTACTGTATTACTCAATGGATTGGAGTGAAATTTGAATTATTTTCTATTCTGGATAAACGTCGGTTAGGGTACTTTATATGTAAGTGGATAGGTAGGTACATATCGCGCGACGTATTTCATGTATGTAAATAATTATGTATGCTACAAGTAACAACTGGTAGAAAATATCATTAATATTATTGTATATTGCAGCTTTCAAACTATTCATGTTTACGTGATATCTGCTATTATTACGGAGCAACAAATAATATAGTCTATGCTTAGAAAAGTATTAAAAAAGTAAAATGAATAGAAAACTTCATAGAAATGAAGAAGCAAATACTATTTTTGTATTAAAAATATAAAGTAGATCCGGCCAAGCACAATGCGCGCGGAGCTTTACGGCGGGGCTTTTCCCCACCGGGCGGCGCGACGGAGTGGTCGGACGTTAACTTTACATATACGCCACGTTTTATCTGCGAAACTGAAAATTCGCTTTATCCGCGGTGTTTGGAAAGTAAAAGTTAGCTGGTGCTTACCGAACTGACGTGACAACGAGTCCCATTTAGTACGACGCAATTTACATTAGAATTTGTTCCTGCAAATAATGTAGCTTTTTAACATTCTTTAATTGGCCTAACTTGTATGTAATTAGCTATGTAACTTATGTAATCAAATTTGATAAATATTTCAATATATTATAAATGAAACTATATTTTCGGATTTTGTCGCGGATTTATTATGATTTTTAGTTCCCAACGTTTCGAATGCTTTACAGCGCACATGGTCACGGGAGAGACTAAGGTATTAGACGTCTCAGGGGGTTATATACTTGTTACAGACAGTGCCTATCCACAATTTACAAAAATTTCAAGATGGCATTAAAGTACCTTAAATTTATACATTTTAATTCTAAATATTTATAAAATTCGCGACAAAATCCGAAAAGATAGTTTCATTTATAATGTCAAGTATTCGCGTAAACCTAAGAAAGTATTATTTCAATCTATTTTGAAAACCATAGGACATTCATATAACATAATATTCAGTTTCTAACCTTCATACAGGCAAACACAGGAGGGCACTTCAGGAGCCATATTGTACGAGAAAAATGGATTCACTGAAAAGATAATGCTTTCCATTAGTGAAATAAGTCAAAATCGGATTAGTTTTTCCGGACCGTCTGACTGTTTCACTTACTGCCAGTTTCAATAACTCTATCTACCGATGACTGGTAGTTACTTTCATACTATTTTGACACATTAAAAGTTACAACCTGTCAAAATCGTATGAAAGTATCTACCGGTCTATCGGTAGAAACTGGCAGTTAGACAGCAATACTTGACCGAGTTGTACGACTCTAGGTTTCATACATATATTCACATCTCACGAGTGTCGAGACCTCGAATGTATTTAAATGTAGACAGCACTGAGCCTTTGTTTTATTATAAAGTTATAATTTTCTATTTCACTTTGTAATCATCCGACACGAGGCAACCTCAACTAACCGTTCTCATTTTATAGGCCGTCGTAAAAAGGATAGGCCGAATTCAATGTTATTTACTTTGTTACTCAAGTCATTATTGCCTTCGCACGTTTTAAATTTTATGTCACAAATATGTTGTGTAACTTGCGGTATATTTAAATGTAAATATTTAGAATAGTATTATAATCAGTCCTTTTACCTCACAGTTAGCTCGGGTATTCCTTCTTTCTGAAACTTGTTAGGTTTTGACAAACACTCAAACTTCCTTGCGATGTTTTCCTTTACACCATAAGATAAGTCGGTATTTAAAAGCACATCACTCGGTTCCTTCAGCGAACGCTTTAGCAGTTGGTCCACAACTTAATTTATTTATTTATTTATATATTTCTAAATAAACAGCTTAGATTACTTAAAATATTAATGTAACATTGTTTAACAGGGTACATAGACCAAACTATATATTATACAATGCAAAATGAGCTAGTTAAACTGTATGACGGTAGGTCAATAATTGGTAGAATATGCTCCAATATTATGAAATTAATATAGAGTATTTTGAGACTGAGACGATTCAGACGTGATGATTTTATTCATAAGCATTTATTATGCAAAGTGCAGATAATATTAGCTATTTCACAATCAAGAGAAGGCAGTTATATGCGGAAATTAATCTGATATAATTCTGCGACGCGCTAAGTGCAGTAAAGCACTTAGAGCGTCGCATCGCGAATCACGCACAACACTATTATCATAATCTTTGGTAAATTCTATTCGTGTTTTGTAAACAACATTGCACTTAGGTCTTAGTCTAAAACTTATTTGTGTTAATTTCACATACATTTGTGACATGTTAAACAAAACAATTGTTGTTTTTTTACGTTAATTTTCAACAACGACGTACTTAAATAGTTATTTTAATCGGTAATAAGTTATTATTGGTTTATTTAGACATAAATGGAAATAATATTTAACTTTCCGCCTTAAATTATACTGGAAAACACGCAAAGGTTTTTAAATTACAAATTTTAATTTAAGTAAACAGCAAAACTATTGTACTCCTAAAGGTTAAACAACCAAATTCATGAAAAAAAGGCTAAAATAAATAATTACATGTACAAAGTGAACAAAAAGCTTTCAGAATTTACGACGCTCTCAAGTCGTCGGCAAACGGCAAATAAAGGATTAACGGGCGGCATTATTAAAAGGCGAGTTCAAAACGTGCCGATGCCTCGATGTGCCCCGCGATAGTCGAATTAATCATGTCGGCTGCTATCTGACCTCGGCCGGGAGCGAGAGATAACTTTTACGGTGCGTACTGCCGTTAAAAATATACTGTCCAGTAAAACGCGGCGAATTTAAATTATTTAAACACAAAACCATCATAAAAATCCTTAAACAAGATTTTTGAGGGAAAAATGTCCCACATTTTTTGTTACAAAAATCTCTTTTGAAGGACCTTTTTACGTATCGTCAGAAAGGAAGCTCAAAGAAAAATACTTGAATTATACGAAATCGGTTTAATTTTTTACATAAAGCAACATGAGAAGCTTTTGTCAATGTTCGTTGTTCGTTGTTATTGTTATTTATAACCTTTAGAGTACCGTATCGATTTTCAACTCTTAGAATTTTCTAGATATTTTATTATAAAGCTCTACTATAGGATAAAAAACATTACGCTTTTGTAAAAATCCTATCTCTTGATTTTTTTTATTTATAATTATCAACAAACAGCGACATAAATAAAATACATGTCGCCAATTTATAGATAAACTTTTATTTATTTTATAATTCTGCGACATAAAAACACAACACAACGCAGTTCAGTACGAACTTGTTTATTTGATAAAATAAAATTTTATAAGCACTCTCTTTCTATGCGAGTTCTTTTGATCATTTTCCTCAGCATGGAGCTTTTAATTTGTTTCCTGAAGAACTACTCGTATCTGTGCTCATCTTAGATACGGTGAGGGCTCTTGACATTGAATTGGTACACTTGTGTGGCCACTCCAACTAATCTACCATGAAAAACCTGTCTTATATTGAAGATTTACAAATATTTTCCTATTTTTCTATTCAAGGTCAGTTGAAAAGGTAATATTACGAAAATAAATAGCTTTCTCGTATAACACAAGAAAGAATATTTACCAATTAAATCGGATACCCTACTTTTTTCCGAATCCGCGACCTTTAGCCTTATTCAATTACTTTCCCAGTTGGTCAGTAATAAAGACCTATTCTTGACACACCGATAACTGGTGATGGTTTTCAGGGATCCAATCTTGAAAACGCTTCACTGGGATAAAAAGAACTCTCTTAAAGTCGAAATTCATCAATATTCATAGATATTCAATTTTTTTTTCAAGCACAGCCACAAAAATACAAACATGTTCACATCTATGTATTTCCCCGGGAGCGCCGGCCCCAGCCACGACGCCGCGCGTCATATATCCGTGCCACTTTTTGCGCTGACAAATGGCTCGGGCGCGGGGTAAATAATTACGATGTTAATCGCGACCCGCCCCCGGCCCGCTATACTTTATGACGCCAATTGTTTTTGTTACGTAATGAGGTGGAGACAGAAAATATTAGAGCGCGGTTTGACTCAGTATTTACTTTCTAATTGTGGGATTAAAATCTAAGCGTTTTCATTTCTCAACGTTAATTTCATTCAAACATACTTGTATACTAAACCCATAAATACTATGCGCCTGAGGTAGATGTTTGTTACTCAATCAGATGATTCTGAGATCAGAACGACTGAATGGATCTGAAGGAGGTTAGTACATAGATAGTTTATATTTTTTGCGGAACAATGTACGGTTCCCGTGGGATAGATTTGTTTTTGTTCTTCACTGTCTAGTATTATAAAGGCGAAAGTAAAATCGTTTGACTGTCTGTTGCCTTTTCATCGTTAACCTATTTTAGGGAAATTTGGTCATCCGTTAAGGGTTTATTTTAAATATTATGTAAAATATATGTTTACAAATAAATTTATTACATTCGTAAACAGTATATGTATACAGTATGTATAGTATATGTATACAGTATATGTTAAAATGTATCTTATATTATATATTCTATGCTTATAGCATTATAGTAACGAGCCGCTAGTTTATATATACATAATATGTGTAATGTTTAATATAATATACTCTGTGTAATGTGACATATTATGTAAATCGTACAGTTCTACTAATTTTGTAAAATATTCGGATTGCTTTGGATGTGGGAGGGCAACTCCGGAACTAATGATCTGACTCAGAGTTTTTCCACTAATGGGAAGCTACATTATCCCTGAGGGATATAGGCTGTATTTGTCCCTTTAATATATCAAGTGACTCCTGTGGGATGTAAGTGTGATGCAAAAGTGAAGTCAGAAGGATACGCACAGTTTTATAGCGGCAACTAAAATGCGATTATATCCTACCAGTTATGATATAATTATACATGAAACAATCTTTTCGGATTTTGTCGCCGATTTATTATGATTTTTGGTTCCCGACGTTTCGAATGCTTTACAGCAATCAGGGTCACGGGAGAGACTTATAGTAATTATCTATTGTGTAACGTACATATTATGTGCATATTAATTGGGAGGATCTTATGATTAGATTTGATTATTTTTTTTTATTTTGATTTCTCATCTTTGATTTATATAATAACTTAAATGTACTTAGAATATTTTTTATTTCAAAAAGTCTGTTAGTATATTTTTAAATATAATAATATCAGTCCTCATTAAAGTCCTAATACTGGGCATGAAAATCAAGGGTGTCTTTGACATTTAAGAAAGGTCGCTTAAGTTTTTTTTATTATTTATCCATAAACCCAAAGACTATTTTAGTTTCTTACGATCGTTTCATTGGAATCTGTCATACCTTCTTGATCTCTAAGTTGAATATTTGTACCCGCGGCTTTGCTGACGCAGATTTGTTTGTGTAGGGTGTTAATCAAAGTTAAAACTATAGTCAATATATGATGAAATCTTTTCACTGAGAATAAGTTTAGAACTTGTTCAGATTATTATATACAAATAAGTTTTACTGTATAGTAGAAGATTGGAAACTACTTCGGTTAGACCGTCTTTAGAAACTTGTGTTCTAATATCTCTTCTGACTTCGAACTAAATAGTTACTCGTAATATCTTAGACTACCTAAACATAAATACGCGTAATGCTGAATTGGAGCAGAAAACTAACTTAAATGTTTCAATACTAGAAAATAATCAATGAAAATTAAACTATGATTAAATATACTGAATTTGAGATTTGTTAAAAAGAATTCACATTAGTCTAGTGGACCTCAAAAAACAACATATTTTTGCCATATTTCTTGTTCCCAACTAGTAAATAGTGTGAAATTCGCATTGTATTGTTAGCTTTTCTTTGTATTGATGTCATTTCTTATCTCGAACCTGACATCTTTACAAGTTTAACAAATATATTTGTTTGGATTCAACATAAAAAGACAAGAATAGTGGCGAGTATATACATGACTTTCGTACGCAGCCCTATATGTACACGTGTGTTAGATACGTTTCGCCATTTCCCTCGTCAGCGAAGGTCATTAATTCTCGTTTCTCACTCTGATTTCAATCTCGGCGCGTTTTTGCGACACTGAACAATTGCACCGCACGTGAAAACTGTAGCGGCTACGTTCTACGACTTATTCATTAAATCTATCTCAAATGCGGCTTTATTTTCTTTTACGATTTGTATTGTATAGTGTTGTGTACGATATGTGTAGTGTAAGGTAGATAGAATATCTTTTCAATAAATCAGTCTGCTTTGGATCTCGGTCTTTCATTGACGTAACATTGGCGCAGTCGGTTTCTTTAAACAGTTATTAATTAATCTCAAAATGCCTATCGGTAAAATAGAACCTTTTTCGGGCGAATCACAAAATTGGGACAGTTACGTGCGTCGTCTAAAACAGTTTATAACCTTAAATAGTATCGACGACGGACTTAAAGTCGCCACGTTGTTAACATTAGTCGGCGGCGAGTGTTACAATTTACTTTGTGATTTGTGTTCGCCCGATCACCCGGAGGATAAAGGATTCGATGAGCTCGTCGAGTTGCTTAGACATCATTTGGAACCTGAAAAGTCCGAGATAGCCGAGAGACACATTTTTAGACAAAGAACCCAGCTACAAGGTGAAAGCATTCGTTTGTATCTACAAGGATTAAAACATTTGGCTAAGACTTGTAACTTTGGGTCGAATCTGGAGGAGAACCTACGAGATCAATTTGTCTCCGGATTATATAGCGAAGAAATGCGGTCGAGGATATTCGCCGAAAAGGACATCGACTACAAGAGGGCTGTGGAACTGGCTAGTGCTCTCGAGGCGGCGGAGCGGCACGCGAGCACGGCGGGCGCTCCGGTCGGCGGTGAAGGCGCTGGCGCGGACGCGCTGCACCGGGTGAGCGGCGGCGGGGCCGGCCGGAGCGGCGCGGGCTGGGCAGCGGCGAGCGGCGGCGGCGGCGAGCGGGCATCGGACGGGCGCGTACCGTGCGCGCGATGCGGTAGGCCTACTCACACGCCGAGTAAGTGTCGTTACAAAAATTTCACATGTGATTTGTGCGGCATGAAAGGACATTTAAAAGTTATGTGTTTAAATAAAAGTAATCATGAGGGGCCTATTGGAAAGGCAAAGTCGAAAGGTCAGTACTTTATAAATAACAGTAGTGATTCCGAGGGCGACTGTGATTATTTTTATAATTTAGTTATGGGCGGAGAAGGTGATAGACCTTATTATGCTACCTTGTTCGTCAATAATGTTAAATGTAAATTCGAAATTGATACGGGGAGTAGAATATCGGCAATATCCAAAAGATTTTATGATAAATATTTTAACCATATTGTAATGCATAGTAAAAATTTAATATTGAAGTCATATACTGGAGATACTATCGACACCCTCGGGTATATTGATGTAGATGTATGTTTTGGCAAACATTCGGCTAAACTTAAACTATATGTTGTTGAAAACGGTGGCCCACCATTGATGGGTCGTACGTGGATCAAAGAATTAAAGTTATCAATTGTAGAATGTCACAAGATATCTGACCGGGACTCGATAGCTAGTAGGTTAAAACGAGAATACCCAGAAGTGTTTGCGGAGGGACTAGGTACTTTTAAATCATGCATTCGCTTACATTTGAATGATAAGAAACCGGTTTTTGTTAAGGCGCGTCCTCTGCCGCTGGCGCTGCGCGAGCGCGTAGCGGCTGAACTCGAGCGCTTGCAGCGCGAAGGAGTTATCTATAAAGTGGACCGTTCGGACTACGGCACTCCGATTGTGCCCGTTATTAAATCTAATGGGGATATTCGCATATGTGGTGACTATAAAATCACTCTAAATCCTATACTTAAAGATTTTCACTATCCATTACCACGGATAGAAGAAATATTTTCAATTTTAGCAGGGGGCGAGCAGTATACGAAACTTGACTTATCTAACGCATTTCAGCAGTGTCTCCTTCATGAGGAGTCGCAGGCGATGACGGCCATCACGACGCATGTAGGGACATTTGTATACCGTCGAGTACCGTTCGGTATCAAGTGTATACCGGAAAACTTCCAGAAAATTATGGAGGAGACACTCAACGGGCTGCCGTCTACTGCCGTGTTCGCTGATGATATTTGTATTACGGGTAAAGATAGTGATACTCATCTTAAAAATTTAAGAGCTGTTCTACAGCGGCTAAAAGATAACGGTCTTCGTATTAATTTTGATAAATGCCAATTTTTTAAGGATAGCGTTACATATTTAGGATATAAAATTAACAAAGACGGTTTACATACTGACAACACGAAAATAAAAGCAATCGTCGACGCGCCACAGCCTACTGACATAACACAGTTGAGGAGTTTTATAGGACTCGTCAATTTCTATGCTAAGTTCGTATATAATATAAGTGAAATTTTAAAACCTTTATATGATTTATTAAAAAAAGATGTCAAATGGGTGTGGACACACAAGTGCGACAAAGCTTTTATTAAAATAAAAGAGCTATTAAGTAGCGCTCCGGTGCTCGCTCACTACGACCCGGAGCTGCCGCTCATCCTCGCGGTGGACAGCAGCGCCTACGGGCTGGGTGCGGTTCTGACGCAGCGAAGCGCGGGCGGTCGCGAGCGTCCCGTCAGCTGCGCTTCTCGCACGCTCAACGCCGCGGAGCGCAACTACTCCCAGCTCGACAAGGAGGCCTTGGCTATAGTTTTCGGTGTAACTAAGCATCACCAGTATCTATATGGCCGACGCTTTATACTCCGCAGCGATCATAAGCCTCTCAGTTACATCTTTGGAAAAAATAAAGGTATTCCCACCACGGCCGCGAGCAGACTACAGCGTTACGCTATGACATTGGCCGCTTACGACTTCACGGTCGAGTTCGTGAGGTCCGTGGAGAACTGTCAGGCCGATGCGCTGTCCAGACTTCCATTGCCGCACTCGTCCGTTGGACGAGACACAAAGAAATACGAGGCAGCCACTTACTTAAATTTTGTGCAAGAGGGTTTCCCGCTCAGTTTTAAAGATATCAAAACTGAAACGGCAAAAGATCCCATTTTAAGCAAAATTTATGGTTACGTCTTGTACGGTTGGCCGCCAGGTGTGGATAAGGAGTACAATGCGTATTTTAGGCGTAAAGAAAATATCTGTATCGATCAGGGCTGCCTATTGTGGGGTTACAAAATAATAATACCGGGGACGTTAAAAAACGCTATTATAAAAGAGATTCACGATGGACATCCGGGTATTGTTAAAATGAAGCAATTAGCTCGTAACTACGTTTGGTGGGCGACAATAGACGCGGATATCGAGCGGGCGGTGCGCGATTGCGGCGCGTGTCTCGCGGTGCGGCCCGCGCCGCCACCGGCTCCACTCCACTCGTGGCCGTGGCCGGTCGAGCCGTGGTCCCGTCTCCATCTCGACTATTTGGGGCCCTACAATAATAAATATTACCTTGTTGTTATTGATGCTCACTCTAAATGGATCGAAGCTGAAAAGGTAAGTAGCACGTCGGCAGCAAACCTGATTTCTATTCTTAGAAAAATATTTGCCCGTTTTGGATTACCAAAAAGAATAATTAGTGATAACGGCCCTCCTTTCAAGTCAGCGGAGGTCGCGACGTATTTCCAACGAAATGGAATAGAGCATACGCTTACGGCTCCATACCATCCCGCTAGCAACGGAGCGGCTGAAAATGCAGTGCGCTCGGTAAAAAGGGTTTTAAAAAAGGCTTCTTTAGAAAACGAAGACGAGGATACTGCTTTAAGTAGATTTTTATTCTCGTACCGAAACACCGAACACAGTACGACCGGGCGGGAACCGTCAGTGGCTTTGCTCGGCAGGCGGCTGCGTGGGCGCCTCGATCTGCTACGGCCCGATATTGACGAGCGCGTTCGCGACCGGCAACTAGCTAGCGAGCTGCGTCGAGACGCGCCGCCGAGGGTTGTGGCTCCCGGAGATTCAGTGTTGATTCGAGACTACTCTAGGCGCAATCGGAAGTGGGCGGAAGGAGTAGTTCTAGATCGTTCGAGTCCGGTGTCGTACTCCGTCAAAACGAGTGACGGTCAAATACACAAACGACACATGGACCAGATAATGTGCGATAAAAATCGTAAATCACGCTTTTCCCTCACGAAAATAGAGGCCTGCGATAGGCCTAGACTGAGTGTAGAAGCAGAAGATGGTAGTGAGGCTAGAGAGCCGAGGGGGAAGGATGAGTTGGCCAATCATTCGTCTCCAGAAAAGAGCTCGAGCTCACCTACGGAGCAAACGTCTCCGGTGGCGCCGGTAGGTCCTGTCCGGCGGCAGGCCGCTGTACAATGCTTACAAAAAATTAGGAAAAACGTGTGAGATAATATATTTAAAAGACCGACACCCCCCCGCAAATGACTTTAATATGTAGTAACTAATTCATTATGATATACGAACCACTTTGTATTAATGCACAAAGGTACTATCTGTAATCAAGTTATTGTCAAATAAAATAAAATGTTATGTTCAACTTATATCATGTATAAAGTTTAAAATGGTTATATCATTAGTATAAGGTTATTGTACCTAATGTATCACAAATACCTATATAGTATTTGAACTGCCTTGTCAAGTTGTCATCAGTGATTTGTTTTGTTTGTTTTCAATTATAAACATACTGCATGATTTGGAATTATTTAAATATTTATATAAGTATAACTTTTTCTTTAGTTTAGTAGTGTATAGTAATAGTAGATATATAGTAATAGTTCTATCTCCGTCGAATGCTGATGTTGAATGAGTCATTTGCGTTTATAATTGGTATTACTATACCATTTTTGTGTATTAGCTTAGTAAGTATAGGTTATAATAAGAAGGGAGGTGTTGTGTACGATATGTGTAGTGTAAGGTAGATAGAATATCTTTTCAATAAATCAGTCTGCTTTGGATCTCGGTCTTTCATTGACGTAACATATAGTATAAAGATTTCGACAAATTAAAGAATAAATAATAACTAACTAGTATTAAAAAAGATTTAAAAAATATTTATGGAGAATTCTGAAAATAAATACACCGGATTAATATCACAATCTTTGGTGTAGTCGGAAAGAAAGTGCAACGAAGATAAGACGTTTAGAAGTGTTAATTAGTTTTATAATTTGAAGCAATCAGTTGAAGGAAAGTAGCATTTACCCGTATAGTGTATAGCCTTGTTAAACTTTATCTTAAACTTAATTAATATGTCAAGTTAAGGAACGCTATAAGTAAAATCATTTTTGATGTCTTCATTCAGACAGAGATTAAATTAAAAAAGTTTTGTAGGTATGTCTAAAGTTTTCATAATAACTAAAGAGAAAGCTCTGTTCCATAAAAATAAGCCAAAACATTGTGATTAGAATTTAAGAAAATACCCAAAAAGAAATTTCGCAATGTGGACCTTTTGTAAGAATTTCTTTGTAACGTCGTTCCCTACGTCCGTGACACTTCACGTTAGTCGCAGAGTTTCAAGTTATTTATAATTAAAAAAATGTATTTCTTCTAAAAACTCTGCCAAGCACTAATGAGGCTCATTTTTCCTTGGTTTTGCTCCTTTTCCTTCCATCATACTACTTTTTGCTGCAAAAAGTTTGTTAAAAATGTTAACCAAAAAAGAATAAATTAATACATCATAATATTTAAATATTTAATATCTGTTCATTTGTTAACCGAATTCAAAAAAGGAGGAGGTTATTAAACATCTTAGTTGTACATAAAAGTACTAGTAGAGAAGAAGTAACAATAGAAACAAAAAAGTGTCTAATTTTTGGCTATAATCACTATTATTAAACCACTTATCTATAAATGCATTGTTTAAACGAATACAAAATAACTTCGATATTATAATGTTTGGTAAGGTTTTTACACATATTTTTTTCTTAATTTAATTAATGTAATTTGTTATCAAGAATTTTTTAATATTTTCATTAATGATGTAACAAATTGCTTTCATCATTCTGTTTGCTACTTATTTGCAGATGACCTAAAAATAATAAAGCCTATAAAATCTAATGAAGATGTGATTAAACTACAAAACGATATCAATAGATTAACCTGTTGGTGCGCTGAAAATAATATGTCGCTCAACACGGCAAAATGCCATTATATACAATTCACTCGCAATAAAAGCACCAATCCAAACATATACTACATCAACTCACATCTGATCTCCCATGTAGACGCTGTCAAGGACCTTGGAATTACTTTAGATGGTAGTTTACGTTACAATACTCATATATTTAATGTTGTATCTAAAAGTTTTAAGGTGTTGGGTTTCGTCCTTAGAAATTGTAAAGAGTTTAAAATGGTGTCCACTAAGATCAAATTATTTAATGCGCTAGTCCGACCTATCCTGGAATATAATAGTATAATCTGGAACCCACACTATGACCTTTATATTAAAAAATTAGAATGTGTTTTAAAACGTTTCCTCTACCACCTTTCTTACAGTGATGCTATGGCACAAAACCTCCCTAACTATCACAATAGACTATCACATTACAAGATGATGTCGCTCGCGTGTCGTAGAAAAATATCTGATACTATAATACTTTATAAAATTATTCATTCGAAAATCGACTGTAGTGAATTACTCCAACTAATTAAATTTAACATACCCTCTCGCATGCCCCGGAAAGGTACATATAATTTGTTTTACACTCCGACATGTAGAACGAATTTAGGTTATCACGCCGCTATACCAAGGATCTGTAGACAGTACAATACACTTTCTAAAGAATACGAAGAACTGGATATATTTTCTACTAACTTTTTTCTATTTAAAAGAAGTATTACAAAATTTATTAATTGTCAACTTTAGTATAATTATTAATTTGTTCTGCCTATTTTTTTTTCTCTTTCGTTTATTAGTTTAATTTAGTTATTTTTGTTTAAATTTTAATTTTTGTTTACTTAGTCACAATATAAAAATAAGCAAGCTGTAGTCTCCTATAATTGAAGGAGCACACATTATTATTGTATTTTATAATAACTTTGTATATTTTTAAAGTAACGTGTGTATTCTTTGTTGGAGACTCTTATTAAAAATAAAAAAAATAAAAAAAAAAAGAAAAATTAAAACCATAGTTATTCTTCACTAATATACACAAAATAAGAGTAAGGAGCTTTTCTCTTGGATTAGCTTCAATCAAAATGACTAAACTTTATTTATTTTAAATGAAGGAAATATTTTAAATGGTAAAATCATTTTCACCCATCTAGTTACACACTATCATAGTACAAAGATAAACCTGTCATAGTAATCCGTGTGATACAGCCAGAGCCTCAAGACACACACAACTACCAACTATTTTTCAAACAAACTTCATCTCTATGCTATAACACTTTAGATCTATAGTTCCATCCCTGATATTAAGGTATACGAATACATCCGCTGTCAAGTGCTTTGTATCAAGGTGTCAAAGCAAAGACGCGGGTCATCCCGGTCGTTCATTCAACTCGTCATTATCGTAAAAATGTTCTGTAACAACACAAGTCCTCTATTTTCACTATTTTATTCTTGATGCTACAAATATTGCTTAAGTTGAGAAAATTGGGAGAAATAATGATTTCTCCATTCAACCATAGTTTCATGCCACTTTATAACAAAATATAAATTCAGTAAACACGTTAAATGTTAAATGTAAAGAAATATTTTACACTATAAAAAGTGACTCGTTAGATACGACGCGTGTACCAAATATTAGTAGAATAAACATAATCTTATGTATAATGAATAGTTTACACACATTTTTATTTCATTACCCCAGTCTGGAAGAAACCCTTATAATTTAGACCTAACAATCAATTGCAAATTCCTAGGCGAATCATTCAAATCCTTGCTATAACTCGCCTTCAGGTTTTTGTCATTGCTATATATAAAAGCCCCTCGGGAGTTACTTGATACACCGGAATAAAAAATAGCCCCCATCCCCTTCCCGCCCATAAACTAAGTCAATGTGAAAAAATGCTTCGATCCGTTACTTTCGATTGTGGCTTTCTGAACAGAAGACAAATGAACAATGTTTATATACAAATATTATATATTCGCTTAATAAATATTAATATCACATTCGTTAGAATTAAATTTGCGAATACTAGCCAACTAACTATATCGCTATTTTGACAGGAATATATTTTTCAAATTGAAAATTTCAAAATTGGTAACATAATTAAGCGTAGCGACGTAGTTCGCATATTTTGTTAATTGAATTCAGTCGATGTGCAAATTGCACATTGTTATTCCTTGATTAACTCATGTGTGTGTTTCATTTGTTTTGCTTCGATACATTACTTTGTAAACTAGTTATGATGCGCTCGTTAGCTTCTACTAACATTTTTAGTAATAAACGGTTTTAGTTTCTATATAATATAATAAATGCCTGTTATATATAGAAACTGTACAGTTTGAGTAATGGCAATTCTCCTACGTCTTCAAATACTCAAGCTTGATTAAGTATTTACATATGTTTGTGGATATATTCATATATTGCTCTAAAACAGGGCCTTATTGACCTTATAAAATCGATGATTACCGTGTAAATAGCGGTGACAAGTAACTTTTAGAAGTTTGAGAGAAGTTTAATTAAATGGCGTAAAAATCTAAAGAATAGAGTTTCATTTAATTACATACTTATATACAATTACGAAAATATGCTAAAATTTTATAACTTTATTACACACACATTACCGGCTGAAGTTTTGAAAAAGCTTTCTAATTAATACTTGAATATGTGAAAACACATTGAAATTTAAATAAACTGAGAAGTGAATAGAAATGCAATGCATTTATTAACAGTAAAGTTATCAGAGCAACAAAGGCATATTTAGTTCATAAAACACCGTTTATAGTATATTTAAGTAGTATTAGAGAACATTTCCGCCGCGCGAGTCGCGCCGCAAGTAGCGTCTAAAATCTAAATGAAACTGCACAACTAGTTGATTATGACTGTTTTAAAGCTGATGCCATTCTCCAACTGTGACAGCTTGAGCGCTTTAAACTACTCGCGCTCATTAAATACTGTTATATTAAAACTGACTTTCCTAAATGTGTGTCTTAAATTTCACTTATATACAAAACTGGCTAAAGCCTGTAAATTTGCCTTTATCATATATGCACTATGTAGTCCACAAAAAGTGAACCATTTATTACCTTTTGTTCTCTCGACTGATTGAAATGGAAGCTAGCTTAATTCAGACCATTTTATATTTAAAGCGATCCTGTATCGTGTTAACTACTTCTATATTGTACAAGTTTTTTGGTATATTTTGCAACAAATAATTTAGTTTATGCAATAAATACCCCATTGCTTAATAAAATCAGCCTAATAATACGTCTCCCGTTAAGTATCAAAGTTATTAGTAAGTAATTCAAGAGGAGCTCTTCAAAAACTTTACCTATATTAAGCCAATTACTAAGATTCTATTTTAAATATGACCCTAATTTACTTAAAGTTTTCTAGAGTCTAAAAAATATATAAAACTACTATTAATTTTTATATTTTACTACGCTACATACATTTATTAGACAGATACAAGTATTGTAGCTACATATAGTGAATTTGCTACTTGAATTCAATTTTAGTAATCATATTAATCACTTATATGACATACAAAGTACTATATTATAATATATCCTTCATATTTAAAGATCCAAGGCTAATGTTGTTTAAGGAAAATTTCAATTTACATTCTATGACCTCTGCATTGTAGAATCATAACGATCATTCAACCTGTGGTTAAACAAAATAATAAATATAAACTATGCACCCTAGCATCTTCGAGGCAAGGCGTAGCACCCTCGTAGCTACGTCGTAGCACGTAACGATCATAAGTTTTATCATTATTGTCTTATCTACTTTTATAACGAATTTTAAGACTGGTTTTATTTAATACTTCCAAGAAAATCTACAAAATAACATTTCTTAACATAATTGTTATATTTCTTATCAATGATTGTAAAAGATTTTTTATTAACTATAATACACTTGAGTCTTAAAAATAACATTTAATTTTTAAGTGTTATTATTATACCGTATCGATTTTATTTTCTTAAATGCTTATACAACTACAGTAAAACAATTCGATTCCTTTTAATCCTATATAAATAAAATGAAATATCTCAGTGACTTCACCACTAAATGTATCGTGATAAGTAACTATTCAAAATACAGTATATATTTTATACAATTTATAAATACAGTAAAAAATATATAATACATTTTTATTTTACGCGAATATTCGACATAATAAATGACACTAATGTTTAATCGACGTTTCGAATGCTTTACAGCAGTCATGGCCACGGGAGAGAACCAAAAATCTAAATAAATCCGCGACTAAATCCGGAAAAATTGTTTCATTTATATAAATACGAATTAAAATAAATAATTCTTTAAAAAAAAATAAAAATAATTAAATACTTATCTAAAACATCTTTTCATAAAATTAAAATAAATCTGGGCAAAAATCAAACTGTGTTGCCTAAAGTATCAAATGGTACATCATTTACTTCAATTATTTAAAATTGTTTAATTATTTTAACCTCCGAGTAAATAAACAAGTACACGTCTAGGAGCTTGCCATTAATTTCTACCAACAAATTATAGTGAATGCCTAATTTTGGCAATTATTTAGGTAAACGGAAAGTTTTAATGAAAATAGCTAACGCCAACGAACTAAAGTTTATTGCAGTAGCGTTTAAACAAACTGCTAACGTGCGAGACACATGTCCGCTGACCGCCAACTACTTGCAACACTAGTTAACACGTAAGCTGTAGAACAACAAAAAGTATTTAAATTAGAAATACAATGTTATATTACTGACAAATTTAAATTTAAAAAAAAAATTCTTAAATATTTTCGACAGATTTTGAATTAAACAGAGCTTATTATCAAACTTACATTTAATTAAATGAAAACCTCAATCGTAATATTTGGCATCGTATAGTTTGTGTACTCTTTTAGTTCAAAACCTATTTTTCTGGAAAGCACAAAGAACAAAAGCTTATTTAAGCTCTCTTTACGACTGGTCATTTCTTTACTCGATTTAGCGTATTAAATGAAATATTCTGGATAAGGTTTTATTATTGTCGTAAACTTGGAACGAATTGTTTGTTGAATTTGTAACACACGTACGGCGGACTCGATACTCAATTATAGCTTCGCAAGGTTAACCGACCTATATACATATGTATTTGCCTAAAGTTATGACCTTTTTCTGTTATGAGTATCCAATAAGTAAATATTAATATTAATATTCAGTGCTGAATAAGAAATATCGTATCAAATAAACGTTGTATTAATTTTAATTTCAAAACACATACTAAAAAATAAAATTATAGTAAAAAAAATATATTTCATGAATATTACATCACAAGTTAAAACTTTCAAAGGGGTTGTGAAAATAAATTTAGCGTGTTCTGTTCCTAGAAAATATTAAAACCTCTTTAAGTTTATAAGTAAAATGCAGGGAATATCACAGGTGAGTAGTGTGAGGAGCTGCAGAAGCGTGACTTTCAAAGCGATGGTGTCCTAATGCGTTTACGGGCCGTTTGAACTCCCAGACAGCGCTTGCACTTGCTACTTATATACATTATTTAAAATTTAGTACTAGCTTGTTCTAAAAATTTACTTTATATTGAACAATATCTCTTAATGAAGTCTATAGATTTGTCTTACAACAGTATTTGGTTACTCTTTAAATTTTATAATTATATTTTTATTCATAAATCTCAACCTACACTATACAAAGAAAAAAACACTCGCTTCACTTGTATTTATCATCACTACATAGTATAAAACAAAATCGCTTCCCGTTGTATGTCTGTCCGAATGTATGCTTAACATTAAAAAAGGAAGGTTTTTTACAACATTTTATTTATGTATACATTTAATAGAGGAACCCGCGGTTGTACTCGAGCTAAATCCAGGGATGAGCGAAGCGACGGTGAATCGCTAGTAATAATATAATATTGACAATAATGTAGGTATGTTTTAATCCATATCACTGTGAGTGTGATACTAGTTATAATATACGTTGTTTCGAAATCCTTTTCCGATCAGATATCAGAAATTCAAGTATCAAAGTAAATAAATAAGAGGCGCATATAAAGTTAGGAGAGCGAGTGAAGGTATACGACGCGACGCGACACTCGGCGAGGTGACGCGCCTCTCTAATGCGTTTATGGGCCATTTGCGAAGCCCCCGCGAACACTTAAGACACTGACACACTTACAAAGTCTTACGTCTTATTTGTCAATACATTATTTATAACTCTGCTCCAACTTCAAACATTATCGTTATCAAATGTATATAGTTATATACGTACAAGTATATAATGTACCAGTATATAGCATTACGTTATATAAAGCATATACAAACATTCTTTATTTAAATTTTTTATAGTGCGCGAGTCTTGAAACATATTATTAGACGATGATATTTAAACTATTTTAAATTATTACTATTTACAAAAGTACACTATAAATTTTGCGCTTAATTTATTTTTTTGCTGTAATATATACCTACCTAAATCTGTACAGTTTATTATTGTTATATATTTTATTATATATGGATAATGATACATTATCTGTGCTCATTAGAACATAATATATACATAGTATAAGTAATAAAACCAATATTTTTCATCCATATCATAACAAATAAGCAGTTTCTAATATACATCTTGACTTTGAACACGTCACTCACGAAATCAGATCATATTTAGTATCAAAATATAATTTAAAAGCAATTTCAAAAAGGAACTCAGGGGTGCAAATACATAGGTACTATATTTATTTTAAAAAAGTCCCAATAATCATGAGCGATATCACACGCGGGCTCTATTTGTAGCAACAAAGAACCCCCCAAGATATATAGCACGCATTAAGTGTATTTTTCACCGAGTGTATCCGAGCCTGCCGCGGCCGGGACGTGCGCGCGAATATAAATACTGTATTTAGCCTCTCTTTTATAAAACACCTACTTCGCGTCCGATAAGCGAGATAAAGCTGCCATAAACATTTTTCTACTTAAACGATTTTAAAATGGATTCGAATTGACTTATAGTCATCGGAATTGTGAATAATTTTATCATAAATAATGAGGGTAAAAAATTGTTTTAAAGATAATATTAAATAGAAAAGTGAAGGTGTTGTATTTTATTATTTTAACTAGTACATAATACATCTATGTACGTATATAATTGTACTATATACATGTAACATTAAAACATAAAATGCCTCTTATTCTTGAAATTTAAAAAAGTATTAAAATCTAACATAGAGCAGAGGAACGGAGATTGATCTTTATTCATTCTCTGGCTATTTCCTTAAAGTTAAACGCTTTCACTGTACAGAATACTGAGCTCAAGTTAAAAAGAAAGTAGCTCGGGCTTGAAATGAACTGATTACAGAAATTCAATGGGACTATTATTTTTTTAATATATATTTTTGAAGCTCTGATCGAAACGAGTAGAGAATTTCTAATAAGTATTTTTTATCTTTGGAGTAAAATTTATTAACCTTTGAAAATGTTTCGAGAAGTGACTACGTTATAAACTTAGAATTATGGAAATAAATATCGAAGTAGGTAAGATCGCTTATTTATTTGTTTGTGTCCTGTTAACGCTTCAGCGCGTTAACCGGTCATCGAGAAATTGGGCGCGGGAGTCTACGACCAGGCAGGGAGCTTTATCGGCAGAGATAAAATAATTTACATATTTTTTTTATTTGCTTGATAACTTTATATAAAAGATTTTAGATATCGACGTGCTTTTCGAATTTGAATCCTCCTTGAATATTCGCTGTCTGTTTAATATTTTTAGCAAGATTTTCTTTTCAAATTATTCTATCGTTTACTAAATATCAGAACATCATTATATATAAATTAAATTGAAGTGTCTGTTTTTAATTTCAATTTAGCAGTTTTTTACTAAATGCATATGAAAGTAAATATGGTACTTACATAAAAAAATCAATGTTTAAAATTTTTGTCTGTATGTCAGGGCTAATCTCTTAAACGGCTAGATTAATTTTGAAAGGGCTTTCACTTGCAGATAGTTAATGTTATAAGGAGTAACTTAGGCTACTTGTTATTTTAGTAATTTTATATTATTTTCCCATTACAAGTATCTTTGATAACTTACTGGGAAGTCTCAGCATAAATAATTGTTACTACAATTTCTTGAATAAAGATATTATTATTATTATTATTATTATTATTATTATATTCTTTAAATTATACGAGTCGAATTTTTGTGCTACAAACTTTAAATTTGACAGGCAGCACCTTGGGACAAATCCGTGCGAAGTGAGGGTGAGTTGCTTAGTTATAAATATAAACAGCTCATGCTCAGCACGTAAATGAATGCCTCGAACCTGTGACCCCTTCTCCATTAACTATAGTCACTGAACAAACTGAGCCAAACGTGCCATCACACATTGCTACCTTACATTTCGTAATTTTTGGTACAAGTATCTAAAATGTGTAATTGTGTCGGTCGCCGGCTAACAGATTCAGTCGAGTTTTACATAACCGCACGTGAAACTAAGTTACGCTTCTCTTGTGCTAGAATTTAGATAGAACACTGAATGTATGTAGAATTTCAGAATGTGCTTAGTTTACATTAATTATATGAAGTCCACTTAATTGTAACTAATGGCAATGACAAGAAAAAAGCAATTCATAGCAATAATAGCCGTGTTGTAATGAGCCCGATTGGGAAATCATAAGAAGCGGGATCAATTCCTAATTATGTGTGAATAATTTTCAACATAATTCGGAAACCTGGTCCAGTATGTTTGAGAGGACTTCGCAAGTTTTCGAAACACCATAAAGACCCGCACTTTGCCAGCGTGGTGAATTATAGTCTGATCTCCCTCGTACTCAAGGGATGTCCATTGTCCGTGCCTAAAAGTAGGACTTTTATAAGACACTTGGGGGTGTTTCGAATCACTCGTTACCTACTGCAATCATAATAATACTTATAATAATTTTTAATAATCTTATAGAATCTCCTCCAAGATTGAGAGAGAGATACAAGAGTGAAACGCCGCCAACTATCTAGCTCTGTTATCAGGCTTTCCCTATCATAGCCACTAGTCAAAATCAGTCGATTTATTGAGAAAACTATGCGACAAAATAGTCCAATCCCAATCCGTCTTTACTTTATTATTTAATGTTTCCACATATACTTTTCTTATTAACTATTCAATAAGACAATACTCGGAGCGTAGAATATTACTGCTAGTATCCGACTAATGCAACCTCAAGCCCGAAGACGACGGGATTAACACTTGAGGTGAAATCATAACCCATATGTGGCATGCTCTAATATTGTGTACAGTAATGTTTACAAATCTCCTACCCAAGACAAACAAACAAAAGATTAAACTGGTGATATACTTAAATACAAGTACATTTTTATATATTATATATACGAGTGTTATGTTCATGCGAAATAGCGGCAAAAACGTTAGCTCTATCCTCTCGTTGAATCCTAATGCGAATTCTGTGAAGTTAGAGGCTGTTTTTCGCTTTAACGTGCGATACAAATACGAGTGTATATTATATACTTTTAAAAAAGTCTAAATATCTACTGCTTCAGAAAGGCAGTAATGTTTTTGAAGAATACACGAGTATGTAAATAAAAAAATCTAGATTCCTTATTGCTTGCTCGGGTGCATCTCTTACTGCCAGTTTCTATAACCTATCTACCGATAGACCGGTAGTTACTTTCATACTATTTTGACACATTTAAAGTTACAACCTGTCAAAATCGTATGAAAGTATCTACCGGTCTATCGGTAGATAGGTTATAGAAACTGGCAGTTAGTGACACAGTGGACGTTAAAGTCTTAACGACCGTTTGTTCCGACTTATATCACAGTTATTGTATTTTCTGTCAGTTAACATATTTTTAATATACCTCCCTTATACTAAAAAAATCTGAATCACACCTTTAAGTTGCAGAGATTCCTATATCAATATTACTAACTTTACTTACATAATAACTTTTTGTATTTACCTCTTAAATTTTAACCTCCTCGAGGCTACTAAAGACAACACAATTAAATCCCTTCATGTACTTTTAACGCAAAGTCAGTTGCGATAATACATCTATACTAATATTATAATTTGTTTGTTTGTTTGGTTGAACGTGCTAATCTCAGAAACTACTGGCCCGAATTGAATAATTCTTTTTGTGTTGGATAGTCTGTTTATCGTGGAAGGCTATAACATCATGCTACAAACAATAGGAGTAGAGAATCATCATTGAAAAATGTTGCAACGGGAAGAGCGGGCGTTAGTTCTGCGAGATACCATACCACGCGACTCAGACAGAATTTGGTTTCCGGTCTTTCAAACGCGTGCGAAGCCGTGGGAAATGCTAGTAGTAATATATTTTTGGGATGATCTTTTAAACCCTCGCACTCACTAACGCTTATTTACAGTGTGATTGGAGTGTGGCTGGCGGCGGCGGGCGTGCGTGCGCCGGCATACAAATACATCGCTTAGGCCTGCCACCGCTTGTCTTCCACAGTTTAAAGACGTTTTAAGTCAAGAGAATAGACTTCAAAATCTGAAGTTGCTTTTTTATTTATTCTTTATTATATCCTGCTACAGCGTCAGTAAACTGTGCTTGGGAAATTATTTGCCGAAGGGTTTTCGTCGTTATGAGAATTTAAAGGGAGATTGTGTTATATATATATATTGTAAGCTACTACTCATAGTATATGAATGAGTGAGTGAATGAGGGTGAGTCGATCTGTTCATTATTTCTTTACTTTGTATCGACTCAATGGATTTGAGTGAATTACAGAAAGCTTACCAATATATCTTAGATTATCACATAGACTTTTTGATTATTGAATTCTGTAGCAGGAGCATAGTAGTAGCAGAAGTACAAAAGTATCGACTGACAAAAAACTTTATATTTAATAATTTTAATATGATTTTATTCGTTACGAACAATTCATGGAGTAATAGTTAAATTAACGGATGAGCGTTAACGAGAATATTTATTTATACTCATAGTAGAAAGAGTGCATTTTTAGTTACGTAAATGACTTTTGCTTTATCGCAAATAATTAATGCATTTATAGAAATAGAAATTTGTTTCAACAAAAAAAAACACATTGTACTACTAAAATATAATAGAGAAGATTGCACGAGTATGTGTATGTGTGTTTGTTACTCTAACACGCTTAAAATTGCTACTACTAAGCACTGAGGGAAACATCCAAGTCAAGCGAGGTGAAGTTGCTAGTATAATAAATAATTTAGGTTGTCTATATACAGTTCAATGATCCCGAGAAGGTCACGCTCTTTGTAAAGATTTTAACCGGTATTCAATTTAAGGCTCTTAGTATTGTTCAATACTTAGCGTGATGGCATGAGGACTCTATACGTGGCTCATACAAACTGATTTTCCTCATTATACGTAATAATGTAATAACGGGAGTCTCTCGTGATCATGATTGCTATAAAGCATTCAAAACGTCAGGAATCAAAAATCAAAATAAATCCGCGACAAAATCCGAAGAGATAGTTTCATCTATAATGTCAAATATTCGTATAAACCTAAAAAAGTATTATTATAATGATATTTAGAGTATTGAGATTAATACAATTTTTTAGGGGTTAAATAATATTTTACAGCTAACTCCATTGACATATGTTCGATTCAATATAAAATTTCATTTCTTCGTACCGTAACAAGGTATTTCGCCAACATCGACGCTGCAGTCCGACGACTCGCTGCAAATCCAATTAAAAACTCAATTAGCATTACAAACAGCGGCGTAGTCTGGGAGGTGATCGTAAAACGGAGACAATGCGACTCACTTGCAAGAACTTTTTAACCAGAGAATCGTGAAAATCGATTTTTAACGACCTGAACACGTATTTTGTAATGTACTCAGATGGATATATTTTTGTAATATTTTTAACTTTCGTCCATAATTCGTATTTCGTATATATCTATACTAATATTGTAAAGTTTTGTATGTAAGTATGTTTGTAACGAATTGGCTCAAAAAGTACTGGACCGATTTCAAAAATTCTTTCACCATTTGAATGATACATTATCGCTGATAAATATAGGCTATTTTAATTACAAGAAAAAAATAAGGATCCCGACTAAAAGTACAATAACAGGAGAGGAGGAGGAGTGCTCACCGCATATAATATATGAAATAGGTAGCCGCGCGGCTCAGGAATATGTTAAAGCTGGAGTAATTTTGGAGAATTTTCAACCCAGCGAGTAATCGAATGAAGTTTAGTAGCGATTAAAAAAATGAACGCGGGCGATGCCGCGCGTATTGCTAGTTAACATATAAAGGGATATTAGCAAGGTTAAAATATCCAATTTCGTTCATAACATTAATAACTTATTACGTCGTGAAGACAGTTGAAATCAATTTTGTGTTCAATTTATTGATTAACATCGCACAAAATCAGCATTTGTAGCACGCTGTTAGCCTACGAGGTTGTCCTCCTATTCAACTTTCATTACGATACCTATCTTTCTGAAACTACTGAGATATGCAATATTAAACTCTTTATAGTAATGATGCTTTAAGATGTGACACGATAGTTCAATTGCTATGTCACTTTTTATTGCAAGTTATATATAAGAGTACAAGCCAAAATAAAGCCTTCAATCAACTTTCTAAGCCATCGTTTCTTTTCGTAGCAGGTACACTTACACGTGAGCAAAGCCGTAAACAGTAACTAGTATTTATTACATTTTCATTTATTTATTCAGTCATTCATTTTGCTAGTTTAAGTATTGATCACGTTTACTTCAAACTGTTAATAAAAGCTGAATTCTATTTTTCATAGTCGTCTCCTCGTCTAATACAATATGCATGGCCGCGCTAACTACACAGTGCAGCGACCGGCCAGCGACACCCGCCGCGATCGATGCAACGAAGACAGTCTTGGAAGTACTATTAATTGTATCTTTAATTGGATATTGATTATTCCATTCTTAATATCATAATATCCTATGGTATATCCACTTGTAAATTAATTATTACCCTATAAAATACAAAGCTTTACTGAACTAAGAATCATCATAAAAGCGACAATGTCACGCATAAGTGTATATTCGGCGGACTTTACGTATCTTTCGAAAACTTGCGAGCTTTTTTAGGCGTTTGATAATTTGATTGACGTTTCTTCATATTTTACTTCCTACTTGGCCAGCGTGGCGTATTATGGCTTAATCCCACTCCTATTGAAATGGACGTCCATACTTCCATCCTAGCAGTAGGGCGTAAAGAAGGTATAAATACTAGTTTTCACCCACAGCTCTACTCACATGGTGGGTAAAATAAAAGTAAGCTATTTGTTCATCATGGATACCATGGTTTTTTTTTTAATTTTTATTATGCAATAAGACTTCTTTCGAAATAAGACTATCAAGGGGATATTTAAGGAAACTCTCTCACATTTATTTATACCAATGAATAAGGATTTCTTAACAAATTGAAATCATTATTCTTAAATAGATTAAAATCACGTAAAACAATTCTGTTCCGCGAAGAACAATCTTAATGAACTTACAAACTAGTTTCAGGAACTTTAAAAAGTAGAACAAAACTTTAAAAAGTTAAAGACAATTAAATCAACTTTCTGTAAGCGAGATCCCGAGAACGATGCTTAGTGCTTACCTCTAGAGACATCAATTATATTTTTTTTTATCTATGTACATAAAAATAAGCAAAGATTAATTTGTTAATTTCCTTTTTCTTTTACATTTTGTTGAGTAGCTATAATAAGATTTAACGTTCTTATTAAAAAAACATTATACCGGGGTACAACCGTTAGTACAAGTTTTATACTGTTTTTTTTTATTATAAAAACATTCCGTGGGCTTTAAGGAACAAACAAAAGATAAAAAATTAGCCGAATTGGTCGAGCCATTCTTGAGATTTGAGCTTAGCAACATTCATTTTTATTTATATAGATTTCATTGATCAATTTCAAAAGATATTTGAAGTGTAGGGTTTGCTCTTCCATACCTACACTGATGTTTAGTATTTTTTATCGGAACACATTATCGTCAGTAGACGTGTACAAACAAGAATAATTCTGGTTTGATTTTTGCTATAATAATTAAAAACATGACTCGTGTAATGTCCACGTCTGAATGCTTACCCCATATTACTCGAAATTGCAAACCAACTAGGATTTAATTTGTAATTTAGTACAAGTATTTAAGACTAAGTTTATACATGCAAGTAAAGCTACATGAAAAGCTAGTAACCTAAACATCTATTTAAACAGTTGTGAAATAATGCAGATGCCAAAATATCTACGACAATGCAATATGACATAACAATAGATTTGGAAATAGTTTCTAACTAAGCTCTACGGTGTAGACTGTATAGTGTACACAAAACACGATCAATTCGCCGGAAACAATACAGTCATAAACCAGCGGACCAAGTAATGCTGTAAATTTCATAAGATTTACATACCAGTGATTCCCACCGCCATAACGGAGACCCTTCAAAACTATTTACATGTCGTCCTCGCCGCCAGCTCTACATTGCCCAATAAACTGTTTGTTAGTACATACTTTGCTGAAGTATCTATATGGTCTAAGAGCCGGTGGAAGATCGACCTTCACCGACCTGATAACCAGATGAGATATATTTTTTATTAAATATAATTTTTAAACAAATATGCCTATAATGACTTGCCTATCTGAAAGTGCTCATGGCTATTTTTAATTAAATTAACTTTTATAATTTTTTTTTTCATCACTTTCATTCTTTTGATAACCAAATGAATTTTATTTCACTGTTAGTTTTCAACACACAGAATATGCCTCAGTAGGTTTGCCTACTCATTTTTGTGTATAGCTACCAAAGCCGATGTAAACAGGTAAGTCAATATAGGTGACTCCATCGTTCTGCTAACTTATCGAAAGTTATATCAAATGTTAGATAATTTTATTACAAAATCAGTCATATAGACTTGCCTGCAGAAAATCATACTTAAAGCACTGTTGCCCAGCTAAAAATAGCCATGAGCACTTTCAGATAGGCAAGTAATTATAGGCATATTTGTTTATAAATTATATTCGATAAAAAATATGTCTCATCTGGTTATCAGATCGGTGAAGGTCGATCTTCCACGGTCTCCTCTACTAATAATATAATAACGTAGTGTGTTTCGTCATCTGTCAATATATGTATTTATAATGATCAAATGAAATCAATTCAAATCAAACATTTTTACTAGTAATATTTTAAGAATTTTCAATACATCTATACTAATATTATAAACGCGAAAGTTTGTAAGTATGGATGGATGGATGGATGTAACTCTTTCAGGTAAAAACAACTTAATGGATTTTTATGAAACTTTACAATAATATAGCTTATACATCAGAATAACACATAGGCTACAATTTATAAAGATATTGTGTGAATTGTTTAAAACATTACGATAAGTGTCAAGTAAGTAGTAAAAAAATTTGCGAGCTATTTTAGCGTGCGCTGTCAAAACCGCTAGAGTTACACATATGTAATGTACTAGCGGAACTTGCGGCTTCGCTCGCCCTAAATGTCATATAAGTATTTATGGGCATGTGAAAAAATATCCTTTTTTAGTATATAATAGCTAAATAATGTTACGTATTTTCCTTGGTCTAGTCCTAAATAAATCCAACACTTTTCATCACATACTCTACGTGTGTTATTTTGTATTTAGTATACACATTTAAATAAAGTTTTGTTTATGTTCGATAATTAACAACAATGTAGTCGGTAAATGAGTGCACAAAAGATCGCTTATCTTGCCCACACTTTCCAGTGTCTCGTGAATCGACTGAGTCACATTATGTGGTAGCATAAACCTAATATTATAAAGTCCACTTAGTTTAGTGACAAAGTCTCGTTGGTGAACATAAAATAATACGGTGTGGTAGAATATTGTAAATTTCGTAGAATTTTCCACCACTACTAGCTACTATTTTAGTTGTAGTTATTAAAATAAGTACATACATAATATATTTCCAGCAATTAGTGTTTAATATGAATAGAAATGAAAAGAATTTGCCTAAAACTCTCTTTCTGTTTGCACTTGGTGGTGAGGTGTGCCTTATTGTTCTTCTTCACTTCGCTCTGTCGAAAATATAGCCTGCAGTACATCTCTACTATGACGGAAAGAAACTTGTTTTGGGTTCGCCTCTGAATCTTAACTATGGGATAATTTTAAAATTATATAAAATTATTATAAAAATATGTTGGAACATTATTACAACAACGCCATCTAGTTCCGTGGTAAGCTACGAGGCTTGTGTTACGGATACCAGATAGATGATTACTACACATATATAAATTTTAAATACATATATATTATAAATATAAGCACCCATGACTGGAGTACAAAGATTAATGCTCAACAAATGAATGCCCCCAGCGGGATTCGCAGAAAGTAGGGCCATTACCAACTGAGCCATACGTGTCGTCAAATATTATTTTATTATATATATTTTTGTATTCACAAAACGTTGAAAGATGTTATAACATTAAAATTATAACTTTCAAAGTTGTAGGAAGTTAAGTGCATTTAACAAAATGGTAGCGTATAAGTAACGAACGTAACAAGTAGAGCAGGGATCAGGCACATCGCTTTACATATAGAGTTATTCGTTCTGTTTGCATTCCTTGAACGAGCCTCGCATTTAGAGCCAATATCAATACCATGTTACTTATATGCTTTCCTCGCTCTACTCTCGTACTGCAACTAAAAATGTAGTATATTGATACTCTTAAATACAATTATAATATTACAGTCCTTGAGGCATAAGCTCAGCTTTGCATTTGTGTGAGTGCAGTGTACGGATAGGCACGACTGAAGGCGTAGCGCGTTGCGAGTTGGTTTAAACCTGTTTTTACTTGATGCGCGGCTATTGGCTTTTAGCATTCACTCACACAAATGCAAAGCTGAGCTTACGCCTCGAGAACTGTACCTACAATATAATACTAAAAGTCGCGTTATTACGAACCTTTATACTTATATTATTCATTACAAACAACCATAAATTAATAAATAACATAAATAAATAGTGTTGCAAAAAAATTAAAAATGTTATCTAGATTACCTCATATTTGGAATCATTAAGCCCGTTACATTACACTATTAGTCTCAGGCAGGAAGTGAATATCTAGGGCGTAATCACATACACTCTGCCCCGACTAGTTGTAGACTACAACACCCAAACGGTACGTGAGAGATGGAAATATTCCACTCATAAAGTTTCCTGTATTTGAAAAATATAAAACTGCAGCTTCAAAAGAAATATGAGCGATCGCAAACAATAGACAAAACGTTAAAAATCAAAGGGTCGAATGTAACCTCTCTAAAATTTAAAAACGTTCTTCCCGAACTGAGTGCGCTCGCAACATTTGGCTGGCGGATAAATTGGTATGAACTGTATATGGGAGCCTCGTCTCGAGCACAGGACAGTGTACGCGCTTTAGAGAGTTGATGCACTCGCGCTTAAATAATTTAAAAAAAGGCTATATATTATTCGACTTTATTACTTATTAAATATTTTAATATACTCCGGTGACTAATGAAAGGTAAATGTATAATTGTCTCTAAGATTAAATATCTTACTGTCTTATAAGTGTGTTAATTTATTTGTTTATTGTTTACTTACTGTTTATCTTAGCACTAAGTAAAAACGAGTAACTTACTATTCTAATTTACTGTGTGTTAATTTTGTATAGATGTTTAAATAAACGATGATTATGAATGTTTCTGAGAATACGAGTACCTACTGTAAAAAGGGAACCAACAATTTCGCGTCTCATTTTCAAGAGAACATTTACAAAATACAAAGTAGTTATTTCGCTTAGCGAGTAAAAAACTTTTTATAATGCTTATAATAGGTATTATTTTCATAATGCTCGTTCCTAGAATCGAAGTCGGGACTTCCAGCACGACAAGCAAAACCTTTATCGATAACAATAAATTCCTTTAAAGTTATTTTTGTAGCGCATAATATATTAATTTGTAAACCCGGCGTCGATATCCAACGTCGCATAAATCTTCTGAATTGAAATATTACAAGCCAACAAAGTTCGCTCGGAATAATTTCAATGTACCTTGTTCTAAGTTTACCGAGAACATGGAGAAATTCTTACTTGAAATATATTATGTACATTGTGTCAGATTATATTACAAAACTAATAGACATAGGTGCTTATTTGTTTGTATATAGATGACTAGATTTTACTGTTGCTTCGCTTGAAGTGGTAGCCCTCATGTTGACTTCTGGGGTAACAACTACCCCTCGATCGTTCCAATGTCTTATACTATCTTCATTCCAAGTTTGATCTGCATCGATTCAGTAACTTTTAGTTTTTCCAATTCAAAAGAATAGAAATCTTTTCTTCATATAATAGTGTATATATAAACTGTTGAACTATCAATGGTTTAATAATTAAATAAATATCAACGTACCACGCAACCGAAGCCGTGGGACTTTACTAATAAGTGATGTAAATGTTAACCTCCATTAAAATATATTTGGCTCGGTTAAGCTTAATGGGACATTTTACCCAAATCGTCTTGACGGGGGAATGCAATCTCCAAAAGCGCTCTACTTGCACTAGATTGTATGTACATTCCACAGTAATATATGAATACACCCACTGCTCTATTTTGTTTGTTTCTTTATTTGAAAAGAATAAAGTAAACGGTCATTTTAAAATAAAAAAAATATACGACTCTATTGTAATAAGCTATAATTTCATTGTTACAAACTACAGTTTATAATAGTTAATCGATATAATTTAATTATTATTTTATGTTTTAACTTTAAATTTAGTAATTAATAATATAAAATTAAAAATTACATTAATTAGGTCATTGATTTAACCTAAAAAAGATGTACAAGAATTATGCCTTATCAAAACCTAATTTTTTATCTATAATTGGAACCAACGTAGAAATCTATTTATTACACGTGCTTACTTAAAAATATCTAAATTGAAAAAAGTTGGATGGAAAATTACATTTTTATATTCGTAGTAGATGTTGCTACGTGGGCACGGTCGCGCCGGTCACGTGACGAGCAGGCCCAGCGAAAAACAGACTGGTGTAAAATGTTGATTTATTTGGTCAATACTCGATATGTCCTTTAAACGTCTCATGTGGAAGTGGACGGTACATTATGTCCAGGTCATTATATTTTCTCCACTTGTGCTAGAACTCGACGCTTGCTTTTAATTACTTAATTAAATTAATGTCTGAAATCGTTTCACTCGATTACTTACAGTCTTTCATTATGCTACTCATACTCACATTATTAATTTATAGTAACAAAAATCTACCTGTAAATTTTGGTAAAAATAATTTTCCTAAAAATTCTGCACTTATTATACAACTGAAAAAAATAAATAAATATGTTGGGACATTTACACACAGCACTATCAAGTTCCACGGTAAGGTACGAGCCTTGTGTTATGGATACTAGATGGTTGATATACTACACACATATATTAAGTTTAAATACATACATATTATAAATATAAACACCCATGACTGGAGTTACTGGACATTCGTGCTCAACAAATGAATGCCCCCAGCGGGACTCGAACCCGCGACCGCTGGCGCAGCAAGTAGGGTCACTACAAACTGCGCCACGCGATTCAGATATTTACAATATTAATATAATATATATATTTCAAAGCGTATTTTATTCATATTTCATGTTTTTTTTTGTTATAACGCGGAAATCGATATTAGTGAGTAAAAATCACGATTTTCCTTTTTTTAAAGTAAGTATATTCTAAGGTACTTTAGACCTGTTTTGCTCGAGTGTCTGCAGGACGTGACCACCCTGGCTCTTTGTTATTCTCGCCACATTGGATGGGCCCTTACTGCCTATAAAAGTGTCACTTATATTCAATTGATTACCGACCTACTCCTGCGTGGACGCTCTTTTACCAACCTCTGAAATATTAAATCTAGTACATACGTTAGTTGACCTGATGACTCAATTAGGTAAGCGGTTTTGGGTTCGAGTCCAGAATAGCTCAAGGCAATATTACGGGTGTTTTTAAAAGAACGCATCAAAAATCACATCTCTAACGGGACATGTGGGATTGCTGTCCCATTGGATTATGACGTAACAGAGAGTACCACCATATTTGCGCACATACTAGAACACTGATATATAAACTACGTGAATATTGAACTAAAACAATGGATCACTGGTTCGTTTTGTAGGCTTTTTTACCATGGAAAGTAATAAGTTTATATATCAGGATTCAATAGATAACTATACAGCTTTGTAATTTACCCAAATGTTCAACTAGAGTCTATATATTTTCATTTGTATAAGTATGTGCGTTGTTGAGCAGACATTATTTACTGCGGTATGAACTTCTTTAATATATTTTAAAAGATCCAGCGTCGGTTGCCAACTCCCCTAACTTAGTTAACTCAGCTACACGTGAGAGTAAATAAAGAGAAATGTAAAGCACTAATATAACAGACCTGCAATTTTTATATACATAATATGTTACTATTAGTATTTGAGGAACGACTGGAAAATAAAATAAATATTCTTTACGAAATATTTATTATCATATCACTTTTATTACTTATTTTAGTTATAGTAACACTAATTTTTCATACACAACTTTAATAATATTGTATTACTTGAAGCAGAACTCTTTTATTCGGTCATTTTGAAAGGATATGTACCTACATTTCGACAATTGATATAGTTTAAAGATCAGAGATAGTTACTAAATCGATTGCTTTGGTTTAGTGCTTTGAATTACATTATAGATCCATTATTTAAGCAGTAAGATATGTTTGTTTTGATCAACTATAATGATAAAGGATCTCGCCTAGGAAATTAGCCTACACAGCTGCTATTATCTATTAGATAACAATATCATTAATAGGCATGCACTATATCACTAATATTATACATCCTTAAGACAATATTGTTATAGAAATGATTAAGTGGTTCAGAGATTAACCGTTCTATACTAAAAAGGAGTAAAAAATCACTTTGGCTTTTGTAATGTTAGACTAAAATATAAACTGCTATTCATCGTCCAATTTTTATCATACATGAAGCAAAATATCATAAAAATAATATTCTCACAAAAACTCATATCCTCTTATAGGACGTACTCGTTAATCAGCCTCTACTTTATTCGTTTTCGCGAAAACCGAGATAAAGTTGACTACAAAAGATCTTAAGCAACTTACAGATTTGTATCAATACAGAATTGCTTATAAAAATAGTAGCAAGTAATTTCGCAAAGTAAACGCCGTCTCGGGGAGAATGTAATCTGGTTGCCTGAGTTTATATTTTAGATTATTATGAGAGTCGGATATTGGAAGGATATAGTTTTTGCAGTCTCCGCGGGTAGAACAAGCTCTTTGATCGATGAAGCTCGAGCCCCGCAGGATTAGAACTTGCTATGTAAAATTTACAACTTATAAACAGTAGACAACCGTATATCTTACCTTGGTGAGTGATGTATAGTAAGAATATAGCATCTATAATAAAGGCTTTCCTCTCAGAGTACTATAATAAAAAAAATTATTCCATATAAGATCTATCATTCTAAGGTTGCCTAGAACTTTAACACTTAAGGAGCCTAATTTTTTATTAAGGTGAAATAATATCAATTGTAAAACTAAATCTTTTTTGCCTAATTTGTTTTTGCTCTTTAAAATAAAGCGTTTCTAAATCTCCGTCCTCTCTCTCTCCTGGTTCCGTCTCCTAACTCATTATCAAACGAAATACCTAATGCTTTTTATTATAGGTTATACTTAAAAGATTGCACTTTCTTATTGTTATTTCAATATTAAACATAATTGAACACAGAACATTCTATATAAGTAGCTTTTCTTTGAACTGAGCCTAAAACATAATACATTTGAGTAATATTTTATCATTTACCTTTTGACTCGGCATTGTTAGATATTTAGTATGATTAAGTTAGAAAGGCGGTCGGTATAGAGCTACCTTCAAAGAAACATAACGTCCCGAACAAGTAAACTTTGGGAAAATATTATTTGCTTACCTTCGTACCGGTATTCTGTGCCTACGAGCCTTGTCTGCAACAACGACGTGGAAGGCAGAGGGTCGCTTATCATAATCACTTATATTATTAAAGCATGATTACGAAGTTTGGTTTTTAAATATGATAATTAATAAAATAATACATTTTTATTATCTTTAGAAAAAATAGGATTGACAAAAGAGTATGCTAATATAGCACCGATTGTGGGAAAATTTTGATTTTAGCTTGACGTATAAAACTTGTATATAGCGAAAGTTACTGAAAAGAAAATATATTTAAAATAATAATATAGATATTATAACGAAATAAAAACTGACAAATAAACCTAAAATGTATACTTACCTCGTATCGCTTAATAAACTTATCCTCCACTTTTACATCCGACCAAAGAAAGCTCTAAAAAGAACATCTATTCTCTTAAGTAGTAAAACTTCTAGTATAAAATATGTCGTATGTAGATGTAGATTTGAACTTGAAGGTATTGGGAAATCTGCAGTAATTTTTAAACAACTGAAAGTTCCCGGCAATGGAATGTTACTTCAGAGGATCGCTGATCGAGCTCGTCCTGCCACAGCTACACCGTTCCAAATATGCTCATTGCGTGAAAGATATTTAATGTAATTGCGATAAAATAAAGCTTTATATATTGAAAGTGACAAATATTTGTCACTTACCCGTAAATATTATAAATCTGAGTAACATTATACTTTCAAAGGTTTATACGGGTGTGTGAAATAAAATATACACCGCGAACGCACCCGAGTGAAGGAGAGTAAGTCGCTAGTGTAATATACAAGTTAGGTCTATGTCTGTTTGTTGCCCGCTTTTATATTTTAATTACTAAATAATTCCATAACATAGATTTTATCGTGGGGACAATGGTACATAATTTTATCTAAACACATTTTCACTACATAGTATAAAACAAAGTCGCTTTCTCTGTCCCTATATCCCTATGTACGCTTAAATCTTTAAAACTACGCAACGGATTTTGATGCGGTTTTTTTAATAGATAGAGTGATTCAAGAGAAAGGTTTATATGCATAACTAGCAGATCCCGCGGCTTTGCCTGTGCTAAATTTAAGCGAGGGCGAGTCGCTAGTATGCGATAAAAAGTACTTTTAATAAGTTTATACGTTTATGAACAAAAATCCTAACGAATGGACCAAAGTGAACGAGCGGTAGTTTTTACAATAAACACCTACTTTTGAAAAGCAAATATCGATTGAATGTATTTTTAGAAGTATAAAGAAAATTATAAATGGGGTTTCATTACCGCCTCATTAAGCTACAAATTCACATGAAACTGCCTTTCCTTTGTTGATTTGATTCTTATGTATTCAAATTATATTAATATAATGTTCACAAAGACGTTATTGTCTGTGTTTATTCAAATTAGTAGCGCCATTACATCAGAATATATCATCTTCCTCTTTAATTATATTGCCTTTAAACGTAGCTTATCTAATTTATAACGTATAGTCTATACGAGGAGCAAAGTGGGTCAGTGTCAATAGGTGGCTTACAATATTGACGACACGTTTGGTGCAGTTTGTAGTGACCCTACTTGCTGCGTCAGCGGTCGCGGGTTCAAGTCACGGATGTTTGTACTCCAGTCATGGCTGTTAATATTGTCGCGGAATATAGTGCGAACTCGTCATAATAGCACGCTTGTACCATGCCTTACAACAGCGAATGTCAATTTCTAACTTTTGACAATTAGATAACAAGAACAGTTTATTACAAATTTTAATGTGACAGAAAGAGATAACGCATTTTCAGGAACAATTTAGAAGTTACTAGAAACATTTTGAATTTTCGATACTAGAATGTTCTAAATTTACGCATATAAAAAGGCCGGCAGTGTGTCGAGAGATCAGTTGACGTTCGGAGTTAAGTGAAGCTTATGAAGAGATACGAAATAGTGGAAAAGTGAAGAAAAGTACAGTGAATTATTAAAAGTGGTGGATTATAGTGCTCAGAGACTAAATTAAACTAGTGCTGTGTACAGACTGCGCGTGTAAATAAAACATCTTTAGTGCGAGAACGCTTTTAATTTCCGATCCCGAACCCGTAGTACGTAACAATTGGTGTCAGAAGTGGGATCGGAAATGCCGTTAGTACCGAGGCACGAGAAGGAAGGAGTCACTACACGCGCAATGGCGGAACAGCAAAGGGAAGATTCTGGCCCTAGTACATCGAGTGGAGAGTCCGCGGCTCAACAGAGTGCCACCCCAGACATGAATGCCCTTTTGCAACAAATGGCGTTCATGATGCAAGAACAAACGCGCCGCGAGGAAGAACGTGCACGCCGCCAGGAGGAACAGCTGCGCACACTCCAAGAAGAGCAGGCTCGCCGCCAGGAGGAACAGATGCGCACACTCCAAGAAGAGCAGGCTCGCCGCCAAGAGGAGCAGACTCGCCGCGAGGAAGAACGTGTACGCCGCCAGGAGGAACAGCTGCGCGCACTCCAAGATGAGCAGGCTCGCCGCCAGGATCAACAACTGCGCGCACTTCAAGAGGGCATTCACAAAGATGTCATAGCCGTTCTTCAACAGAATACGGAAAGGGTGGAAGCCGTTGAAAGAGAAGTTGAGGGAATAAAGACGACACTCGTCACACACGGTGAAGCTTTAGAGGAGTACGACTCAAAACTCTCTAAAATGAAGAAAAGGATGGATTACTTGGAAACTCACAAATTACCGCGTAGTGCCGACATTAACTCATCATCAACAAAGAGCTTTAAAGCCCCTTACTTCGACGGCAAATCTTCTTGGGCTGCTTTTAAGATCCAGTTTGAGACTGTCAAGGAGACGAGTGGATGGACAGATGATGAAGCCCGATCTGCCCTTACCGTTGCACTTAGAGAGGAGGCTTTGAATGTATTGGAGGCGCTTTGTGCTAGCGACCCTGGCAGGAAGACCACATACAGTGAACTACTTAACGCTTTAGAGTCGCGGTATGGTGATAGTCATCTAGAGCACGTGTACAGGGCTCAAATTAAAGACCGTACACAACGAGCCAATGAAACCCTGCAGCAGTGGTCCATAGAGATTGAGAGGCTCGTACGGAAGGCATATCAATCCTCACCATCCGCCATAGAAACCATTCTTCTGCAGGCTTTTGTGGACGGGATTCGCGACTCGGAGGTACGTGCTGCTGTACGCCTAAGACACCATACAAGTCTCAGGGAAGCTGTCGCTCATGCTCTAGAGATTGAAGCTGTGCGTCATGACTCTAGATCTTGGAGGGTGCAGGAAGCTACCACGGGAGGATTATCCGTCCGGAGACGTGTTTTTAACCCAAGGTGCTACGAGTGTGGTGAGCAGGGCCATCTTCGAAGTGACTGCCATACAAGGAAAAATGGTCGACTACAGGCAGATGTTGGTGTAGCAACCTACGATCAAGTCAGAGGAGAATTGATCTCGGACAGATCTAGGAGGTGGGCGCTGGCCGGGGGATCTACAACCCCACCGATAGCAGTAAAACAGGCAATAGATGGAAACACTTTGGTTATACAAGGCGCTATTAATGGAGTGACATGTAAACTGACACTGGATACCGGAGCTTCACGAACTGTCATTAATAACCGAAAGCTGAAACACATTGCGGACAAAAATTTGCAAGATAGAAAGCACATCACCCTTATGACAGCCACCGGTCAGCGCATACCTGTTTGGGGGGAAAAAAAAATTGCTATAAAAATTGGGGACCACATCTATTGGCATAACGCAATAGTTGCAGATATCGTGGATGATTGCATCATTGGATTGGACTTTCTTCAAAATTACCAGTGAACGATTGACATGAAATATGGAGTTTTAAAGTGCGGAAATAGAGAAGTACCGATAAGTGGTGGAGTTCAGGGGAAAGTTTGTTGCTTAAGAGACACTGCTCTTCCGCCAAGATCACAGACTCTAGTACCTGTCGCTTTACCTCAGAACAAGTCAGGTAGTCAATGGTGCTGCGCTATTATAGAGAAGTATGAAGATGAGAGCTCGTGGATCCCAGCAAGAGTTGTAGTAGGTAAAACTTCGACATCCATGGTTCCAGTGCTGAACACCAGTGACGCTACGCAAACTATTCAGAGAGGGGAAGTTGTGGGGACTTGCGAAGAGATAGCCTGGTTAAGCAGATGTCAACAGAATGAGAAAGTGCTTAACAAGGATAAAGAGCAAGCAATGAAACTTTTAGAAGACTGCGAAGAACATCTCACAAGTTCACAGAAGACAAAAGCTAAAAATTTACTTTACCAATATTCAGATTTGTTCTCGAAACATGACGGCGATATTGGAAGAACCGGTTTGGTGAAGCACAAAATTAATACTGGTGACATAGCTCCTATTCGACAACGACCAAGACGAATTCCATGGGCTAAGGAGAAAGAGGTTGACGACATGATCCAAGACATGAGAAAGAATAACATCATCGAACAATCTACTAGTCCTTGGTGTTCTCCAGTAGTACTTGTAAGGAAGAAGGATGGCTCTACAAGGTTTTGCATCGATTACCGCAGACTCAACGATGTAACCAAAAAGGACAGTTATCCCCTGCCTCGAATCGACGACACCTTGGACACTCTCAGTGGTATGAAATGGTTTTCAACTCTCGATTTGAAGAGTGGCTATTGGCAAGTAGACATGGACCCCGTGGATAAGGAGAAAACTGCGTTTTCAACTGGAAAAGGGTTGTGGCAGTTTAAGGTAATGCCGTTCGGGTTATGCAATGCACCAGCAACATTCGAGAGGTTGATGGAACGTGTACTCGCTGGATTACTAGGAGCAGCCTGCCTTGTTTACCTAGATGACATAATTATTGTGGGACGTGACTTCGAAGACCATCTTAAGAAACTCGAAGCAGTATTTGATAAACTAAGGGAAGCAAATTTAAAGTTAAGTCCAAAGAAGTGCTCATTCTTTAAGAGACAAGTGAATTACCTTGGACATGTAGTCTCGGAAAACGGAGTGGAAACGGACCCTAGCAAAATCACCGCTGTGAAAGATTGGCCGACCCCTAAGGACAAAACGCAAGTGAGAGCATTTCTGGGATTGTGCTCTTACTATAGAAGATTTGTAAAAGGCTTCTCTGACATCGCCAAACCACTTCATAAACTGACCGAAGAGAAGAGACCCTTCGTATGGGACAATAATTGTGAATCGGCCTTTCAAGAACTGAAGAAACATCTTTGCCAAACACCGGTCCTTGGGTATCCAGACACAAAGGGAGAGTTTATTGTCGACACTGATGCCAGCAATATCGGTATTGGAGGTGTATTGTCTCAGCGGAAGGGTGATCAGGAGGTGGTAATCGCATATTTCAGTAAGTCACTCTCTAAACCGGAAAAGAATTATTGCGTTACTCGAAGAGAGCTACTTGCTGTAGTGAAAACTTTACAACATTTTAAGAAATACTTGCTAGGACGCAAATTTTTGGTAAGAACCGATCACGCTGCCCTGAAATGGTTATTGGAATTCAAGGACCCCGAAGGACAGGTAGCACGATGGATTGAACAACTTCAAGAATTCCAGTTCGATATAGAACATCGAGGGGGTAAAAATCACAGCAACGCCGATGCTCTATCTAGAAGACCATGTGAAGACGACTGCAAGCACTGTCAAAGACAAGAGGCGAAGGAATTAGAATCAATTAAAATTATTAGAACAGACTCGTTAGATGAACGTTGGAGTGATGAAGCCATGAAGAGAGCTCAAGAAGAAGACCGAGATATACGACCTATCATGGAATGGTTAAGTAGTGGTAGGCCAAAGCCTAAGTGGACTGACATAGCACAGTACAGCACCGCTACGAAAAGTTTGTGGGCACAATGGGACAGTTTGTTGTTACACAACGGAGTATTGTGCCGCAAATGGGAGAGGACACGTGGAAATGATAGCCATCTCCAACTAGTGGTACCTAAAATAAAAGTATCCGAGGTACTTCGAGCTTACCATGATGGTTCTTCTGGTGGACACTTAGGGGTAAGGAGAACGTTAATCAAGATAAAGGAGCGATTTTACTGGCTGCATTGTCGAGATGATGTTGAGGACTGGTGTCGGAAATGCGTGCAATGTGCCTCTGTCAAAGGCCCGCAGACCAGAAGCCGAGGAGCAATGAAATTATACAACGTTGGGACACCTTGGGAGAGAATCGCATTAGACGTAGCAGGACCATTCCCAATTACTAACTCCGGGAACCGATACATTTTAGTTGTGATGGACTATTTTACAAAATGGCCTGAGGCATTCGCCATTCCAAATCAAGAAGCAGTAACTATCGCAAATACTTTGGTAAAAGATGTATTTTGCAGATTCGGCGTTCCGTTAGAAATGCACAGTGATCAAGGAAGAAACTTTGAATCGCATATATTTCAGGAAGTATGTAAAATCATGGGGGTGCACAAGACTCGAACCACACCACATCATCCACAGTCAGATGGAATGGTTGAAAGGTTTAACCAGACTTTGGAACGCCATCTAGCTAAGGTTGTGGATAAACATCAAAAGGATTGGGACGAGTTTTTATCACTGTTCCTGCTATCTTACCGGACTGCTGTACACGAAAGCATTACCATAACACCTGCTTTTGCAAATTTCGGAAGAGAATTACGGCTACCAGCGGATCTATTAAGTGGTTGCCCGCCGGATACTCCCAGTTGCATCACCGAATATGCCAGCGAACTAAGAGCGAAAATGACTAGTGTTTATGAGCAGATACGAGATGCAGGGCTACAAGCAAGTGAACGCATGAAAACTCGTTATGACCGGAAGGCGACAGGAACGAACTTCGAGGAAGGCTCATTGGTATGGCTGCATAACCCAGTGAGACGAAAGGGTAAATCGCCTAAGCTACAACCCATTTGGGAGGGGCCCTACAAAGTTATAACGAAAATTAACGACGTCACTTTCCGAATTCAACGTACATCCAGAAGCCCGGCTAAAATCGTGCATGTGGACCGATTAGCCAAGTATCACGGTAACAACGATGCTCGAGACGAGCATGTCTAAGGAGGGGGTAGTGTCGCGGAATATAGTGCGAACTCGTCATAATAGCACGCTTGTACCATGCCTTACAACAGCGAATGTCAATTTCTAACTTTTGACAATTAGATAACAAGAACAGTTTATTACAAATTTTAATGTGACAGAAAGAGATAACGCATTTTCAGGAACAATTTAAAAGTTACTAGAAACATTTTGAATTTTCGATACTAGAATGTTCTAAATTTACGCATATAAAAAGGCCGGCAGTGTGTCGAGAGATCAGTTGACGTTCGGAGTTAAGTGAAGCTTATGAAGAGATACGAAATAGTGGAAAAGTGAAGAAAAGTACAGTGAATTATTAAAAGTGGTGGATTATAGTGCTCAGAGACTAAATTAAACTAGTGCTGTGTACAGACTGCGCGTGTAAATAAAACATCTTTAGTGCGAGAACGCTTTTAATTTCCGATCCCGAACCCGTAGTACGTAACAATATTTATAATATGTATGTATTTAAAAAATATATATATTGTATATCAACTATCTGGTATTCGTAACACAAGCTTCGTAGCTTACCACGGAACTAGATGGCGCTGTGTGTAATAATGTCCCAGCATATTTATTAATGTTTGACATTAAATGAACTGTTATAAATGATAAAAGATTATACAATGGGCTCCGTACATCTTTGTACTTTCTAAACGTGTTACCACGTTAAATAACTCATGAAGGGAAATATTATTAACAATGTAGAGTTGTGAATGTTTATTTAAAAATATAAATTATTTCAGTTTATATTTATTGGGAACTAGCGATATCTCTTCATATTGCTTGAAAGCTTTGTACAAAAGCTGTTGTTTTAAACTAATATCCCATGAGAGTGCTTTTTGCAAAAATGCAAAAATTGCAAAAATAAAGTCTTAGTCACCCTATGGTCCAGCTATGTAAAAAAACTCATATCGATCGGTTACTGCATTGCAGCGTGAAATATATGTACGTTAAGGTAATTTTTTTGATATATGGAATTCATATATCAAAAAAATTTAAAGGTTTTCCTACAAGAGTGAGAATTAAAAGATAGTCTGTAACTGAAAGAAACGATTGTCGGCAAAGCAAGTGTGCTAAAACCCCATGTCCTTACGATTAACTTTATAAGGGAGGAAAACGCCGTCAGAACTTACCAACTTTTCGAGAGACATGTGCAGTCCGACCCGCACTGGCCAGCGTGATGGACTAAGTATGATATGATCTTCCTCCCAACAGTAGGACGTCAAAAAAGGTTAAATACATATTTTTATCACTTCTAATTGGGTATTTTAAAATTGATATAGTTATTTTTACATAAGTCCTTGTTTCAGTCGTCAGTCGTCATCAATCGTTAATAACATCATAGTATTTACAATAGAAATCATTGTCTTGCAAAACAAAGAGAAGCTTGGCAAAAGTTAAGTTGTTCAGCTTGTACGAGTAGGTTACACGCTCTTTCTACATAATAATATGTGTGCTTATGTCGTAGCTTTTGCTGTTATCTGTTCATGGGGTTCGGAAGTGCAGCCGAAGTTGGAAAGTTTTAATGACAACTGCGATTCAAGGTTTTCTTGTACAAACTTTTACTTCACTGGAAGAGAGGACGATACTTTTGTTTATTATCTATTATTAAAACAATATTGTTTAAAGATTGCGAAAGTATTCGTTTAATATGATTTAATATTATTAGTATAATATGATGAACGATTTTTAAGAGCTGATAGGAGATAAATATTATACAAAGTTTCTTTTATCTGTTACACAAACAGATCGACAGTCTAAGTACTTAGTTGTAGTTACAGTCTTTTGTATTTATATTAAAAACATGACACTTCTTGGAAAATGTTATAAATGACGGTAGTTTATATTATAGTATTAGTATTACTCTAAAACAGTATATCTGTATGCTTAATGTAGAAATTTGAGTAACTAACATGCGAATTTTACCTCGCGTTTCAGTTACACTTCCTAATTATTCGTATTATAACATGAAAATAGTTATTCGCATTTTGATAGAGCTATATTAAAAATACTTCTATTTCAATCATGACAGAAAATATGATGGTACATACTGCTCGTAGCTTAATAAAACTATCATAAAACTGCACTTACTGCCCGCGACCCGCCTCTACACACTCGCTCTGCTATATGTGCGAATACTATTGAATACGAATAAACTCAGCTTTTCCATCAAAATCAAAATATATAGTACCGATAGACATTTACAAGCGCTTTCAAATCATCATTGTAAATATTATGTTGGGACATTATTACACACAACGCCATCTAGTGGTATCCGTGGTAAGCTACGAGGCGTGTGTTACGGTTACCAGATAGTTGATACACCTATATGACGTAAAATACATACATTTTATAAATATAAACATCCATGACTGGAGTACAAACATTCGTGCTCAACAAATGAATGCTTCCAGTGGGACTTGAACCCGCGACCGCTGGCGCAGCGAGTAGGGTCACTACAAACTGTCGTCAAAATCATCTGAGTCTGTTAAAGAATTTAAGGAATAAAATATATTACACATGTTTAGTACAAGCTAGCGTCCTGCTAATAAGGATAAATTATTCTATGTAAGTATTATCTCTTAATTTGGGATATATTTTTTAAATTGTAAACTGGTTTAAAAGATTTTGGAACAGAGGGTGCGTTTATACTTTGATTCATGTGTGTAAAGAATATATAGTATGTTAATTTATTTGTTTTTTTTTTATATTAATATATTGAATAAAACATCGCTCTTAATTGCCCGTATTCTTCAGTCCTCATTAACTGAATATGTATTCGAGTGGACAAACGAATCTGTTTAGTTGACCGCCATACATTTTGAATTTCTTATGCAAATTCTCAAACTTTGTTATATTATTGAGACATCCATTAATTAATTAACATTTATTTACGGATCACAGTCAACAGCATTTCATTTATATTTGTTACTTTATCGAACCGTTATAGTTTGGCTTTGTCATTTGGTTTTTTCTTTTATTTAATTTCTAAGCCTTCTATAAATAATACACTACACGTAAATATTTGCCTTTTAATATCTTAACTGCCGAAAATCGTTTAAATCACACGTCGGAAGTAACAGGATCTGACGTAATATCAGCTGGAGGGTCCTGAAGCAGTCAAAATGTATACCAAATGTAAGCAACAGTATTACCTTACTCATTTTAGAAATTTATTTAATTAGACTTTTGTATCACGTTTGTTATTTTCTGTACAAAACATATACTTTCCTGAGCTTGATTTTGCGGAATTGGGTTAAGCGAAAATAAAATTAAGTCTATTTACACTGTTCGTATTTGGTTACTCGGCGTCGTTCGATTAAAGCTCGGGACCAGCGTTTTATTTTTGTCGTAAAAAGCTTACTTCGGTCTCGTTAGGACTAAGGACTTTGAAAATTGTAAAAAAGCACTGTCGTAAAATCAGCGCAAAGTTGCGAGTGGAGCTAGACAGTAGACACTTGGATATAGAGATACTCGTAGATAGGTCATTGTAAAGTGTGAAAAATAGTCAAGTGAAAATATTTTACTTCGTTTGTACTCGAAAACGGAGCAGTATATTTTTGCAACAAGTTTTATATATGTTTTATCGTCAAGGGATTAGTATGAGTTAACAGGAGTGATATGAAATAAAAAAATAACTTTATTGGACTTAAACAAGCATTTTTGAATTGTGATGTAATTTTAAGATAGTGAAATTCGTTCGTGAGTTGGCTATCACCGGCTATACATTAAGTGTTAAAATATACCTACTTGACTTGGGCCTTATTTTTGTTATAATTAACATTGTTCTTAAGTCCTCTTAAAAACATTGCAAGATATATTAATTCACTTTCACTAAATCTAATGAAGGCCCATAGAATGGCCAAATGTTTTCAACGCTTTTAAGCTTTGAACCTCGCTTAATGCGACCTGATGTCGGCGGATGCGTAAAAATCGCTGACTTTTTATAAACTTGTATGATATTTCCGCAGTCGCAGTCGCTTTCAATCAATGGAATTAAGGTTACAAGCAATTGAGCTGTACAAATTTATCGTCGTCGTTGTCACGGTGACGCGCTTCTACAGAATAATCGTTAAATTGAATTTATTAAACCAAATACACTTTAATTTTTATCTTTAGTATTAGTTGAAATTTCAAAAATATTTAAATTACAATTGCTTAAATATAGACACAAGATTAGTTATTATAACCATTACACAGCAGAAAAGGTTAATAAGGGACGAAACGTAACTAACCGTAAGTGTGTCAGTGTGAATTTAAAGAAGCATAATAATATAAGTCAGCAAAAATGCAAACTTGAAGCTACACATCCAGTACGTGTGAGTTTTAATTATCCTATTATATTGTTTTAATATAACTCTTGGATTACGCGCAGCGGCGCGCGTTAGTTTGAACTATCATCATAATATTTCAGCCTTTATATAAAGTACTAGTGGAACCCGCGGCTTCGCTCGCGCTAAATCTAGGGACGATCCCGAGCGAAGTGAGGGTGAGTCGCTTGTTAAGATAAACATTTCCATCATACATTACATATGTATAACTCTAGCGGTTTTGGCAGCGCACGCCAGAATAGCTCGCAGATGGTAGATTTTTTACTACTTACTTGATACTTATCGTCATATTTTGGACAATTCACACAATATCTTTATAAATTGTAGCCTATGTGATATTCTGATGTATAAGCTATATTATTGTAAAGTTTCATTAAAATCCATTCAGTAGTTATTACGTGAAAGAGTAACAAACATCCATACATCCATACATCCATACATCCATACTTACAAACTTTCGCGTTTATAATATTAGTATAGATAAAAAGTAGTGTATATACTTGAAAAATCCTAACGAATCTCTCCGGTCTGTCTGTGTGTATAAGTAAAAACTACGAAAATTCGCACCTATATAATATGCGACATACGACCTACTCTTAGCACACTAGGTGTGATGGCGCATATTGCACATCTTTCACTAGCAGTCTCACTACACAACATTTGATTCGCAAATCTAGCGATTCCGTGGTAAACTACGAAGCTTGTATTACGGATACCAGATAGTTGATATATATACTACATATATAAGTTTAAATACATACATACATATTATAAATAAAAACACCCATGACTGGAGTAGAAAATATAGATTTATTAAAATAAAATTATAAAGTTAATATTGATCATTTGTCCGCAGGTATCATGGATCCGTCACCGCGACTTGCACATCCTGACAGTCGGCGGCTACACGTACACGTCGGACCAACGCTTCCAGGTACGAGTCCGCTCACTGTTACTTTGCTACTTATTCAAATTCTTGGCAAGCCTCGCAGGTTCTCCGTTAAAAGACTGCCACAACTCAAAAGTATCGAACTATCACAAATATTAACGTAAAACTCGAGTTAACCTATTAATTTCGTTGGGTCAGTGAACACACTAGAAAACCAATCTTCCACTTTATTAAGCAAAATTTATAGAAAGTCTTTAAATTTCTTTTGATAAAGAAAATTTGTTTATAAATATGAAATTACTGTCCTAAATTACATTTTACTTTACAAAACTTAAACGTAAATACGATGTGCAGCTTATACCTATAACAATCTATGAATTCCAGTCTTTGCTTCAAACGCTACTTCGCTGGTAAATATTATATTAATTAAATTGCCAGTGAAAGTCCTGTCAAAACAGACAGAAAAAAAAATAAAAATTCTGTTTTCTTATAACATGACTTTCAAATGAATGTAATGTTATTTTGATATTTAAAACAGAACCTTCAATTTAATGTATCTATATAGATAGATAACTGTTCAGAGACGTCGGATGCCTTGAAGAAGAATAATCAGTAATTAATATTCTTCCCAAAACTGTATAAAAATAGCTTCATTAATTATCAATTTTTCTGAAAGATATTTCAACGGAAAAAGTTACGACATAAAGAAAGATTACTTCCAACCTCCACTTAGTTTAAGTTTATTTTTAATGAGAAGGTCTCAAGGTCCATTCGATATATTAAATAACTTCACAACAGACAATAAGAAAGATTTATTAAATAAGAATATTCTTCTTCATTGAAATTCCCTAAAATATATATCTCGTATCATAAAATCATACTAACTATCTTACATAGCCATCATTTTGCAAACACAAATAAACAAGAATGTTATGTATAATATGTAACTTATACATTCGAGTATATAGCATACGTTCAATTCATCGCATTTTAATAACGATTTATTATTGAAAAACTCTTCTCTTACTACACACTCTTATAAGTATATGTGATTGATTTTAGTCGTAATTTATCGTGTGATCTATCTCCACGCTGTATTGTTTAGTCTGCTGTAAATATCCTCAACTGATAAGCGTGAAGGCCGCGACACGTTGATAAGAATTAACGGTTTAAGCGATATTGCGATATCTTGTCGCTGCGATTGTGAAGAAATACCTTTAATAATACGTTAGTCCAGCTTAAATACTTATTAACTAATAGATTTAAATTAAATCGTTATTCATTTGGTAGTTTTTATGTTAGATTTACACTTTTTAGAAGAATTAGGTATATATAACATAACTTTTACCTACAAAACTTCACTATAGCTGAACATTGAGTATACTCATTGTTATATCACAGAAGTGAATGTAATTAGTGTAAGGAAAACCACCAGTGTATAATTCATTCGTATAATTAATTACAAATTAATGAATTACAACATCGGTTACGTTTATCTAATATCAAAAATAAGGTTCTTGAGAGAATTTCGATATATCCATTACATATACAAAAAATATTCGTTAATCCCTTTATTTGGCCGAACCTACGACATTGCCAGTCACACTATCCTACAAGACCGAGAGTTTATACTACATACTTACAATTCGTAGTACACAATTTGTAAACTTATTATAATATAACATTTATAAAGTTTTCCCAGGAAATAACAGAGCAATAATTTGCAGGCGACTCATTCGGCGCAGACCGACGAGTGGACGTTACAAATCAAATGGGCCCAACAAAGAGACGCCGGCGTGTACGAGTGCCAGGTCTCCACCCAGCCCGTACGCTCTTTCTTCGTCACTCTTCACGTAGTTGGTGAGTTCTTGTAGCTTTTGCGTTAAACTTACTGCGTCCTATAACTTTACTTTCACTTTAAAAAAGTTAAGGTTTTTTAATCTACTTAGAAGTTGAATGAGACGATCTAGAAGTTAAGTGGCTATCATCGTTCATGGGCTTCTGCAAAGTGAATGAAGAAAACTCCAGATAAAGCGAGTACGTTGCTGCTATTGAACAACTTGTAAACCCTAGTGAACGAATTTAAGCTTATTGATCCAAACTTAGTCTATTCACCAATACTTCAATAAATCGGTTGTTTACTTCAAAAAATTGGAATATTCTTAAACTTTCATACTTGAAAGTCATAACGACATATATTTCTGACTTGTACAATACAGAATATATTATGAATGTGAAATCTCGAAGTTCCTTTTGAATAGATTTTTAGAAAAGATGCGCATTAAAGTTATATAATTCCAAATATACTTTGCTGTAAATTTCAACATAATAATAGTTTAATTTCCGCTAAGCCAGATAAAATGAAATGAACATGTCCGCAATATAGTGTCGAACAAAACGTTTTAACTGATAATACTAATAATTAATTGATTAAAAACGTTTTTACCCCGCTCATGTTTAGAAAATCCTGCCACGGTCGCATGCAGGGGACGGATTTTCTAAATAATTTCCCCTTCGTCGTTATTGAGACAGCAATGTCATATTATTTTTGTTAAAAATTGTTTAAAATTTTTTGTTGGACATTGTTTTACGATGATCTGAATATTTTATAATACATTTTTACGTTTTCTGTAATAAAATTGAAAATATTTTTTTAATCGAGTACCTATACCGACTTCATTTGTCTTATTTGTAATCTGATCTGATGTGGATGTTAGTCAGAATATATTATCAATGCAAGAGTCTGTTTGCGCGTATTATTTTTATTCATTTACGCTAAAACGGATTTAGATGAATTTTAGTAAAACCATAATATTATTAGTCTATAATATTATTATAGACTACGTAAATCGCTATATTTCGCGGATATTTCCCAGTATCGTATTTTAATAAAATGCAAAGGTCTTCAACAATGGTATAGACTACGTTTTATTATTTCAAGCCAAGTCTCAGGCATTCAGGTCTTAGAAATCGGTTAGAGAGCGAATTCGTGAGATGTTAGCACGTGACCGGCGCGACGTGCGTGAGTACCTGCCGTGCCCGCACTACACCCCAATCCCCCCCCCTCCAACATTCACCCTCCCCCTAATTCTTCCCCTGACGTGCCGAAATTGACCTTAGCGAATTCAATCTCGTGCGATATCGCGTGTAATCGCAATGAAATGAACTTAAGATATTTTTATAAAATAGTGGCCTAAATAAATGACGTTTGAAAGAAACTAACACTACCTAATTAGGCTTTTATTATCCTATGCCAAATTGTACGTGAGGTTTATAAAAATAACCCTTTTCGTTTTTTCTTTGTTCTTAACTTACTTATTAACCTCGCGTTTTATTAAATAATTCATAATATTCATAGTATTTGTATATTGATTGATACAATATTTAAAATTCAAAAGTCTGACAGTTTCTCGATACGAATTTTATACTGAATGCTTTATCATCATCATCATCAGCCCTTTTAACGTCCCACTGCTGGGCACGGGCCTCCCTCACTACGAGGGGGATCAGGCCATAGTCCACCACGCTGGCCTAGTGTGTGTTGGCGGACTTCACATGTCTTTCGAAAACTTGCTAGGTTTTCTCAGACATGCAGGTTTCCTCACGATGTTTTCCTTCACCGTAAGACAAGTGGTAATCATGATAGAAATGATTCGCACATGAAAATATCAGAGGTGCGAGACCAGGATTCGAACCCGCATCACTCGGTTATCCAAGCGAGCGCGTTACCGCTAGGCTACCACTGTCTTACCACTGTCTAAATGCTTATGCGCATTAAATTATTTTTATTAGACAGAAGATTTGAAATGTCTTAATATTGAAGTTTTTTGAAAATGTATTTTTAACAATGGGTACCTACTTGTCCCGCGGCTGCGGCGCGGCGGCACGCAACGAACGCGTCGTGCCATTGTCACAAAACATTTTAACATATTTATTGAACCGAATGAGCGTGCTTTGAATTAATAGCGCTCTGAAACGGCAATTTGTAAATCCAATAAAGCCACTATATCTACAGAATTCGTCATTGTCTAAATAAATAAATCTATGTGAATTTTGTTCTAACTAAAATTATTTATAACATCCATTTTTTTCTCATTTTTTGATAAAAGTGTTACAAATCATCAGTTATTAATCCTAAAACTGTAATATAAAGTTCTAAATAAACACAAATTTATTATACTTACTCCTTCAGTACGCTGGTGTATTTGTCTGAGTACTAATAGCGTAAACTTATACCTTTTAACATTTTTCATTTTGTAAGTTAAGAGGTCAACATCCACTCTATCTCCATAATAAATAACTTATATTTTCCACCCTACCCTCTGACCTATGGATAATGTATTCTTAGATTTTCACGAATTTTCAATAGTGCCATTTTTTGGAATTTCCGACGTCTTTTTGCTGACAATTTTAACTGAGCTCTATAGTAGTTAGTTACTTTAATATTCTCTTTTAGGCAAAATAATCGTAACATGGGCAATTAATTTGTCCCATAAATGAGTATATATACTATGTAGCTGTAAGTTTTGAGTCGGTGGTTTGCGGCGACAGCGTGCGGTGCAACGCGCGGCCCGCGTACACGCGTGGTCAGCTGAACTTGTGCCAAGAACGTTTGCTTCGGAAGTAGGTCAATGCATTTTATATTGCTAATTACTATCGGTGCTGACTTCTACACATATGTACCTATTTCATTAATATATGCATATATTTGTTAAATATTACTTGAGGTATGATTTTGCAAAAAAAAAATCTACTCAGTTCAAGTTTAATTTAACAGTGGAAATCTACCTTAGTCTTGTCTTAGTAGAATCATACATTATAAGAATATAATAACAAGGCATATATTACTAGCATTAATTTTCGCTTTGAAGTTAGTTCTTGCGTTAAATAATTCTCACGACAAATCGGATGTCTTCTTAATTTGCCCACAAGCGAGTCGGTGAACAAATTACTTTACATTTTAGTTGTCATTTTTAAACATATGTTCCGCTTCCCACAGATTGCGACGAGATCTACCAGAGGATGTTTTCAGATGGAGGTCTGTACGTGTGCGTGTGGTTTTACGAATTTCATATTAACTTACTTTAAATAACCAAAATAATATTAAGATAATTTCGAGAGAACACACTTCCAAAATACCTCAAAATTTTAGCTATTATATAAAAAATAAAAGTATTAAAACATTATTATACATAATTTATATCAAAAAGTTTTAGAAAATGAAATAACACAACCTTAAAGTTGGTCGTTATCTGTGCGTGTGCGTGTGTGAATGCTACCGGTTTTCTTTGTGTGCGTACTAACCCGAATGCGATTTGTATTCATTAACAAAACGATAAAGAACTGGTCTGATTTATAAACGATTGTTTTACTCATGCTTTAATTTTCTAATGGAATCCACTTTAAACGTAACGACTACGATTCGGCTGTTCTCTTTTTACATACTACGATTCAACCCTTCACTCACCCTTGCAAAAGTCACTGCAAATATTTCGTTAGGCACTACAAAATAAAATCGCAATATATCAGTGTATGTAATTTATCTGTAACAGTATTGTATTTTTGAGAACAATAGCCATTTGTGAACTAACAGAAGCTTTTAAGTTTAATTTATAGTTTTGCCAATTTTTAAATGTATGCTATTGTAAATCCGTAGACGAGTGTGTATTTAAAATGACCACACAATATTCAAAGTGAATTCCATTTATGTCAAATTAATTTTATTGTTACAAATCTGTGTTTTCATAGAAATGATTTGTTTTCTCCTATGATTTAAAAATATGCCTGTTAAAATACTTTGAATAAATTAAACGATTTAAACTCTTAGTGCTGAAGACTTTTTTAAGTTTTGTTTTGAATATATATAGATGAATCAAATTAGAGGACACTTTTACTAAACAAAAGACCAATTCGACCAAATTTTTTTTCAAAGTAATGTCCAAATATTTAAATATCAAAATTATATTTTTAAGTAATGAATAGACTTTTACAAGTAATGGCTAGATTTGATTAATAGTTTGTGATAAAAACACATATTATAGATAAATGTAGCAGTTCCAAGGTCTATATATAGACTATAATTAATTACCAGAAGTTACGGATATAATTCCTGAAGGAATTATTTTTCTCAGTTCAATCAACTAATGCGTCGGAACACTTGGATTAGATTGGATAAATGTAAATGTGAATCATAATATATGACTTTATGTAAAATATCCATTGTACCTACTTCAACAAACATGTATTATATTTTCATTTGTAGTAAACGTCAGTAAAACTAAATAACAAAGTCGCTGTTACTGTTTGTCAGTTTGTTTTAAGTTAATTAAAGGATTAGTAATTTTTATCTATAAATATAAACTTTCTATCAAAATAATCACTGAAGCTACTATTAGGTAACTATTTTAACGCAAAGGTGACGCAAAATGGTAAGTATTATGTATAGTGATGATTTTTTCGTAACCATGCATATAACCTAATAATAATAAAAAATGTCGAATATTTAATTTTTAAGTATTATAGCAGTATGTTGGCAGTAAATTGTGATAAATAATAAAATTAACAGGAGATACGCGCTTCCTCGGGGAAATAATATCGCTCCTAAATAATACATACGTCAGGTAATTTACTGTATACAGTCTGTGAACAAATATTTTATATAAATTATAATATAAATATTAATGAGCTTGTTAAACTACTTCGTATTAAGCGAATAGAACTTAGGGAATAATTACAAGGTAGATTGTTAACAATCTCTTAAAATAAAATGTATTCAATGAACAAAAACTTTTAATACCAATGTCATTAGTATTAAAAGTGTAGTATGTTATAGGTATATAACAAATAAAAAACCACAAAAAGCAAGTGTATTTATTGAATAACAAAAGCTAGAATGCTTCATTATCAATCGTATGACAGTACTTGATTTAATTTACTTTATTCATTAATTAGGAAATGAGTCTAGATAAATTAATTAACAACGATGATTGAAGTCGAGGACAAAATTCGTGAATGCGAACATTCCAAATCGAGATCAAATTCATTGACATTAGCTTTAAAATTTTATTCAATAATACTTTAATTCAGCGAATTCAATACTATAAAACTATATTATACTAGTTTTGCACTTGTAGGTACTAGAGATTCACTATCGCTCTACTAGGTCTAGAAATGCTTTAAGAACTAACTAACTTGTCAAGATTTTCTAGATATTGTCACTTTCCGCAATCATAATATATATTGACCCGGATAACCAGCCGTGACGATTCACGCAAAATTTTATCGAAATCTGACCAGTAGTTTTCTCATGATATGGTCACAGACTTATAAATAGACCGACAGCTAGACAGACAGATAGACTGGTAAATATTCTAAAAACTATAAATTCGCTGTATCTGTAACGGGATTTGGACTCCCAGGCGTGCGAGTTACCACTCTTCTACCGCTGCTTCACTGGGCATTGGCTACCTGAATAAAAATAATTGAACGCTAAGTTAAATCAAAAAAAATGTTTTAATTAACGCATCCTCAAAGTAGAAACTCTACCAGATCGTTAGTAAAGTTCTCGCACCTAAGCAGAACTGAAAAACAAAAGTGTATACTTTTAATTAAGATACTTATTTAAAATTCGTTATTGATGTAACGCAATAAAACGTGTCCATTGATATTGCGTGGATAACGGAGAGCTGCCATTGACGGACAAGTGTTTGCGCAATTTGTGTATAGTATGTATTTACATAATTCGTCACAATACTTCGTCGGGTTTTCCGTTTAAAGTGAATCTTTTTAATTGAATCCAACCATCCCCCCCGCCGCTGCCCGCCGCCGCCCCCGCAGCCGCCCGCCCTCCGCCGCCCGGCACAGGTGAGGACGCAGCTCCGGCAACCATTCTTTACTACAAAATTCATTAAAATAAACCAATTCTGTATTCAACATTGAAATGCGCTCCGTTTTTGGTATTTTTGAAAAATATTGGTAATAGTAATTATTTTATTTTAATTATTTACAATTTTCGTCAAAAATACATACTTCTTCTAGGCTACGTGGGGTCGGCGTCAACGTTTCTTTCATGTCTTACCCTCTTGTCAAGCCCTTGGCCGTCATCTCTGCACACACATATTCTCTTACACAGTCTGCCTCGTCACATGCCTATATCACGCTAACTATTACTACCTAAGTCCCCAGCTACTTTTATTTTATTGGCGAACAGACTTAAGTAGTTTAAATTAATTATTTTTTAATATTAATAGTACCCAAAGCATTACGTTAAAGACGTAAAAGACATTGATGACAATAGACCAAAGTATGTAAATCAGGTATTAAGTCCTTTTCAATATACCACTGCTGATCACGGGCCTCCCTTCAATACGAAGGGAATCAGGCCATATTCTACCACGCTGGCCTAGTGCGGGTTGGCGGACTTCACATGTCTATCGAAAACTGTTGTTCTTTCAAACATACAAGTTTTGTATGTTTGCTTTCCTTCACAATAAGACAAGTGGTAATCATGTTGGAAATTATTCACACATGAATTCGGATTTGAACCCGCATCACTCGGTTATCCAAGCAAGCGCGTTACCGCTGGGCTACCACTGCATATTGTAAATCAGATCATTATGTAACAAGGAGTTAACTCCATTCGGCTATGGTGGCTGTATAGTGTTTAAGACATTTCTAACGATGTTATTGTAGTTATACCTAATTAAGAAATGTAAAAATATACTGTGTAGGCGAAAAGAAATTAATGATATTAACCTCCAACGAGAACCAAACCCGCACAACTTTTCCATTGAGTTGTCACAGTTAATTTACTCATTTTATAGTATACACGAACATGCGCCATCGTAAGCCGGAGTTAAGATTGATTAATGAAAAAGCTTTTTATTACAAAATTAACTAGCAATATCATTTTCGTACTGTGCTTTAACCGAAAATACCGTAGATCTTTATGTGAACAATTTAAATTATACTTGGTGAAAACGATTATATTTGATTGGGGAATTAAAAAAAACCCTTACATAGTATTTAAGAAAACACCTTTCCATTTATTTATTTAACAAAAACCTTTACTTTAAAGCTCAATAGCCATGAAGTTAGGAAATCAAATTAAAAACTGTTAAATCAAAATACACTGTGGGAAGCTTTGTATGCTTTAGTATAAAGGACATAATATTCGCAATATTGTTGCTGGTAAGAATATTTGTAAATATTTATACTACGCCACTTTTAGTGTAAGTTTCGTTTGTAAACTATAATTGTAATATCGCTACCGCCTTCGGCGAATTTACCTTGGAAACTTAGACGTTCTTACGTCGATACTCGATGCGTTATGTACATACATTATGTATACTGTGCCCTAATAACTTTGATGCGACTTTGTGAAAGCCACAAACTTTCAACAAATAACAGTAGTTTACATCTGAATATAATCTTATATACTCATATAAAATAAAAAAATAAAGCAATTTAAAAAGTAAATATTATACGAGAATCTAATACATAACTGAATTTTATGCAATTTTTCATAGAGTTAAATTGCATTTTTCTGTACAATTTGGTCACTGTTTCCTCTCTTCCAGTACTTTGAGATTGGTTGTAGTAATATTTGCATACTCTAAATATGTAATTCACTTATATATTGTCATATTAATTAATAGAACTTAGAAGTGAATTTTTCAATATTAAAAAAAGAGTAGGTACATAAATATATATTTCATTTTCTACTATAAATTGTCTCATATAGGTCAGCTCTCTACCTAGAAGTGCGAGTAGGTATAACACGGCGCTGTAACATTGTGGCGAGGCTGGTCGACCCCAGCTCACTGTATCAGAATGACGAACATCTCTTGATAGATTCCTGTCACAAAATCGAATCTACAGTCATTGATGAAAACTATAAATATTTTGTAAGATAAATATGTTAACAAATACAGACCAAAAGATAAATAAAAATCGTTGCTATATGCATAAATATGAGTACGTTAACGTATGTATGAGATATTGGAAATTGTAGCATTTATTTAAATGTTGTAAAGCCTTTAAATTCAAAAGAACTAGCCTAAATTATTTGCATGTACGTTTATGTATCTAAGGCTACCTGGACTGAAATACATTAACACATACTACAAGCGGTTATGAGGGACTCCCCCGTCTTAATTGGGCGTCGCAAGATCTCTTACGCACGAAAACCGTGACGACGCGACGACGAGTTGCCGCAGCAAACAACACAGCCAAGGGGTTGCTCTACAAACCACTCTGCTGGCAATGAAGTTCCTTCAACCGGCAAGGCACATCACCAACCGAAGTAGACCTCCTTGTGTGTTTCTTGGCTTCGCGCCTGGCTGAATTGCTGGACGCTATTGAGTGTATTTACTGATTTCAATTAGAAATTATATCAAATCAAAATATACTTCATTCAAATAGACTTTTACAAGCACTTTTAAATCGTCAGTTTTACATTATAAGATAAAATTAAAATTAAATATCAGTCTGTAAGTCTGTGAGGAAGGTACCACCGTTTACCAGTTTCCTATTACCAGTATCGATTATAGATTAGCAGAAAGCTATAATTATATAGCGAGGTAGCTGTAGTTTTTCTCTGCCCCAAACGTATCCAAATACTTAAAAAACGTTATATTTATCACTTCTATATTACATTTATGAATTAAAGCCTCATCGTAACTGTCCTTAAACACAAGTGTATGATATTCAATTTAGAATATTAGCTTAAGTTATTCAGCGAAACAGCTGAGCCATTATACAGAGCTCATATAGTCGGCTTCTGAATCAGTTCCACTCGAGCGACGCGTCGTTACTAAATGTTAATTACAATAAACTTTTAATAAGCTTCATATCTAATTGAAATAGAACTTACTATATCACTGAATTGTTTCAAAGTTTTAACTGAATTCACAAAAAGGTTACATTTTGATTCATACCGTGGTACACTTTTAACAGTTATAAAACAAAATATTACATTAAATTTATTCCGTATAACAAATCAAGTCAACGTGAAATGATAAGCTCAGGAGATGAACAACGGATCTAAAACATTACTCGTGATACGCGTCGGGCAAAAAATTGGGCTAAAAGATATGTCGTGACTTTCACTTCGCCGCAGGGCTACATCTTGGGACCATATTATACATATATCATAATGTCATGTGGATTCTTTACTTGTTATATTAAACGTTTAATCGTGTGATTTACGTAGATTTGGGACAAAAATAGTTTTTACGCCCATCATAACATCCTGCATGTCAGTGCCATGAAGGAGTAAGGCATGTAAAGCAAAGGTTTATAATATTACAATTAAAGACCACTATTTAATACAAATGTATATAAATTATAAACTAAACTTGTCACTCGTCGAGCGGTCCACCCAGTAGTGGGCTAGCTGCTCTAACTCACCACTAATCTCATATCAAAGGGGATCAATCTAAGAACATGTATGACATTGACTAACCTTATGATTACATTTCCATTACTGTTAGGTAAAATATCCTCAGTAAGTTTTTCTATAAATATACATTTTTAATATTCATTCTCGCCATAAATTGCGCTGAACGATAGAGAGGTCGGTTTCTGTCAGAAGATTTTTAGTTACAATCTAAAAATTAAATTAGACGCATCTTTCAATATTGACCTAAATCATAAACATATTTTACGCATTTAGGTAACAATGAACTTCCATATATTATACTACACACCTATTAATATTAAGTATTATAGCCTCAGTGTTTCACAGAGCACTAGTACCCTTGCTAATTACATTAAACGATGTGGATATACCAGGATCGAGTCAGCACTATCGGCCCCTTGCTCGTAACTGTCAACTGTCAGCCGTCGCGCGCGGGATACGTCCTACCGCCTACGAGTAGGCGCCATCGCCCTCACACAATAGAAACAAACACATACAGTCCACAAAACAATTCTAAAACTCAGCAAAGTGGTTAACCAACTTCAAAAGGTCGACTGACTTTTATAAAGTCCTTTGAAAGTTTAAATTACATTACGAGGATGTAAAAGTTGTAGGACTTCTCGACGAGTATGTAAGAACGAAGTCAAAACTCCAAATTTCTAAGTGCCGCGCTCAATTTGTCTCTGCGTAGTGCTTTCTTGGCCTTACGAAACCGTTGCGATACAGATACGATTTAGTACACTATTTTTAAATTCAAAACTTCTATGTTATACTAAAGTAGTATTAGTACTACTTCCTTTATACACAGCAAATAGTTATGGCACATAAAATTCTCAAGTGTAATAGAAATTAGAAATACCTATCGATAATGTCGATAAATTTAATTGCAACATCGATTTGTTTTCGAGTTACTTCACTAGCTGTTCAAAGACAACTCAGGCAAGAATTTTGAACTAATCCAGTACAAATATGAAACTTTCTGAAGAACATTTGCTTGAGTGATATACCTACTCGTATTCACAATAAGGCACATGTATTTGGAAATTTCCACACTTCATGCTAAGTGAGTGACAGATGCCTGGATGCGCGTGTCGCATCGCTGCCCTTTGACTTGCCGACAGGGGAACGCCCGTCACGCTGTCTGTGTATTACACTACAGTTACATAACAAGTGCACACTAAGTTGTATGTCTTTTTGTTTGTATCTCGATGAAAACGAACTGCTAATTATTTCAGCTGAGCTGATCTAACCCTGGACTCAAGTCTAGGCGACTTTGAAGGATCAAAATGTTTGAATAACTAATATTTTCAACAAAAAAGATATGAAAAAATTAATATATCATTTCACAAACTTTGAAGGTATTGTCTATAGAAAGCTTAAGTTAACGTAAGTTACATACATACTCCTTTTTTTTCACAAAAACTCTTAAAACTCGTATTTATTTATGTTAAAAGAACCAGTTAGGTTCTCTCAGTATGACAAAGTCAAAATGAATCCATGAGAATATTTTATGTACTTTTGTAATATAAGTTATCGGCCGTCTTTAAACAATTTTATAATAAAATTTAAAGCCAAATAAAATATTGTCATAGATTTTCTATATTATTTCATTAATTTTGCGTATTCAATGCAGTTTTCTTATAAATAGTTCTGAATACATTAAGACGGACCGGAAAAGGGGCGGACGTACAAGAATTCGTCTCCTTATTAAGATGTACATAAAATATTTAAAAGTCACATCCATAAAATAAAATTTGATATAAACAGTGGAAAACTTAAAACTGAAAGATCCCCCAGCGTGTTAGTAATATGGGAGGAAAGTCGAAGTGGAATAATTTCGACAGTAAATAGGCCACGGGAGACGTATTTATATCTGCAATTTATCTCATTTTCATTTCTTCAGCGATAGAGTGAGACTAAATTACCACCAGAGCTAATGAAAAGATAGTATTTTTTTTAATGCATTTCTATGGAAATGGCTTTATAATTAGTTTTATCACTTTTAGAGCTATATTGTTAGAATCAAAAAAGAACCAACAATTATAATTTTTCCATAGTACACTATACAATAACAGTTCTGTAAAATTTAGTATGAATAATACAAGTACGTGTAAATTTTGTGTTGTTACAAATATGTCACATAACGCCATGCGGGCGGTGTTATGAGAATCAGATATTTGAAACGCTTATGTACGCAGCACGCTCGCGCCGCGTTACTGTACACACTGTAGTGTACACACGGAGACATAATTAAGAGGCTACAATATGGATAATTCAATTAGAGCGCGCTACAAATCCCACCTTCCATTAGCTGAATACGCCATTGTAATATTACGAACTAATTTCACTTAATATTGGCGCGAATAGACTCGTAAATTTAATTTGAAGGAAACGTTGGCGATATTAAATACAGGTGTGGATACGCAATAACGGCGCGGCGGCGGGGGTTGCTACGTGATGCGTGGCCAATCTTTCTCGTAACCGACTTGGACTTTTGGATAGTGCGAAAATATAAATAATAGCTTTAAATAAATAGATTGTGATAAATAAAAATTAAAAGGACACACCAATTTAATCTTAATATATGTATCAAGAAGTTATATTATAAAGATATATTTAAAAATGAGATAACTACTATGATGAGTTTGTACACAAATATAATAATGGAGACTCATAACTGATTTGAATCTTTAACGATATCTCTTTATATGTGATCTAAACTACATAAAACGTGCTATCATTTTGCCAGAATATGAATTTTATGAATCCGAAATCTATTTTTCAATTAAATATAATCTCGCGGTACCTAAATTTAATTTCCACAGCAGTTGATACAGATTGCTAGCAATCCTAATCGCCGCGTGGCTTAACATTATAATATTATCAGTGCTAACGTTTACAGAACGTATAGTGGCGGTGGCATTAGCCTAATTAAACATTAAATTTTAGTGAAACGCCGACTAAAGTACGGTAGAGTATTTGATTGCGGCTCTTTCGTTCTATTTCTGTTTAAAATGTAGCATATGGCGTTATTTTGGTCAATTATGCTTTGAAAAGCGCGAACGTTGCACTCGACAGTGTGCTGTTATTAAAATGCACGTTTACCTCCATGTGCTGCAAATGGTCTAAAGAAGAGCCCATTATGTCTTATAAAATAAATATTATAATATTTGTATACAAATTCTTGTTGTTATAGAGATTAGCTAGAGGTATTCCTTGCAGAAAAGGGGACGTGTGATGCAGGAAGCATTATCAAGGTTCTAATTATACTCGCAACTTAGTCTTTAGCAGCCTAATAACTGCACTACTTGAACGGCTTTTAAAATAAATAACAACAGCAATTATAACAAAAAAGTCAAACGTATATAAGTATTATTATAATTAAAAAAATACGCTTGGATAACAAAGTGAAGTGGGTTTTAAACCGAGTCTGACACCTCTGAAATTGTGTCATCGTCATGAGTACGTCTCGCCTAGAAAACCTTACTAGTAGGTAACTTATTAGAAGACTAATTAACCCTTAATCAAACAAACTTTTTTTTTTGAGTAATTTGAAAACTGGTCACGGCTTTTAGGTAAGTGGGTTCTGTAGATTTCTAAAAACAAGTCCTTTTTTTTATAAAGAGTGGGGAAAAGGGGGGTTTTGCAGTGGGAAATTATTTCCCATTATCCGGAACATTGATATATTATTTACTACAAGTTCTATACATGTTACTTGCTCCTACTATGCTTGTTTTTTTTTTTCTTATATAATAAAAATAAAAAAAAACAAGCAAAGTATCATGAGTGAATAAAGTTATAAAATGAAACAACAACGTTAAGAATAATATAATATATATGGTTTTAATATAACTGAAACGTAATTACTAAGAATAATAATATTGAGGTAGAACAGTGTGAAAGGTTTTAAAGCAGTTCTTAGCACACAAAGCTACTTCACAGGTGGAACATTGTATTTTTGTTCTCTGTTCTCTCTGTTTCGTACTGCAAAATCGACACCTCTTGTAAGTATTAGTCTCTTCTGGTAAGTGTATTCCCACATTCAATAAACGAATTTCATCTGGTACGCCAAACCTACCCCCTTTCTTATTTTTTTTAAAAAGTACACCTGTTTGTGCTTTACCTTTCCGTGTTGTGTGATTGTCTATTAGGGCACGCGCTAAGCGTAACCTAAATTCTCGGTGTCCGTGAAGCGTCGCAACATGTGTGTAGTTGTAGGTAATGTATGAATTTATTATTGATGCATCGAATAAAAAAAAGAAAAGTCTCATCCAGTATTTTCGTGATTTACGGCTTATTGGATACGATGATCTAAAATGATCGAATAGATCAACTCCGCCCATGCTAAGTGTATAGGAAGCAATTGCTTTCGGGCAAAGAATTTCTGCTTTAGAGCCATCCTTTTGGGTCCTCTTTACAAACATTGTATCTAGTGGCTGATGGGCTGTCGTGAGTAAAGCAACTTCTTTTGTATCAAACCATTTAATGGCTGTGATTGGCTCTGCAGTAACAGCTGCAAACTGATGTTTTTCCAATCGCAATGGTTTTGGTTGCTTTTTCTTTATTATATCAGGTAGATCTTTTCTATTGCATCTGACTGTCCCTACTGCATAAATCTTTTTATCATAAAGATCTTCCATCAGATTACAACTTGTAAAGAAGTTATCGAAGGCGACTAAAGTATTTTTTGGTACACTACTGCAGAGTTTCATGACAACATTGTATCCTAATCCTTCATTTTCTGTGCTGTCGCCTTTCCCAGCATAAACTTCAAATTGGTACAAGTACCCGGTTCTTGCATCGCACCTTGCCCAGACTTTAAATCCTCTCTTGATAGGCTTTTTCGGCATATATTGCTTTAACGAACTTCGACCTTTAAATTTCACCATACATTCATCAATCGATTGTACTGCAGAATTAAATGCTTCTCTCTGATAAACCTTGTTCAGTTCTGTGAGGAGGGGTCTCAGTTTATATAATTTGTCGTATTCAGAAGAGCCTCTTGGTGGTTCCATTTCATTATCATTTAAGTGGAGGTTTTCCGTAATTTTTTTAAATCTTACAATTGGGAAAACCTGGGCGATTTCCTTGTTGTAATAAAAAGGATCTGAAGACCAGTACAGTTCCATGTCCGGAAGAGGATTTAAGCCCATAAGGATTAAAACTCCTAGATACGCCTTAATATCTTGTTGAGTTACTGGTTTCCAGTTGTTGCTATTTTTCTGATGGGCGTATCTATTTGTTTGTGCCACAATTATAACAATCAGTTCATCAGGAAAAAGCCGTTCAAAAATACTTAATGGCGATGTTTTGTGCGTGTCATTCGCCTTGGGTTTAAAACGTTTTTCAAAAACGGGAATATCATGGGTTTCGGATTTTATCTCCCATACTCTTGGCTCAGAACGATCTCTGCGTATTTCGTTGTTAGTTTCAGACTGTTCATCATCTTCCAAAAACTCTTCCATGGGAACGTCAATGACATCTAAGTCTTGCTGAACTTCATTAAATGCGTGAATGTCTTGAGGTTGTTCATTACATTCGTCATTTTCAGTATCTAAGTAAGTTAGCAAAGGACTGTCTGTTTTTGGTGTGTTTGTGATATGAGATGTTTCTCCCAAGGCTGTCAGTAAGGTATCCGTTGAAATCTGTTGGGCTTGTATAGTAGGCGTTTCTTGTTTGTCTTCATTCAATTCGAAGCCGAAGATATATTCAAGACGTTGTTCAATTAGGTTATCGTCATGCTGATTGAGGTAACTATCGGATGGAGAATGAATGCTGTTGACATAGCATGAGTCGTCTTCAGAATCTGAGCCTGATAAATCAGACAAGTTGTCTAAATTTTGTACCACCTCCTCTAATTTTTTCTTTGGTAGAACTTTACGTATCTTTTTAGCGTCCATATTTAAATAGCTAAAAACAAATAAAAGGAAGTCAGTAACTAGGTAGTCTGAGTAGCACAAATAGTTCCTAAAAATTGATTCAGTAAGTCATAAAAATCAAGTGAAAAATCACACAAACGCAGTCACAACTCTCGAGAAAGCTCCTTAGCTGACAACTTTATGTTAGTTAGATAAAATTACAATACAGACAAATTATTTATTTTATTTTATATATAGAAATTGGTGCTTTTTTTAATGCAGGAACAAACAATGGGAAATTATTTCCCACTTATTTAAACCTAAGTAAATACAACAAATATCAATGTTGCGAGGCCAAAAACCGTAAGAAGCATTCAAAAAACAACTCTAGTTTACACGAATATTGTGTTTATGCACTTACCAGATTTTTTTTCCTCAAAAACTTTCAAATCTTTCGCCAGTACCGGTTTTTTCGCAAAATATTTCAAACTGTGTTTTTGACATTGACATACGATGACAGTTCGCGGCTTCAGACAAAATGTAGCATATAAATAAAATTTAAAAAATCTGTAGGATTATTTTGTTCTTGAGGTTGGTACTGATTAGAGTTACCAATAAAGAAATAAAACAGAAATTTTACGGTAGTGTCAAGTGGGAAATAATTTCCCAATATTTTAATAAGGGTTAAATCCGCAGTTTTGCAGATTGACGGACATCACGTATCTTCAATTCCCATTGCCTTCCCCTTCCCTTTCCCTCGCATTGAATAAAGATTAAAGAGCTTGATTATTATTTACTATTAAAGAAACTTGCATTAAATAATCGTAGTATAGTCAGTCTGCCAATCAAAGTGAACAAAAATCATTGTACCGTAAATATTTGTATCTATGAAGCGTTGCCGTGATCCAGTTACGCCGTGATTGTATCCGCGCAGTCAGCGGTGCAATCACTGCGTCTCGAGAGCTACGTACTGATACACCCGAGCTCTATAGCTTAGGTATTTCTTCCACAAACACGCCTGGTACTGAACGGAAAAGCTCGTTATACTGAGAAATTGTCAGTAATTGGAAAAGCTGCTCCAGTTATGTTGTTAAACAACTAAGATATTATGATTTAACAAGCGATTTATTGAGAGGAATTTTCGTAAATATTATGTTTTTAATTATTATTTTCTACGACCATGACTATGGAAAATAATCCAGTGATTTCGTTATTGATTTTTGGTTAAACAATTTGTCTTATTTTACTTATAAGTATTTTAATTCGCTTTTGTTCGTAAAGGAGAGATGTAAAGCTTGTAAAATGTAAATCGAATATAGATAGAGTAAAGAGCTGATCCTAAAAATTCTTAAGTAAGAATCCAAATTATCCTAGAGTTTCTTACGCTCAATTTTTATCCAAACAGATATTACTAATTTCTATTAAAAGTTAATATAAAAATAATACTCGAATAAAGAATATATATTATTCATAAACCACATCACCCGCAACGAACGAGTACGAGTAGCGCTGATATAAGCCTATTAAAGTTTTGATCCCATACATTATTAATATAATTAATTAGAGGTTTTAAATTAATTTCATTGAATCAATAATTCGATGTTTTATTGTAGGATTTAAAACTATAACTGTATTTGTTTGATGTCATTTAAAGATCGACTGGCCGCTAATATTGTCGGCTAAGAGACATTTGGTATAATATACAAAGAAGTAAAAATACATTATAAGATCAGCTAAATTTTACAAAAATACTTGTAAAAAGCAATATAAATTCTAATTACAATTCAAAAAATTAACTTTTTATTATTAGGAGTATACCATAGACAGAATAAAATGTATGAAAATGTAATGTGAAAACTAAGCCGATTTTAATAAACATTTGATGCGAGCTGAGGCAGGGTAGGGACGGTACCGACAGCGGGTCGCGAGACGCGGCCGAGAGTAATGTACTGGGATTTGGGGCTATCCATAAAATCCTTACATTCGTCACGGTGACAGGTTAATACCGGGGTGATGTAGTACGCCGAAGGACGACCTCACGAGACACACCATAATCTGTTATTAAGTACTGCGCGAGACCGCTATTGATTTTGGCTTTATTATAATGTGAAAATATGAATATTTATTATACAGATGGAGTGCAATTTATTTAGTGAAGTCAACGTTACTACCAAGAATACAATGGGTGCCTGAGAAGACACCCTATTCTGCCTAACTTTCTCTAAATAAGGTTGTTGGAAGAAATTTGCTATCTATCGATGTACATTTTCTTGTATTATTTTTAATTCCAGGAAAGATTTTTTAATTTTCTTTTTTACTGTCGTCAAACTTCTGAAGGAAATTTATTACGAGACATAACATACTTATAATTATTATTTTCTTTTATTTAATTTAATACTTTACAACCACAATAGGCTCACAAAATAACTAAGAAAAAACAATTGTACCTGAAAAATGTACTGTACATGAAAAAATATTATTTATGAATGTTTATTTGTAATTACATTATTATTTTTTATAAGGTGTAGTCTATCTAATTATATTTAGAATAAAATAAACATCTCTACGGCATAAGCACCGGTCGGTCAAACCGACACATAGCTGCTTCAATGCAAAACTAAAAATTTGAGCTGTAATAATAGTTAAAGTATACTTAAAGGTACTTAAAGGATAGCGTTAAAAACTTATTTGCACTTATAAGCATCCGCGTCTAAAGACCAGCTAATACGATAAGCTAAAGCTGTGTACTTGCTTATGAATTTAACTGCATATTATATTATTTTATAAACCTTGATATTACATTTAGGTTTCTAGAAAATGGTTGAAAGGATTTATATCTCATCGTTCGTTGATTGTGAACCACTTTTAAAAGTTTATATTAATGATTTAATTTACTTGACATTCCAGGCTACGAGTGAAGCTGCGATCCATTATTTTACTTAAATACTTTACAATTCTTACCAATTTACAAAGTTTTATCAAAACTTGAGATAAAATATAAACTGCAGGTAGAAGTTCTGCTCTTTCGTAGGAAAAAGTCACTTTATATTCGCATCGCTAAGTTTATTTTCAAACATTAAGTAAATGTCGCTTCTACTTTAAAAATGTCATAAAGTGCACTACAGTTAATAAAATACTCACTTACTTATCATCGCCTCTGAAACATATATTGTTTGCCGAAAATTTTTGGTATATTTTCCATATTCCAAAAGTACATAATTTGTGAGTAGACTGTGTGTTAATAAAGCAAAAGGTCACGTCAAGGTCAACTTATTTAATTTCTTTTAAATACTTCCTATATTGTCCTAAACGCTTTCATTAAAATATTTAATCACCTATAAAAAGCTCTCCAATCCATCAGTTCGCCGACTGCAAAACGAAAGATCCACAAAGACGAAAGCGGAGGACGGGAGCACCTTATGGCAGTCAGTGTAAAAGTGCATATTACTAACGGTGAAACGGCCAAAAATCTGGCAATCTGGTATTATCAGTTTCGCGTGAAGTAGGACAAGCTCCCGGGCCGCCGCCGCCGCCCTCGGCATGCTTGTGCTTACTGATGTTGCTTCCGATACTGTCTTGTACTATTTGCATTTTAATTTCAACTACATTTCCACACATTTTGGACATCCTGAAACTATCACCTGCGTTTAACAAGTAGTTTACGTTATCTATCGATCTTAGAATAAATGTACGGGAAGTGAACCAATAAGTAGTCAGTTGTACCACATTCCTCTATGATAACTGTAGTTATAACGAACATTGTACGTGATATTTAAATGATAAATAAATAAAATAACTAAATATGTTGGGACATTTTACAACAGCGCCATCTAGTTCCGTGGTAAGCTACGAGGCTTGTGTTACGGATACCAGATAGTTGATACACTCTACATATAAATTTTTAAATACATACAGAATATAAATATTAACACCCATGACTGGAGAACAAACATACGTGATCAACAAATGAATGCCCCCAGCGGGACTCGAACCCGCGACAGCTGGTGCAGAAGGTAGGGTCACAACCAACTGAGCCAAACGTGTCGTTATGATGAGATACTCAATACGAGTAAGCAAAATTGAATTTCCCCCTTAGCGTATATCAAGCCAGAAGCAGGCCGTTCCTGCCAGGTCCTGCACGCACACGGTGCTCGCACTAATGGGATTATTTGGGAACGTTATCAATTAACATATTCGCCGGATCAAGCCCCAGCCGCCGGCGTCCGGCGCAGGGCTCGGGATTGGAAATAAAAGCCTTCTTTTTCACAGATTACTTTGATTTTTATTATTAAAATCGTGTTTTGTTTTTTATTTTTATTAATAATAAAAATAATTTAAAATTCTTCAAAGTGACGGTTTCTTCACTGCTGCTCCATTCTTGCATTATAAAAACAAATCATAAAACATACTCATTCATAAATAATATTAAAAAATTTGAGTATAGTACAATATGCGTGTGTATATAATAAGTGGAATGAGACATAGTTGTAATGTCGAAATATTCTACAATGCCTAATACATAAATAGTTTGCCACTTAATAGAAGAAGGGCGGGGCATAATCAAGTTGTAAAGGAAGTTCAAAGATGCCAACTGCCTTCCGGGTTGTTGCTCTCGACACACGATCTATTTATTAACGTGTTTCGATTATTTCTACAAGTTTATTGGACTTTTACTCTATAATTCTAAACACAACAACGAGAAAAAACACACAAAGTTATTATTATTATTATTAGCGGTTAATGAAATATTCTATTTCCTATCCCTGTAGCTGAGGTAATCTATCGAAGCTTAACTATATTATAAAAAGTATATCTAAACTTCTTTTAGTTTTGTTTAAAGCCAATATTAAGTTACGATTCTCATAACTTAGCATACAACGTTGTTTGCCGCTCTTGTTACCTCGCTGAGTCTCATTAGGTAACTATATGTATCTTGGTATGAGTTACTTGAGAATTATTTTAATATGGAAATTAATTTTCATTGCTAAATTTTGCGCTATTTTTTAAGTGCATTCAGCTGTGTGTGATTTGTTTTATACAAATTATTGAGTATCTACAAATGTTCTTCTCATTGAAAATAAAGACTGAACTAACAGTGAAATAAGGAAATTTACTAATAATACAATACAAACTAACGCAATGATAAGCTTTGAACATTAAATATCTTGAAATATCGCTTCAGAAGTTCCTTGTATAATTCCAGAGACAATGGAACGTATCGTTCGTTTGTTAGCAAAAAGTTCGCATCGGAATGAGAAATATGCAAATGCAATCTATTAAGAGCTAAAGTTCGGACAAAGTTTAATTATGTATTTTTATTGTTTACTGAGACAGTTTTAATTTATCAGTAATTGCTATTAGAAAATGGATTTTAGGGTCCTTTATAGAGAACAAAGGGAAATATGCTAACAACTAACTTCCATCCGCGGCGTTTCTTACACGAAAGTGTAGAATTTCCAATATATATTTATGTTGATATTCAGCTAGATGTTAGCCATAAATCGTATCGCTTAAAGCAACTTTAGTTTAATACTAAACTAAAGTTATAGCTAGTAAATATATTTATTTTGAATGATGAACTTTTCCACTCTGCAGCAGAAAATTTAACTAGTTTATTTATACCTAATGTATATACGATATGTAAAAGTTAAAAGCTTTAACTTTATTTTAATGTAAGAGTATCAAGTACTTTCTCTTTCATATAATGTTGCACAGAAAAATCTTCACACCGTTATTTCTGTCTCATTGTTCAAACAGAACACAAGAAGGTGAAATCGGTAAAGCTGTCCCTTCGCAGGTTCCGTTTCGATTTTGAGCGACATAAAGTATAATATTATATATAAAGTTATATAATAATACTAACGGACCCTACAGACGTTGTCCTGTACATATAGAAAATTTTTATAAACTTTTGCTCCCGGTGAAATGTTTTAGTATGCATGCGCAAAACAGCGTTGCCTAGCAACGACTTATTTATAATTGAATATGTCATTTATTGTGCAAATGTATAAATAACTAAATAATATAAAAAATACATTATCTAGTGGACCGAATTGTGAATCTAAACCATTCTCGAATACACTCGAACACACACAAAACATTTCATCAAAATCGGTCCAGCCGTTTAGGAGGAGTTCAGTGACATACACACTCACAGAAGAATTATATATATAAAGATAGGTAAAAATAATGATAGTGAGGAGATCAAAATAAAACAAATGAAGCTACATAATATGTATCTTATCAGTGATATGACTAAAATGTACAAAAGCAATTCCAAAGATCATACTCGTAGGTTCGAGTCCCATTTGTACAGTTATTGGGGTTTTCTTAATATTATTTGTAAAATATTAAAAGGAAATAATTCCTTGAAATAAAACATCTGGTACTAATAAATGTTTATTGGTATTCAATTACAACCATGTAGTTACATATACGCATTACATAACTAATCAATCAAATAGTCGAATTGTATTCCTGAAAATCCAAACGGGAAGTGCCCCCACCATGATGGTATCACGGCTTTTATATTAATTAATTAATGTCAAAACAGCAACTCAAATGTCAATTATATTTCTTTTTTTTAAGCCAATAGCAATACTGATAAAAAAGAGTAACATAAATCAATCACTACACTTAAAAAAATAACTAACCTAACAATATACTGTCTGTAGGAAGTAAGTTTCGGAGAGCCTTTTCATAATATATAATATCGCTCGAAAGTTAGGTATCAATAGGTCAAAACAAATTAATTGATGGATTTAACAACTCAAACAGTTTACTAATAGTCATTCAAGTGTTCCTCGTGGTATTGTCATTTTTTATTGTCGTCCGGATTTGAAATACAGTTTTTATACTGAACAACAATTAAAAGTCAGTTAAAAACAATTTCCAGATTCTATTGTACAGTTAGAGGTGAAGGTTAACTGAGCGTTTTCAATAAAATTCAATTTTCAAATTTTTTTCTCAAATTTATTTAGATTTTGTTTCCCGAGGTTTCGTTCGAATGCTTCACAGCAGTCGAGGTCAATTCCGCGAGAAATCAAACTTTTATTTATAAACCAAGGTTTCTTTTCGTTTTTTTTCTTAAATTGATTTTAGATTTCAATTCGGTTTATTTAAAATATATAATGAATAAAATATAAAACATTAAAAAAACGTATCAAAAAAGAGTAAAGCTACGGGCAATTGCTAGTTACAACCAGGGGCGAAAGTAAGATAATTAAGACAACACACGGCAAAGTGCGTCCCGGCGGGACGACCTGCCGTCTAAGCAGTACCCGCTTGTTTCGAAGTCATAGAATATTATATCGCTGTCTTATCTAAAGTAGTGCCGTCATGAAGCTATTTAATAATCAACTACCCACCACCAGCCGAAATATCAGCCTTTGTTCTACCTAGTACAGGCTACGTCTAATATTTATTTAATGTGATTCAGTACGAATAAAAAGTAGTATTTTAATGAGATTAAATGTAGATAACGAAAATAAAAACATTGCTATGACGCAATATACAATATGCTAAATAATAAAAGAAAATTGTCTCTCATCCCTTCGTTTGATAATAATTCATGTGATCCACTTACGGTTTTCAATTATGAAAGAGTCACAGTGAGATTCTTACAAAACTTAAAATATATAATGATGGCAAGAAAAAAATTAAATTATAAGAAGAATAATAAAGTTATGAAATTGTTATTTGAACATATCGTACCTGATAGAGAACGGATCACACGCGATCTTTTCTTTGAAGTATATTCATATTTTCCACATTATTCCTATAATCCCGGCATGCTTTTCTAATGTGGTTTTTAATCTCGGAAAATTCCTCACACCCTTCACGTTTTACACATTTACACGTTTTTTCCAATGCATCTAATACTCGATCTACGCAAATCTTGTAGGTAATCTAGAGTCGCTCTCTGCGCTACGCGAGACAGGTGTCATACAAGAACCCCGCGAGCGTTGGATTTCTAGTAAATTGCATTCATTTTCCTTCCCCTTTGTGGTTTGCACTTTCATGGGGAATGTCACCGTCGATATTAGATTGAGCTCTTCCGTGCCGCAATCGTTCGCGAGCGCATTCTGACCTACTATTATTTTATCTGTGTCATACGTGTAATAAAGCGGTAGCTCGCATGTTCCGCGCCACGCTCCCTCTCCCAAGCAATTTAAATGTAAAATTTCAAAAGTGTGAGTTATTTGAAGGATCTAAAATGAATATAAAAACAAAGAGGAGCGTTGTTGTTACAAAAAAATCAAATGTTTTATATCAAAAGCATATTATAGGTAAATATAAGGTATATATATCTAACATTTGATTTAATTATTGGTATCTGTTCTATTTCCTAAATAACAGAAGCTATAATACTTTAGGAAAATGAGAGTTTCGTCTCATGATAACTGTTAAATACTAAATGTTAAAAAGTGTATGTTTAAAAAGATCCTTTTTACAAATTTAAAATAAAACTTCCTAACATTATAAAACGGCGTACGTCGACGCGAGGCGGAGGTCGCGTGAGTGATTACTTCGGAAGCTCGTATTGAGAAAGCAAATGACTCGGCCAATTTTACTCTTACAAAGCATCGCACTCTTAGTTTCTTTACCTTTAAAAGCTTTATTCGGCGCGAAGACAAAAGGAAGAGGAACTGGACGATCCTTTACAGCGTAAAGTTTTTGCACCTTTGTGAATCCCCTTCCTTATTACCGAATCTTGTGATCTAGGCTTAGATTGTCGTAACAAGGAGATAGATTAGAATGCGTGGGACTCGACTCAACGGTGCTCGGCGAAACCTTTTCACTCAGACAATACCTTACTAGTAGTTATTCAAAGATCCACAGTTTAATAATTAACGTGACAGCGTTTTCGGACAATAAATCTGATCAAAGTTAAAAGCTAAACAATAAAAAATCATTTTGCAATTTGTTTTGTATGGTATTTGTATTTGTTCGGAGTCAATATTCATTAAGTTACGATATCGAACGAATGACCTAAATATCTAATTATACAAGAAAGATAGATTAGACATGCTGTTTGTATGATATTTTTATTATTGTAAAGACTAATATAATAATAAATAAAGACAATGTAATAAAGCGCCCAAACGAGCGCTTACCGAGTGAATTAGTTTTACATCCTGAGTCTCGCACCTCTGATATTTTCACGTGCGAGGCATTTTTAACATGATTATAACTAGACTTAGGTGAAGAAGTACATCGTAAGAAAAACTATCTGGTGAACCTATTAAAGTTTCAAAGATCTGTGTAGTCCACCAGCCCGTGCTTGACAACGGCCTGATGCTCCACGTATGAACGAAAGGCCGGTGCTCAGAAATTGAACGATAAAAAAGGGCTTAAAACTAAAAAAAATAATAACGATAACTCTAGCCATACATATCTGAAGGATAGCGAATGATTATGTTTTTTAAAGATTCATTCTGTTACAACTAATAACATTATACGTAAATATGTATCGCCGCCCCGACGTCAGTATTATTTACATTTTCAATCTGTCTAAAGTTCGTATCAACACAAATTGAATCTATGATGAGTGGGACATCGGTTCCGCGACGCGGCGGCGATATGACGCTCTCATTGACGAATTTTAATGGTGCCACTGTTATCTGAATTTACATTTGAGAATTACTTTAAAGTGTAAGTAAGAAAGAAATCATGGATGTTTGCAATTGAACTAATTCAGGTTGATTTTTACTTAAGTTTTATTCGGAAGTTGTACATAATATTACCCATAATATTAACTTTTTCATCCCTTTATAAAGTGAACTGAAAAAAGCTCTTTCTTGTAATGTTAGCTATCATTTCACACACACATCGATTTTTCTTCATCGAGGGTTCCTTACTCCTAAATACCGTGTTATTTAACTTCGTGAGATAGGTATGGGAGTAGCGCTGGATTGGGTAAATTTTGCGAAGAGAGGAAGAGAATGCTGCACAAGTATCATTCAATTGCAGGCCGATACATACAGATATAGCTTAAATGTATCAATATTAACTTAGTAAAACCATTTTAGCGGTCTTGGCTATCAGCCGATCCCTTCCGAGATATTAAAGAATGTATTACTTGTAAACATTAGAGAGCATGATGAGGAACGAAGTCGGAGGTATGACGCCGTCGTCACTTGGCGACCAGCCAGCTCGAGATATTGGGATCTGAGTCAATAATAGCCTCTTTCACCTTTGCACGGGACTTATTGAGAAACTCGAAGTTTAGTTTCGCGAAAAAGTAATAAACATTCTCTTTTATAAACTTTTCGATACAATATACACATAGATACGTCACGAGATTTTTTTTCAGAGAATTTATTCTGATACCAGATAAAAGAAACATATTACATAGATAATAGGAGTATATTTTCAAACTATTTAAGCTACATTTAAAAGAATCGAATTTATTTTAAAATACATGTCAGGTCAGTTTGTCTTAAAGCATGATACAACTCAGTCGTCAATTTACATATTAAAGCAATAGTCCGGTGACACCTCGCGGCGCGGCGCTGCGACACCTCGAATCGGCAAATGCAATAAAATTTGAACCGTCTGCCTCTACATTATGCACTTTCCCTAGTCTACGGCTACATTTCCCCTCCATTTAAAATACACGACAGTTTTACCGTAGAAATGTCTACTTTTCATCGCCCTTGTATTTTTAATATGCCCGCCTCGAAAAGATCACGTAGCACGGTTATTTTATAAATGCAACAAGAAATTTAAATTAAAATACATACGTGTCACGAATACTTGAATAATTCCGAGGTGTCGCAGGTAGAGAGCACTGCGGGCTTTTGTAGGTTAAATATGAACTACCAGAAATAGCAGAGTTATTCTTCTCAATCAAAATATATATAATCTAATAACAACTCAACAAGATATTTTAATGTTCAAGAGAAATCTCGTCAATGTTTGACGAGAATTCTCTTGACTTGTTTAAGTTGTTGTCTTAACTTTGTCAATCAATCATTTTAAATGTCAATTTGAATTAAGCGAAATGATTTAATTTCACCTATTTCACTTTAAAAACTATAAGAATCAACAACAAGTCCTATTCTGCAGTATCTGTACCTACCGCCATAAACTTTTCCAATAAATCCGATACAAGAATACACCTAAATTATCCTCATAGTTCATACTTGATCCTGTTTAGTTACGTTATGCGAAGGAAATAATATAACATTATTAGTGGGCCATTTCACGGGTCGATTGTCAAAGGGCGAGGCGGGCATCTCTTTAATAGAACACGGTAGCTCTTAATTCAATAAGGGCCGAGTAGAGCTGGCAGTGCGCGTCGTCCCGCCCGGGCCGGTCACGTGTCCGCACATCGCCGACACCCAATTATCTTACAAAGTGAATTTTGCATAATACTTTCTTAGGTTTACGCGAATATTTGACATTATAAATGAAACTATCTTTTCGGATTTTTTCGCGGATTTATTATGATTTTTGGTTCCCGACGTTTCGAATGCTTTACAGCAATCATAGTCACGGGAATTTGCATTTGACGCTCCACAAACATCTCATCTTTCAATTAAAAACTTCCTCTTTATAATGGCTTTGATGTGATCGTCGGAGCTAATCACCTCCGCTCTCTTGTTTGTGGGTAAACGTGATAATGTCAGAAAATAAAAACAGACTCTTCCCAAATTAATGAGTCCTTATTGATAAAAGAAATTTTGTAATTTTCTATTTAGCTTTCCTGGTACAGGACATGTTGTAATTAAAATTACAAAAAAGTTTAATTAGGACCGTTTTTAAGGACAAATTGCGACATAAATTTGCAATTTGTGTAACAGCGACTCACTTTTACATTTCACATTTTTCATTTCACGTTAATTTTTGTGGAACCCTAATTCTTTTTTTGATATCAAAGAAAACTAACTAGACCTCTTAACATCAACTATCTACTAGTGAATGTTCCTTCAAAACCAGACTATCATTTCGGAGATCAGCCGGCATAGGTTTAGATAAAAATTTAAAAATTGAGTTATTTACAAAGCGATTATTTTGCATTACAAACAGACATTTTAATTTTGTTATTCTGCACAATGTACAGTACAATGAAAGTACACCAAATAGAAAAACAGCTGTATTGAGATATTGTTATGAAAAAATATTCCATCACTAGCTGTGCCCGCAACTTCGTTCGCGTGGATGTCGGAACTTAATAAGTATTTTTTAGTGCGAAGCGCTGTTGGAGGATACCGATACAAATCATTTTTTTTATTTATGCTAGTGCTTCTTTATAAACAACATTAGCTAAGACTCCTACAAAACTCAAATATGGCCGGCAGGCATGGGCGAAGGTCATTCTTTCAAAGAAAATCTTGACACCGCGATTCAGAAAATGACGTTACACGCACAACACCATCTATCGAACAATACTGCACGCAGTTGATCTCTAGTTATAGTCCCGTCTAAGTTCGAATACTCGTAGATGGCACTGTTTTAATATTTTACTTCGGAAACACTATTTTTTTTATTAATTTACATTTTTTATAAGTGGTGAACTGATTACGATGAAACAAAAACCTTAATATTACTACAATTTACGCACATATTGTTGTGTATAAAAGTTACGTGAAGTTGTGAGACCAAATGCACATAACCCTAATTTTACTTCTGGAATTTCTCTACTTCTTCACTTGAAACTCAAATATCTTTTGATAGACTGAACCGATTGCAATGAAACAAAAACTAAATGTTACTTCAAGCTACGTTCAATCGTTGTGTATAAAAGTTATCTACATTGCTTTCGTACATTTTACGTGATGCCCGGATAAATAAACAGACAAACAGACAAACAGACAAAAATTCTAAAAATGCTGGAAATGGGTTCTATTGGTTATCCTTTAACACCCTGGCTATTTTTTTTGTAATTTTTTTTGATGTACAAAAACGACTTTTCTACAGTTTTATTATATGTATAGATAGTACATCGGTACGAGTACTTGTAAGCATTAACCTACATTGTTTCGTGACGGCCGGAAGGGATCAAATTACTTATTTATGGCGTCTCTCGATTATGCCATTCTTTTCTCTTTTCTCTTCTCTCTCTAGTCTTTTTAAATATTTGATGTCAAGTAAGACGTACTCTACATTAAGCGGGCTCGCAGATTACAATATACCTGACTATATTTTGTATCTATCGTACATAATATAACCTTGACTTACTTGACACGACCACGACGGTCAACAACGATTATATTTATATTATTATGAATTATACTTACGATTAGAAAAGTAAATAATTAAAACATGAAAAGCAACTTCATTACGGGATAATTTCCTCCAGGATCTACCTATATCCATACTATTAATCTAAATTAATATTAAAGTGTAAAAAGATCAGTAGTTTCGCATTTATAATATTAGAATGGGCAGAAATTGCTTAAAATTTCGTAAACGACTAGTGAGTAGGTACCTAGTAATATGTTATATTCAATTTTGCGCTACGCACAGCGTCGTGACAAGGCCGTCGCAACCAAGATCTCGGTCTCTTTCTACACGTGGACAAAATATACATAATTATAATTATATACATTATTAATATTTAAATACTACATAAACCGGCATTATTTAGTAGAATTAGACCACTATCTCATGGAAAGTGCAGACAGACTTTATTAACTTATTATCAATCAAAGTTTTTTTAATTATTTATTATAAACATAATATCTATTCTACCCCTGAGTAACTAATAATAGAAATCAATAATCACTGGTGATCATATTTGACTAATATATATTTAAACACTTAAACCCAAGTGCAAGAAATGAGAATATGGTTTGATTTTAACCCAGTAAGAGTAAGTTATGTCCTGCATTCATCTGGCAGAGTCCTTCAGTTTCTTATTCGTAGCAGCGAAGCGTAGCAGTGACCCGCGACTGGGAGCTTTCTACACTCGCTTGTAAGCTTTTCATTATCTTATGAACTAGATTCGTTGAAAAGGTTGTTTTAATGACTTTAGGAGTCTTATTAATGTACGAGCTAGTCTTAGGACGGGAGAGGTCACTTAAATTATTGTTCAGATTGTAAAGATAAAATGAAGAAACTAACCGTTCCATTAATGAAAGAATCAGGAGAAATAAAATATATCAAAATTAGTATCTGGGAAAGTTATCATAAGCAAGCTATACACATATTAAAATTACTAGAAATTTTCCTCCCATTTGGCATATTATGTCTGATCAATATTTGCTAAACGTTATACTACTTTCAGTTTCGAGAACGATAAATGGCACCTTGTGTACATCACATCATTCCCTTGTACTGAGATTTAATGAACTGAACTATCTCTACACTTAATAGATATCTATTTATCTCTTTGTTCTCTATATGTATTTCAAATAGTGACTGCTAATAATGCAGACTGGTTCTCATTCGTTTGATCCACGAATTTGCATGGATTTACATACTAATAGTCAGCGAAGCGTTTCCCTACAGGCTCAGTCGCGCGAAGACAAGAGACGTAACGCAATAACGTATATAAAGTTGTGCACCCACAAGCGGTTACTTCTGCAATAAAGTTTTTCTATTGCTCTCTGCCAATGTAAATATTAAAGAAAATTAAAAAAATAGAATCGACTGCGTTGTGTGTAATTTTGAATTAAAAAAACCCTAAAATATGTTGTGTTCTGATTCAAAATTTATACCCGGTGTCACTTTCACAGTTAATACGAATCTAAGGACACCTTTCAAGCTAAAATTCATCGAGCTCTTCAGGCCGCAGAGTGTGCCAAACATTTATACAACATACATACTCTCGAAAGACATAACCTTCCTTCTTGCGCAGTCGAGTAAAAATAAATTGTATGTTATCTTCAATTGTGAAATAGCTCTGAGCTATATTTTTGACGTTAGCTTGTTTCCAGCACAAGGAAAGAGTACTCTAAATACACTACGGTCCTGCAAATATTTATTTCTGAGAGTTTTTTCTGACATAATTTATAAGAGAGTGAAATGTAGCTTTGATTGATTAATATTAAAAAAGGAAAGTAATCAAAATCGCACTTTTCTTTACATTTAATAATGAATTTTGAAAATGGAATTGATCAAGATTTGATATTATATTCCAATCATCTGTTACCTGAAATTATATTTTACCGACTACCCTCGAAGGAGAGTAATGTTCCCAAGTTATGAATTTCTTTAGCACAATAACACAGTTTTCAAGAATTTTACCGCATTGAGTGTCGTTTAATTTCTTTTAATTACGATATGAAATACATATAACAATAATATCAACAGCCAACTGTATTTTCATACAATCACTTTGAAACATATTACCAAAAGCATCATAAGCAGTTGAATTTATTTTTTCTATAAAATACTTTACTTGAAAATAACTTAAATTTTTGCCGTCCATAAAACTACATGACATGTACAACTGGAATTTTAACTTAACAATTTCAACACTGAACGTTGGAAAATATTAGATAGTAAGGACGATCGGAGCGCGACTTACGCCGTTCCTCACCCATGCATTATTTATCTGGAAGCGTTTTCCCGACTGCCGGCAACTCTCGACGCAGCTCTTATTGAATCGTGTGCTTATTAGAATTTATTGCGACACTATTACACATGAAATGTTTAAAGTTTTGTTTACGTCGTACAATGTTTTGGCACAGTTTCCGTCGGTAAACATATCGAGGTGCCGTTTCACTGTATTCATAAACATGAAGTATTCTATGAAAACGATGTGACGTAGCTAGATTATTTGTTTTATAGCTTAAATTTAATTATAATATAATTATAACGACGTACCTCTAATATATAATAGATAAATTTCATGCCTTTCCTTCTCTTTTTACTAATCTTTAATCACTTTTCTGTTATAAAGATACAATAGAACAAGCTACCAATACAACATAATGCAAAAAATTTAATAAAATCAAAAACAAGTCAACGAGTCATATATAAACTTTTTTTGGACTTTCTCTTGCAAACAAATTATATTGCAAGAAAATATGTTCAAAATAAATATTTTTAAAAATACTGACAGAAGTTTCATATGCAGTACCTATCAATCAAGTTTGAACTTCTTAGTTCAAAATTTCCCCAAAGTCGGAATAAATGGCTTATAATAATAAACTAGCTGATACCCGCGACTTCGTCCGCGTTGCTTGAAATATTAACAAAGTTTTCCGCATGGCGCTACGCCGCTTGCCCCACTACTCCGCGAGAAGGAAACATACATACTGCATCACTGAACACGCAGTACATATACAAATCGTTTTTTCTTGAAACTTTAATAAATTTTTATTAAATGAAGATATCGCAATCTTTTTTTATATAAGGGCCAAGTGTCTAAGAAATAAAACTTAGAAAGTTTCATTTAAATCTATCCAGTACTTTTTCCGTGATGCGCGCACAACTGCAGACCTCTATCATTTTATTTATATAGATTATTAGGTTATATAAAAACAAATGAAATTAATTAAATAAAAAAAAACAATTGACTTTAACCTTTTCTATTTAAACAGTAAAAAAATAATCATTTGGAGTCTGTAGAAGTTACAGTTTGGAAACATAAATTTAACATTCTCACACCCACCCCCGCAATCCCTATTGGAAATAGAATTTCGTAAAATCCTATTTGAGATGATTTCTGCATGACAAATAAAAGATTACTACCAAATTTAAAGTTACAGTTTGGAAATAGAAACTTCACATTTTAACACCCACTACCGCAATCTTTTTCGGCGGTGGATTGTTGTAAAATCCGCTCTTAAATCATTTCTGCATCACATATAGACGACTCTAGCTAAATTTGGAGTCTGTAGGAGCTACGGCTTATAAAATGAAAATTTTCATTGTTAAACCACCCCCGCAACCCCCTGTGGGGTGAGCTACCGTGAAATTCGTTCATAGACTATTTCTACATCTCTTACAGAAGATTCCTACCAAATTTGGAATTTATAGGAGCAATAGTTTAAAAACGGGAATTGTTCATTGTTAACGCCCCCGCAATCCCCTTTGGGGGATGAATTTCTTAAAATCCGTTTTTAGTTGACCTCTACATAACGAAAGTAATATTCCTACCAAGTTTCACATTTCTAAGTCCTATAGTTCCCGAGATTTCGTGATGAGTAACTATAGAAATTGGAATACTTCGATTATCATCGAAATTTTTAACGTTTTAGCAGACTTTTTTAAAATTTTCTTACATATAAACATTCTCCTGACAATTCTGAAGACAACAAAACAAAAATTAACCCAATCGGTCCAGCGGTTCTCAAGTGATACTCGATCATAGATTCGATAGATCGGCATTTTATTTTTATCAAAAAATGAGAGTGGGTGTGCAGGGGTGCGTGGGAGTTGGTGGGTGGATGCGTGGAAGTTTGTAAGTAGATTCTTAGCTGAATGTAAAAGAACATTATCCGTTTAGTAAACTCCGTTGAAATCCATGAAAACAAAAGAATCAAGAGAAAACGCTTGTCTTTTGTTTTTATTAGCGGGATAAATGTTCATAAAAGTAAAACAGCAATAAAAAAATGAAGGAACGTTAGAATTCGAAAAATAAATAGCCATAAACCATCTAGAAAAAATTTCGCATCGAATGGTGGTAGTTTCATGTCGATACGATCAGTGGTTTAGGCGTGATTGTGCCTCAAACGAAGACCATTTTCATTATATATATATATATATAGATATATCAATCAGAGAGATTTAAATGTTATATATTATAATGTTTACAATGTTATCACAATAATCATTCCACGTTTCATCAGAAATGCCTGACAGAGCCGTTCCCCGCGTGACAGGGGAACAAAGACCAGTGAATCAAAGCGGACGCTTAGAGCGAGGCGTGAAATCATATCACAATATTACGTTTACGCAAGCATCGGTCATGTCGAGCTAATATCCTCGTAAAGCAGACATCGGCCATCGCCGCCGTCACGGCTCGCCTCGCTAACGCTGATTAACAGCTTACTGTCGGTCTGAGTATGTACCGGCTCGCGTCCCAACGTGCTATTACGTAACCCAGATTATACTACTTATGCATATGAATGTATACAATTTTGTTGTATTCTTACAATAAATTTATAAAAACTACTTAATGTCTAAATCCAAAAAATCTGTGAAATTCTTGCTTGAATTTTTTTGTTGCTTATTGGCCGATACTCCTTTATCATATCTTATCTTGTCTGCAGCACAAAGAACCTTTAGAAGTATTCAAGAGTTAATGGCAAGTTAAACATAGGAATAAAATTTTTCCACTCTTTTAAGATAACTGTTGATCGTCTCTATAGTTAGCTTTCTTCATTATAATTGTGAATTGACAAACATATTTTGAAGACACTATTCCTATTAAAATATGTAAACTGAAATATTAGTAAAACTATAAGAATATATTCAATATGTTTTTGATATGTCGGATAACCTGTTTCGTATTCAATTAAAAAGCTTGTTGCAGCAATACCGCAACAAGTACCTCGTGTAGTAAAATTTTAAACATTGTGAAATTCATGCACGAAAAACTACAGGTTGTGTTTCACTTAAAATTCTGTTTTGTGTTACTTATTTATAGTCGCAGTACCTAGTTGAAATATCCAGCGTGATTCTTACACTTGGCTAGATCTTACTATAACGAGATTTGTTGTTACACTTCCGAGCTTTGACCAAGTTAACTTGAATTTGCTATCGTATATACGATGAAGCGAAATTAAGAAGTATCTTAAGCACAAAGAAAATACTTTATTACAATTTTCACTTTTATTAAATATTAACCGTAACAATAAATTTAAAATTATACGTCACGTAGGCGGTGTACAAGGCGAGTTGCTCCTGATATTTCTCTGATACTCTCATTCTCTGTGATCCTCTTCGGCAGATCTGCCGTTGGGGCGCCGCGGTCGAGTGCGTAAGCAATCCCGTGAAACCCCGTTTAGACGGGGGAGATATTGTTGAGTTTTAGCGTAAGCACTTTTATTTCTGCCAATTGAGTCAGTTTAGTTTTGCCTGGCAAAAACTAAACTGACTTCTTTTAAAAACATTCTCGACAAATAAAAAAAATTAACAGCGGTTTTTCTATATAATATATTTTCTAAATATAACGCCCCTCTTTTTGTGTCGAGAGTGAAAACATCAAAAATTGAAGGCAATATATCAGGTTAGTTATATCCATTTTTCTTCGCTATACCTACTTTGGCAAGTTATGTGCCAATTATTTCTGTATTAAATTTATAACAGAACTGGCAACAGTTCAGTAAAGTTTTGGCTTCACGATTACGTTTCATCAAAACATTTTTCACTTCCGACTCGTAGTGGAAGTACTGAAACAGTCAGTTTATGATCTTTTAATTATTTTATTCATTGATATTTGGCTCTCTTCGACTTTTTTAAAATGATTTGTGTAACTATAGGCGAGTTACTAAATATAGTCGGTGTAAATAAATAATAATGTTCGCGATGAGGTTCACTACAATACGAATTTAAGCTTTAATCTAAACCAAGAATGTTTGAACCTAGTTACAAAATGAAATATAGCCTAATTCCCACTCTGAATTTTCATATTTGAACGTAAGGGTGTGACTTAGGTGGGAATAAAAATGTATACGCCTACTCAAATAGAATAATAAATTAAATTATTTTTGACAATATATAAATAAAGTCGACCATGTCATTATGTAATATTAACAGAGCTGAGAGCATATACTTGTAGTGAGAAAACAAGCTACAATATGTAGGTTGGTGCTCACCCGCCTGCTCTTGACGCAGATAAAATTATTGTTTCCCCGCACTAATACTGCGCAGCGCCACGCAGCGGATAATGTCGTAAAGATCGCTTACCTTTACGACTACATAAAAATCCTCTTACGTACTTGGAAACGCAAAATTATATCGCGATCGAATATGATTTTTACTATTACCCGTAGTCACAAATATAAAGTTACTTTTTATGACAACAAGTTATTGATTTAATAATAACTGTATAGATTATTAGCTTGAGTAACTCGGTATAATTTTGTTAAACTTACTTCCTCTACAACGGTTCTCTCCGAGCCCCGCGCGGGACCGCGGCGAGCGGGCGGCTCGCGAGGCGTCCCCACGGCGCCGACACCGTTCCAAACTGCAAATAAAATAAAATGCTTTGCAGAAAAATTGGAAATTCAATAACTCCAGAGCAGAGCGAAGCTGAGATTTCCGCCCGATTTTAAAAATATGATAGATGATACATTGCGCGTCGCACATCGCAAGCGTTTTTGCTGCGAGCTACGTTGGAAGCGATCGAATCTCTTGTAGTTCGCCTGATTTATTGGCGCTGTTCAAATGTTTTCCGGCTCGTGTCTCATTTCCATGCGACTGTACTTTTATTTCAAATGTGCTGTGTGCAAGCGCGCAGAAGGAACCTGTATCCCCTCTCACATACATCATTTAAAGTTGGCCCCTCTTGCTAGGAATCTGCTTTAAATAACCATATTTCTTTTTATTTTTATATGAGAATGAAATTTTCAAATTAAGAATAATTAAACTAAAATAAGTGCTGGGTAGTGGTTATCTTCAACGAGTGTGCATCAAACCATCGACAAACATTTATGAACAATTGAATTGAAACTTATCACATTAACAATACAAGTAATACAAACTATACCTTACGACAGATGCTCTCTTACATAAGGTGGATAGCACGATTAAGGGAGCAATAAATCTAATGCGGTCGCTACCGCCGGAGGTAACTAGTTCAGTAAATCGGTGTCTCGTAGACGTTAGACTGATAGAGTACAAAGCCTCATAGCAATTTGTTTTGTGGAGATTTCGAACTAAAATGAGAAGGGGTGCTTCGTGAGGCGTATGGGAAGCTCGGGAGCGCGGGTCGGGGGCCGGGCACGGGAGCATGGGGAGTGTTAATGAGGAAAGTTACAGTACGTTTGCTTAGCCGCCTGGTACAGGAATAATAAGCGCAATTAGAACGCGGTGGCTGACCTGTTTTGATTGCTTTTGACCCAACAACCCGTGCTTATAAGAAATTTCCAACCTGCCCCGTTCAAGTATTATAGTCTGTAGTTGTAAAGTATTTTCTTGTGTATTAAACTTTTTTTCCTAAATTTTTACTTTTACCATTACCAGATGTAGAAATGGTAACGTGACTTCATGATATATATTTATTTTATTTCTTATTAGTATACTTACGTGAAGGAACTGTTGACAGAAAAACATTAAGGTACATCGACTAGTTCAGGATGAAAACTAGTAATTTCATTTTACATGTACTCTAACTTTATTAACTAGTCTTACTATTACTAAACATTTTACGAATATAACTGGCAAGTACTGGTAGTTTTGTTTTAATCTTAGCTTACTTATCCATACATTATATGTAGTGTTGTTACGCTCGTTTATATTTTCAGCATATCTTTGAAACGGTGTGATACGATCGTATTGCATCGTAAAGTGTGGAAGCCATCTGTGAACGACTTTAAGCATTTTGGCGTGATAGTGCGGCTCACCACTCACGAGTGATAGCTACGCTTGTCGTTTACGTTAGATTCTATTACAGAAAACATTCACCGGCCCGGCAACTTGCGACTAGATTTTACTATCGCTGCTTATTTCTTTCAACTAACGCGCATGCAGCTTAGATTTGTATCATATCTAGATAATAGATATCTATCAACCAGGCCCGCACTGTCAACAAGTTATCAGATCTCATGTAGAGCCAAGCTTCTAACTCTATAAGCCCTAACTTCACAAATTATTATTATTGATTGTTCATTACTTTTATGTTATACAATAGTTCTTGTAGTGACGAAACACGGCTACAATAACAGTTAAATCTTACTGTGATAAACAGTGTCTTTTAATACATTTTTACTTACGCTTATCTGAATTTGTAGGCACATATGTATATTTATAAAAATAAGGAACACTAGCAATGCATCAAAATGAGTTTTAGAAGATAATGTTTAATTTTTGTATTTTTTTTATTTCAACTAATTTGTTGTGTCTCGTTAGCCGTCGCTATATCTCAATACAATTCTTGTGTTTTTATTATTCCGTCGCTCGCTGTAACAATGTAGTAACAGCGAGCGACGCGGCGCCAAAGTTCGCTCACAAGAAGCGCTTAATGCAACAAAGAAGCAAGCGATGAAACCAATTTGTCGCGGGTAAGGCTAAGTGCGCCACTGCCGCCCGCCCCCGCCCTCGCGCCTGCCCCCGCGTACTTCCTGCTTCATAGGGTTGACTCCTCACGGAAAATATAGCAGTTTTAAAAATATGTTTATGAATGACATTGTCGTCCATAAATATCTGAATACATTTTTAAAAATTCTGTGAGTGAACGTTATTTATTTTTGGAAATATTGGTTAAAAAAATCTATTTTTATCAAAAATGAAGATTATTAAAATTATCTATATTAGTCGTCGCTACGCCAAACTATACAAACAATAAAATTATTATCAATAACAAACTCAGTGCATTTAATTTGATGAAATAACTTAGCATATTGGTATTTTGTACAATACATTTATTTTCCATATTTTACAACCTTTTATAAAATTGAAACTATACAGCGAGCGAATCTGGAAGCTTTAAAATAATGTAACAATTTCAATAAAACTTTTAAGCTTATAAAGTATATCGCATCGTTTCTTGTACTCTTTTTTACATTCTTTAGGAACGAACTTTTAAAAACGGTGATTTTTAACTTACTAACTTTAACTTAAGCTTACTTTTGTTTCCTTAAGAACCACGACCATCCATATAAGCTTTTATCCCCTATTGCCCTTATATTAGAAGGTTTTAAGCATACTTCCTCAGTACTTACCTTTATTATTTGGGAAACTCCTGTATTTTACCAATTTATTCTTCTAGACCATCACTTTCATGTATATTCTTGTATTATTATTAACTACAATTTTTTATTTAGTAATATTGTTAAAAAAAGTTTAGTTTATTTAAATTATAAGAGGGTACAAATCCGAACAATTTTAAAATTAATTCGTTATTCTAAATCCTACTTACTAGAAAATCAACAGATAAAGTAATTCATCAAATAAATTAAACCCGACTGCACATTAAAGAAGCAATTACATTTTTATTCCTGTAGCTGTCACTTTGATTTTGTTAGTTCTATTATAAATAGCTTTTATCTGTTCCGTCAGTAATTGACAAATCAATTCTTGCTTATCTATTTATTTCCCTACTAGCATTTCCCGCGGCTCCGCCCGCGTTCCAAAGATCGTAAACCAAATTCTTAAATTTTATATAACACTGGAGAATAGATAGATATCTCAGAAATTATATATTTTCTGCAGAAAAACTATCCCATATGTTATCCTGGATAACCAGCAATCTTCATATTCATCAAAATTCAGTTTCATCAAAATTTGTTCAGTGGTTCTGGTGATGCAGTCAAATACAGACAGAGAGACAGGTAGATAGACAGACAGACAAACAGGCAGGCAGGCAGGCAGGCAGACAAAAATTGTGAAGTACATAGATTTTCTCGACACTCGTAAAGACACTGTACTTAAAACTTTAATAATAAAAACCCTCGGTACTTTATAAATGAAACTATCTTTTCGGATTTTGTCGCGGATTTTTTTTTATGGTAAAAAGGGGGCAAACGGGCAGGAGGCTTACCTGATGGGAAGTGATCACCTCCGCCCATGGACATTCTGCAAGCCTGGACATCTGCAAGGCTTGCAGATGCGTTGCCGGTATAGAAAATTTGTTTATCCAATATTATCGCGGTGTCAGATATTTATTAGCACAAAATATATATGCCAATACTTAAAATATTACCTTTTTCTTCCCATATATAACGAATTTCCGCAGAACAAAAGTCTCAATTTTTTTTTGAAATGTATCTTATATATTTTTTATTTATTTTATTATATATATTTTAAGTTATAATAATTCGTGAACAAAACATGGTGTTAAAATAATTATTAATAAAACAATAAAGGACCCATAATCTCGTTCTATAGACTAATTTACAAGAGCATTAATTACGCACTGCCTTGACAAGGAAAATGTAAAGAAACACGAGATACAGTAGAACAGGTCGGTACTCACCCCCTTTCCTTTAATTGCTTTTTAATGCGTCCGTAAATCACAGCGGCGCGGGCGGCGCCAGGAGACAACTATTAGCAATCGCAATTTAACCTGAAGGAAATGGCATCGTACACATTGACATTACATCGCTGAGAAAAAACTGTATTCGCAATTTTTTATTTTTTTTATTTTTATATATTTCTATTATATTAGGGCTATTATATTCTTCGTAATTTTCTGCTAAATTCACTGAGATTAGCCAACTGCGCCGGATTATACTATACGAGTAGACACAATTATAGTATCTCTTCTTTTTACTCTCTACTGATAATATCTTACTTGCAAAACTCGGTAATCAAACTTGGTCCGACCTGGGACTCGAATCCACCTTAGTTCTACATCGTAGTCACTAGACCATCAGTTAGCTACAAGAGTTATTTATTAGTATTAGTTACTAAATACATGTTATAAACATCAGTATTCTACTAAGCTATGTACAGACGTCCTTGCTTTATTTTTATGACAAAAACCATTCTCACTAGATAAATGACAAAAGATCTATCATGCATATATCATATCAGTATAGTATTATAAAGCAAAAACAAATACATTCTCTGTATATTTGCATTCTCTGTTTATTCTCAGAAGTAGTACTGTAGATACCACTTCTATTATATTCTTCTCTTAAGAACACGAAGAGCGACGCTACAATTAATTCCTACGCATATTCAGTCAAGCCATTAGCGGAGTTATCCCACACTCCTGAAGTTGTACGAATCCTTAATAACATAGTTTTATGTTTCTGTGTTCACAAGTGGAACTCGTCGTATGTGACGTATTGAATATGGAAAGTTTATTACTGCAGGGCCTATATTTACACTTTTGTTTTATTATAGATAAGTTTTTAATAATTTAAAGATAATAATGCGTTGCCTGGTACACTCGCACCTAATCGAAAAGTTTCCATGCTCCATTTATGCTATAGAATAATTTTATTCAACAATTTCACTTCTCTGTCGACTAACTAAATAAATATAAACGTCTCACAGAAACAATAGAAACGCGTTTGTACCATTCACTAATCGTTAAACGAACGATGAAATTAATATTTATTGCTAAAGCTGAATAGCTAAGGAGTAAAATAATTTTCTAATTCCCGACGGAATTACCATTTCTTTGATAATTTCGTAAAATATCTACTGTAATATATGTACCGAGGACCGCGACGGAGGCGATAAGTGTTATTTACGTTTATTGTTTAGTAATTATCTTGATTCATGCCCTCTGAGCTGTTGCTCGTAGGTCTGTGTATGCGAGCTCGCATTAATTGCAATTCAAATAAGATAAAACATTAACAAAATCTCTGAGGTAAGTTAGGTTAATTTTGTGTATTCTTCTATCTTCGTATATTATAACCTAAATCCCACCAGATGAACACAACGAAATATCGAAAACAGTATACATATGAAATTTGGCAGGGTAGTTTTTAGTTATCAGACGTCCGCTAAGAATAGATTTTGCGACATGGTCGGATTAAGGAGGTCTAAGAGCTCTCACAAGATTGAATTAAAGTTTGGCTCCAAATTAATAAACTATGCCTAGGGACGAGCGAAGCGAGGGTGACTCGCTAGTTTAATCATAAAATTATACTGATCTTGAAGCTATTAGGTATCTAAATATGATAGAAGATTGTACAATTAACCAACAAGTAAATGACATGTTATTTTATTACTCTCTAATGATCTAAAATAGAAAATGTAAATATCCCCGAGACTTTGCGATGAACAAATTTGTTTAACTCAAAATAACATTTATAAGGTAACTTTTTAATAACAACTTGGAATTCTAGTCGCTGTACCTATTTATTTCGTCAAACAACAAGAATTACAATAGAAGGGTAAAGAAAAGATAAAATGGAAACTGATTTTCCGTAGAAAGGGGCGCGTAACGGTTCTTAATTATGTACGGGGGAGTGATACGCGTTATCTAAGAGCTTTACGTTCGCAAGCATTTCATACTTATTAATGTAATCATCGTTCGCGGTCTTACATTTAAGTATTTTCACATAGTTTATGTATGACAGCCACACTCTAACCCTACCTCATAAGAAAGTCACCGGGTATAGAACCTGCTAACGCACCCAACCACGACAACCAACAGTGCTGCTTAGGCACCATACAACAAAGAAGTTGCCTTTAAAGTCCACTCTTCATGTCTTTGTATAGGTACATAAAAAATCGCTTAATCGCATCAGAACAAATATAAAATACACAGTTACACTTAATCATATATAAAAAACGGAATATTTTAATTTAAAAATTAATTTATTATAATAACTAATAATAAATAGGCTAAGTTAAGCTTTATAGTGGTCTAAATCTGTACATCAATGAACAGAAAATAATTTCCTTCTCAAGCGGCTCAGATAAGCGATTACAACAAGGCGGGCCGTGGAGAGGTCTATTGTACCTACCATTCCTAATTTATGTCTCTAGGGTTTGATATATTCGTAAAGTTATCCTGAAAAAGTTACCTAAGAAAGGTGGGTTTCATCAAAGTAATAATTAAATGTAGTCCTCCAGAGAAATTACTCCGCTATAATTGCGTACTACAGCTTTTGGTTTGCAGAATTTGTGTGAAAGCTTTAATGATTTACGACTTACTATCGTGAGTTCCCAGATCGCGCGTCGAAAGAACGACGGCTCCGACGTAACGTATGGATTGCGATAGCAATGTTTTATGGCGGATATCTCTTAAATTTAAACTATAAAAAACTGATAGTTGTATCCGCGTCTTCCGCCCGTTCAGTGATTATATTATAAACTAGTGATTCACTCTCGCTTCGCTCGGGTCCATCCCTAGGTTTAACGTCAGCGACGCCACGTATTCCACTAGTTAAAAGAAATTAAATTTCTACCTCCTCCTTTTTTGAAGTCGATTAAAAAGTAGTCAAGTAACGCTTTATAACATTAGCTATCTGCGAGTGAAATTTCCGTCAAAATCGGTCCAGCCGTTTCAGAGCCGTTTATTGCTAGTATCGTATATACTTATGCATTTAGTGAAAATGTGTAAATTTGAAATTAAAAACAGACACTCCAATTTTATTTATATGTATAGATTTATTTATTTTGTGTGGAATGTGGAAATTATTTGAGCTTTATTTACCCAATAAGCAGAATAATACATATTTGCTTACTTTATTTTTAAAGATTTTAAAAATTTGATTATATTTTACATTTTTTTTTATAATTTATTCTTTATTAAAAAAATGCCCATTTTTTTCCCTATTCTTTACTTATTTTTAACTAGTGATTTATAATCAGTAAATGAACCATGAAAATATACGTAAAGATTACCTACATTATATATTGTACTTGCTTACGTAAAAAGCCCTCGTTCGCGAGAGATCTTAACTGATATCAAAGTCAAACATTAGACGCGCCTGTTATTTAGATGAGAAATACTTTACATAATATCTTGAAATTTCGATGCGGGGCTTAAGATTCATTTATTTCTCAAAGAACACAATTAACTTATTGGAAAAAACATTGTTTTTAAATGAATAATATTAAAAAACTGGCCAACACAATATTATAAAAAATAAATAAAAATGTGTGTAGTACCATCTTACTGATTAAGAGTGTGGTAGATAAATATCTAAACTGGTTTTTAGAAAAAGTATATTTAAGGTCGTATCTAAATAGTTTGATCCATAATTTTAACTTTAGTCAAAAAAAAATATTTAGTTATTTTTAATATACGACTATATCAGATTTAGATTTTTCTGAATCCTGTACAGCAATCGTGTTCATCACAGAGAAGTTCACACAGTCAAACGTTATTTTATTATTACAGAAGGTATCTTAAACACAAAACTGTACTTTCCAGTTTCATAAAAGTAATCTACTTTGTTGCAGTTAAATGACGATTCAAAAAAGCTTGTAAAAGTCTATTTGAATAAAGAATATTTTGATTTGATTTGATTTGATTTGTTTTGTTTTGATTTGATTTGATTTGATTTGCAGTGCCCTCGGCGCGCATCCTGGGCGGGCCCGACCTTCACGTGGACATCGGCTCCACCATCAACCTCACCTGCCTCATACAGTTCAGCCCCGAGCCGCCCGCCTACATCTTCTGGTACCACGAGGACGAGGTGAGCGGACGCAAAGTAATTATACACTTTTACTTATTATTATTTTAATTAGCTCCTACTTATGTTTAAGATGAATCCAGAACAAATGAGACTAATAATCTTTATATTTTCATAAATTCATAAGAAACTGCATTACAAGTATTGAACTTTTGAAATCAATTAGCAATGCTGATATTGCAAAGTTTTTATTTATATTTAAGTCGCGCTTGTTCTGGATAAACACGCCAGAGCACGCCTCGGTCGGGGACAGTCTCAGTAATGTAGTAAACTTTATATTCCATGTTTCCAGTCATTATTGTGCTTCACACGATTGTGAACCGTCACAATTATACCAATTATTCTTAAAGTACTTATTAAAATTCAATTAAAGCTTTATTCGCTTAAGTGTACGCTCTTTAAAATAAGATATAATTTTCCTACATCAAAAAACAAAGATTGTGTGAAAATAATTTTATAAATGAACATCATTATGTGCTTCATCTAATAATTATATTTCATACATTAATGTTAATATTGAACAAGGGATGCTGTAATTTTCTTATTATAATCTAAAATCTGTGTTAATCTTCAAAACTCTCCCGCAAATAATCACGTCCCATTTCCAAGTTAAGTTCGTGCTAAAGAGTTTAATCATATGAGATGAGGTAGATTGGACCTATATTAGCATCTTAACGCCCTATTACTTTGAATGGAGGATTTTCAAGATAAGAGTCAGTCTCGTGGAGGCAAGTTAACACCTAATGTTACGTTTGTGCTGTAGGGTTCGTACGAAACCACTTAGGTAATCTTACTTTAAGTGAAGATGGATTTCTAAAGTCCCGTACAGGTTATTAATAAAATTTATTAGTAACATCGTAATAATATACTCGTACATATATCATACCAACGAATACTTTATTCATCCAGTTCGGGGCCGCACATAAATATTTTTATGTTGCCATAAAAATAATAACCTAGGTTTTAAAGTATGCATCTACAATAAATCCACATAATACTTACTATACCTATTAAAATACTTTAGCGAACATTTTACTTCTGAGACACTTAATTTGCTTTGTTTTAGATAACAAGCCCTTTACATTACCCTTTATAAACTTTATTTACACAATACGACGATTAAAGGTAACTAACTCTATATTGTGTCAGACATTTTAGTACACTAGAGAATATACCGTAATGATGTACGAGACAATTACGCGAATGAAGTTCCATTTTTCATTCGACATTTTTAATATTCAAAGTAGTTTTTTTGAGAATAACGAAGGTTTTCTAAAAGTCCGAACACATCGAATTACTAAAATGAGAATGTAGAAAAAGATGAAAAAATTAGAAAAAAAAAATTAAAAAATGTAAGTTCTCAACTGGTTCGGAGTCCCTGTCCCATTGCTCGCAGTTTGAATAACCTCCAAGCTATGGCGGACTATGAGTGAATATAACTTACTTAGACTTCACTTACACTAGCTATGCTACCAAATACACATACATACTAAATATTCATAAATATAAGCTTATATGAACTTTAACGTTATGCGTGATTATTTGCGGGAGACTTTAAACAAGAAAAAACTCGTTTTTAAAATGTGTTCTTAGACAGGATTGTTCAATTGCACTCATAAATTTTTGTTATAAGGTTAAATTTTTGCATACTAAATTAGCAAGACGCAGCAACTCAGGTTCACTCAGAGGTCCTCAAACAATGAGAATATAAAAGATTTCGTATTATAAAGTTATACTGGCACCGAATAGTCTGTTTCCACTAAAACAGTTTCTGTCGTAAAGATAAAAGCATTTTTCATTTACTTGAAACGAACAGCTCGAAGCAAAAGAATTATATTCAGTTTTCTTATTGACACAGGCTCAAAAGTCCAAGTTTCCAAGTCTTTAAGGAGAACTCCGAGCGAATTTACTGATTTAATAACTTTTGATTCAGTACTTCCTTTTCGCACATCACATGCTACTAAATTTAATTTGTTTAAAGTGCGAGTAAAACTATGATATAGAATTTGCCTTAGAGTAGTTAAATTATTTCAAGTTTAATAGAAGAGATACTTATTATGAATAAAAATTGTTACTATAATATTATTATTATTATTATATTTATCGCATAAAAGTGATGACAGCGAGACTACACTCGCGGGTCGTACAGGAATAACTCATTATCGCGTAAACTCACTTCATTAGTGCTATACAAGTTCAAATGGCGGCGGATATAATGCTGTCCCTTTCGCACCCTCTCATAATCATAAACTAAAACGAGAGGCACACAACGATCGAGTTGCTAAGCGGGACATCTCAATGGGTAATCAACATGAGAGGATCAATTAGTGTCAGCGGTAGAGATATCAATGCGGCTATATTAGAGCCGCGTATGTTTTAGTGTTTTCTTTTTGCACACTCAGTAGCTTGTTTGAGGACTTTAAGCTCGAACGCAACTTTATATTGTAAATCTGACTATATTGTAATATTTATTAGTTCGAGTTCGTGTACAAACATGCCACAACTACATATTTTATTTATTCATGAAACAGTGTTGTTGCGTCATAATTTGACTCAAACGTTACACTAATATCGTTAGTTTTGGTCATGTTGCATTAATATTATGATTCAGATTCATTTACTATACCTTATCCAAAATAAAATAATTCGATTGCCTATGTATGTGAAAAAAAATATTACGAATATTTTAGTCCATTATTCTTAATCTTGCTTTCCCATCATATAATATTCCTTTAATAGTAGCTTATATAGTACAATTACTTATATCAATATCCCTAACGAAGGCAGCAGACGAAATCAACTGCCACAACCAAGACAAACAATGGTCACCACAAACAGCACCATCACATAATAACTAATCACCTCTAATGATCGTATAATCCAGCTACATTCAGAGAAAATGATATATTTTATAACATGAAATATAGTAACATATTCGTGCACTAAGCGCTAACACGCCAAACCGCACGCATTAGGTGGTGGCTACGCGCGTAGCGGCGCTGCTACGAGCCTACAAGCCACAGTCGCTGTGCTGCAGCTTTACCCACCACCCCGATTTATAACGCCATCCTTCATACAATTAATATACTATAGTAATTAATTAATTTAAAGTACGACTTTTGATGGAACTAAACGTTTCACTTTCGCTTTAAATATACGTGTAATATATTTTAATCATTGTAGTTGTTTAAAGGTTAGTGGTAGCACGTGCTCCGATGCGCAAACAGCAGTCCGCCAACTTATAGTCCTTATTAGTTTCTCCGAAACGACGACGGAATACAAACTCGCCCTCGACTTATTAGGCGTTATAACCGAGAGAGAAGTGAGACAATGGTGCGAGCACGGCTGCACTGTCCCCGCACAGCGGATGCGGCTCTGGTGTGTAATTAAAATCGTGTCTACGATCTTTATGGGCTTCATTAAAATTAACACAATTCCCGTCCGTTAAATTTCAAAAGTTGTCTTATACATCGCCGAAATTTGTTGCTGGATTTAATTTAACTCGCAACGTTCCCAAAACGGTAAATACCGTTTTTTATTTAATAAGAAAGTTTGTTTCAAATTAGGCGCATTCGACTTATAGAAGTCTCAGTAACTTCACTTCATTCAGTTGCATAAGTTCTCGATGCGGGAAACAACGGCGAAATTTACTTAATAAATAAAACTTAACTTTGTGGTTTTTAAGTACTAAACGAACTACGTAGTAATTAAAGAGGTCATACTGTACAATAAATAACTCCTTTAAGGTTAGTGAAAGCCGCTTTGTTGAAAGTGGTAGCCCAGCGGTAACACGCTCGCTTGGATAACCGAGAAATGCGGGTTCAAATCCGGGTCTCGCACTTCTGATATTTTCATGTGCGAATCATTTCTATCATGATTACCACTTGTCTTACGGTGAAGGAAAACATCATGAGGAAACCTGCATGTCTGAGAAAACCTAGCAAGTTTTCGAAAGATATGTGAAGTCCGCCAACACGCATTAGGCCAGCGCGGTGGGCTATGTCCTGATCCCCCTCGTAGTAAGGCCCGTGCCCAGCAGTGGGACGTTATAAAGGGCTGATGATGATGATGAAAGCCGCTTAGCTCGTATAGCAATGTGTGAGTGTGCCGTGAAGCAGGTGATATCGTACGACTCGTCGCGCGGCGGCGTGTCGGTGGTGACGGAGAAGGGCGCGGCCACCACGTCGTACCTGCTGGTGCAGGACGCCGCGCCCGCCGACTCCGGCCGCTACTCCTGCGCGCCCTCCAACGCAGAGCTGGCCTCCGTGCGCGTACACGTGTTGAATGGTAACAATGATATATCTATAAAAATATTTATCTTTTTAAAAAAAGAACTTGACTTAACACAAATCACTTTATTAGCTTTATAGTAATACAATATATTCATATTAATTATAGGTTTTGGAGAGCTAGTGTTATCGACCGACGATACTCTCGAACTAACTTAATTCTAATTACAATGCATATATAATGTTCAAAATAATGGTAGCTAGAAGGGATAAAACATAGGTAAGCAATAACCCATACAGCCAAGGGGTATAACAGTACGTGTGTGTGTTGCAGGCGAGAGGCCGGCGGCGATGCAGACGGGGTCGGCGGGGCTCAGCGACAGCTGGCGCAGTGTGGTGGCGCTGCTGGCGGCGGGCGTGCTGCACGCGCGGCTACTGCGCGCGCTCCTCGCCAGCTGATGCGCCCCCCGCCGCGCCCCCCGCCGCGGCCCCCGCCGCCACCCCTACTGACAAGGATCACTCCATCTCCATCATACCATTTTATCCGACGAAAACTTAGTTTTCAAATAATTAAGTACATATATTTAAAACGTTAGAAATTTTATGTAAGGGTTTAAGAGCGAGCGTGTACGATCCGCCCCGCGGCCCGCTCTCCGTCGGCTCTATCGACACGACTAATTGATTGGAATTTCATTAACAATCTGCATGTCCGATCACTTGAACCAATCACCTCGTACAAGTCATCGTGGTGATTAAGAAAACAAACGTATAACTATAGTATAAAGTAAATATCAACTCTATACGTATTACATGTGTTTAGATATAACATACGAGAAAACTTTATTTATATTTTGTTAAGATACGACGAAGAGCTGGCCTCGGGTTTTTTGTAAAGATCGTTCATAACTTGCTCCTCCTCACTGTAAATACGATATAATATAAAAGGAAGATTGTATTTACTACTTGTATAGAATGTCATGCCGCGGCAGTGCCGTCGCGTCCATGCGCGGGCTGTGCTGTGCCTGCCTGATTTTTACCAGAGAGTCGCAAGAGACAAAAAAATGTAATAATATTATACTCGTGTATGTATATTGAAAAGCTCAAGATAATTAAGACATATGTATTACCATGTTATGAAAAAAATTATTATCCATTTAAGTTCATAAAAAGAGTTTTAAATACATCTCTGTGTAAACATAAGTCATCAAACGGTATATTAAAGTGTGTCTCGGATGCGACTCAGCCGGCGGCGGCAGACTGCTGGCCTCGGAACGGCAATGCAAATATTCTCACGATAATAGTTTCATTCCAACATCTTTTGTATATTGTAGAATTTAATAAATTAACAGTTAAGGTATTTGTATAGAAATAACTATAAAGTTTCTAGACCCACGAGAAAAACGGAATTAATTATTATTATGAGTTAAATATTAAGAAATTTTATGAAACGTCGTGTTCACTGTAATCGCTGTATTGTTAAAATGTATTTATTATAATTGGTAGCGAACAAGAACGATTATTTCCAATATACTCCTAAGAGCTATTATAAATTCTACATGACGTCTAACATGTCAGGATAAGCGTAAAAGAGTTATCTTAAATTTTTATACCAAATCGTATTCAAATGTCACGCGATAACGCCCGCGCGTCCCACGCGTACTGCTCACAGCCTGCCAGGTTATCTGCGATCGAAGTCACGCTTCTATAATTTGATTCCGACGCGTAAACCTTGTATGTATCTCTATGTAGAGAGGTAAAACTACCGCCAGAAACACTCTACATCACTCGCGACACGAAGTGCGTTAAATTTAATAAATGAAGCCGCCGTGCGTCGGATCACAATCAACTTCGATAATCAGGTTACCCGCATGACAGTCGCAAACTGCCCGCAAATCAGTTTACTTTCAACTTTGAACTTTAATGTTTTATTTTGCAAGTATTTGTAATCGGCTCGGTCTTTCGAAGTCGGCAACTACGAGTACTCACCTTGCTGTCCTAACACTACCATTGTTCCTACTTGAAATGTAAAATGCATTTGTTTCGCATTTTAACCGGGTTAAGTAATTAGTTAACACGTACTTAGCACCAATTTTATGTTAATCATAGATTTTGTGTTTCATTTAATTTATCGTCTCTATTAGCTATACTTATATTTTATACGACGGTTTATAAATAATTTTAGATATAAAATGTAAAGGAGATTTTCGGAAGAGAAATATTGAATATAAGTTATTAATAAAACAAATCTAAGGCGAGGGTCTACTATCAGCACTCTTAGTTATAAATCTTATAATATTGATATTAAGAACTCCTGCAAGGATTTCGCTTGGACATAGTCATAAAAGAATTGATTTTAAAGGAAAGCGCAGATTTGATCGCTCGTGCTACTGTTGTTGACGGCTGATTGTTACATTTTACGCCATCCCGCGCGCTGCAACCAGGTTGCTAAGCAAATGTTTGTTAACATTTATTTCTATACGAATAGTAAATTATTTAAAAAAAAATTCAAACGAATAACTGTTACTTAATCATATATTTTTAGCTTTATAATAAATTATTATTGTTTCTAAAAAAATATTTTTCTAAATTTGTTTGAAGTTATAAAATATAATTATTAATTATAGAAATTGTGCACTCAATGTAAAATGACAAGTGCTTATTTATACGTCTGTACTCATTGACAGTTTAAATAAAATTTACTGAACAATAATTGTTATGACATAAGAACAGGCATGCTGCTATTTAAGTTGGGTTTATCACGCCTTCATTGCGTTGGATCGTGAAGGGCGAGCGTCGCTGGAAGGTGGAACTCGAATGTTATATTATAATTTGTCATATTCTAAAAGAACCTCTAACATATTATGTTGTAAGCGATAAGAACGTTTATATAATAATTATAGGTAATAAATGAAAGTGACAGTTTGTATAGCGTAATATTGTACATATATTGATAGAGAAGTTTTACAATAATTGAGTTAAGTAGACGAAGACACTGATGTACGACGCGACCCGCGCGAGGCGAGTGCGAGTGAGTGCTCCTGCGCGAGACACTATGTATACATGATAAGATAAGTTTGTTTTCAAATAAAATATTTAATATTTATTCGTCGTTTTATTTGCCACCGACAATATTCTTTAGAACAAGCCAATTGTTACCTTTCTAATTTAAAATTTTTACTTTTGATGAATATTAAAATTTATTTAATACGATCTAATGTCTGGTCCTATAGTAATCAACCTATACGACTCAATAAACTTCTATGACGTCATATGACCTCAGTACATTTTTGTATTTTCGTATTTGTAATGACCACATGAAATGAAGTATACAGTACTACTACTTCGTGTTTGTGTAAAATAATAAACGTACGGTGAAGTCATTTCGACGCAATGAGAGACGGAGGAAAATAAGATTAATTAATAGCTTAATTGAAAAGAGAATTTAAATCTCTAGACACAAGTAGCTCCAGAATTAAGGCTCTCAAACGCGATATATTGTAATGGTGTGAAAAAGTATCTAGTATCTATGTCATCTCTTGAATAAAGCATACATGTACGAGTGTCACGAAGGATCAAATATCCTTGTAATGCATTATTAAAGAGCCTATAGCTATAAATCCGAGCGCCCTCGCACCCTCCCCGCCACACCCTCCGCCGCACCCCCGCTGGTCGTGACCGGACTCGCGGACAACGCTTAATAGTGTTTTAAGTGCTTTTTCTACTCCCAAAAATATAACACGAACGTATAACCACATTAGCATCATATTCTTATGTTATTATATCATATTCTATATGATACTTATCTGGCACTGTGGTTGGTCATTGTCTACGACTTAGGTCATTCATAACATGAATAGTTACTAAGCCATAAAGAAAGGAAAAAAAACATGAATAGGTATCGCATGTTAGTCCCCAGCTTAGAAAGCTTAGAAAGTTGTTGTTGTGTTCAAGTCATACACACGTGAAATTTAAAAGTTCATGTGAAAGGTGTTAAATATATATTTCAGTCAGCGCTTGCATGTAGACTACATGCAATTTGATCTCAAACAATAAGCAAAATAAATACGATAAATATAGGATTAGCGGCAGTAGTCCACGCGCCCAACGCCGCCCAACGCCGCCTAACGCCGCTCAGGACACTCTGCTTACATTGCTACACTAATTGCATATAATAAATACTACTTAAGTTTATTATTTAATAAGTATATTCGCAATTTTGAAATTTTATTTTTATAAGTAACTTAATATAATATTCTAGTGGCTAAGTCTAACGGCTATCTAGAATTATAGTGGTCCTACCGAAATATATTATAGATAAGGCGAGTAGAGAGTGCACTTGTATCTATGCACACGCATGTATGTATGTGATGTACGCAGTCTCATTAGGATTGGAATCCGTAATCAACATCAATTAGGATATTCCTACTATTGCAAAATGCCGTAAGTAATTAAGTATTTCTAAAGTAATTACATATAGAGTAAAATAATTGGCACAATATTAATTTACATTTAATATCTATAAATTCACACATTGAAAATGAAGAAAACTCTCTGTTATTGAAAAGATAAAAATATAATACATCTATTAACAGATAAATAAAATTAAAATGTTTCTTTGTCAAGTCAAATCAAGAGTTTTGCTTAATGCGTACGGTTTGTACTGAATAATTATACGCTGTAGGTACTTATAAAAAAACTACATTTTTTTTCTTTTTGGTTGTCTTCTTATTCCGGGTAATCTCCAGAACACAAAAATTAAATTAAACTTATATTTGCACCCAATTAAGAATGTTACTATAGTATAGAAAGACACAATACGAAGCCCATGTCTCGTATAGCTAGTATCACTTACGCATTAACTAATGGCAATTTGAGCAAAACGTGTCCTCCCCGCGTGTGTCGCGGCGACGTGACGGCGACGTGACGGCGACGTGACGGAGAGGTGACGCGGGGGTCAAAACACTACTATCTCCTAATCTTATTAGCCAATCTTGTGTTTAACGCAACAAAGACCGAGTGCTGTCCCTTTACAGTCTGTGACGCACCTTGCCTCAACGCCGACATCCTAAGTTTGGAGCTCAAGGTTACTTGATATTGAAACGCTTAATGACGTATGTCTGTCGAGTAGTTGTTGTGTCTGACTACAAATATTATACGTTTTAGATGTGTAAATATTATGTTTTGTCACACATAGAAACTACAGTCTACGCATGGTGACTAAGAGTTCAATATTTACTCATATACACTCCAGCACAAAAAGATACACTCTTGAGAGTGTAACATACTTATTCACACTCAATTTTAAATACATAGTGACATGTGAAGTCCGCCAAACCACTGTAGGCCAGCGTGGTGGACTATGGGTTGACCCCTCCTTTTGTTTAAGGGCGGTCAGTGCTCAGTAGTGAGTAATTAAAATGGGCTGAATGCTATTATTTCTTTCTTACGTGTGGTAAATTTATAGAAGCGTGTGTATTTTGGATATTCGGCGGGTTATCTTGGTCTTTCTACGTCTTTTCTCATTTCTGTAAAACCCTAAGTATAACCCACTCCATTACTCTCTGTGTGGCCTTGAGTTTTCTTATGAGGTCCATCGTGAACGGCCACGTCTCTGTGCCATATGTCATCACTGGCAGCACGCACAGGTCCAAGACTCTTGTCTTCAGACTATGTTATGTAATACTATTTGTTTCCCGAACTAAAAAAATTAAACCATATATTTCCGGAGACTAGAGCATTTTGTGGTCCAGTTTATTTAAAATTTTAAAGTTATGCTACTAAATGTAGATGTAATTAGGAATACATGTATGTATATTTATTTTTTTTCTTTTAAAATCAAGCTTTTATGTCATTAGAAAAAAAGTGTCACATCTTTTTCCACAGGGCATTTCTATTACTATACAGAAACCATTTTAAATAACATTTTAAATAAAGGAGAGAAAGAAAAAAGGTGACAAGATACTGTTCATTAAAATCCATTATTCAAGTAAATATACACATATTAGGTCTCGTTTCTCAACACAATATTTATTATTAAGACACCTCTTTCAACGCTACTTGATAACACCAGGTTTAAACTATTTTATATATTGAGCTAATTTTAAATGTTTAGGAATAAGCCTCTTCAATATCTGACGTCGCCGTGGACTTTAATACCCTTATAGTGTAACTACGTTCAATACCGGAAATAGAGCCTCCATTTTGTTTATACTTGAAAGTTTTATTGATGGTCCTGAGGTGACTGGGCGGGCAGCGTCGGCTAGGGCAATCGATAAGCTCCCTAATATTTTGCAGCCTAACTTTATGCGGACTGCTTGTGGACGATGACGCTCTGATGGCTTTATTGTAAGGGTCTCTATGATATCTAACCGGTCCACTAAACGGAAACTACTATGGGTTTTCCAATAACGTTATAAAGTTTAAATAGACGAATAGTGACTAGATGTCTCCTTTATATAGATACAAGTATATAATATAGTCAAACAAATTTTTCAACTTAATTAATAATAATTACTGATTAATTAATTTATATTTTTTTACGATTATTTTTGAATACTTGACTAACCCAAAGACTAAAGCTTAAAATAGCAAAACAATAAGAAAAAATGGACTTGCACGTTTTCCTAAATCATAAGCTCACAGTCACGCGGCGCTCCCGGAAAACAAATAACGTGCATAGATTCGAGGGAGGGGTACCTTGTTATCATATTCGAAACTATCTTATCTTTTAATTTTGAGTCCCGACGATTCGTATGCTTTACAGACTAAGGTTTTTAAACTTGTTACAGACAGTTCATTTGTAATATCAAATATTCGCGTAAACCCACAAAAGTAATATCATATTCGCTCTATTTACGAATTGTGATGACTAACTATTAGATTACTAACATTAAAAATTAAAATTGCAATTGTAACATACTCAATGTAAGAAATATAAGGCTTTTTATTTTTATATTATATACTATTATAAGAAACTATATAGGTATATTCAGATTTAGGTATACACAAATTTAAACCATGGACAATTCTTAGGCACGTTTTAATATTTTTACTTAAGTCAATAAACATGAGGTCCTGAGTTAAGGTTAGCAAACATTTATTTACCTCGTGAAATAGAACGCGGCAAGGGAAGTTGGCGAGGAAAAAACACAAGTAGCAAGTAGCGGGGCTCAAAGGGCCCGCTGCCGCCGCCACTCTACTGTAACAAAATATAAACTACTCCTAAGTCATAAAAACCTCGCTTGCCCTCGTGAGTGCTCGCTAAATATACGACCTGTTAAATTACGTTTTATTGAACTATTTATACTTTTAAAGTACTCAAACATACATACATACATACATACGACTACGTACGTACGTTTTCAATTTCGAATAATGTGAATTATTCAATTAAACCTATTACCTTACATTATTTTAAAATAAAAATGAGTTGGGTCGAGTCAAGTAAGTTACAAGTAAGTTTTCTCTAAATAAATTATTATTAATATAGATATAACCGAGTTGAAAAGATGTTTTACCCCACGCCTCGACGAACACCGTCGAAACTGCGCCTCCGATATATATACTTCGTACGCATGTCTCAGACTGCAGAAGATTATGTTCCTTAAAAGCGCATTTGAGTTTTCTTGACTTTACGAAAAAATATTAATCTTCGTTTAGTATAATGTGATGTTTATAATAAGGTATAGTCCGGTACTTGCGATATTCGGACCTTGCAAGCTACATCCGAATTTCTAGCACTCAAAGAACTTTAATTTTAATTAAACGTTATAGCAAAAGACCGTAGAAAATTCTTGAAATATTTGTAGAATCATTTATAAAGCGGTGCACAGCGTTGCGCGGATAACGTCGGCCGCGTCATCGCCCGCTACAGCGCATTACTAGATAATGCGGGTGTGGCTCGGGCCTCGCTCGCGTGTAATGCAGCGTTTTCCTAATTAATGACCTCCCGGAGAGAGGATCCGACGTCTTGAATTCATTAGCTCTGATTAATCACCGCCGGCCCTCCAGCGCGGGCCTCCTGACACCTCCGCGGAACCCTACCGCACTCACTCGCTCATTCAACGCACTCAATGCAGTATTAAGATAGATAGCTACGGAACCCAGATCATTAATGAAAGAATCCATTTCTTATTTACAGTAAAGAAAAGTAAAACAAGTATAATTTTCATAATTTTAAATTAACCTCTACTCGAACGTGCGTCCGCTTGGACAGTAAGCAGAATCACTACAAACTTAGCCAAATATGTCGTCCAATTGGCATAACATAATTGATTGTCATTTACATAATGGCGCGAGTTTTTTTAAAATATAAATTACAAGCTATAAACTGAGTAGTATATATTCCTTTACCTAGATGGCACTTTCATACTTCTATTATATTAAAGTATTTACTTATTAGTTATTGTGATCTTGTTAAATAGTTCCTTGCAAGAGCAGATTTAGAGATTTAGCAATCCTCAAAACACTATAATTAAGGCAATTCATAACAGGATATTTTGCAGCCGTACACCTTCGCAGTAGCGACACATTCGCCGCCCCCGGGGAAATTTCATGTCACTCAATTTGCGCCCATCATTATTAAACATTAACCACAATTAGCCGCCCTCGGAATGCTCCCCTTTATTAACCCTTTGAACCGCACGTTACGTGTACTTTATAGTATTAATGCTCGCACTGATGAGGAACATTGCTTGTTAACGAAGTAGCAAGCAATATCTGGAATTCCGAGAATAATCTCATACATCATATACTCATTTTGAAATATTTATTATACTATTTATATACTAAAATTTTACATACTCCCATAGAACTGCCAAACCTTTTCATTTTTTACTTTATTGCTTTTGTTATTTCGTATTTGAGACTCCGTGTTAAAGACGTAGATATATTAATTGCAAGTTTCTTCAATTATTATTTATTCAAGTTTAATAAAATTCCTCGCTCAAAAATGGTATAAAAGTACAATACCTATTCTGTGAGATATTACTTTTAAAACTAACTTAACTGAACTATGTATTTTAAAGTGGTAGTGCCATGCTTGTTACCTTCGGGTAGCAACCGAATGGGCCGGCACGCCCCGTATAGTTCATTAGTACCACTCTCTCACAGAAGACCGGCGTGAAGTGGCAGCTATGCTGTCGCGTTTCGTCCGGTGAGTGAGAGTCCGGGAGGCCCACTCTCCTTCCCCCCTCCCTCTTCCCTTCATCCTCCGCCTTCGTTCCCCCCTCCCTCCCACTTCCCTCCCTCCTCCATCCCTACCTTTCCTGAAAGGCCGGCAACGCATCTGCAAGCCAGGCTTGCAGATGTCCATGGGCGGAGGTGATCACTTACCATCAGGTGAGCCTCCTGCCCGTTTGCCCCCTTTTTACCATAAAAAAAAACTACTTTGTTTATTTTTGCCTTAGGAACTCACCAAAATGTATTTTATCAATCTTCCAACGATACCGGAAACCAATTTTTTCTGAGTCGCGCGGTATGGTACCTCGCAGAACTAACGCCCGCTCTTCCCGTTTTTTGCAACAGCCTTCCTCGATAAACGGACTATCCAACACAAAAAGATTTTTTCAATTCGGATCAACAGTTCCTGAGATTAGCGAGTTCAATTAACCAACCAACCAACCAACCAACCAACCAAACAAACAAACAAACTCTTCAGCTTTATAATTTTAGTATAGATAAAGATAATTAAGAAATTTAATAATAATTATAATAATAATAGCCTTTTATTCAGACAATATTTCTGTACAGTATTTAGTTAAACATTATTACACATTCCTTTTAACATTAACAAAATAAGTTATACTAGTGAGTTATACATCGACAGTCCTGTCTGTGTGCCAAAAGGTGGCAAAGGCCTCCTCCAACTGCTTCCATCTCTCTCTATCATTAGCTACCCTTGTCCATGTGTTACCAGCTACCGCTTTAATATCATCTATCCACCTTTTATATGGTCTACCTCTTTTCCTTTTCTTGTGACTTACAAACCAATTCATTACTAATTTTGACCATTTTTCCCTTCCTCTAATGGTATGTCCTGACCACTTCCATTTAAGCCTTTTTATTGTTTTTATTACATCTTTTGTTTTCGTACGCTTCTTTATGGTTGTCAATTTTATTTTATCAGATAGTCTTATTCCAATCATGCTTCTTTCCATGGAGTTTTGGCAGGTTTTTAGCTTTTGGATTTGTTTTTTCGTGAGTGCCCAGGTTTGGCAACCATAGGTGAGTACAGGTAGTATGCACGTATCAAACAGTTTTCTTTTGATGGTAATCCTAGTTTCACTATTTTTCATAATTTCCTTCAGACTCCAGTATTGTTTCCAAGCATTTGCGATGCGTCTGTCGATTTCTTTTGAAGTCAAATCTGAAGGAGAAATTATCTGGCCTAGGTAGACATATTCATTGACATATTGAATAGCGTTATTATTGATCCAAATAAGTTTCTGTTTCCCATTTGTCATAGCTTTAGTTTTTTGTGCATTCATATCTAATCCCACCTTGCGGCTTTCTCTGTCTAGGTCATTTAGCATAAGCTGTAGCCCTTCACTTGTTGGTGATAAAATAATCAAATCATCTGCAAATCTCAAGTGCGATAAGTTTTCCCCGTTAATTGATATTCCACATTTTTCCCAGTCTAATTGACGAAAGACATCTTCCAAGACTGCTGTAAAAAGTTTTGGTGAAAGGGGGTCGCCCTGGCGTACTCCTCTTTCTATTCTGAACACTTTGCCTTCCTTCTCTAGTTTTATTTTTGCTTTGTTATTATCATAGATTTTCTTTATTATTCTGATATATTTGTTTTCCACACCTTGGTTCTTTAGAGCCTGCCAGATCTTGTCATGTTCTATTGTGTCGAAAGCCTTATTGTAGTCGACAAAACAGCAATAGAATTTTAGGTTGTATTCTTTCGCTTTTTCAAATAATTGCTTGATGACATGTATGTGGTCTAAGGTCGAATATCCGCTCCTGAAACCTGCCTGCTCCCTTGGTTGATTTTCATCTAGCGTATTAGTTATTCTGCAAAGTAATATTTTTGCAAAGATTTTATAAATATTTGACAATAAAGTGATAGGTCTATAGTTATTTATGTTATTTCTATCTCCTTTTTTGTGTAAGAGTATTATATTGGATAAGGTCCACTGGCTAGGTATTATCTCGCTTTGTAATATGCCATTGAAGAGGTTTTCAAGAATTGGTATAAGGTGTTTTTTATTTTTGATAAGAAACTCGTTGGTGATACCGTCTGATCCTGGAGCTTTATCTGTTTTTTGGGATTTCACAGCTTTATCTATTTCTGCAGGTAATATATTTGGTACTTCATTTCCTTCTGCCAAGGTTGTTGTTGGTAGTGTATTTTTCCTTGCGTACAGTTCCCTGAAGAAGTTTGTAGCTAATGATATGATTTCTGGGCGTCGTCTTTCGCTTTTTAGTTTTTTATTCATTAAATTTGGTATCCAATCTTGTTTCTCTGTTAGTATTTTGTATGCTCTTTTGGTGCCTCCAGTTTTCAGTATGCAATTTTCCAGTGTTTCTAATCTGTGCTTTTGACGATCTCTTGCCATGTTTGTTTTGATTTTATTACTTATCTGGATATTTCGTTTCTTATAACTTTTGTTTTTTTCGGATTGGATATTAGTTCCATTCTTGTTCTCATCAATTCTTTAGTTTCATTTGTAATCCAATTTGTCCAGTTGTTTTTATTTTCTTGATTGTTTCTTTTATTTGTGTACATGAGTTCTTGAAAGGTATTGTATTTATTTTGTATATCGAAATCTCTTGTATTTTCTATAAAATGTTCTAGTTTTCCTTTTAGTGTTTCGGTATTTTCCAATGTTACATTATTAATTTGCTTTGCTATAAAGGGTCTGTTTTTCTTGAGCGTGTTAATTTGTAATTTGGCTCTAAGCAATCTGTGATTGCTGTTAAAGTTAATATTATTGACAACTCTGCAATCATAAAAATTTTTACTTTTATTCGTTAAGATGTAGTCTATCTCGTTTTTGTGTTGGCCATCTGGATGGATCCATGTCCATCTATTGTTTTCTCGTTGTCTGTATAGACTATTTAGTATTTTAAGTTTGTTTTCGAAGGCCAGTTGTATTAGCATTTCTCCGTTCCTTGATCTAATTCCTGAACAATACGGACCCAGTATGATTTCCTCTCCTTCTTGTCTTGCCCCCGTTCTTGCGTTGAAATCTCCCATTACTATTAAATTGTTATGTGAGTAGTTTTGTATTACGTCTGTTAGCTTGCAGTAGAAGGAGTCAATATTTGATTTCTTAGATTTTTCAGTTGGAGAGTAGACTTGAACTATTGACCACTTTTCATTTTTATGGGGTAGTTTTAGATTAAGTATTACAATACGCTCTGAGATGCCAATGAACTCATCAATATATGGTTTCAGTTCTTTCTTTATCAAAAATCCTGTTCCATATAAGCCAGCTGTTTCTCCTTTGTAGTATAGCATAAAGTTTCCATGGTCTTCTATACCTTCCCCTAGGCGTCGTACTTCACTTAGACCCAGTATCGACCAATGTATGTTTTCTAGGGCTATGATTAATTCAGTTAGACTGTCATTGGTTCTTAATGATAACGTATTATATGTTGCAATGTATATTATATCTTCTTTTTGACGGCGTATTTTAGAGAGATTGGATGGATGATTTTGTATTGAGTCAGTTGGAGGGTAATGGTCATCTTCCCCCACGGTGACCGGCCGGATTGGGGTGCTTTTACAAAAAGTTGGTTTAATTGGAGTTGTGATGGTTTGGTTCCGGACGTCGATGCTGTTTACTAGTTTTTTGTTACTTCTGATAGTGAAGCTGACCTTCCTCGTTCAACATAATTAAATATATTAGGTCTTACAATATTTTTTCCTGTTTTTCCTATAGTTTTTCTTTGTTCTGATGTAGTAGGGGAAATTGATTCCTCTCTTTTTCTTTTCTTTTCTTGGTTGTCTTTATTCTTCCTCACTACTAATTTATCATATTTTATAAATGCTATGTTTCCTTTTTTCTTTTCTTCTTCAACCTGTAACTGAAGCTGCTTTCGTTTTTCTAGCATTTCTTTAGAGTAATCTTCCTTAATGTATATCCCTTGTGGAAGCTTGGACTTGTTTCGTAGTATTAAGTGCTTTTTCCATAATGTTGTGATGGATACTACGACGGGGCGATTTTTGTTATTTTTCTTCCCAATTCTGTATATATTACTTATTTCGCTGCTATCCATGGGTATTCCCGCGTCTATTATGGCCTCTTTTATGTAGTCTACAAGCTCGCATTCAGATTTTCCCATTTCTTCAGTCCCGAAAAAGACCAGGTTATTTTTTCTTTTTTCATTTTTCAAGTATTTTACTTCCAATTGTAGTTCAGATACTCTAGCTTTTAGTAAATTATTTTCTTCTGTAATACATTTCATTTTCTCATCAAGCGCTTCCATTACATTTTTAGTTATAGAATTTGTTATAATGTGAGTTTGGTTGTTGAGCTTCTCATCTAATATTGATATTAGCCAATTCATAGTTTCCTTGTCCATTTTTTGGGGAGATTTCTAGGGAGATTTCTTTTTTGTTATGGCAACACTAGTCAGGCTACTGTCAAGTGTCAGTGACAATTTTGAATCTGTCGCTTAATGATTTGTTTTGATGTTGGTACCACTGAGATCGTTCTGTTACTCACTTCACTATAGTCTATGATTTTGCACTTTTTAGGTTATGTTTTTAAGTGATTGTTGTTGTGATTTTTCGCGAAACGTTTATTTTCACAGTGATTTATTCTTAAACTTCTTTATTTGGTTTAATTTAACTGTTTTGAGTAGAAATATACTTGATTACACTACTTTGCACCGAATTCTAACTTAATATTCGCGGAGATAATTGACGTGCGTCTTAGCAGTTCAATGACCGGAACCGGAAATTAAGAAATTTAGGATTAGGTAAATAAGACAAAGGAAATTGCAATATTTAATTTAAATTCAAATTTAAAATCTTTTATTAAGCATAAGATTATTACAATGTTACTGAACGTCATGAGTACTACCAGTTCGGAAAGTGCCTCTGATCTGACCTAAGAAGAACTGGCGAAAGAAATTATCATATATAATTAATACAGTCACAAAATAGTTTGAATATAACTTAAAAATAATAGCCAACAAAGAAATATAACATAGCAATAAATCAGCAAAAAGACTAACTAAATAATTAGAATTCAAAAAAATACAATATATTACTGAACTTATATTAGTTCTGATCAGCCGCTCCCCAGAATAAATTTCTAATTTTGTCAAAATCATTTTTATCATATTATTTAAAATGTATACACATCATATAAACTTTACAATGAATTACGCTGAAATGTACATTATTCAATTCATATCAAATTATTCAGCAGTGTAAACTAAGCAAATTTGGTAATGCAATATTGAATTTCGAGAAGATAGTACCTACTATGTAAATAACTCTTCAGGACTTAGAGATCTAGGGCTAGTTCTCAACAAAGCGAGTTTTAAGCGACGAAAAAACGGTTATGTACCTTTGGTTACTTATTATAAATTGAGACACACCTAAATTTAATTAAAATCTTTACGATGCTCCATAAATGGTAATAATAGAAAATGATAAAACACAAATGATAAGCTAAGCCTCAAGTGTTTGGTTTAGTAGTTTTGTACAAAATATTAGCTACCGTATCAAAGAACGGATCAAAGTATTTAAAATAAAGTAGGTAAAACAAAATATGTTAGATATTATGCGAGCAGGACACACGGCCAGATGAGCCCACGCGGGCAGGGCGCGCTGAATGCGGGCCTGATGCGATTATCGTCTCGCTCTGAGCCTGTTCCAGCAAACAACCATTGATTTCCCGCACGCCATGTTATCTCAGAAGCCAAATCTTCATATGTAATGGCCTCCATGCTTATGTAAAATATATAGGAAGCTTGTAATGTGACACTTAAATAATTCATACCAACGTCGAATCAATTCAATTAAACAGTAAGGCTTGCATAGTAATATATTCTTCGTGCTTAATGGTCAATCTATGTGATCTATTGACAGACGTATCAAAGTTAACAGATAAATTCTAATATGGTGAACTAATTAAACCGGAAAGCGAGTAAACAATTCAGAAAATCTTTATCAAAGTAAATTAAAAATCCAACCAAGTTAAGTTTCCTCCAAATTTATCTTAAAGCTTTTACAAACATTATTTTATTAAAAACAAGCGTACAAAAGCTGACATGTTTAAAAAAAGGCTAATTAAGCGGTGACAGAGATTTATCATTTAACATGTCGGGAACAGATTCGGTTACGGCGGGGAATCCTCGCCGAGCGTGCATTTGTCGGCATTTGGGCAGATTTGCCTGCGAGCGGCTTACAGGCGCGACGTTTAGAGTAATCCGGCGTGGACACGCGCCGCCGCCGCCCGAGCCGATCATCTCCCGCCGACTACACACGCTTTGACTAACCAATACTCTTACGCGATTTGTGGTCTCTTTGATCGCTAATGCAATGACTTTACATATTTTATTACAAGCTATCGACTAACCCTCTTTTTGCTCAGATTCGTAACTATTCGTAAATACTTTAACAGTTAGTGATTCCCATATAAAATATACAGTCCTGAAGTGTTCGATTTTTGTCATGAATATGTACTAATCATTATTCAAATACAATAAAAGGAGCCCCCTGTCAAATTTACAAGTAAAGTTTGTAGCACAAAACCTTCATTTTTTATGGTACTTTAATTCGGCTCTGTCGAAAAACTGTTCTTACCGAAGTAAACTACCTCCCAGCCATCTCTATACGTCCAGCGATTTTCAATATTTCTTGATAAGTGACCTTCCGCCTTATATATTTAGATTGAACATGTCTTTTCTAGCGGCTTTATATACCTGACTAATCTAATCTAATCAAACTTAACTAACCTTCAAGTATAAGTACTGACTTCCATAACACCATTTCCTACTCACAACACAACGAAGTCAGATATCACAACTTATGACTTTGGTATAGGTATATCTAATGTGATTTTATTATAATATTATATCTAACTTATCGCGAAAGTAAAATGACGAGAGAGTCAAATAAAGTTACGAGGTTGCCGACGTAATCCGGCCACCAACCAATCAAACGGAAAAATCACCGACAAGATTTAGCGGCAAATAAAGCTTTATTCGTCACTCACTTCTTCAAGTCTTCGCAGAGCGTGAAATTGTTTCATATCACTGCGGCGCGGCGCGGCGACACTCGAACAGTTCTAAGCTGCATTATAAACACCAACAGACTAGAAAATTATGATTTTCCACCTAAATAACCACAATTTGTATATAAACTTGGTACGATCTACAATATAATATAATTAAGTATATTCGAGTACATATTTTGTACATACGCTATTACTATTAAAAGTGCAATTGTGAATGTTTATTACGTACTCATACATAAAACCACTGAACGGATTAAGATTATAATTAATTTAACCAAGTACATTGATGCTTAAAGCGGGTTCTTATTTTTTTTGTCTAGTTTTATATATTTAACGTCCCGCTGCTAGGCACGGGCCTCTCTTCAATACGAGAGGCCATAGTTCTCAGGCCATAGTCCGCCACGCCGCGCTGGCCAAATACAACTCCACATGTCTTTTGAAAACTTGCTAGATTTTCCTGGACATGCAGGATTCCTCACCATATTTTCCTTCGCGGTAAGACTATATATCCAATGTAATGATGTTGTAATTCAGAAATATCAGAGGTGCGATACCCGATTTGATTTCGTTTCACTTACGTAATAAGCGACCACTGGACTGCTTCTGCCAAGCGTGAAGGTAGTCCTTATATCTCCCCTTAGTATAAAGTCTGAATTAATATCCATATTCAAGATGCTTATTCCGGTATTCTTATACACAATGCATGTTTATATGGATTGAAAATTGAGCGTATGCCTAGACATACATAATATGTTGCGTGTGTATGCGCATGTAAGTTCTTTGGCATATTGAAATAAAATAACTCCAAAAATTTTATCCTACGTGGCAAAAATCAGACATTAGCAGAAACGACGATAAAATAATAGATTACGATATTGTACTTAATAAGATAGTTTAATTGATAAGAGTCTAATCAAAAAGTATAATCTAATTTAACTCGCGAGTATGTATGCATCATCGTCAACAGATTATACAAACACATGTGTTTTGAATAGCTATTTCTTAAAGTGATACTTTTAAAACTCTTTACTGCCTCGGTAGTGTAGTGGCTAGCATGGACGGTCGCATACATCGAGAGGTCATGGGTTCGAGTCCCGGGTCGGGCCAAGTTTAGTTAGAGTCTTTCTGTTTAGTAAGCCTCAGTAACAGCCCGGAGTTGCGAAGTTGGCGGTGTTTCACCTTCGTGTCTCGAAGAACACGTAAAGCCGTCGATCCTGCGCCTCAGCTCTCACCGGTCGTGTCGAGTAGTCGTCCCAACGGAGTATGAGAGTGATAGGAACAGAGAGTGTACTTGTGTCTGCGCGTACACGCGCTGCACTATAATATCTCCTATAGGCTAGAATCAATGAGATTGGCCACCGTGGCCGGAAACGGTCAGAGAACATACTTAAAAACATTGATTGTGAATAGAGTAATTAATGTTGTTTTTAAACACATGATAATATGTTATGTTCTCACTCTGAATCGGCGCGCTGCAAGATTACTTAAGTTCTTAATCACGGCAGAGGCAGGTCTTCTCCCGTCCTCCACAAGATCCACTGCAAGTATCAGGGAAAAGCAGACAGGCTGTAAAGGGATTAGGAATAAAAGATGGTATATAATGTATAAGTGTTTATAAATGAAATATATAGGTATACTCCCAATTATAACAAGATCAGGGGGAATCAAATGAAGACAATGGTTCTCTAATCTTTATACGACATTATTGTGGCAGTTACACAATGAAATATATAATAGATAGATACGCTCTTTCGTTTCGCGTTTACAATCTTCTAATGCTTAATGAAAAGTGATTTATGTAACAAGTTAGTTGAACACGAACTAGCAATACTCGGTGTATAATGTACAGTGCGAGCAGTGGGAGAGCAATTAGCGCAAAGCGCCGCGCCGCCTGCGACTACAGTTTCATTTAACGTTTTATCCCCAACACGTTGCAGCTCTCTATGACACTTCTTGTCAGAAATCTTACCCAAATATTAACAGTAAGTAGCACCGAAAACATTCAACGCATTCTGCTTTTAACAATCCATAGTTAGTTCGAGTCTCGGCATTGAGGCGTCGCGTCGCGTCGCTACAAACATCGTGACTCGTGCGTTAATATCAATTACAAAGGTTTCTTCACATGTAATTTTGATCGATTATACATTTTAGAACTAATTTGTATACTATGAGTCATATTTTGTATATGTACTTTTTGAACTAGTGCTACAATATCAACTATATAATTAGGTACTTAAATGAGTACAACTTCAACTATCACAAATTGAATGGCTTACTTTTTAGTCTTACAACACCCTAAGCTTTTTTAAGTTGTAGAGATTTAGACCCGTAGACTTTGGCATGAAAAAAGAATCACACATGCTTAACAAGTGCTTTGCTTCTTCGGCAATCACGTAAGAATATAAAACATTATTACTATTTTTTTTTATTTGTAACAACGAATGTGACATTCGTTCCATCAAAAACAAAACATACCCTTTAAACAGTTCCTGCTTTCAAGAATAAATTACAAACTTTAAGTACGAACAACCCTCTACAACACAAATGTGTTATATTTTTAATAATGTAGTAATTTATACCGATTTTAGTAAATAGAAACAAGTAAATTTATAAAATGGAAGGAATATTGGGAAGAGAGAATTAATAACAGAGTTGTGTCCCGGAGGCGCGCTCGCCGTGATGGATGGACTCCGGGGCGCGTGCTCATTCTTTGACTTACATAATATGAACTCTTATTAACGAAAATATAACGTGTTATACACACAGCCAACAAAACGACACGGGAGTATACAAAATGATGTTAAAAATAATATTTATTAGCCTCTGTGAATGTATTTTCTCTTTAATGTGGATGTATTCTTAAAAATCCATATTCTAGAGCGATCTACATAATACAAGTTCAAAAACTTTGAGAGGATGGGAAGTATACAAATGGGTCTATATTTAGTGTTATATTTTTATCTATAGTTGTAAAACTTAACAAACTTGGGGTTGACCAAACTTGTACATAATATTATGTAGATGAATTAAAAGTAGGCAGTTTCGAGTATCCTATAAATTCATGTTACTTATATTACTTTCAGTAATATATTACGCGTTATTTTCCGCTCGTCTGAAGGTAGAAACAAACAAGGCCAGTTCGCGGCACAATTTCCTGTACAAAGTGTCGCGGGCAAAAAGTTAGACAACTCGTTTAAACTTTGTGCAATGATTAACTGTACTGGAATCGTACATAAATTTATTAATAGTAATCTAATAGACATCGACATGTTTGTAAAAAAAAGTCCTAGGCACTAGGTATTTTTTGGGATAATATATTTGAGAAACTGACACACAACACAACACAACTAATAAACTGAGCAAAACTTGTCATTAACTCGTATGTATAGTTTACTACTACTTTTTTCCGATCCGCGAAGCGCACACCGGCGGGGAAGCTAAGCTCGCTACGCTCAAATTTTATATAAATGTTTACATATATATTTATATAATGTTCTCCGACCGATTCCGGCCACGGCGGCCAATCTCATTGAGACTGGCCAACTGCGCAGGGGATATTATAATGCAGCACGTGTATGCGCAGACACGAGTGCATTCTCTATTCCTATCACTCTCATACTCCAGTGAGACGACTGCTCGACACGACCAGTGAGAGCTAAGGGTGGCTAAGGCGCAGGATCGACGGCTTTACTTGCTCTCCGAGGCCCGGGGGAGGCACACCGCAAACTTCCCAACTCCGGGCGGTTACTGAGGCTTATTAAACAGAAAGACTCAATAACTAAACTTGGCCCGACCCCGGACTCGAACCCAGGATATCTCGATGTATGACCGTACATGCTAGCCACTACATCACCGAGGCAGTCAGTCACACATAATATATTTATAAGTAATATTTCCATATTTTTTCTACACATTATAGAAGAAGTTCGCGGTCCATAATAAGGGCTTTGGCTTACAGCGGTCGCGGGGACTCACATATTCGTACGCGTAGATAGTTAGGTTTCATTCTAAGCGGTAGGGGACCTGACTCGCCTGTAGATATTACTATTCGCGTCAGATTCTGGACGCTATCATAAGATTGCTGAAATATGTCGGGACTTTTCGATTGTCCTTGCCTTTTATTATTGTATATCGTAAAATCCTAACTATAATAATATTATAAATGCGAAAGTAACTCTGTCTGTCTGTCTGTCTGTTACGCTTTCACGCCTAAACCGCTGAACCGAATTCGATGAAATTTGGTACACAGATAGAGAAGACCTTCAGAAAGGACATAGGCTACTTTTTATCCCTGTAATGCCACGGGAACGGCAACTACGTGGGTGAAACCGCGGGACGCAGCTAGTATGTAGTATAAAAGTGAAGTGAAAATTTTATATTTTGTTTACTAGAATAAATAAAACAATATTACTACTAGTATACTAAAAGTTCACAGTTTACTTGATAAGAAAGAAAATGAGCTCCGCTGAAGCAAATCTAACATTCATTCAGCTTCAAAAACTATGTTTTTATTTCACTATATAAAAGACGTACAACATGCAAAATAATATCTGAGATCTACTTATTATGAAAGTTTAATTTTGTAGGAGCATGATCGGGATGCTGGGTTCCACGCACGTCCCAGCGGAGCAGTTTACTACCACGCGCCTACGAACCGTCCGCCAAATCACTACACGCTGAGTTTTGAGGAATATTTACTTATGTTAAACGTATACATTATTTTTGTTACAGCGTTTAATAAACTCGCTGTTTTTCTACAAACATGTTGCATCAGCCACGCTTGCACCCACTAAATTCATATATAGGCACTCGTCACATTACTCACTAATGGACGGGCCGTTTTTAATGGGCTTGGATCGAAGTTAATTTTAACATCACTAATATATCACTATTATGATAGGTATATAATTAAGACATTTTTTAATAATTGTAATTATTAAGTATCTGTTATAATATTTGAGGTAGGTATACATATTGTACCTTAGGAGATAGACAAACAGGAAAACGGGCACACAAACTTACAAACAGACATACATCGTCATTCTGTACACGATACTCTACATTAATCTAAATCGGTTCAGCGGGTTTTTAGTTTATCCACTACAGCTACACAAACATACAAAAATACAGTTTTTTATCTTTTTATTGTATATAGCATAGATATACGAGTAGTATTGACGACTCTGTAACACTATAGTGACCACATTAAATGTCTTTTTCTATATTTGTCAAAGATTTCATATCGACGTGTAACAATAAATCAAGCCTGTCGAGTCGCTCTCGTTGTTTTCCACGTCGCGTCAAGACGTCGTCCTCGGAACTTTGAGGAGGGTATCGATTCTATCCGCTCCAGATCGGACAATTATTATATTTTACTACTTATTGTGTGCGACCTCCAGGTAACTGTTTACTTCGACTAAGAATACTGGTAACACAGAGGTACTTTACACAGTGAAGGAAGTGCCATTATACTCGTATGTGTTCGGGAAGACAATACAATGCAATGCTCCGCACGCATATTTTTAAACTTAAATACCATTATTAAAATCACTTATAATCAAAAATATTGAAACAAACATTAAGTATTATGTTATTAAATATGAAAATACACGTAAATACTTGTTTGATGTAGGTACATTTTTTTTTATAATTTATAACATGATCTAGAAGTAGACTCTCATAATTTGAAATTCAAATAGTTAATAGTATCGTTTAAGTGCGAGGCGAAGGCCAGACACATCTCGACTCTCGCAGCACCTCACACTATACTTATTTGTTGCGTTTTGGTTAAAAACAAATTATTTTTACCAAAGTTAAGTTACTACCTATTGTTTGAGGAAGCTACCTTTAACAGCAATGCGATTCCGACTCGCATTTGACTTTTAATTGTATACCTTGTGTATGTCTTTCTAACATTTACAATTTAATTTTTCTTAATAGCAAGACGGATCAGGCTTCGTAATTTTATTCTGTCCGGACCGATTAGGTAATGAACCCTAAAAATGTAGAGAATGTATTTAATTTGCATGGCCGATTAACTCGCAATTTGTCGACGTCGAAAATAATTCGATAGCATCCGAGGGACGAGTAATTTGTATTAATAAATATCAGACAAACCTGAAACACTCGGCCACGACACGGTCGAGCGTCGCAGCCCGCAGGGACTCGCTATTAAACCAGAAACATTGCGTATTCACAGACGCTGTCGACTTAAATAAAAAAAATCAATTGAAATGAGCATATTACATATATGAGACATAATCTCGCTTATTAACTGTCTCGGTGTTGAAGTGGCTAGCATGTATGGATGCACATCGGGAGCGCCTGTCTTCGAATCCTAGATTGGGACAAGTTTAGATATTAATAGTCTTTAAGTTTAGTAAGCATTAGCAAGAGCCTGAATTTGAAAAGTTAGCGGTATTTCACCCACGTGTCTCAGAGAGCATGAGGACGAGAATGTCAGGAAAAGACTGGGCTTGTGTCTGCGCTACGCGCGCTGAACTATGTACCTAGCTTATATCTCCTGCACGTACTCAGTGCACGTATAAGAAGTTTTGTAGATTGACCGCCGCCAGCCGTGGACGGAATCACACGGAAGTACATATTTTCAACGAGTTAATCCATAGCTGGGCATTAACTCGTTAATCCGTTAATCGTTAATTAACGAAGTTAACATTTCGATTAACGATTAACTTTTAAGTTAACTTAAGAAAATGTTAACGGAAGCGTTAACTCCCGTTACGTTTTCTCAAGTCCGTTAATCGTTAATCCAGTACCCAATATTTACCAAGCACCGTGCCGCGCCACACTGCCACGAACATGAAAAAAGAAACTGGTATATTTTGGCGAGTGCCTCCGCCTTCGCCGGAGTTCGCCCTGTTTTGAATTGAGACCTGTTCAGGGCGGAGAGGGTGTTGATCCAAACGGAGGTTTTCGAAAGACATGTGAAGTCCACTACCTCGCACTAGGCCAGCGCGGTGGACTATGGCCTGATCCCCCTCGTACTGAGGGTGGCCCGTGCCCAGCAGTGGGATAATCAAAAGGGCTGATTACCGCGCTCCAGCGCACTCATAGCTGCACTATACGGCAGCTATGAGCAGAATGAGCTGGATCGCAGTAATATTACTAAACACACAATAATTTATTAATTGTGCTGACTGTTCCTTAAGCTACACTTCTACTTCACAGCGCCTTACAAATTTCAATATCAACGTATCCTATATATTTGTGGGGCAATTGCTGTTTCATTTCCGCACGAACTCAACTCCGACCTTATTCTATTCTTCTCGCATTCGCTTACTTTGATTTGTGAACATTTTGGGAAGTATCTAAAATGAGTAGACGACGAAAGAGAAAAAGCGCGCGCTACGTTCATAGTGAAGAGAGAGCGGATATTGAGTTGTTGTGTAAAGGGACAATTTATTTCGTTCTTGTCCCTAATAATTTTTATTATAAATTGTAAATCGCTCGCAGAACGGACAATCGATAGCTAGGGACGAAAATTTCTCGAGTGAGAGTTAACGAATCGGAAAGCGAAGCGTTGGCAGGCCGAAGGCGTACAATGTAAAGCGACGGATTCGTTAGTCTCTGCAGCCAACTGGATGCTAATGGCACATGTTTGGGGCAGGCCTCTGACTGACGTTGGCTGGCTGTTTTTTTATGACAATAAATAGTCCAAGTCACAGACGTGTAGAGCGTTGGTAAGTTGCTTGTATTGAAAACAATATTATACTTTCTTAATTTAATTCTGGAATATAGTACTTCCGTGTTTATATTACATTTAGAAACCCAAGTTGTAAATACATAACTATTTTGAACTGATCTTCTATTGTATAAATAATAATTATATTAACTAAGTAACATAATAATAGTACGTTGTACGTACAACTTCATTTTGAAAAGGTCGTCATTTTGTAACCTGTTTAGTGTTTATATCAATATAACGCAAAATAAATACTAATTGCACTTCGAAGAATGTAATTTAACTTCGATGACGCAAGAACGTTATAGCGACGCTGCCTCGCTGCCGAGTGCTGAGTGTTGAAGGCCTAAATGAAAATTACTTACTACCACACATAAAATGGTTTTGTCATTACGTACGTATACATATAATTTAAATTGAGTTTTATTTGTTTGTTGAAATAGTTCCGTATTTTTTTGCCGTATCAGTGTTTGATCTGAAGTTATAATGAACGGAGGGACTTTTCTATTGTCTTATTTACCGACACAAATACAAACAACTTGTTAGCATAATTTTATCTGAGATCGACTCTACTTACAGAGTCTATTATATTTTCGCTTATTTCTGATGAAATCGCTTGGAAGTTGTAGCAATCATTATTTTGCTAGACGCTTTTATGGTCATTTCTTAGAGTGAAGACGAGTGCACTTCGTAAAAAGGCTTACGTACGCCATATTAAGATCTATAATTTTCAAGGTCATTTTTAATGTACATCTTAAGGTTTCGCAGTCGTTAGGTATGTTCATTTCATAGGAAAACACGATAGAACCAGTTATTATGTTTTCATTTATTGTTAATATAAAAAAAATTGTAATAAAAGGGTAGAAGTAGTAATGTAGTAACATTTAGATACACCGTGCACATTGATGTCCCTAAGTTGCTGTTCTATTACATGTATATATAAATATATATTTTATACTTGTTAATTTCATACATAAAATAATTATTATTCGTGGTCACTTTATAATCACTTTACATTCACTAATTAAAATATAAAAATTGCGTAATCATATACAAACGAAAGCAACAAAAGGTTAAGAATGTCAAAACTTCCTGCCAGCGATTGCGTAGGGACGCGTCAGTAACGAGAAATTCATCGAAGTGTGTGACCGAGTCAGGTGGCCGCGACGTACTCGCTAGTTAGTGCAGCGAAGTAGTCCAGTGGCCTCCAGCGAAGCGCTCAGACATGCAGCTGTACACGCGCAAGGAGATCGAGGGGCGAGACCGCGCAGACAACGCCGCCATCATCATAGACAACATCGTATACGATGTATCGAAATTTATAGAAGACCACCCCGGCGGGGCCGAGGTGCTGTTGAACAACGCGGGCAGGGACGCCTCGCGGTGCTTCCACGACGTGGGACACAGCGAGGACGCCAAGCTGTGGCGCAAGGAGTTCAAGCTCGGCGAGCTGGTCGAGGCGGACCGCTGGGAGGTCCTCACCAAGGCTACCGACGTTACAGAGGGCGAGGACGTCTGGACACTCCGGGGGATGCTCGAGGTGTGGACGCCGCCGCTGGCATTCGCGGCCATTGCCATTTTGGTATATGTGTATTTGTTTTAACATAAAACATTCAAATTAGCAAAGTTTAGTGCTCGGACTTAGGATAAGACTAAATGAAAATTACTCTTTATTCTACTAAATGAAGTGCTACAGAGGTGTCAGTGAGATATAGTAACGGTTTACTGTGTATATGATAGGGGTGACATATTATGTAAAAGAAATAAACTGAATGTAATGTTTATTAACTATGTATTTGTTTATTTAACATGAAAGCAAAACATCAATTCGGAGATATAATATGATATTTTTATTTATACATTCTTAATGTTTTACTTATAATAATTTTATTTCGAATCATCATGTTATAATTAACTGAATAATAAATTGTTCTTGAATAACGTCATAATTATACTAGAATGTGCAGACTACGCTTTAAATTATACGTCAGTACCTACGAGTACGTATTTTTAATACAGCACCAGTAAAAACGCTAATAGAAGGTCTATTAGCGTTTTTTACTTAATTAAGTAGTGATATAAACTAAATTTTGCGCAGCGTTACCTTATTACCCGAGACAATGTTAAGGGGACCTTTTACTAGAAAAATATCTTCTATTCTCATGAAATAACTCATTAACTGGTTCTATAGAGTCGTCCGTGTGAGTTAATTTATGGTACACCATACAGTATATATGTAAGTAATAACATAAAGCCAAAAAGTTTCTTTTTTTTTACAATTTATTAAAACATAAATACTAAATCACCGGCACAGTGAGCGAGGTCGAGGCCGCCGGCGCATGCACATTGCACAAATGATTATGTTCTAGAGTAAAGTAAAATAAATGTATTTGAAAGCAAATGTTATGCAATCGATATTGTAAATTGTCAAATACACATAAATTCCGCATTTTGCTCGAGACGAATGTTTTCAAAACAATACGAAGATAATTCTGTGCGAAGAAATAAATATCTTGTTTTGGACCTGGTGATACAGATTGACCGTCTTCAGCACCTATACATGTCATAGAACTACACAATATACGTTCAAGGACACTAATCTTTTTAAATGCGTAATGTTTTTATCTATATACCTACTTATAATATTTAATCAAGTAAATTCCTGTTGAAATAGTCATTATTACCGACTCTACAGTTTTTAGAACTTTGGTCCTTCTGTCTGAGACCGCATCACGAAAAAACCGCAAAACAAATTTTGATGAAATTTGGTATGACGATAGCTGGATGATATAACCGTTGAAATTAATGTAATGTTGAGCACAAGCAGAGTGAGGGAGAGTCGCTAGTAAATCATAAAATCAAAGCTATTAAATAGATATTATTATCAAATACGAAGTCGTCACGACGACGTACATATACGATAATGTTGTGCCTAGGTACGATGTACGATAGCATTATTTTTTCATTATTATCGTATGCAGGTCTGTATATCACGTGTAAAACATTTGGGTTTCAGTGTTCTGTTGATTTGACAGCGGTGGTTTAAAAAAGATAAACTATAGAGTACTTGCATGCATATCAATATTACAATTTATATGATTTATTTATCTATAATAGACATTATCCTAAAAAATACGATAATGTACGATAATTTTTACGCCCCTGGTACGATAGTTAGTCCACTTCAAGTTGCTAACGCTGTCGCGGACATTCTGCGGTGGCTCGCCGCGTCGGCAACTCGCTAGCTCGCGACATGGCGCTCAAACAATTCAAACGCAACGAGATCGTAGATCGCAAAACTAAGAAGGATGCGGTGTTTATTATTGATAATAACGTGTACGACGTGACCGAATTCATGGAAGACCACCCCGGCGGGCACGAGGTGCTGCTGAACGCGGCGGGCCAGGACGCCAGCGAAGACTTCCACGACATCGGCCACAGCCTCGACGCCAAGGAGCTGTTGAAGAAGTTCCTCATCGGGGAGGTCGTGCCCGAAGACAGGATCGAGACTAGGAAAGAGAAGAACATGTGGACTGCGGAGGGCTCCGACAGTGACAGCGGCAGCTTCTTCACCTCGTGGAAGTTCCCGGTGGTGCTGGGTCTGATCACCACTGTGCTGTACACCTACTTGTTCGGTTAACGCCAGTGAAACGTTTTGTTGTGTCTTATTAATATTCAACAAGTGACTTTTGCTTGTGGAAAATCGAAGTTCCAAAATTCGAACTTACATACAATTTAATCATATGGGGATGTTGTTCTTGAAACTTTGATGTTTTACTGTTTGTCAATTAGTTTATAATTTTATTATATTATTTTAATTCTAATATTTTTTTTTTGCATATTACTAGTTACGTACTACGTTGTTCGTTTACCTAGTATAAAAACTATTATATATTATATTTACTAAGATAATTACCCGAGCCACTTGAAAAGCACATACAACAATAAATATTATATAGCATATTTAGCAGTACTTATAAATGAACGTCATATATTATTTCAAATAACACTAATTGTAGGCACATACGGACGGACAGTGCGAGCCATCGCCTGCCGGAAGCGTACTGCGGACGCGGACGCGGACGTGTGGAATCGTGCTGTATATAGAAGTTTTTTATTCTTTAAATCGCATTAATATATTTTTTGTTAATTAACTTGTAGAAGGTAGTACGTAAATCCTCCAGAAGTCACGGTGGTCGTCGTGACTCTCTGACATTCTTCAGAGAAGTCATTTAGTCTTGATGAGTTTGAGAAATATATGAGTATATCATTGTACACTTACATCAGCATTTACGTCGGTACTTATACTTTGTATTTTATTGTCTTTTGTCCTAAAGCAATAGACTTTGAAGCTGAATAAACAGATAATTAATTTATCTCGCACTCTATATAGGTACTTGTACGAAGGAGCGTTAATAACTATAATTCGAGAGCGTTAATAACGATTCAAAAGGCCAGAAGATAAGGTCGGGTCTTTTTTAAAATGCTTTGAATAAAATGTATATAACTACTTATTAGCTTCATTGTTTTGGTTTCTTTGAATATATATTTTCAATTTCCTTAATCTTCGCTACAGCATCTGGACACTAGTCACTAATATTTACCCGATGTTTTATTGCAATTTTAAAATCAGAGCTCAGTGAAGCCCAGAACAATGAATAGTTCGATGCATAATCGAACCTGGGATCTCGGCCTCAACAAAGAGTGATAGTGACTTAAATAGTTAGGTAAAATTACGAACTATATCTGTAAAAACTAAACATCGGAATAACAACATTCTGCATCGTGAATAGTCTTAAAACTTCGCTTAAATATAAAAATTAAAATATTTTGTTTTGAGAGTAATAAGTAAGTTTATCTATGTAATTAAATTATGTTTTCTTTACAAATTTTGAGCAAGCCATTGTATTAAGGAACACCGAACAGGCGATATACTCAACATGATGTAACGAGTGGCGCGTGAGCCAACGAGGGGCACTTATGCCGTAAACATAGTGTAATTAAGTAATTCAAATTGTAAACGCTGTTGTAATCCACCATACCTATTATTTTACGATTATTGCAATGTTATAAATTTAAATATACAGCTCAAATCCGCGAACCTTACAGGCTTACGTACTAATTGCCAACAACCTTCCTACTCCGAGAGTCCGCCGCGCGCCGCTACCGCGTCGAGTCGTTACCTCGTCAAAACAACTTATAAAAACATCAGTAATAATATCATCTCATTAATGTACTTTTTTGTTTTATAAAAAAAGTATATAAAAGTAAGTATAATAGAATGCTATTTTTATATATATTAAAATGATAATTTCAGCTTCTGAATGACCTTCGCATGATATCATTTATTGATACGTGTGTAATAATAATGAACCCGAATGTGATAACACACGACTTGGTGTAATCGCCTTATATTACTACTTGAGTAACCCATATTATATACCTCCTACCTAATTCTAATCAGGATTTTTAGAAAAGAGTTGGAATATATAGTTTACACAATAAAAACCACTTTTTTCAATTTTGTCAGTCAAATAAAAACTTGGGTGCGATCAAAACATAACACGACGTAATTAAAAATAGATTTGTCTTTAATATTTTCACGATTTTAGAGAAACTTCTTCCATATCCCGTACGTTGTCACGATGTTAGTAAATAGTAAGAGTCAAATTTAAACTGTAGGGTTTCATGGTTTTCTTTCCTTTTTATCCTTACGATAAGCTGGTAACTAGTGATCCACACACACACAATCAAAACCATCGCCTAGAACAAAGTTCTGAGGTACACAAATAATTAAGTCGAATTGAAATCTCCTCCTGTTTTTCAAGTCCGTAGATTAGTTGGGTTTCTGCTGAGCTTCTTCGAGTTTTTCAGTATTCGTATTATTTATTTATTTATTACATAGGTTGCTAACAGAGCATACATTCATACAAAAGTAGGTGATATACAACAAAAAAGACAAAAAATACTAAATTAAATGATGCCCTAATTAAAAGCAACACTGCATTCTTATGACAAAAGAAACTTATACTTACTTAGAATAAAATAATAGACTGACATTAGTAGGTAAGTAAAAGTTATTAAAAAGTTAACAAAGTAGATACCTACCTTCCTGTAAACAAAAACAAAAACTTAAAAATTATAAAATACCTATAAGGGAGTAGGATATATAGATAATAGATTAAATAAAATAAAAAATAAATAATGTAAATTGTTATAAACTATATTATTTTTAATAAAAATGTTTATTACTCTTACTTACTGAGTAAGTTTTTATGTGTTGAGCATCATTAGGTTTTGTTATCACCGGTCACGAAAAATGTTTAAAATTGTTGAGTTACCTACTCAAAGCCGCATAGGTATTAATGTTTTCACGAATTATCTCGGACTAGGATTAGTTTTTAGAGTTAAACTGCGATATACAATTTAGGTGAAAATTATCGTGAGGATTATATGAATACCTACCGAAGATCACTTAAAATGAAATATTAAATTGAAATGTCAGTTTTTATTATCAAATTAAGAGCTTTTCATTAAATTAATTCACGTTCACCTACGGTTCTTATATCAAAACATCATTTTTTTTTCGGATTTATTCTTCTCTGTCTCTCTGTTTGTTTGTTCCGGATGATCTCTGAAACTGCTAGATCGATTTTGACGGGACTTTCACTCGCAGATAGCTTATGTTAACTTAGCTACTTTTATTTTATTTAAAAATTATAAAAACTGTTTAATTTATTTCAACTTAAGCGTTTGATAGTATTAAATATAATATTAAATATTACGTATAAGTAACATGTGACTAATATACAAGTTATAACGTTACAATCTGTTTATAACCGTTAATATTGTCGCGGAATAGAGTGCGAACCCGTCATAATAGCATGCTTGTACATGGCTTGTACCATGCTTTACAACAGCGAATGTCAATTTCTAACTTTTGACAATTAGATAACAAGAACAGTTTATTGCAAATTTAATGTGTCAGAGAGAGACAAAGCATTTTTAGGAAAGATTTGGAAGTTACTAGAAACATTTTGAATTTTCGATACTAGCATCATAGTATAAAGAATGACAAAGTAGGGCAATTTCATACAAACGCACCGCGCGCGGCTTGTATGTGTGCGTCATAGTATCTTTACATTGCCGCACGCACACTCAAACAATATCTCGAACCGTTTATCAGTGCGCCAGTCAAGGCTGACGCCGCACAAGTTTCGCGCGTCACGGCTTTTCACTATAATATGAAAAATGTGTGATATTCGTAGAAGAACTTATTGCTGTGTGTTTGGGTGTCTAAATTCTTCATCGATTCCAGAGTTGTCTTTGTTCAGATTACCTACTGAACAGAAAAGGTAAACAAATCACTTATTCTATATAATTTATACTTGATGATGAAATACTTATGTAGGTACTTTTATTTTTGTTGTATTAGTTTATTATTTTAATAGGATGTGATATGATTTTATTAATATATTATACTTTTAATTTTTTTTAATTGTTACTAATAGCATATTTATGTTTTTGTAAACGCAAGAAATTAAAGGATTTATTTTATTTATTTACACAAATATATTTCGAGACATGTAGAAACAACATGTAGAAACAAAATGTTTTACATTCTTAAATGTATATAAATAATAAATATTTTTTTAATAACACACTTCCCGGCCCTTGCCAATTTCTGAGCACTGAATTAAAATTTAGCTACAGTGACAACCCTATGACAGGCAACTACGGTAGGTAATTATATCGCGGATTGAGCCGAAGTTGCCCTACTTTATGTCATTCTTTATACTATGCTAGCATGTTCTAAATTTACACATATAAAATGCCGAAGTGATAAGAAATAGTGTTTATATTATAGTCGGCTATATTGTTTATATTTTATTCTATACTAGCCGTTCCAAAAATATACCCAGGGAAGGACGAACCCGAGCGATTCAAAGCAGAGTCGCTAGTTATAATGTAAAGAAATAACTATTTAAGATCTCGGGAATCATATCAGTGTAAGCCGGGCGAAACCTTAAAAAATATTCAAAGCAATGCACCTATATTTATTGAGGCCCATATGGTAGAGGAGACGTGGAAGATCGACCTTCACCGATCTGATAACCAGATGAGACATATTTTTTATCGAATATAATTTATTAACAAATATGCCTATAATTACTTGCCTATCTGAAAGTGCTCATGGCTATTTTTAGCTAGGCAACAGTGCTTTAAGTATGATTTTTTGCAGGTAATTCTATATGACTGATTTTGTAATAAAATGATCTAAAATTTGATATAACTTTCGATAAGTTAGCAGAACGATGGAGTCACCTATATTGACTTACCTGTTCACATCGGCTTGCCAGGTAGCTATACACAAAAATGAGTAGGAAGCCTACTGAGGCATATTCTGTGTGTTAAAAACTAACAGTGAAATAAAATTCATTTGGTTATCAAAAGAATGAAAGTGATGAAAAAAAAATCGATTAAAGTTAATTTAATTAAAAATAGCCATGAGCACTTTCAGATAGGCAAGTAATTATAGGTATATTTGTTTATAAATTATATTTGATAAAAAATATGTCTCATCTGGTTATCAGATCGGTGAAGGTCGATCTTCCACCGGCTCTTAGACCAATAAGAAAATCTCAAACTGCATACATTTTTAATATTATCTATTTAAAACTTATCTATCTCGCCCATACGAAGCAAGGGCAAGTCATTAGTTATTTAATCAGCTCTTATAACAACTGGTCTCAAAAAGCTATATTCAGGGTCTACACAGGGGGTACATCGGCTTATCGTGATATTAGTTTCCATTTACAGCCGTGGCGTGACGATAGACTGGGGTGCTGTGCAACTAAGATAGAATATTATTTTGTCTCTTTTTTATCCCACGTAATGCAAGCGTATTAAACCCTCATCACATTACTCTAATTTATTTGCTATTTCATAAATACCATCTAAAAACTGCCTCATCAATGTGTATCTGTGTATAATGTTGTTTAAATTACATATTATACTTATATTTAATACCTCAATTATTATTATTATCTTTTTTAATTTTTATTAATATTCTTATTTCTCTATACTGTCACCGCCAAAATGGAAAATGCAACGGTGGTCCTGAAAACCAGTGTTAGGGCTTTTAGCCCTGACTATAGCTGAGGTCCCACCTTTTTGGGAAACACACTGTTACACACACACTGTTTATATTTTTAATATTATATGTATAGATTCAAATATTATAGATTTAAATATTATATTATGTATTCTGTGTTAGATTCAGTGTGTAAATCTATTTGTGTTTACCAAATAAAGTTTTGTTATTATTATTATTATTATTAAATGTCACTTAAACGGAGTGTGCAGTGCGTACTGCGTTCCATATTAAAGTATTTCTCTATGGTACTGCGTAACGCAACAGTCGATAGCATCGCCGTACAACGGTGTTGACGCGAACTGCGATTGCGAAGCCTGGATACTTGTCACACAAATTGTACAAATCTCTTACTACTGAAAATGAACTTGTTGCAAGACCTTTTATTCGACCGTGAAAATTCAATTCAATTCAATTCTCTCGTTAATGACTTCAAGACCGTGAAAATAACTTCTATAAGTCGTATTTTTAATTAGACGAAGCCAAATGACAGTAGCTAATGTCACTTTGTAAAATAATGTTGCCATATTTAAAGTATTAGTGATGCGTTCAGTTCTCGTTCAATCAGATGAATGAAAAATGAGTGTGAATAGTAAATCATTTCAAACTATACAAGAATATTATTTCTATTTTACACTAGTAATAGTAGTAGTATGTAACTACAATCAGTTTTTTTTTTGACGGCTTATTACAAAGCGCGGCGCGGCGACTAGTGCCAACACCGATCAACGCCGCGCTTGCGGTAGCCATTTTGTTTGTTATTCGGCTTCTAACCTCTGGTCTGATAGCACGAATGTTTTTTCTGCGCCCACGCTGTTAAATTATTGTTTTTGTTAAGTTTTTCGTTTCAAAGATAAATTAGACGATTTTACTTTTACCGCTATAAGGTGAAAAGTACATAAATTTTTTTATGACTCATATAATTTAAAGAAGAAGACAAAATGTATGGTCTCGACCACATGATGGACAATGTTTCAGACATATTGATAATTAATGTCACCGAAAGCGATAGTGATAATTTTTTATCTGATGATGAATAAAAACAAATTATGTAATAAGCGATGTTTTTTATTTTCATTACCTACCTATAATTGGATTCTATAGGCACATAGTCGTCGAAAACTCGTTGGTATGTACAAAGCACGACAAAAATTCGAACCCCGTACCCAATATCGGCAGTTCGGCACACTAACTATTCACTAGACAATCGAGGCAATTTCATTCATTCAGGAGTTTTTTCAATCATTCATTTTTTTACAACACTATTTTTATTTTGTCAAAAGCTGACAACACAGTAAACGTCAGTTGACTTCGTCTAATTAAAAATTAGGGTATATATCTGTCAACCTGTCAAACCTTAAATTCAAACGTCAAAATAGCATCTGATGTTTGTCAAAAGTTACCGGAGAATTGCCTTTTCGGAATTCATCCTAAAACTGTATATTGTATAATAAGCTACGATATAGTATAAATAGTTATGTATTACCAAGAAAAATGAATAATAATAACTAATATAAATTATAACTATTAGAAATAGAATATTTGGCAGAATTAAAGTATTCAACATACAATTTCTCCAGAAATCCTAACCAAGTTTGTTATAAATACTCTTTGATTATATACAAAATCACTAACCATCATAACATTTATACAATCATTGTATTAAATAATGAAAACTTTGCTATAAGTGTAAAAGGAAATAACAAAGATGAAGCTTGTAAGTAAAATATGAATTTTGAAATTTAATTTTTGTTCCCAAAGGCCCATTTCACTTACATTGTCTCTATTAGTATTGTTTAAGCAGTGATGCATCGAAGCCATGTTTTGTACTATCGTTCAAAGAGCTTCTAATAATGTTGGACTGTGGACTCTCTGCACACTCCGTGCTCAACTTTTTACCGCTGCCACCAGTGCCAAGCACTAGACTTGCTTCTCTACCCAACTACACACCACCACATGTCAATGATCCTTTGTTGGAAGGGGTAAATATACTTTTTATTCACATTTATAAATTTCTGTACAGAAATAAAGTATAATTTCCAAATCAAATTGAAAGTTTATCAATAAATTGAGATGTAAAAAACCTGATTTCTTTAAATGTTTCAATTATATTATTATTAGACTTTACTGAGGCTCTTAGGATGTCATTTAAAAATAGAATGATCTTTTTTTCTATTAATAAAATACCCAATTTAAGAGCACAATGAGTGACAGTGAGTAAACAATCAGTTTCAAATGAATTTCTGAATGCACATAATTATAATTGATTTTATTTATCTTTCAGGAATTAAAAGAATGTTGTGGCCGAGTGTTTGTGGACAGTATGCCAGAGTTTTGCCCACCATTAGACAAAGTTGTAGATTTTTCCCAACTGGATGTGATCCTCATCTCTAACTACACCTGCATGATGGCTCTGCCATTCATTACTGAGGAGACAGGTTTCAAGGGACAAGTGTATGCTACAGAGCCCACTCTGCAGATTGGCAGGTCAGGAATAATTTGTTAATTGTAAAAGTTTGTTAAAGTATTGGACATAATATATAAGATTGTTTAGAATTTGTGGAGGTACTTAACTGTGTCTTTTTGAATTAAGTAACTCATTAATAATATAAATACATACGAAGTTTTATCATAATTAGTTCATTAGTTCTTGATTTACTTGATCATGTTCGTAAAATGAAAAATTTTGAGATTTACCAAATCAATATTAGAGATGTCATCTATTAATAATTGGAGACTGATTATGTGAAGTATAAGAAACTACCATTTTTAAGAATTTGCTTTTGAATTAAAACACCCCCCTGGCATAGATTTCAGCAATTTTATCTAGAAGTTTTAAACTTAAAAAATGAAAATTGTTTTAAAACAATTTTGAGTGATAAGAATGCAAAGGATTTTGTTTCAACATTATTTTACCACATAAAGAAAAAAAATATTTTAAAGGATTTTTTATTTAAAATTGTTACTGCCATTTGAGGAACTCCAAGACGCCCCTTCACGTATATAATAGTAATAACTATGTGAGCGCAGGTTCTACCTGGAGGAGCTGTCGGAGTGGGTGTCGGGCAGCGGCGCGCGGGGCGCGGGCGCGCGGCGCTGGAAGGAGCTGCTGCACGTGCTGCCGGCGCCGCTCGCGCACGCCGCGCGCCCGCGCGCCTGGCGCCGCCTGTTCGCGCCCGCCGCGCTCGCCCGCGCGCTGGCCCGCGTGCGCGTGGTGGGCTACGACGAGCGCGTGGACGTGTACGGCGCGCTCGACGCCACCGCCGTCAGCTCCGGCTTCTGCCTGGGCTCGGCCAACTGGGTGCTGCGCTCGGCGCACGAGAAGGTGGCGTACGTGAGCGGCTCCAGCACGCTCACCACGCACCCGCGCCCCATCAACCAGGCCGCGCTGCGCGGCGCCGACCTGCTGGTGCTGGCCGCGCTCACGCAGACGCCGGCGCACAACCCCGACCACATGCTGGGTGACCTGTGCGTGCACGCCACCGTCACGCTGCGCGCCGGCGGCTCGGCGCTGTGCCCCGTGTACCCCAGCGGCGTGCTGTACGACCTGCTGGAGTGCCTGGGCGCGCACCTGGAGGGCGCGGGGCTGGCGCACGTGCCGCTGTACGTGGTGTCGCCCGTGGCCGACAGCTCGCTGGCCTACAGCAACATCCTGGCCGAGTGGGTGTCGGCGGGCAAGCAGGCGCGCGTGTACCTGCCCGAGGAGCCCTTCCCGCACGCGGCGCTGGTGCGCGCCGGCCGCCTGCGCCACGCGCGCTCGCTGCACGACGACGCCTTCAGCGCCGACTTCCGCCAGCCCTGCGTCGTGTTCTGCGGACACCCCAGCCTGCGCTTCGGCGCCGCCGTGCACCTCGTCGAGCTGTGGGCCAGCAACCCCGCGCACGCCATCATCTTCACCGGTGAGTCGACGAGCGACCGATTCGGTTATCTCGGCTCGGACTGCTTTCGTTATTAACAGTTTTCGATTTCATCGCGTCCTCAGAGCCAGACTTCCCGTACCTCGAGGCGCTGGCGCCCTTCCAGCCGATCAGCATGAAAGCGTTCCACTGCCCCATCGACACGTCGCTGAACTACTCGCAGGCCAACAAGCTGGTGCGCGAGCTGCGGCCGCGCGAGCTGGCGCTGCCCGAGCAGTACGCGGCGGGCGGCGGCGGGCGGCCGCACATCAGCGCCGACGCGCCCACCGTGGTGGTGCGGCGCGGCGCGGCGCGCGCGCTGGCCGTGCGCCGCCGCGCCGCGCGCGCCGAGCTGTGCGGCGCGCTGGCGGCGGCCGCGGCGCCGCGCGAGCTGCGCGCCGGCCTGCGCGCCGCGCCGCTCAGCGCCGCGCTGCGCGTGCGCGACGCCCGCCTCGAGCTGGAGGCGCCGCCGGCGCTGCCCGGCGCCCCCGGCGGGGAGGCGGGCGCGGGCGGGGCGCTGCACTGGAGCGCGCTGGACGTGGAGGCGCTGGTGCGGGCGCTGGCGCGCGAGGGCGTGGCGGAGGCGCGCGTGGAGGCGGGCGCGGACGGCTGCATCGTGCACCTGCCGCGGCACGACACGCTGGTGCACGTGGAGCGCCACGCCACGCACGTGTTCTGCGAGGGCCGCGCCGACGTGCGCCAGGCGCTGCGCCGCGCGCTGGCCGCCTGCTTGCCGCACATATAGACTGCATTACACCGAACCAACTAACTTCGTGTTTTATTTACTCGACCGCTTCTTCCCGCGATCCAAACGTAATCGATTACTCAGTGCCTCCCTCGACATTTTTGATTACTTGGTGCAATAAGAAACTTCATTCCAATATATGAAACTATATCAAACATTCCATAAATAATTATCGCAACGTAATTAAGGGAGTACATTGTATCTGACACTTATTTGAATTTTGCGACGGTGCAAGGATTATTTGGCGTAGATTTAAAAAAACACTAACAGAAAATTTTAGAAGACTAACGATTAAACAAAACCTATTTTATTTAAAATAAAAAGAATACTAATATAATCGTGTAGTACTAATGTAATAGTAGTGTAGTATCCTAACCATAGTTAGCATAATTATTAAAAAAAAAAGGTTTAGGAAATAAAACCACAACTCTAATATACATCATTTATATTCATAAATAAATAATTAACACTTAGTAATATTGATAAAGTGAGTAAGTGTAAAGATGGACCAAGAACACGGCCTCACCCGGCCTCACCCGGCCGCACCCGGCCTCGCTCGGCCTCGCCCCGCCTCGCCCGGCCTCGGGCCGCCGCGCTGACTATCGACTAATAAACGTTGACGTTTAAAACAATACTTTAAACAGGGCAAATAGATTATCTACTATAAAAATACGGAGAATCTAAATATATCTGGTCGTACTGAAATTGACCATTTCCATAGTAACTGAACGCCGGCCACACACACGCACACGCAAACACACACACACACTATATTCATTCCATTACAAAACTAAACATTTCACAACAGCAACTAGTCAAATAATATAGGATATCTCGTTCATATCTAGGCGATAGTTTCACTATACTCTAAACTTAAGAAACAAAGCACAAGCACAACTGACCACAGTAAGGTCAAAAGCCAAATTGAAAATGTACGTAAAATGTCCACAAGTACCGACGCCTCTACAATAAATATATTATGTACATACATTTTAAATAATAATTATTTTACAATGACATATTTTAATTAGCACAATGCATGAACGAATAAACTACTGGACCAGTCATAAAATACAAATGCATGAAAACACGTTCAACCAATTGAAGTATAACGCACACAACGAATTGACACAATACATAAAAATTCACTCTAATGCTAGTGCTTGAACGTAGTCGATAAAATACATACATCAATGACATTTTATCCATACATATATCAATAAAGGTGGGGCAAGCTTCCGGTATTTATATTTTAATTATACTAAAATAAGCAGGACATTGTTATGAACTTTTTACTCAATTATAGTAGTGGCGACACGATGGCGACAGCCGCGTCAGCGGAATGCGCATCCGGCGCCCGCGCCGTGGCATCGCAATGTCTACAGCCGCGTCAGCGGAATTTATCCCCGCGACCGCACCCGCGCCTTCAGCGCAGGGGTGGTAACAAGTTAATCGTTCGATACGCGAGTGCCCCCACGGTTCCCATCCTCACAATAGCCACAATAGTATATCTTTGTAACCAGTGTAACTTTTATATAATAATATATACAATTTATAAGTATTTAATATTTTATTTATCTCCACACGTAGTAGAGTCACAAAATAGTTATTATAGACTTCAAATTTTTTGTTAAGAATTTTTTTTTCTCTTTCGAGAAGGATCCCTAGGAAATCTAAAATTTTGTGTAATTTATGTGTTAAAATAAAGTAAAAAATTAAGTACACATACTAATTACAATTTTTGCATTTACAAAGTTTTTATGTAATTATAAAAATATTATTATAAATTTATTGTCATCAGATTGTAGGATACTGCGATAGAAGTATTTTATTTTATTGTACTGTACAAATAACATCATCATTTGTTTAGTTATTTCGTCAAATATCGATATATTTTTCGACATTGTCAAGCACTAGTCGATGTCAAATGGACTCACTCGACAGTTCTGTCATTTATTTTGAACGGTATAATCCAGCCATTTTATGATGGTTGTCAGATGTCAACAATACATAGAAATATCGACTATATTTGACATAATACAAAATGTTATTTGACATTTGATTAAATTTTGTGATAATTAAATGTAAATAAATAAATTAAATGTAATAAAATATTGTACTTATAAGTGAAAAGAAATAGTGCTGCTTCCGCCGCAATAGTTTTTACACCATTTAATAGAACATTTAGTTATTTTTGGGAGATGTTTTGTTGACAAGTAAGTGCTTGAGACTGACGCGAAAACAAACGGCCAAGGCTTAAATATCCTGATTAATGACAAGGCCGGTAAAGGTACGTCCGCTTATATGTCTCGTCCAGTAGTTTATTCGTCCATGGCACAATGATATAGAAGTACCCGCAGCGCGCCTGATGCGACTCAGTTACGTGTCACGTTCTTCACGTTGCGTCACTATTACAGTTCGCGTCACGTAAAAAGAACGCTAGAGGAAAGTGGTGGGGGGTGTGTTTGCGCATGGGTACATTCGCACACAAAATTACTAAGCCTATTCTTTTATTTTTGAACTAGCCTTTCGCTCGCGAAGTATATATATTTTTCTATATTTTTTATATAAAACCATTTCGTAATTAATAACTTTTATGTGCACGATGGTATTTTGAACTGACAAACCAATAGCGAGCCGGAAAGCATGCGGCGCGTGCCTTGACGTCTCGGGCCCGCGTCTCACCACCAAATTGGCCGATAAATCGCTTCTGCGCAACTTGACAGCCAGCGTTCTTTTTACATGACGCGAATTATATTTCATGTTAAGACATCATCTTTATTAAGACAGGAGCACGATAAAGAAATGAAAACATAAAGCAAAGCAAAATGCTAATTACAATATCAATACAGAAAAGTTAAAACCACATCAATATATTCTTACAAATTTAAACACTGTGGTTTTACAAATTATTTGTGTGATATCAATATTTTTAAAATTTCTCATCTAACTTTCTGAATATTCAGGACGATAGAGGACTTTAAAACGAAGTATGTAGGTAGTAGTTTTCTAAATAGCGAGTTAAAGTGCCGTGAGCGTGGGCCTACGCGTTGAGGTCGAGGTCCGCGAACAGGTCCCCGCGCGTGGCCACGCTGAGCGCGTAGTGCGAGTGCAGCTGCTGCAGCAGCTCGCGCTCGTCCAGCATCTCCAGGCGGTCGGCGCGCGCGCGGTCGTCGTCGGGCAGCGCGCGCCACACGGCCCGCATGTCCCAGGCGCGCGCCGCGTCCCAGCCCAGCGCGCGCAGCCGCCGCGCCTGCTCGCGCGGGCCGGCGCGGTGCGCGGCGCCCGGCGCGCCCACGCCCCGCGCGCGCAGGTTGCGCAGCATGACCTCGCCGAACCGGTCGCCCAGGCTGCACTGCTCGTACACCAGCAGCACGGCGCGCGGGAAGGCGGCCGCCAGGTGGCGCACCAGCGCGTCCGCCGCGTCCGGCCGCAGGTACACCAGCACGCACTCCGCCAGCACCAGCGTGGGCAGCGCCTCGCTCGCGCCCGCCGCCTCCAGCTTGCGCCGCACCTCGCTCAGGCAGCGCAGGTCGCAGCCCAGCAGGTGGTACCCGTCCGAGTGCAGGTCCCCCGACCGGATCATCACCTCACCATCTAATTACACAGACACACATATGTGTTTGTTTAGATACAAACTACAATAAGATAAAACCTATTATACATTAATTTTATTATCTTTACATTAAATAAAACACTTCTGTGCATTTGTATGTAATCGAACTCCACCTAAACCACTGATCCGATTTTAAAGAAATGTTGTGTGTATGTGTTTGAGTGTGATTTGACCATGGTGAATCTCAACCATACGAGAATGGTTTTCACACTTTGGTCCACTCTAAAATGTATTTTTTGAATTGGTTATTTATACATTTAGACAATAAATAACATATTAAATTAATAAATATATCACTACTAGGTAACTTTATTTTGCGCTTGCGTACTGTAACATTTCACTGGTAGCAAAAACTTATAATTTCAATGTGTACAGGGCAATGTCTGTCAGATTGCGATTGCTAAATCTATGAAGTAATGAAAACCTTTTTTAAAAATGAAAGTCTCAGCTCTTTAATGAAAATATTTTTTTAATACCTTCTTTGCATATCTTCTCCAGGAGTTGTTTGTTACTTTTAATGATGTGACATTTTTTGCTTATGACTGAAGGGAAATCCAGTTCAATAAAATTACTGACAGCTTGAGTAGTATCCTTGAGGCGCCAGTAAAGAGTGTCAAATCCACATCCTAAATTAATGATTTGACATTTGGTACCACACCGCTGCAGTAAAAAATATTTTATTTGTAATACAACTGATTACAGCAAAATATGATTATTTTAAATAAATAACTATAGTATCTTTAAGAGTGGGGCTTAGCTCAAGTAATATGACACTAGCACTAACCATAACACAACAATATGTTAGTGGACATAAAAATTAGGTTCTAATAATAAGCAGGGTAAAGGTGTTCTAGAAGTCTAATTTTGTATATTAAAATAGATAAATTAAGGGTTTCTAAACTAAGCAATGAACATGAATCATGGTTCAACTTATATGTATTTTAAAATGTATGAAAAATTATGGCTATATTTTTATAAATTATGATATAAAAACAATTGTTAGACACAAGTAAAACAGAAATAAGAAAATATTAGCCTTCTAGTACCTCTAAGAACTGATGAATGAACATTTCCATAGCTTTGACTCTGGCGTAATAGCCGCGATTTATTTCTGGAGCTTTACGATCTACATGTTTAACAAAATAGCCAATATATTCATCCTTCCAATAACCCAAGTCCACAGCGCATCGCTTACATTCCGTCGCATCCGTGTTGGTTGCGATGATGGCCTCATCTTCTGCAGTCCACGATATTATGTTATCCATGGCGATTTGCGACACTGATAATTAACAAGTTACTCCAACGCGAGTTTTTAACATCGCCTTCTGTAATGTGTTATAGGGACCTCGTATTTGACTTTAGATTTATAATCCTCAAATTTTATAAATATTTAATTATTTTTTTTAAACAATTCCGCACTTTTATTTCGCTAAATACGACTTATTGACAATCAAAGAGTTGACAATGTCAATGACAAACGGAAACGACAGTGCGACAGGTGCAACATCTACATCACGGTCGAATAAAACAGGTCTAGCAACAAGCTTAATTTCAGTAGTAAGAGATTTGTATTTTGGACAATTTGTGTAACAAGCTTCCAAGCTTCGCGTCAACACTCAACGCTGCTGTACAGCGTTGCTATCGACTGGAGCTGCGCGGTGCGCACTGCCGTTTAAATGACAATTAATGGTATTTATGAAATACGAAATAAATTCGAATAATATCACAACTCACATTTACACTTACAATACGTGGGATAAAAAAGAGACAATAATATTATGTTAGTTGCACATCACCTCAGCCTATCGTCACGCCACGGCCATAAATAAAAAATATTGTCACGATAAGCCGACGTAATGGGGGTAGTATGCTAGTTGATTTAACTTTTCTGTGTTTTAAGTTACGAATTAAGCAATTATAAAAAAATTGTAATAAAAAACTGAATATCTTGAAAATTCACAAACTACCAGTACCAACTACCATGGTAGAGGTGTGTCGAAGTCTATGTGATAAGGAATTATCGGTCGGACGACTTTACATTTTACAATACTTTTTAATTTGACACACCGCTTGTGAAAATGTAAAATCTACTGACAAATAATCTGACATTGACATTTGACAAATATTTTCAATAATAAATAGGTGTTGCGAATAAAGAATGTTAATTTAAAAAAAAAAATACAATATTAATTAAAAACAAACAAAACAACTGCATCACAGATTTTCTCTAAAACTTCGTGCTTATTTAATTTGATATTAATTCATGATTCATGAAGTAACTGATTAAGATTAAAGGCTGCTATGGAGGCACAATCCGAGAATACGCCGAATTCTTCCTTACCATTGATATTGGTTAGCGCTTATGATTTAGCGAGTGCTAATGCATTGATATCAGGTATCGTATCTTAACTTTTATTTATTAAATTATTATATATCGTTACTACTTACTATTATAAATGAAACTATCTTTTCGGATTTTGTCGCCGATTTATTATGATTTTTGGTTCCCGACGTTTCGAATGCTTTACAGCAATCATGGTCACGGGAGAGACTTACTAGTGGACAAACAGATTCACAAAACGTAACAAGCTTTACCAGTGATTTGCACATAAATAGAAGATATTCCGCAACATATGAGTTTTCAGTAATCCATAATTATCACTTTAAACACACTAATGTCCCTTTATGTACAATATATGCTATATGTAATCTTAGGGTTTAATTGTTAAAAAAGATAAAACTTACAACTGTGTGAAATTGTTTAAATTTTTTTATTATGATATTTTTATACAAGTGAAAGACTTTAACTCTTGGAGACACTTATGGTTTACTGCCATTTTCAGTGTATTATAATTTTTTTGCAATAAGAATAATTAATATTTGAAACTCATTATTAGGCTAATAAAAAACTTTGTGTCGTCTAGTCTGTCCATAATAATAGAACCAGTGTAAGCTAATCATCATGTTTTTTCAAATTATAAAATAACTTTATATCTGTATAAATAATTTCAATGTTATATTTTAGAAATAACCAATAATTCAATCAAAGATACAAAAGAATGTGGACAGACACAAAGTTGTGTTTGGCAAATTGTAAATAAATATTATGAAGTTGAGGTGGAACTCTATCCAGTAGCTGACAGCGACACTCTGCCACCATCCTTAGAAGAGCGACTTGAGGCACATATTATTTATATAACAGAAGATGAGGTTTGTGTCTTTTCAATTATCATTGAGCTATAAATGTTTTACATCATCTTAATCAGCCCTTTTTAACATCCCACTGCTGGGCACAGGCCTCTCCCTATCAGGCCGTAGTTCACCGCTGGCCTAGTTCGCGTTGGCGGACTTCACATGCCTTTCAAAAATTTACCAGGTTTTCTTAGACATGCAGATTTCCTCACGATGTTTTCCTTCACTGTAAGCAAGTGGCAATCATGATAGAAATGATTTGTACATGAAAATATCAGAGGCGTGAGACCCGGATTTGAACCGGCATCACTCAGTTATCCAAGCTGTGTTACCACTGGGCTACCACTGTCAGTTGGTTTGTTTTACTTATTCAGTTAGTATTTTCACATTATCTCTAGTCTGTATGTGTATTGTGTAAGCTCGCTAATATTAAAAACTGCTAAAAATAATTGCATGTAGGTATTGCTACTGTTGAAATACATTATTTATTCAGAAAAATTTTAGTGTAGTTGTCATTGCCATCATTTAATACATTCTTGGATATATGACGTGAAAAGTTTCAAAAAGGTAGTCTCATTAAAAATGCTCTATCACTAATAGGTCGACAAGGTGAGATTATGAACATTATTTGAAATACAACATTTTTTGTTAACAACATTCGTGATTTTCACATAATGTTATCTGGGCTCACAAGTACATTTTATTTTATTGATTTTAAATCAACTTGGTTGCTGCTGATGTAGGGCGTTGTGTTTGTGCTCTCCAGGAGGGTGAGCTGGGTGCGGAGCGTGCGGAGCAGCGCTGGGCGCGGGCGGGGGCGGGTGCGGGGGCGGGGGCGGGGGCGCGGGGCGGCGTGCGGCTGGCGCTGGCGGCGGGCGCGCGCGCGGCGCCGGCGCTGGCGGCGTGGGCGCGGCGCCGGCGCTACGAGCCCGTGGCGCTGCGCGAGGCGCCCGCCGCCGACGACGACGCGCCCGACACGTACGGCGTCGAGCGCGCGCGCGCCGCGCTGCACGCGCACGCCTGGCGCGGCCTGCGCCGCCTGGACGCGCCGGCCAGGAACTTCCTGCCTCTTGGTCAGTATTACATTTTACCTTTTTTTTAGCAGGAACATAGTTTCGTGAATATATCCTTGAGTAGTGGTGTTAGAAAACTATAATAGAAGGTCGCCATACCTTTTCTCAAGTATTATACTTATTGGCGTTCTCATATTAGTGGTTCTTATATCGATATTATAATAGTATTTTAATTGTTGGTTGCACTCACTAACGCAAATATACAATTAAAGTGTGTAATCGACTTTAGATCCTACGGGCGTGACGTCGTCGGACGAGGAGTACGAAGGCGAGGTGGAGGATGAGGGTGAGGGCGAGGGCGAGTGGGAGGGGGAGGTGGAGCGCGCGGAGGCGTTCGCGGAGGCGCTGGGGGCGCTGGGCGGCGCGCGCGCGGCGGCGGCGCGGCGGCCGGCGGCGGCGCGGCGGCGCGAGGCCGAGCGCGTGCTGGCCGCCTTCTGCCGCGCGCTCGGCGCCGACCTGCACGCGCTGTAGCGGCGCGGTCGCCGGATACATTATACATGTTCGAGCTAAATGCGCCCTTTTTATTGTGTTACCCTTCAGTTTCAAAACTTCCAAACTTGTAGATATTAAGTATTCATGATTAAATATAAAATATTTTTTAATTAGTGAATAAGTGACTTACCGTCATATTACTTACAATTTTTAGCCTACATTATTTTATGGAAGTCTTGTAAGAATTATTTAATTCCATTGTATACAAGAGTAATAAAACAGAGGTTAGGTCGTTGAAACAAAGAAGTTTAGTATGCATAATATTTATTTATAAAAACGATAAAACTATGATAAATATAGATATGTAGGGCGCGGCTACACGAGTGCGGCGCCGAGGTATAACCTCTGCGCCAAGCAACGGAACAAGCGCGGCCGTGCTCCGCTCGTGCTCTAACATCACAGATTCATATTATTATCTCTTTGGACGAATGTACATATTATATATTTAACGTGTATAAATTGTATAATAACCATTTCGCTTTCGCTTCATATAAATAAACTCACTCATTCGGTCAATTGTAAATCTTAACCTACGTTCGTAGGCCTCTGGCTGCCGTCGCGAGACTTCACGTTTCTATGTATACATATAAACTATTCGTAATACTTTTCCCAGCGTCTCCCGCGGACCCGCGTCGCGCCAGATCCGCCTTACAATACTTTCTTATCTATATCACAACAGGTACATAAATCATCTTCAAATAATCAACAATTGTGCGAACAATCTATATAATAGGTACTTAGTCTTTAAATGCTTCAAAAGTGAGTGCTGACTGCGCGCTGGAGCTCGACTCGGCCAATAATTGACTCGTGCTATACGTCTCTTCAAACTTAAATTATTGCGTTGTAGTTAGTATATAAGTAGTGGTTTCATGACGCGTAGAAATCCAAGTGATTTATTAAATTAAATATAAACCGAGTGCGTTAAGTAGTATTCTGCAAAGACAAATAAAGTGCGCTACTCCGAGAGCTCGTCGTCTGTGTCGTCTGTGTCTGTGTCTGTGTCGGCGCACAGCGGCGGCGCGCGCGGGTCGCGGGCGAGCAGCGCGCCGAAGTACTGGCGCGCCAGCCGCGCGATGTACTGGTCGTGCGGCGCGCGCGCGGGCGGCGCCGGCCACCAGCCCTCCAGGAAGCCGATGTGGCCGCCGCGCGCCGTCACCGCCAGCGCCACGCGCGCGCTGCGCCCCGCCTCGCGCCGCGGCAGCGCGCCGCAAGGCTGGAACGGGTCGTCGCCCGCGCACAGGCACAGCAGCGGCACGCGCACGCGCGCCAGCTTGCCGGCCAGCGACGCCGCGCGGTAGTACGCCTCCGCCGACGCGAACCCGAAGTGCCCCGCCGTGAACGCGCGGTCGAAGGCCAGCACCGAGCGCGCGCGCTCCAGCTCGGCGCCGCCCGCCAGCGCCGGCGCGTGCGCGCGCACGGTGTCGCGCAGGCGGCGCGCCATGTGCCACGACAGCGGCGCGTTGAGCGGGCGCGCCATGCAGGCGGCGCCGCGCGGCACGTCCAGCGGCGACGACACCACGAGCGCGGCCGCCAGCGGCGCGGCGCCGTGCTCGGCCAGGTAGTGGCCCAGGATGAGCCCGCCCAGCGACACGCCCACGGCCAGCAGCGGGCCGCGCCGCGCGCCGCGCACGGCCGCCACCACCTCGGCCAGGTCGGCGTGCGACAGCGCGCAGTACAGGCGCGGCGTGGTGAGCGGCAGGCCGCCCAGCCCGCGGTTGTGGAACACCACGCAGTGCGCGCCCAGCTCGCGCGCGGCGGCGGCCAGGCAGCGCACGTAGTCGGCCTGCGCGCCGCCCGTCAGCCCCGGCAGCACCAGCATCACGGGCGCGTCGTCGCCGCCCGGCGCCTCCGCCCAGTCCAGCGCCACCTGCCCGCCGTCCGACAGCCGCAGGACCTCACTGTTGGACATAGGATAACTTCGGAACATAGAATGGAAAACACCTTGATCTTTTACTGTTCATAAGTGTTCATTGATCAAAAACAGCTCAACTGATGATGACTGTTTTTGAAACAAAGTTCAATTTTTGCATGTTATACTCGAGTGGAGTATAACTAGGGGAATGAAAACTAAATGAAATAATATGCTCTATGAAGTAGGTGTTACCAAATGTTGAACCAATATTTTATTCTACCATTATTTATTCTTGTCCAGCCACCAATAACTAACACAATAAATTTGATTACATAAACCTGTTTTGTCTTAATAAAATAGAATTAAAAAGATATAAATATATAGGTAAAAAGATCTTAGATAGAATTGGACACTTAACAAATTTCAACATAATGAGATATTAAGATAAGATATCAATGAATACTAATAGTAATAATTGATAAATAAAAGGTGCTACCTATAAATTAGTCATTTATAAAATTTATTTGATATAATATATAATTTTAAATATATTTTTAGAAAAAAATATATTCCATAGGAATATTTTAACGTTTAATACAAGAAGTTTTAACATCCACCTAATCTAATCTTACCGTCTATACTCTATATGAGGAAGTAAATATGACCGTAGTATTGAGCCTATCACAGTCTGTAATCGAGACTCCACACACCATGGCGTAGGCCAGTATGGTTCGCTTAATATAGGGACATTCTCTTCTAAGAACTGCCGAAATTCTCCTTTGCGACATATCAATACTGGCTTCTAAAAGAACCAAAAAAATCTGTAAATGTGTTGTACAAAATGGTTCTTCAATGGTCAACTTGATTGATTTTACCTTGACTACTTCCACAAGATAATAGGTTATGTACAATATTGATAACGATATACACACAAGAAACTCCTTCTTAACTTCAAAAATGTACAAAAAAACTCCAAACATTGTTAACTCTATCTTTAAATAAATATTTGATCATAAACTGGCTTGCAATAACATATTTAATAACTAACGTACAATTATGAACAGAATACGAAAAGAAAAGTTAAAATTTGTTCTATAAGATCATAATATTTCTTTGTCAACTTCAATGTCAAATTAAATGACAGTAACAACTAACAAGACTAACAACATTTAGGTAGGTACAAAAAGTTAATCCAGCTGACTAGTTACTTACCTATAATATAAAATATTGTACATATTTTATACAATATTAATTATTAATTAAACATAGTGGAAATTTACAGTCGTAACATTGACCATGAATGATATGGGAAATAATAGACTGTACGCTCATCTTAGACGCTCATAAAGTTAAATTTACAGTACGTATTATTTTATACATAAAACAGCAATATAAAATTTAATTTTTACTTGCCTGGCCTTCTATAACTCTATATCAATATATATCAATTATCAATCGTATTTAGGTCCGCAACTTAGATTTAATGAAAATAACATAAAATAACTTATTTCTGAATTTTATAAATCAAATGTTTTTAGACTGTTTGAAATGTCAACATGGCAGCTGTCAATGTCTAATTTTACATAATAGATTATAGAATAAATGTCAACACCACAGAAATACCGAATACGTACCACCTATTACTCCCACCACACTATTATTCTGATATGTAGCAATATATATACTCTATGATATTCTGTCTGGCAGATCTCCAGAGTCCAGATGTTCTTTTTATATCAGAGAACATTGCGATTTTCTAACTAAAAGTGCTTTGTGTATCAACAGTAAAATAACTTTCTTTCAGTACATAACTCTTAGACACGCTAAAAAAATATATTTATTTCTTTCTCAGATTATTCGTGTTAATTTTAGAAAAGAATTACATATAATTTACCATGATATAGAGGTGTTTATCCTTTTATTTATTTGTTTTTGTTTGTGTATTGTAAATTGTGGAAATGAAGGGAACAAAATTGGTAACATGCGCGAGTCGCTGCCTCGGCAGTCGAAGCAACAAGCTGTTCACAGTCCGCAGGTGAGACCAAAATCCACGTATTGTATGCTGCTCTGTAATTCACGACGATGTACCTTGGACTTTGTACTATTGCTCAAATGCTTATGTGGGGCACGACAAAAAAATATAATTAGAAGTTATGCTAGATTAATAAACTGTTTTTATTAAGAAGTATTATTATTTGATGTTCTACATATTAAAAACAAGGTTCTTCAGTAATGTTAACTATTGTTGCTAATGAATACTATGAATTTTGTTAGGAAATAATAACAGTTTTTTAATATGTTTTACAAATGCTTATAAATAGCTTCTTTACTGTTCTTTTAAAAAGAAATGAGTGAATGAAAAAATTAACTAAAATTAAATAGGATAATTTAAAATTTTGGTTACATTGAAAAGAAAGACAACTAATGCTAGTATAGTTAAAAAGACAACTATTTGCTCTTTTCTGGAGTACTACACTCAAAACCATGGTTCAAATATAATTGACAAATTATTACAAAGTACCTCTTTAAGTCCAATAGTATGAAGTAAATCTTAATTTTAAGTCTAATTTTTTGACTTCTTAGTTGGTAAAGTAATAATTATTGTAGATGAATGAATATTACCGTTTCTCGTTTTATTTAAAAAGTTGGGATCCAAAATTCTAAATAAATTTGCGACAAAATCTGAAAAGATAGTACCTAGGTAGAATCTGATAATGTCAAATATTGAATTTCTTTTTTACACTTGTAACATATATTTATATTATGTATTTATTTAAACTTATATATGTAGTATATCAACTGTCTGGTATCCGTAACACAAGCTTCTTTGTAGCTTACCACGGAACAAGATAGTGCTGTGTGTAATAATGTCCCAACATATTTATTATATTTATAGCCCGACAGCCAGTTTTGGTTATGCTTTTTTCTGTGAAATGTTCCCAAATCTGATCTCTTTGCTGAGAATTTTTATTTATAATAAATTGGTCACGCATGAAAGTAAGACCTTAATTGCAAACGAAATGTACAAAACACTAAATGGGGATTTTTCTTTTGCTTGGCAATTGGCATTCACATGTCAGACAAAAGGGATATCCCCTTGCTGTTTAATTAGGATTTTTTTATTTAAAATCATACTTTATTAGATTTTTTCCAACATTGTGTTGAATATATTATGATTATTTCAGTCGCGGCAAGGCAACTGCGGCTGCGGCTGAGGCTCCGCGTGGAGCCCGTCAGAGCGCCTCGTTTACCCTTAACTTATTCCGCGGGCAGTTCGAGCCATCTCAGGTCTTTCCCTTCCCGGAGCCTCTCACCGAAGAGCAACACCAGACTCTCGCGGAGCTCGTACCTCCCGTCGAGAAATTCTTTCAGGAGGTACATTCGAAAAAGAAATTACATTCATGTATAGCGTTTATAAAGTATTTTAAAAGTACAACATGTTCAGCAAACGCGTGGCCTATCATCAGGTAAACGATCCGGCAAAGAATGACGCGGACGCGCAGATCGAAGAAGGCACGGTAGCGGGGCTGTGGGAGCTGGGCGCGTTCGGGCTGCAGGTGCCGCCGGAGCTGGGCGGGCTGGGGCTGTGCAACACGCAGTACGCGCGCCTGGTGGAGGTGGTGGGCGCGCACGACCTGGGCGTGGGCATCACGCTGGGCGCGCACCAGTCCATCGGCTTCAAGGGCGTGCTGCTGTTCGGCGACGAGCGGCAGAGGGCGCACTACTTGCCGCGCGTCACCGGCGGCGAGTACGCGGCCTTCTGCCTCACCGAACCCTCCTCCGGCTCCGACGCCGGTTCCATCAAGTACTTATGTCCTTTCTATATTATTATACTAGCTGTACCCGCGGCTTCGCCTGCGTTCATTTTTTTAATTGCTAATCAACCTCATTGGGTTGATCTGTAGGAAAAAAAATGTCTAAAAAATAAAAATAAAAATTTAGGGGTGGACTACCCTTAACATTTAGGGGAATGAAAAATAGATGTTGGCCGATTCTCAGACCTACTCAATATGCTCACAAAATTTCATGAGAATCGGTCAAGCCGTTTCGGAGGAGTTCAAGTTCGAACCCCGTCACCCACGTAGTTGCCGTTCCCGTGGGATTACAGGGATAAAAAGTATGTCCTTTCTGAAGGTCTTCTCTATCTGTGTACCAAATTTCATCGAATTCGGTTCAGCGGTTTAGGCGTGAAAGCGTAACAGACAGACAGACAGACAGAGTTACTTTCGCATTTATAATATTAGTTATAATATTATAATTCGCGTCATGTAAAAAGAACGCTGGCTGTCAAGTTGCGCAGAGGCGATTTATAGGCGAATTTGGTGGTAAGACGCGGGGCGCGGGACGTCACGGCACGCGCCGCATGCTTACCGGCTCGCTATTGGTTTGTCAGTTCAAAATACCATCGCGCACACAAAAGTTATTAATTACGAAATGATTTTATATAAAAAATAGGGAAAAAATATTTTTGACGTATATTGTTTTATAAAGAGAGATTCAGATAATAATGCAGTTAACAATAATAAAAAAATATTAAACGAAATAATTTAATTTTTTGTAAGTATATTAAACATTCTACACTGAATCAAACATATTTTATTAATTAATAGAATTCTATTTCATGACATTCTATATAATATATTTTTTAATGTACGTACCAATAATCAATATACATTGTGAGCGAAAGGCTAGTTCGAAAATAAAAGAATTGGCTTAGGAATTTCGTATGCGAATGTACCGATGCGCAAACACACCCCCCACCACTTTCTTCCAGCGTTCTTTTTACATGACGCGAACTGTAGTTAGTATTATTATAAATATCTTTTTGTTTTACAATAAGGGTATCTGTATATTAAACTCATTTGAAACTCATTTGAAACGAATTTATTATACTTATTGAATATATTCTGACATAAAAGACTAAATTCACGTACATAATATATAAGTCCGTTAGATTCGCGACATTCCGTTACAGATGTTGACGCTCTGTTGCAGGTCGCGCGCCGTGCTGTCGCCCGACGGCGAGCATTACATACTGAATGGATCAAAGATCTGGATAAGTAACGGCGGGATCGCTGAAATTATGACTGTTTTCGCGCAGACACCCGTGGAGAAAGATGGGAAAACTGTTGATAAAGTGAGTCAGCGCCTGCTCTTATAACCAATAGGGAATATGCATGATTTTTTATGACTTGAAAAAATTCTTTACATCATTATAAAGTAGAATAATATATAAATAGGCTTGAAAACATTTAAATTATTATTCGAAGTGAAATTTAAAACATTGATTAAAATATTTAAGCCGTTCAAACGCCAACAGTATCATCAACAGGATGCGTATGTTTTTGAAGTTATACTTCTTTAGGCGCGTTATGAAAAATTGATGAGAGTGAAATTTTACGATGCGCGCGCACAGCGAGACACAAAATTCTCACGGGAGAAGTTAGCTAACAGTCAACAGTTTAGAGGACTTGCAACTATATTCACGATATTTATTTTCAACAATGACATGGGTGTCATTCTCGAGGTTTCTCGGGGTGCTAATTGCGAAAATGAGGTCCATTTTCAAATCCAAGATGGCGGATATCAGGTTTTTTTTTCAACAATGACATGGGTGTCATTTTCGAGGTATCTCGGGATGCTGATTACGAAAATGAGGTCCATTTTCAAATCCAAGATGGCGGACATCCGGTTTTCTTTTGTCGGTTACTTCATGTATATTTTCCGTTTTAATTGTTATCAAGATCATGAAAGAAGTTAAAAAAACCTTCTTACAAGTATTGTACAGTATGAAGTATAAAAACACTAGATATACGCGACAAAGTGTTTTTTCGTATTCCAAGCGATGCGTTAGTAACGTAACGTACGTTGACATACAGATGTTTAGACCTCAGAGCATAGAAAAAATAAAACATGAAAGCGATTTATCTATAATATGTTTATTAACAACACAAATAGTTCAGCAGTAATAATTATTGTGTACGATAAATCCAATGTTGTGCCTCGCCTGACGTCACATTTGGTTTCAACCAATGGTGACGCGTTTAATAAGTTTCGCATTCCCGTCATTAATGTTCACTTTTTATACAATATTTTAAGGGTTTAAATAATAACTAAGTGAAAAAATACATTTAAATTATAATGTGACGATACTAAGAATTGGAAAAAAATATTATTATTTAAAACAAAATTAATTTTGATGCATAATACTTTAGCTACCTATACATATAGGTATTTGATGGATTCATGATTGCGTGTGCGCAGGTGACGGCGTTCATCGTGGAGCGCGGCTTCGGCGGCGTGTCGTCCGGTCCGCCCGAGAACAAGATGGGCATCCGCTGCTCCAACACCACCGAGGTGTACTTCGAGGACGTGCGCGTGCCGGCGGCCAACGTGCTGGGCGGCGTCGGCAACGGCTTCAAGGTGGCCATGAACATCCTCAACAACGGGCGCTTCGGCATGGCGGCGGCGCTGGCCGGCACGCAGCGCGCCGCCCTGCGCCAGGCCGCGCAGCACGCCGCCACGCGCCAGCAGTTCGGCCGGCGCCTGAGCGAGTTCGGCGCCGTGCGCGAGAAGCTGGCGCGCATGGCCATGCTGCAGTACGTCACCGAGTCGCTCGCCTACATGGTCAGCGGCAACATGGACGCCGGCGCGCAGGACTACCACCTCGAGGCCGCCATCTCCAAGGTGTTCGCCTCCGACTCCGCCTGGGCCGTCGTGGACGAGGCCATCCAGATCCTGGGCGGCATGGGCTTCATGAAGGCCGCGGGGCTCGAGCGCGTGCTGCGCGACCTGCGCATCTTCCGCATCTTCGAGGGCACCAACGACATCCTGCGGCTGTTCGTGGCGCTGACGGGCATCCAGTTCGCGGGCTCGCACCTGCAGGAGCTGATGCGCGCGTTCAAGAACCCCACGGCGCACCTGGGGCTCATCTTCGGCGAGGCGGGGCGCCGCGCCGGGCGCGCCGTGGGGCTGGCGCGCGGCGCGGACCTGGCGCCGCTGGTGGCGCCCGCGCTGCGGCCGGCGGCGCGCGAGCTGGCGCGCCACGTGCTGGAGTTCGGCGCGTGCGTGGAGGCGGCGCTGCGCCGGTACGGGCGCGGCGTGGTGGACGAGCAGCTCGTGCTCAACCGGCTGGCGGCGGGCGCCGTGGACGCGTACACCGCGGCGGCCGTGCTGGCGCGCGCGTCGCGGGCGCAGCGGCGCGGGCTGCCGGCCGCCGCGCACGAGCTGGCGCTGGCGGAGGCGTGGGCGGAGGAGGCCACGGCGCGCCTGGCCGCGCTGCCGGCCGCGCTGGCGCCCGCCGCTCTGCGCCAGGACGCGCGCCTCACCGCGCTGGGCGGCGCCGTGGCGGAGGCCGGCGGACAGCTCTCGCGCTCGCCGCTCAACCTCTGAGTGTATTTATATCTTACAACAGATCACAATATTTGTATAGATTGTAAATTATTTTGAACAATATATTTTTACAGAAGATTTTTCTTTTCTTAGAAATTATTATTAAAAGCTTTTTTTAATAACCTTTTCGTTTCACCTGTCACCACCAGCACAGTTTATCCCATTGACACAATGAACGAAATAACACAAACTAATAATTTAAAAAAAATGTGTGTGTGTGTACTTATGTACACGCGTTAGAAATTATACTTCTTTGGCATCATTAAATAATACATACTCATTTTCGCAATTAGCACCCCGAGAAACCTCGAAAATGACACCCATATAATTGTTGAAAAAAAACCGGATGTCCGCCATCTTGGATTTGAAAATGGACCTCATTTTCGTAATCAGCACCCCGAGAAACCTCGTAAATGACACCATGTCATTATTGAAAAGAACCGGATGTCCGCCATCTTGGATTTGAAAATGGACCTCATTTTCGCGATTAGCACCCCGAGAAACCTCGAGAATGACACCCATGTCATTTTTGAAAATAAATATCGTGAATATAGTTGCAAGTCCTCTAAACTGTTTACTGTTAGCTAACTTCTCCCGTGAGAATTTTGTGTCTCGCTGTGCGCGCGCATCGTAAAATTTTACTCTCATCAATTTTTTATAACGCACCTAAAGAAGTATAACTTCAAAAAACGAATTATCATTTCGTTAGTTATATAATTATTATTTTTTAATACCTACAATTTCCTACTACATAGTTTTGATGTATCTCTTAAAATTTAGCCACTGCCGGCTTTCTAATAAAAACCCATGGTACCACCCACAATGCTAAATGTGAATTTACTCAAGTGTCGAAAAAACTTATTTCATGTCACCATATTGTAGATTAGATAATTGAAAAAATAAATAGTATATCCTATAAATTATAATGTTTCCACTTTCCACATTCATTTGGTGGGGGAAGTGTCTACAGACTTCCAAAATTATGCTGAAGTTTCATCATAATGTCTCAATTGTATTGACTAAAAATCTAGCAATTACAGTCGTTGTTTTTAAAAAATATTTAATGTACAGATTTTTTTCCTTGTTATTTTGCTAAAATCTATGATGATCTAAATCGGTGATGACAACATTATATTGCTTCTAAAATCAAATAATATAATAATAATAAATATTTATTGCTGATAAAGTTACTGATAAAATATTTCACACAAATCATGTTGATTAACGATATTATAAAGATACATGTTAACATTCATCTGCGTGTCTTTGGGACAAAAAGGTCTCCTCCAACTCTTTCCACTCTTCTCTAGATAAGGCAGTTCTTTGCCATAATGGACCTGCAGTTTTCCTAATTTCATCCGACCATCGTTTTCTTTGTCTTCCTCTTTTTCTTTTAGTATGAAATCTAGGGGTCCATTGGGATACATCCTTTGTCTATTTTCCACTTTCCCTGAGCATGTGGCCTACCCACCTCCATTTCAGGGATTTTATTTTTGATGTGACGTCTTCCACTTTTGTTATTTGTCTTATATCCTCAGCCCTTTTGCGATCTCGTTTGGTGATGCCCAGGATGCTTCATTCCATAGCCCTCTGACAAGTTATGAGTTTTTGGCTTTGTTTTTGTGTTGTTGCCCATGTCTGACACCCATAAGTTAGTATCGGTAGTATACAGGTGTTGTATATTTTTCTTTTTATGGCCATGTTATACTGTTCGCCTTTCAACATTTCCTTCAAAGTCCAGAATCTCTTCCATGAGTTGGCAATCCGTCTTTCTATCTCAGAGTCCATTTGGTCGTTAAATGCAATTATTTGGCCCAAGTAAATGTAGGAGTTTACATATTCTATTTCTTCTTCCTCTAATTTAATATCCACTCGGGATCTGTTTGTTATTATTTTGGTCTTTGTTTTATTCATGGTCAGTCCTTTTTGCTCTCTTGTGCCAGATCTCGGAGCATGGTGTGAAGATGTACTGGGTTATCACTTATGAGTACTATATCATCAGCAAATCTTAGGTGGTTCAAGTTCGTTCCATTGATGTTGATTCCAAAATGGTCTAAATCTAGTTTCCTGAAGACATCCTCTAATACAGAAGAGAAAAGTTTTGGTGAGAGTGGGTCTCCCTGTCTCACGCCTCTGCATATAGGAAACATCTTCCCTTCTGTTTCTAGCTTTATTCTTCCTGTGCAGTTTGAATAAACATTTTTATAAGCCTTATATATTTATTGTCAATTCCTTGAGTTTTTAAGGCTTCCCATATGCAATGGTGTTGTACCCATGTACTATGGAGTCGAATGCCTTATTGTAATCCACAAATGCCATATACAGTAGGCCATTATACTCTTGACATTTTTCTATAAGCTGTTTTATTACATGTATATGATCAATTGTGGAGTATCCCGATCTAAAGCCAGCCTGTTCTCGTGGTTGTGATTCGTTCATGATTTTGGTAATGGGATTTAGTATTATTTTCGAAAACATATATGTTCGACATTAAACTTATCGGACGATAGTTTGTTTATTTCTGCTCTGTCTCCTTTCTTATGAATAAGAATTATGTAGCTTGTTGTCCATTGCATTGGTATATGTTCAGTGTTTAGGATAAGGTTGAATAAGTTGGTCAGTCTTGTTATTGTTTCTGGCAGTCTCACTTTCATCATCTCATTGGTTATGTTGTCGGTTCCTGGGGCTTTCTCGTTTTTCTGTGACATTACTTGCATGCTGAACTTCCCTTTCTAGAATTTAAGGTATTTCTTCAGGGTCATCTTCGATGTCTATTTTCATTTATATGAGTATGCAATTATTGGTTTAAAAAAGAGGCATAACTGCAGGTTAGTAAGGAAGAAATAAAAGTATAGCCATCTTTAAACATTTTATACTTAACTAAATAAAGAGCCTAATATTTACAATAGTTTAGTCACACGACCGCCCTCAGACGTCGACCTGCAGCGAGGCGTCCCAGGCGCGCGCGTTGACGAGCCGCAGCGTGGCGCGAAGCGAGCCGCCCGGGCCCAGCGCCAGCGTGAGCGGCTGCGGCGCCTCGCGCGGGCGCGCGTACAGCGCGTGCAGCGCCTGCTCCCAGCGCACGGCCGCGCCCGCCAGGCGCGCCACGCGCCGCCGCGCGCCCGCCGCGTCGCGCACGCCGCGCGCGTCCACGCACGACACCACGCGCACGCGCGGCGCGTCCACGCGCACGTGCCGCAGCGCCTCGCGCACCGCCGCGTCGGCGCGCGCCATCAGCGCGCAGTGGAAGGCGCCCGCCACGCGCACGCGCGCGCTGCGCCGCACGCCCCACGCGCGCCCCGACCGCTCCACGAACCGCAGCGCCTGCCGACGGACGCACCATACAGTTCTACCGGGCTATATGCCTACTACCTAGTAGCTTTTGCGATGCTAGTTATCTCGATTACCACCATCGTATACGGGTTATGTGAAATTGACCAAATAGAAAATTCGCAAGAACTCTTGCACTCAAATGTGACGCCCTGTGACAAACAGACCAGTTTAACATTATCGACTCACCTCTTCGTCACCCGCGAGGACCTTGCAGCCGGGAAAGAGGTAGTTGGCGACGGCGCAGACGGGGTCGGGCAGGCCGGCGGCGGCGGCGTGGTCGCGCGCGGCGGCCAGCAGGTCCGGCAACCTGGCGTCGGGCGCCAGCCACACGGTGAGCATGCCGCCGCGCCGCTCGGCCGCCGCCGCCGCCATGGCCGCCGTGCGCAGCTCCACGAGGCGCAGCGCCTGCTCGAACTGCAGCGCGCCCGCGAACACCAGAGCCGTGATCTCCCCCAAGGAGAAGCCGGCCACGGCGCGCACGCGCTCCACCGCGGCCGGCCGCGAGTCGCGCGCCAGCTCCAGCGCGCCCAGCGACGTAACTAGCACTGCCGTCTGGCAGCGCCGGTCCAACTCCTCTGCCGGGCCAAAGCGACACACTCGCCCCACATCCCATCTAAAAACCAGAGTAAAATCATAAAGTTAATTATTATCTAGTCTTAAAAACTTTAAAATCTCCCTTTATTACAAGAGTAAAGTATTAATAGAGACATTGATAAATACTTTATGGCACAGACAAAAAGAATAAAGTAACCAAAGTTTTTGCTTTAAGCAATCTCTTATGAGCAACATTTGGTGAAAGCATTAGTGTAACCATAAATAGGATGGTACATTTAATATCTAATATATACACAATCAAAAATCTATCTATAACAATTATTGTAGTATTAAATGTGTTCTGTAGTATCTATTGTTTCTTTAACCCTTAATTGACCCGGTAGGTCCCTGGGACTCCAATGAAAACTTTCAATGCTCATAAAATCGCTAGTTTTTGGAATAACAAATTGTGCGTTCCAGTACCTTCATAAAGTGACGTGCCAAACGCGGAGGAGAGCATACGTCGATGCACGCGGCTCCGATAGGTAAATAAACAAGCTAGTGGAGTCCGTGGGACTCCACCGGGGTATGAATGTTATAGTTTTAGCCTATATGGGTGATTCTCAGTAGCTGTGATTTTTCGTGTCTAGTACTAATAATTACTATTTAACATGATTTTGTCGATCAAAAACCTATAAATATAATAAATTTAATAGTATTTTACCTCTGACATTGTATATTGAAGCATAGGTATTCATGGACTATGAATAACTTACAGAAATATACCCAAAATGTCAGTACCGTGGCATGTCTGATTTTCGTTTTTCAAACTAAATGTATAAATTTCTATAAAACCTCATCTTATAATCTAAAGTTGAGCTTTTCTAACTAAAATCTATTGTATATTTCATCAAATTATACTGCAAAACAAAACACAAAAGTAATAATGTTACCACTTCAAATCGGTTTAGTGGCCTCCCAATAGACTTGACAGATGAACCAATGAATGAATATCACAAAAAAGTCATCAAGCCACCTCCTATTATTCTCTATGGAATAGATGATGTTTCGAAATTAACAGAATTACTAAATAGCACAATTGCAAGTAATAGCTACACCTACAAAGTCATTAACAGAAACCAACTTAGAATTGCTACCCAGTCCACTGAAGTTTATAAAAATATAATTGAACTGATGCGTAAAAATAGTCTCATTGGTCATACTTTCACACAGAAACAGAATAGATGTTACAGAATAGTGGTTAAGAACCTTCATCACACCACACCAATAGAGGCTGGTTGCGCCATTTTGCAATATGCAATTGTGATGGGATAAGCCGCGTGAGTGCGCTGATGCACTCACCCCAGTCGTCGTTACACCGTGTAGCAATTAACACGGCTTCCGCATAATTAACTATCATCCCGCACCGCGCGCGCGCAGGTTGACCGCGCCTACACGCTTTATAAACTTTTTATTTATTGTGTACATACTATATAAACTTTAAGTGCTCTGTGCTAATTTACATAGAAGCGGAGATAGGAGTTGCAGCAGAAGGTGAGTCCCGGAACTTTTGTTTTTGCATGTGGTGTGTCCATCACCGGCAGGGAATCCCTTCTCAGGAAATAATACGACGCCCCCGCATCCCTAAATACAGTCCACTTGCTCCACCACAAAAGCTTTGGTCACTTCGTACCGGATTAATTCCAATTCCTTGAAATTATTTCCACAAATACCTACCCGCTTCTCTTTCGAATCATCGCTCGCGCTACGCCATTTTGTTCTAGAACGTGTATAGTACAAGTACCTACCGCAATAAGTTATATATTTATTCTCATCATCATATTTTATTGTTACATATCATTAATCATTTAATTTGAATTTATTATAGACCTGCGCGTACACATCGCGAAAGTAATTTCTTGCCTTTCTTAACATCGCATAATTTAATACCTAGTTATTATTTATTTTGTATCCACGTACTCATTTCGTAACTGTTTTCATCCCGTTTATATATTAAATATATATTAAATACATATTTTTAATGTACTTAGTTAAGATATGTATTTCGCATCGCATCGCATTATAAAATAAGTGAATACATTTTAGGTATATCATTTATTTATATTTCGTCCCGCATCCATTTCTATCTGTAAAATAGTTAGGTTTTGTAATACGTAAATATTTAAATCTACGTACATATCATATTTTGTGCTAACGTAGCACACCGCATTCCTTTGTTTGTTATATTCGTACGCTTTCAACTACCGTCATACCTACTCACTTCATTTAGTTATTTCGTTCATTCGCCTGATTTATAATATAATAAAGCAGTTATATAGCTTTTTTAAACATGACGTCTTCGCAAGAAATTAATATTATTATGCTTGAGGCTAAACTTTCCGCGTACTTTGAACGTATTCAAAGTATCTACGATTTGTCATGTAGGCTTAATAGTGACGTAGACATCGAGACATTGGTTACTCGTGCTGAGGGTTTAGAATCGGTTCGTAGCAGCTTCGAAAAGGTCTTATATGATTTAAATCGTCTTAACATGGAGATAAATCCTAAATATAAGCCAGATTTCAAAAAACTCAACGCATTCGAAGACTTGTATTGTCATATTAAGCGACAAGTTTCACTTAAATGTCTCACTAACAAACCCGCTAGTCAAAGCTCATATTCGAAGCCTAGACTTCCACCAATAGAACTGAAAGGGTTCGACGGTGACCCGCGTAACTGGCCGCTATTTTATTCTAGTTTTGTCGACACAATACATAACAACCCTACTTTGACGTCATCTGATAAGTTATATTATTTAATCGGCAAGCTGACTGGCAAAGCACTGTTGGTGTATTCAGACATTACGCCGTCACCTGACAACTACGAAATAATATTTAACGCCCTCGTCTCTAAATACGAAGACAAGAGGCTTCTCGCGACCACATATTTAGATACTATATTTGAATATAAAACACTTTCTTCCGCGTCACAATTAGAACATTTTATAGATAGATTTTCATCTTCTGTATCCGCGTTAAATAATTTAAAATTAGATAATCTAAGCGATTTCATTTTGTTATATGTAGCTCTCAAAAAACTCGATTGTGAGACCACCCGCGCTTTTGAAATGGAAAACCGAAATTGTGGAATTCCAAAACTCGATGATTTACTTTCTTTTGTCCGCGATCAAATTAAAATCATACAACGTCATGGTTCATTAAATTCTAAGTCTAAGCCTCATTCAAATTTACCGCTTGTTTCTAAAAACGTCGTAAAGTCATTTTTAGTAAATAGTAATTCCGCATGTCCCGTTTGTTCTTTAAAAACTCATACTCATTATTACAACTGTTCTAAGTTTATCGATATGAATCCGCGTGAACGATATCAGGTTGTCAAGCGCAACCATTCATGTGTAAACTGTCTTAGTTTACGACATACCGCATCAACTTGTAGATCGTCTAATGCCTGTAAACATTGCAATTCACATTCGCATCACACTATGCTTCATTTTAGTGATAACACGCATTTCAAAAATAAAAGTAGCCGCTCGCAATCTGAAAGGGAAAACGTCCCCGCGCGAGCCGCGTATGCCTCACCGCCACGGTCGCCCCGTGGTAACGCTGTCCCGCTCTCACCCGCACGCAACGCCGCACGCGCCGCTTCTCGCTCGCACGGCAGTGGCGCGTTATCATCGCCCGTACACTCGACCGCGCAAGCTCTCTCGGCGTCTCATAGCAATTCCGATACAGCTAATGACGTGATATGCGCTATGGCGAACACTGTGCGTGCCTCCGCGCATAGTAGTAACGTTTTGTTAGGTACCGCTCGCGCTTACGTTGTTTGTAGCGATGGCTCATTCAAACAAATTAGAATTTTAATAGATACGGGTTCTCAAAATCATTTTATAACGAAAAAATGTTGTAAATTTTTAGGAATTAAAACAAAGATTATTAATAATCCTCTCTCAATAAAAGGCATTGGCGATTATGAGACGCAGTCAATAGGTACTTTTACAGAGCTGACTTTAGCTTCTCATTACGACCCGCGTTACACGCTTCGTATTAACCCGCTCGTCTTAAATAAAATTTCAGATAAATTACCTTCGACAAAACTAGACGCGAAACAACTTAATTATTTAAATAATATTGCGCTCGCTGACCCGGACTTTTACGCACCCGGTCAAGTAGATTTAATTCTCGGTTCTGAAGTTTTTACCGAGATCCTTCGCCCTGGTAAGGTTGTCGGAACCCCGGGGAAACCAGACGCATTTGAAACCGCATTTGGATACATTATTTTAGGTTCGCTTGAAAACTTAGTTGATTTTCCTATGAATTCTACATCCACGCATACGTTTTTCACTTCGACCGAAGACTCGATTGAAAATTTAGTTACGAGGTTTTGGTCTTTACAGGAGGTACCGTCTAAAAAACATTTATCTCCCGCTGAGCACCAGTGCGAACAGTTCTTTGTTTCTACTACGTCCCGCGATAGCACTGGTCGCTTCGTCACCGCGTTACCGTTTAACCGCGATCCTTCTTGCTTAGGGGATTCTCTAGTTTCTGCGCGTCGTCGCTATAACATTTTGGAGCGAAAATTTAATTTAAACCCTCTTCTTCGTGAGGAATACGACGCGATATTCCGCGAATATTTAAAAAATGGAATTATCGAACCCGCGCCTCCATTGAACGTGGAGGATCCATACTACGTTATACCGCATCATGGTGTTTGTCGCTCAGATAAACTTACTACTAAACTTCGTGTCGTATTAGACGCTAGTCACAAGACAACGTCAGGAATGTCTTTAAACGATTGCTTACACTCAGGCCCTAACTTACAAACAGATCTCACCGCTATTATTTTAAATTTTCGACTTTTTAAAATTGCATTTACCGCTGATATTAAACAAATGTTTTTAAATTTAATAGTTCGCAAATCGGATCGTCGTTTCTTAAATATTCTTCATAGGTTTGCGAATGAAAGCGACGTAAAATTATATAATTTTAACCGCGTTTGCTTCGGCCTGCGCTGCAGTCCTTATCTCGCAATGCGCGCTGTACGACAGCTCGCTTCTGAGCAGCAGCAGAATTTTCCGCTTGCTGCTGATATAGCATCAAACTACATATATATGGACGATTTGTGTATTTCGACTCGTTCGTCTGCAGAAGGCGCTAGCCTGGCACAGGATTTAATTGAACTGTTTAAATGCGGCGGATTTAACTTAGTTAAATTTGTTAGTAATTCGACAGAGGTCCTGAACGCGATCCCGCTTGAAAATCGCTTGTCAAGCCAGGTTCAGTTTGACAATGATGATTCACTTAAAATCTTAGGTTTAAGTTGGTGTCCCCGCGAAGATATTTTTCGTATTGCTATTAATTTTACCCCGCGGGCTGAGTGTACAAAGCGTCTCATGTTGTCTACCGTAGCTAAACTATGGGATCTCAACGGTTTTTGTGCTCCAGTAGTTTTATATGCGAAATTATTAATTCAAGCTTTATGGCTCGCCAATATCGGCTGGGACGACTCGCCGTCTGAACATATTTGCACCGCGTGGAAAACTTTTATAAATGAGTTACCACTTTTACATAATTTTCAAATACCACGATTTTTTGGTATCACATCTGATACACACCGCGTTTTGCTTCTTGGTTTTTCTGACGCAAGTGAGAGAGCCTATGGAGCCGTTGTTTATATTTGTGTTGTGGTTCCAGGAGAACCAAACCGCGTCACGCTGGCCATGGCCAAGAGTCGCGTCGCTCCGACACGTACCGTCTCGCTGGCCAGGCTAGAACTCTGCGCTGTGTTGATCATGGCACAGCTGCTTAATTTTATCCGCGACTCAATAGCGGCACGTTGTACAGTTGATGACGTGTTCGCTTTTACTGATTCGTCCGTGGCTTTACACTGGACTCATTCGTCTCCGCACCGATTTGACACCTTTGTGGCCAATCGTATTTCTAAGATACAAGAGTATCTCGCGCCGCGTCATTTTTTCCATGTTGATGGAAAGCAAAACCCTAGTGACTGCATCTCTAGAGGTTTATCTCCCGCGCAACTATTAGTTCATCCGCTATGGATGCACGGCCCGCAATGGGCTCGTGACAACCCCGCGTCGTGGCCTCTCAATAGGTTTACATTTGATGACACCGCAAATGATAAAGTTTATGAATATAAGAATATTAATCCATCTCTTATTGTCTGCACCGCAAGCGTAGTCGCTGAAGAAAATTTTCTTCTTCAACTAGCATCACGCGTGTCCTCGTGGGACAAACTACTTCGTATCATTGTTTATATTTTAAGATTCACTCGTAAACTTCCGCGCTCCAACTTTTTGCAGTTTGAACACGTTAAGGTTGCTGAGGTAACTATTCTTCGTTGTTTACAATCGCATGCATTTAAGGACGACATTTTGGCAATCAAGTCAGACCGCAAGATCGCAAAATATTTATTACCATACTCGCCGTTCATCGATAAAGACGGTTTACTCCGCGTAGGAGGACGTTTAAATAAATCCGCATTGTCATTTGACGCTAAACATCCAATATTGCTGCCAAAAAATCATCGCATTACTGAAATAATTATAGATAGTTATCATCACAGGTTTTTGCATCCTGGACCGCATCTTCTCTTATCATTGTTGCGACAGAGATTTTGGATAATGTCTGGTCGTAACATAGTACGAAAACGATTTAGGAATTGTAATAAATGCTTTAAATCAAACCCGCGTTCGTTAAACCCATTCATGGCGTCTCTACCTGCTCCTCGAGTAAACGAAGCCAAGCCCTTCGTGAATACAGGCGTTGACTACGGCGGACCTTATAACATTCTTATTAGTAGGTACAGAGGCGCACGTAAAGAAAAGGCATATATTTGTCTCTTTACTTGTTTCGTCACGAGAGCAGTGCATTTGGAGCTTGCTGTCGATCTTAGCACCGCGTCATTTCTACGTGCTTTTAAGCGTTTCATTTCGCGCCGCGGTGAATGTTTAAATTTGTTTTCTGACAATGGTACCAACTTTGTTGGCGCCAAGATGCATTTCGATGAGTTACATAAATTTCTTAAATCTAAATCGTTTCGCGAATCTTTTAATGCAGAGGCTGTATCTCACGGCATCAATTGGAGTATGAGCCCTCCTAATTCGCCTCATTTTGGTGGTGTATGGGAGACTAACATACGTAGTGTCAAACTTCATCTCAAACGCGTCGTAGGCGAGACGTTGCTTACCTACGAAGAAATGTATACATTGCTTACACAAATTGAGTGCGTGCTCAATTCGCGTCCACTTACTGTCATGAGTTCGGATCCTTCCGAACCAACCGCGTTAACTCCGTCTCATTTTTTAACGTTAGGTCCATTGACTTCGTTTCATTCCATTCCATGCGAAAATGCAAATCTTAATTTATTACATCGCAAACAATTACTCGACAAGCTTGTTCAAAGTTACTGGAATCGGTGGCGAAAGGAGTATCTTTCAGAGTTGCAAACGCGTTTAAAATGGAACACGCCATCCAATCCAGTTAGGAAAGGCTTGATTGTTATTGTAAAATCAGATAATTGTTCACCGCTTAATTGGCCTCTTGCTATCATAGACGAGGTCCACCCTGGCTCCGATGGTGTTATCAGGGTAGCGCGTGTGCGCACGCAAACCGGTACTTACGTGCGCCCAGTGGCAAAACTTTGTCCTTTGCCCAATCAGTAAAGTTCATATACATTTTCATTTAGTTTTAGTCGCATTTAGTTTACGTTAAATATTTAGTTTAACTTCATAGTTATTAAGTTACACTATAGCTTATTTCCGCGTTTTATATTATATTCCGCTAACACCGCGTCGCATCTCATCCGCTTCATTTCGATTCCGCATTTATAATTTTTATCCCATCCTTGATTCTTATTATATTCCTATCCCATCCCTTTTTTTCTTTCTTCTTGTTTAGGGAAACCCTAAAGGCCGGGGGGATGGTTGCGCCATTTTGCAATATGCAATTGTGATGGGATAAGCCGCGTGAGTGCGCTGATGCACTCACCCCAGTCGTCGTTACACCGTGTAGCAATTAACACGGCTTCCGCATAATTAACTATCATCCCGCACCGCGCGCGCGCAGGTTGACCGCGCCTACACGCTTTATAAACTTTTTATTTATTGTGTACATACTATATAAACTTTAAGTGCTCTGTGCTAATTTACATAGAAGCGGAGATAGGAGTTGCAGCAGAAGGTGAGTCCCGGAACTTTTGTTTTTGCATGTGGTGTGTCCATCACCGGCAGGGAATCCCTTCTCAGGAAATAATACGACGCCCCCGCATCCCTAAATACAGTCCACTTGCTCCACCAGAGGCCATCATTGAAGAAATTGAAAAATCAGGTAACAAAGTCAGGGGTGAAGTGATTTGTGCAAGGTCTAGGAAAAATAAAATGCCATTGAACATGTTCTTTGTGAACCTTGAACCCAGTGAGAACAATGCAAAAGTAAAAGACATCGAATTCATATATAACACTAGAGTTAAGATAGAAGATCCAAAGAAAACAAATGAGATCCCACAATGCACTAGATGTCAGCAATATGGGCATACAAAAAACAACTGCATGCGTCCATTTAGATGTGTTAAATGTGCTCAAGGACACCGAACCACTGATTGCCCAAAAAAGGATAGAAACTCACCGGCCACTTGCACTCTCTGTCTTGGGAATCACCCTGCTAATTACAAGGGATGTCAAGTGTACAAAGAAATCAGAGCAAGGAAAATGGGTATGAAAAAACCAGACACAAATTCTAAGGATCATGGCAAACCAAGTACAAGCATACCTTTTCGGCCTGATGATTTTCCACCACTTAAGCCCAAAGATACCTATGGTAGACAACAACCAACAGCGAACATAGAAAAAAATGAACGACAGGGTCCTCCCATGACTCACGCGAACTCAACTGGATACTGGGAAAAAAGAACACAGAGCACACAAGCTCAGCCAACAAATTTGTTAGAACAAATAATATTAAAACAATCTGAAAAGATAGACATACTTATACAACAACTAGGTACCCTCATGGGACTCCTAACGACTGTAATAGCCCAATGTAATCAGAGAAATCCATAAGAATTGCCACCTGGAATATAAATGGGTTATCATCGAATAAAATTGAAGTTGAAGCCTTTATTCATTGTAATAAAATAGACATCCTCCTATTAACAGAAACTCACATGACGGACGAAAGAACAGTCAAATTTAAAGGATATAACACATATTATACTAATCACCCAGATGGGACATCACACGCTGGAGCGGCTGTCATAATAAAAGAAAATATTAAACACCATGTGCTTCCCAACTTTAGACATGAGTATCTGCAGGCTTCTATAATATCTGTAGATAGCTGGCAAGGAACCTTAAATGTCGCTGCCGTGTATTGCCCTCCCCGACATAGGATCTCAGAAAACATGTTTATTGAGTTCTTTGTAACACTAGGCACGAAATATATAGCTGGTGGTGATTGGAATGCCAAAAACACCACATGGGGATCAAGATTGACTACTACCAGAGGAAGAGAACTTAAATAAGCAGTTGACCTAAATCATCTTAGTGTTCTGTCCACTGGAGAACCAACTCACTGGCCAACTGATCAAAACAAAAACCCGGACCTCATTGACTTCTTTATTAGCAAAGGATTGTCAGGGGTATACACAAGAGTCGAATCGTGTCTAGATGGATCATCCGATCATACACCGGTTATATGTACCTTAAGTACTACAGTTATCTTTAAAGAACCACTAGATACCCTATACAATAAAAAGACAGACTAGGAAGCCTTTCGGGACTATATAGAGGACAAAACGAACTTGCATATGTCTCTCAAAACGGAAGATGAAATTGAAAATGCCGTTAGATATGCAACCAACCTTATTCAAGAGGCAGCATGGCTATCTACTCCACATATGGACTTCGCACCACATATTCGAGACTATACCCTGGCAATCCGCAACAAGATAACTGAAAAGAGAAGTCTTAGAAGAAAGTGGCACACTAGCAGAAACGAGCATGACAAACGACTTCTCAACAAAGCGCAAAAGGAATTAAAAACCATGCTAGACGAAAATGAAAACGCAACTCTACAAGATCGGCTAAAAACACTGTCCCCACACAAAGCAGAAGATTACTCCTTATATAAAATTACTAGGAATCTTAGGAGATCCAAGGAACACGTACCACCACTTAGGAAAATTAACGGCAACTGGACCAGAAACCCTTCAGATAAGGCGGACTTATTTGCCCAATTTCTGCAAGGCGTATTTAAACCTAACGACCCAGATCCTTCGTATCCAGAAGACGAGATAGATACCGTTATTGATAGTGATCTACAAATGTCGCTTCCAATACGACCAGTAACACCAAGAGAAGTTCGCAAATATATCAACAACCTAAAGTTAAAAAAAGCGCCTGGATATGACCTTATAACAGCTGAAGTTTTAAAAAAATTGCCAAGAAAGGGAATTGTGCTGATTACTGTTATTTTCAATGCAATATTACGATTGCAGTACTTTCCCTTGCTTTGGAAAGTGTCTATCATAAACATGGTACCTAAGCCTGGAAAGCCTCCAACTGAAGTATCTTCATACAGACCTATAAGCCTTCTCCCTCTACTTTCTAAACTGTTAGAGAAAATAGTTCTCAATCGTCTCCTCCCAGTCCTAGAAACACAGAAAGTAATACCAGACCACCAATTTGGCTTTCGTGCCCATCATGGAACGACTGAACAAATTCACCGAGTTGCACACACAGTCTGACAAGCTCTAGAAAGGAAAGATTATTGCTCAGCTGTATTCTTAGATATTCAGCAGGCCTTTGACCGTGTCTGGCACAAAGGCTTACTCTACAAACTGAAAGTATGCTTACCTAACACCTTGTATATGCTTATCAGGTCCTATCTGTCCCAACGTTTATTCCAAGTCAAGTGTGACGAAGGCCTGTCTGCCTTCTGTAACATTGAAGCGGGAGTACCACAGGGATCTGTATTAGGCCCTGTTTTATATACAGTCTACACTGCTGACTTACCAATGTCAGAGGATGTGATCACAGCAACTTACGCCGATGACACTGCCGTACTTGCTTGCAGCAAAGACGCCAACACTGCATCGCTTAAACTACAAGAACATCTAGTCAAAATAAGTTCCTGGCTGAAAAAATGGAGAATAAGAGCTAGTGCAGCGAAATCAAGCCATATAACCTTCACCTTGAAAAAAGGAGATTGTCCACCTGACAAACTAGATGAGACCATCCTACCCCAGAAAACAACAGTCAAATACCTAGGTATACATCTGGATAGAAGATTGACCTGGAGGGATCACATTAAGGCAAAACGGGATCAGGCCAACTGGAAGTTTCGTGAACTATACTGGCTGATAGGCAGACAATCCTCATTAAGCTTCGAAAATAAAGTTCTCATATACAAAAGCATCATTAAACCGGTGTGGACGTATGGCATTCAGCTCTGGGGTTCAGCAAGCCACTCAAACATTGAGATACTCCAGCGCTTCCAAAACAATGTTTTAAAGGTTTTATGCAACGCACCCTGGTTCGCTAAAAATTCAGAAGTGCACGAGTATACAGGAATCCCCACAGTGAAGGAAGAAATAGACAGGTCACTTGTGGCCTATAAACAGAGGCTCGAGTGCCATAAAAAATATTTAGCAGTTCAGCTTACGGATGCTAGTGATTGCATTTTCCGCCTGAAAAGGGCTAGATTGGCTAACATATAGTATAAATTATCAAATATACTTATAATATTAAAGGGCTGTCACATCATTAGATGTGCAAGCCTAAATTGAGAATAGGAACCTCAGATCTGTTTATGGTCCAAGGACTGATCGCAGATGGCTAAAAGGGGAAAAAAAAAAAATTTAAAAATGTTCTAGTATTATGAAAAATGGCCCCAGTACTCCGGACAAGATTGAAAAATACACCCGGGCTTCAAAATTTAGGTCAAAATAAGCTGGCTACAAATAAGAAAGGTGCATTAAAACAGAATAAAAAATTCAGATTTGCTAAGTATTTTGATTAAAAACTCTGTAATAGATTAATATTTAACTATATAAAATTGTATTATTGTTTTTTAAGTTTAAAATTGTTAAAAATTTTAATTAGTATTATTAATTAACTCATGTTGAACTTGATTTTATTCTAAGACTACTATAAAAATTGTTACTCTAATTCTAATAGAAATAAATTGCCAAGATTGTTAAAATAAAGAAAGAAAATACCAAAAATATCTCTGAATAATTATTAGTCTTATAATTTATCATTTGTTTTATTAGTTTAAGATTTTTGACAGATTTAGGCAAGTAGGTACTTTGAATATTTCATTTAGATGTCAGTACCGTGGCGTTAGAATTTCGAATTTTCGTTCTAATTTCTTTCCCGTTAAAGTTGTAGTAGAACTACGTTAGAGGCTTAATTTTGAGCATAATCAGAGACCCTTAGTACCCAGAAAAAAAATTTTAAAGCATTTTTAATTTTTAAAAATTTTGAATTGTAAAAATCACAGTTATCTAAGAATCACCCACAAACGGTATTTTTACGGTGTGTTTTTTTTTTGTTTTTGGTTGATATAATCGCGTCTCGTATTACTATAAACGTCCTTAATGAAGGTGCTGAGACTGTAGTGATCAAATGACTCACAAAACTAAGGGAAAGTCACACAGATGATGGGAATCAACTAAATATACCGTTGAATCAGCCTAGGAGACTAGAACCTTATGACATGGTGTCAGAATCCGAGGATGACTGCGAGCTATCAGACAGATATAATGATGAAAATATCAATATGAATAAGAATAAACTTTATTATTACGGTAAAAACCAGATGCAATGGGTAAGGAAACCACCTTCGAGAAATTCTCGAACATAATCTCAGAACATTCTAAGAATTCTAAGAGTACCACACTCCGTTTTTGAAAATGGTCCTCAATCGCCTGTAGAAGCGTTTCTTCTTATGTTAATTGGACCAATGCTTCAAATGATTATACAGTGGAGAAACGAGAAAACTGACACAATTGACAAGATATAAGACACTCCAACTTCACTACATTTACCTGTCGAGATCAATAATAATGAGCAGAAACTGCCCCGGAATGAGAGAAAGTATTGTTACCTGTGTCCACCGCGGATAAAATGGAAAAATGCGTATATTTGCCATAGTTGTGGTAAGCCTGTGTGTCTTAGCTATATAAAAAAATATCCAATGACTGTGTCACCAACAGAAACTAAAAAGTCTTGCACGTTTTTATTTTTTGTTCAAACTATGTTGTTTTTTTTTGCTTTTTATAAGAATTGATTATGTTTTAGTTATGTTTCTTTAAAAATTACATTGAAAAAATGTTTTATTTTTGAAATGTTGAGACTAGAAGTTAGGTCTCGTAATTTTGTTACAAAAAGTGCCGTATTGTAGAAGTTCCTTAATAAAAGGCTGGGATTCTATAATTTTAAGAAAAAATCTATGCAATTGTAAGACCAAATAAATAATAAATATATATTACTAGCGTTTTATTAAAAAAAAGTTTTATTTCATTTTAAATTTACGATTTTATTTTCGGGAGTCCTGGGGACTCCACCGGGTCAATTGTGTATGTATGAAGTCACCGGGTAAATCAAGGGTTAAAGTAAATCCTTTTATATGCTAAATATATGTACTGAATCTTTAACATCTCTACACACAATCTGCACAAACATACCCAACAATGCTAGATGCAAGCTCATATAGCTCCCTTGCAGCAGGGACTTCAAGTAGCTTCTGTCCCATACCCACATGTTGGGAGCCTTGTCCAGGAAACAACAATACAGTGGTCTCTTTAGGGTCTATATATGATCCAGTTTCTTCTTTACTATCTGTAGTATATGGCTGCGTAGCCCATTGCAACTCTCCCTCTGCTGGGACTGCAGCTCCAACCTCTCCAAATGCACTTGCATCTTGTACAAGGCGACGCAGAGGACTGTCGTTTTTATTTGTAGTTCCATCCGTCGTCGACCCTGCATTGCGTATTGAATATCGACATCTTAAGCCGAAAATCAAGCGACGTACTAAGCAATGCATCGAAACATAGAAATAATATATAATATAACCTTAAAAAAGTTCCCAGTTTGTTTATTTAATATTTTTAACAAAGATGACAACTGACAAGTGACAATTTTGTTGTTTTTAAAATTTATCCCCAATAGGGAAAGGCAAAGGACTATAGTCCATACAGCCTAGTCTAAATTTGACATTTGACAAGTGAAGTGAGAAGTAAAACCTAAAACCTCTTGTTATTTTGTTGTTTTTTAAATTTATCCCCAATAGGGAAAGGCAAAGGACTATAGTCCATTCAGCCTAGTCTAAATTCTTGCTCTTTCATTTCGATCTGTCACACAGTGTTCAATGTTGTGTCAAATGGAATGATGGATGAAACAGGGGGAATGTTAAAAATCTATACAATTTCTAAATTACCGTTCAACTTCATTCGTGTCTTCCTCACAAAACGCGTTACTCGCAGAATACGTATTTTGCGTCTGTTAACGCAATTCTAAGCCATAAGGGAAAAAAAACTATACTTTTTGCGTAGAGTCTACGACTTTTTGAAACATTGTCATAAAGAAATAGATTTTTATTAAATATTTAACTCTATTATTGAATACAAATTAAACCAATAATGGTTATTGTTAAATAAAATGTTTTAAGTGCGATTAAGCACTTTATTAAGTATATTAAATTTTTCATTTGTTATAATATGTATTAGTTATAAAGTTCAATTGTATTATATTATTTAATCACAATAATATGAGTGTTAGCATTGATTATTTTATTTATAAAAATGACTGAAGAATTGAAAATTAAATAAGAAATGAAGCATTCATTTCATAAAATGTCCAAGAATCTAGTCTATATATATTATATCTATCATAATATTCTTTAATCTTATCTGTGCCTATTTTTACCATCTGGCAAAATTAGAAATCACAATTTCTTTAAAATATTATTAAGATAGATTTCTGAATAAGTTTTTGCGGCTACATGTTTAAAAGTAATACCTTGTAACGTTATACGGCTGTATTGTTCAGTATAGTTTTACTATCAGTTAGTGAATGTGCATTATATGAGGTTTGTGGAAATTAGTTTTTGACTGGTCGCAAGTAAGAGTGTAAAAGGTATGTTAAAAGTTATCTACTTATTAAAAGCCATAGGTATTTGATAGTTTTTGGCGTATCTTAATAATTATAAAATCAAATTTATAAAATACTTCTTTTCGTACATATCTCATACCAAAGGTAAAATTAAATCATAGCACTCACTTTTAAGGATTAAAACAACAAAATGTCATATTAAAGAAGTGATCAATCAATGCTGTATACAACCATAAAGCTATAAATGATATAATTATTTTTTGCATATTTAGTGATTTTTAAAAGTATATTATGTGGTTAACTATTTGAGCATTAGAAGTAATAATTATATTTACATGCTATTGAGTAAATGGTTTAGAATTTACACATAAAAATAAATGTTGCAGTTGTAGATATTATGTTTTTGACCTCAGATACAATCCACGCGGACACAACTTGTACAGTAATAATTAAGTGTATATTTGCTTTGTACATATAGTTAAGTTTACTTGTAATAAAAAATATCTTTTTTTTAAAAAAGTATAAAATACTTAATAATTTAATATCTGTAGACTTTTTTTTTTGTGAATGTAAGTTTTCAAAAGTAAAATGCTAATTTTTATTAATCTATTAAAATAATCGCTTTTTTAATGCCAGATTAATAAAGTGTAATCTCATATAATGTACTATGATTTAAAATGATAAAAACTTAAAATGATAAAAACAAAACACAAGCATTATCAATTTTAATAATTTTTGTTTAAGATGGCTCGAGGTCAGCAAAAATTACAATCACAAGCAAAAGCTGCTGAAAAATTGTCAAAGCTTAAAAAACAGCAAGGGCATAGTGCTACAGACCAGAAAAAAGCTGCTCAAAAAGCTCTTGTACATGTCTGTGTCATCTGTAAGGTAAACATTAAAAATCTTTTATAATTAAAACATTAATTCACATTATTAGTCTGAAGACCTCTACAGATTGTAGATTTATTGGCTATTTAATACTTAAGTAGTTTGTCATACATGAACATAATATAGTAATTTGATTTATGTTACTAATATGTTTGACTGGCTAGTGTATTTTTTTATCATTTATAAGTATTACTTAATCCTGGAAAACCTTTTTTTTTTAAACATTTCTTAATAAATATGTTCATATTTTAAACTATAAAATAATAATAGTGAAATAAAACTATGACACCAAAATTATTCATTTATTTTATTAGTAAGATATTTTTAAGTTATGAGGTAACAACAAGTGAGATAATAATAATTATGCAATATTGATGTATCACAGAAGGCTGACAGTTTGCAGATTGAATAATTGGTTGCAGCGTAATATATGCAATATTGTGGTTCCTTTCAGGCCCAGATGCCAGATCCAAAGACATATAAGCAACATTTTGAAAATAAACATCCTAAAAATGAGCTACCTGAAGACTTGAAGGCTATTTAAATAAGTTGGTCATTTATCAACATAACATCAACAAGTGTTCTTGCGGGCAGCATGAGGGACAATATAGTTGAGTGACATTGGAATTTATGGTGTTAGAGGACCTAATATGTGTTGATGTGATCTGTTTGTCAGATCCAAATCATTCCATAGCATTTGTTTATCTGAAGAGAAGAGGACCGGTTGATGTTGTGTTGGTAAATAAGAAAAGGAATTTCTAACTAGTTTTAATATTACTTTTTTTATTTATATTAATAGAAAAAACTACTCTATTATGTTAAAACTTGCATTTCATTTCTCATCAAGTAAATTTCATGTATAAGCACAGTGTAGTAATTTAAAAAAAATGATGACTGCCAGAATACAAATGAGAGAGAAGACACAAGCACTCTACGGTCATTCTCTAGTTCAGTTTCATTCAATCTGCACATGTGTATGGTATTATACTTAAAATATACATATTCTTTTCTTAACCGGCTTTGATTCCAACACCCTCATCACATCTTCTCGAAAGTCTCGACGTAGCCGCAGTCGCAGGCGCGCGAGTACTGGTCGGCCGCTGCGTCGTAGAGCTCGGGCCCGAAGGCGTGCTCGTGCGCGCGGCGCCCGCGCTCGAACAGGCTGGAGCGCACGTCCATGCGCAGCGCGCGCAGGCGGCGGCGCTGTGCGGTGGCGGCGGCGCGCCCGCGGCGCTCGTCCCGCGCCGCGCGCTCGCGCTCCAGCGCGCCCGGCGAGCCCCACACGGCCAGCGCGCGCGCCGCCACCTGCGCGCGCAGGTACAGCCGCATCTCCGCGAAGCGCGCGCGGTGCGGGTTGCGGCGCCGCACGCAGCGCAGCGCCGGCGGCCGCAGGTCCAGGTCGCAGTCCTTCAGCAGGTACTCGCTCTTGGCCTCCGTCCGCGTGATCAGGCTGTGCGCGTCCTCGTCGTCCCTGTACATGTGCCTTTGTGTATACACTTTCTTCGTTCATTATAATTATTTAAATTTGAACAATGTTCATTTATCTATTATGAAATTATTTCCTAACATTTTCTGCAATACATATGCAAATAATCAAGATAAGATTTTCTTCTCTTCCAGCTTTTTAGTTATGGCAAATATTATTTATAATAATTAAAGCTGTATAATAAATAATCTAGATTAAATATGCACAACTGATGTTATGTAATACATTACATTGGTTGATATATACTTATCTAATCTATTACAACGTGTTATAATATGATTGATTATAAATCTAATTTTATTTACCAATCAATAAGTATTTATAAAAGTTAAAGTAAGTAAGTACAAACCTGCAAGTGTCACAAACACTGTAATCAAATGTATCAAACAGGTAAGACTGGGGGAAGGGTTTTTCACATTCCAGACAGATTGGTTGCTCCGATGGATGCACAATGGGGGCTGGTAATGCACACACTTTGGGGACAATATCTGGCTCCTCTTCTAACAGAAATCCCCCACCAGAGTCTAGAGCTTGGAATGACTTCTCTATGGGTTTACTTCCCTCATTGCTTAAAAATTGTGTAAAATTGTTTTAATTTACTAATCACTTGTTTCTTATAATAATTAGCAAGTTATGAGTTACTATATAGTGTATTAAATTAGTGTATAATTATATAAATAATAAGGTCATTAGAGTTAATTTAAATTATTAGATAAGTCATGCAATGTAAAATAAATTACTTTGGTCGCTGTACTAAACGAGCTTCCCTCAACGCTTGAGCTTTCTGTCTATTCCTTTCGGCGCGTGCACGTTGAGCAGCTGTTAAGTTAGTTTCCTTAACATCAATGTTTTCAATGTCGGCTACTTCTTTCGTTGGAATACATTTTTCTTTTATTATGACATGTTCGGTTTCGCAAGTCTTTTCCATGATTGTTTATCTGTAATTATTATAAACAATTTCATATTTATAAAAAATATAATATCTATAATAAAATATAGCTAAATTATAGTAATTTTGTAATAACATTATCTTACGTTATAGTTGGATTATCTTATCACCAGATGATGAATAAAAAGAGAGATCAGATCATATTGAGAAAATATAGTTTTTTTTAAATCGAGAGCTTAACTTATATTATGATTAAGAATTAATATTAATTTTAAATATATATTTCAATAAAAATAAACGTAAAAGATTCGTTGATGATAATTTCAATACAAGTGTCAAATGTCATGTCAATCTGTCATCAGTGTTGCCAACAACTCAGGACCAGGTGTCGCCATTTTTCGAAGCTTGAGTAGCCTAAAGTAGCCGAATTTGAGCTGAAGTAGCCTAAAAAAGTAGTATAAAAATTTATTCCCTAAGAATGTACTTAAACCACGAAATTAATTTATAAATTCTGACACTTCGTCATCTGCTGCCAGCAATAACAAAGCGTCCGCAATACCGCCGTAAACAATGACCGTGGTTGCTGTACTAGTACTGGCTACGCTGGAATCATACACTTTTTTTCCAGCGTGTAAAGTTATCATATGATTGCTTGGCTGAAAGTTGTTGCAGCAAATCCCTCTTACATTCATATGTGTACGAATCCTAAGAATGGCGATCAGCATAGGTAATTGCATTCTGTTTCTTAATTTTGTTTTTATCGTATCCATCACGCTGAAAATTCTTTCCACGACTGCATTACTATATAGGTAATGAGAGACAACACAAGGAAAACACCACTAAATCTTTAAACATAGGATTCCCTCCAGCATTCTGCATTTTCAATACCCATAAATTTACAATATCATTTTCAACTTTATTTTTTCCAAATTATTTTCAACTTTTTTAATAATAATAGTGTGACAAAGAATCAAATTAATTTAAAAACTAGTTAACACTTTCATCTTCGCTGTTCATGTGAGTATAGACACGATAGAAAGATAGCGAGAACGCATGCGAGCGGATGTCATTTTCAAATCTATTCTCTATCTGCGCGGGTTCTATAATTTTTATTTCGCAGACTTATTTGTTTTGTGACTCTTTCAACTAACTGAAAGGAACTTTTATCTTTTTTCAAGTAGCCTAAAAGGCGACCAGTCGCCTTTTAGATTTTTTTGTCGCCGATTTCTATTCCGAATAGCCTAAATGGCGAAAAATCGCCCACGTTGGCAACATTGTCTGTCATGATCATGTTGGTATATAGCTTTACTCTTTGGTGTCAATTCACAATTGTCACTGCATGTAGCAATATAGTCTATGGTCACAGGTCATTATAGGTACTCACCACTCACCAGTATTGACACAATAAGACAACCATGAACCAGTGCTACCAACATTTAAAACTCTTTTGTGAAAGCAGTATAATTCAGAAATCACTTGATAATAATTATCAAAATATGAAATTTAGACTAGGCTGCATGGACTATAGTCCTTTGCCATTCCCTATTGGGGATAAATTTTAAAAACAACAATTATCAAAATATGAAGCATAGATTATATTCAATATTGACAGTACATAATAGACTTGCGCGTAATAGTTCGCGACTGGGAGCGGTCAATTTAGTTCGCAGGTCCTTAGCGAACTAGGTCGTTCTTTTAGTTCGTTAGTTCCTTTCTCAAATCCGAGACAGATCGTTCGCCCGATCCGGATTCCGGCATGGCTCAATTTATGAATGAGAGTTTTCTTAAAGTGTCACGTCTTTACAACCGAATGTACGCACACATACAGCCAAATAGATTCGAACCTTGAAATGTTTTAGTGTAAATAAATAAAATAAAAAATAAATAAAATAAATACTTTTATTTCAGGCGTTTACAAAAAAATTAATGTGTAATATTATTTTAAAAGTATTTATTAATAAAACCATATCATATCTAGTAAAAATAATAATATAAGATCTAATATACATATATGTATGTATATAAATATAAATAAGAATAATAAATAAGAAATAAATAAAAAAGTAACAAAAGTGTAGGTATATAAAATAAAATATATATTATAATAAAATAAAATATAATATTTTTACTATTATAGCTGAAACCTTTTTTATCGTAATGGGATTTCGTTCGTTTCGTTCGTTAATCGTTTGTGAAGTACTTGACAGCTGACAGTCTTCGAATTCGAAAAAGGATCCATAGTAATGAACTAAAGAACTAAGGAGCGAGGGATCTGAGAACTAGTTCGCGTAGTTCGTCTGTGGGATCGCTCTTTCGAACTAGTTCGTTCGCGAACTACACAAGTCTAGTACATAATATTATATAAGTGAAAGAAGACTCAAAACAGTGTCTATTTTCAATTTTGATGAAAATATACTATTTTCATTGTTTTGCTTACACTTTACAATCATATTTTTTTATATTCTATAATATAAAATCATTAATTATTAATCATTAGTATTAATGAGCTTTCGATGTGTTACGAGTGTGATTGAAATCCATTGATAAATAATAGTTAATTAACTAAATTACTTTTAAGGTATGTTTATTGGACAATTTTACATGCTAAATAACATTGAGATTTTTTTTATTACAGATGTCATTGTATGTATTCATTTATGATGAAAACAAATGTATGTTACTCCATGCATGGGTATTTAAACTTATATAATAAGTGTATTGTATCAAAATATCTGGTATCCTTATGGATACCTTACACTAGTGTCATAATTTACCATGAAAATAGTTAGTGGTGTATAAGGTGAAATAATATATTCGCTCTGTGCGAAGCCGGTGGTGGGGAGAAACTGATTTACCGTCAGCGCTACCCGTGGCTATATCCGATACTACGGGGGGCTGTTTTTATGTTTCGAGTTAGCTAAATATACAAGTGAATTGTTATTTAAAATTTATTTAAATAAAATAACATAAAATGAGTCACAAAAGTTGTTGTGTTGTAAGTTGTAAGAATACAGGTAGAAAAAGTGCTTGTCATTTTTATAAATTTCCAACAGCAAGTTGGAAAATAAATCAGAGGAAAAAATGGATAGCCGCTGTTAGGAGACAAAAGTAAGTAGAATCATAACCTTACTATCCGTAATAATAAAAATCTTGAAAGGAGTAAAACTTAAAAAAATAGTAAGTTTAGAAAATGCTAGGAAATATTATTATTAATTAAAAAAAAAATTTTTTTTAAACATTTTTAAATTTAGCATAATTATATATTAAAAAATAAGATTGAATTTTTTTATTATAAACTTTTCATTAATTATTTAAGATTCATTTACTCTTTGCCACTTATTATATTAAACAAAAAGATTATCCATACCAATGATCATAAATTTTAAATATTAAATATTAAAATCTAAAAATAAAAATGATAAATTTTATCGATTAACAATTTTTCCCAGCTTTATTATTGAATTGTAATATGTTAATTTTAGTTAGCAAACATAATCTATTTTTTTTGTACTCAAAAACAATCAGCACTTTTAATTTGTAGAATTTTGAAACATAAAATATTTTGGTAATTTCGTTTAATCTAAATTTGCTATTAAAAAAAAATAATTGAATGTTTATTCAAGTTTTCTTATAATTTTAATTTTAAAAAAAACTTTTTCTATTTTCTTTTTATTTGATTTCAGTCTGATTTCAGTTAACCTACCTTTATGTGTGCTAACTTCTATGCTACTTTTTCGGTATTAACTATACTTACATTTTATTTTTTAATGCACAAGAACACTTTACATTAACAAATATTTATTATAAATATTCCCTTTAATTAAAAAAGCATTTTTTTATTTATCATTCGATATTATTATTACTGACAGCCATTCAATACTTAGTAAAATATATTACAATAGCCCCCTGTAGTTCAAACGTACCATGGCGCTGAAGTCGCGCACAGAGCGAATACACATACTATTCACAATGATCAAGTCTCTTAACAAAAATATTAATATAATATTGTATTGTACTGAAATAAATGAAAATGTCGACTGAAGAACTCTTGAAGTACTGCAGTAATTGAGTTGAATTAAGTTATGTAGAATGTACATTGCACAAGTAGTAGGGGTATTTTCTGTATACTATATCCAAATAAATATTATCATAATCATTAAGATATACAATCTATTAAGTTTCTCTTTTTGTACGTCAGATAATTCCCGCGTGCAGCTCTACCTGCCTGCGCTAGCCAATTCGCCAGTCGCCACCAGGCACCAGCAGCAACGACAAAGAATTACATTTCCAAGCCTCCATAATGTAAATCAATAATTTAAAAAATTAAATAATAAAATGTTATTAATATTATATATTAAAATAATATATAAGAGTAAAAACGGAATGTTAAATTTACTTTAGTTTTGGAAAAAAATGTTTTTTTTTTTTTTTTTCAAATAAACGTAATACACACTTGTCTTTCATTTCGTCAACAAAATAAGGAAGGTATCTTATCACTTACCAGTGACATTTAACGTCATATATGAAATGTCAGGTTCGAGCCTTGTCAAAAGTCTATAGAATGTTGAATCTATGAATATTGTCTCTATTGAGATAGGTTCTAGCGGATATTAAAAATGTTGCCCTCTATCAAATGATACACGCACGCGCTCCGTCTACATCAGTCTATACTATGTAATACATATGAATGTACGTACACAAATGAAAAATTGTATTTATTTATAATCATGACATGACATGAGTTATGCTGTGTTCTATGGATGATGCAACAGTTCAGTCCTTTACGTTGTCGTTTGATGTGGTAGTTTGAATGTATAAAATAGTGATAAAACTAAATAATAGGTACTATATGAAATAATAAAACTTTGACGCTACATTGTATTTTACTATGCCTACCTATCCTACTATCTCCTAAAACTTTCATCAAATTCGATCTAGCCATTTTTTTTTATTAAGCCATTTGTTGTATATTAGTAGATTGATATATTTTCCTTGGTTTACACGAAAAATAAATTTATGAACGCCTGCGTAAATATTTCACAACCAACATAATATATTATGTCAATCAATCCTTTTTCATTACTTAGTCTATATATTTACAATTAAAATACGGCATTTTGCGAATATTGTGGATATAATATCTTGTCGTTTTTTTTTAATTTGAAGAAGGAGTTAACCGCATCGATGGGATGAGCATTAAATAAAACCATGAGCGTTATGATTATTATTAGTATGAGGAAATTGTTCTTCTTTTTTTTTTTTTTTTTCCTCAATTCTCCAAAGTTATAATAGTTATAGTCTTCCATTAGAGACGGAGACAAATAAAAGTAATCAAAAACCGTTCTCGAGTTCTCGAGTGTTCGAACAAATCCGACTTTATTTTATATATAAGACCATCTTTTGAGGCACTTATGGGTAAAGAAAATATGTTGCATTTTCCAAATAACAACGAAAACGTTTGTAAAGATATGATCATTTTGGAGATCATAACTGTAAATATTATATCGTATCGTATCAATTAAAATTGTCTTTTATTTCCTTACAATTTGTTTCAACATAAAAGATAAAATATGAAACGTAATTTTTCTAAACCAAATGTCGTTATTGTTTTTCAACTTATCGAGACCTAATATTTTGTAACCTTACTTCCTCAAACCTAACTTTTCAAAACGTAACATTTTTAAAACTAACTTTACGAAACCTAAAATTCTCAAACCTAACTTTTCTAAACCTAACTTTTCGGAACCAAAAATTTTGAAACCTAACTTCTTCAGACCTAACTTTTCCAAACCTAACATTTTGAACCTTATTTTTTGTGACCTAAAATTTTGAAACCTAACTTCTTCAAACCTAACTTTTCCAAACCTAACATTCTGAAACGTAACATTTTGTTACCTTACTTCCTCAAACCTAGCTTTCCAAACGTAACGTTTTAAAATCTAACTTTTCAAAACCTAACTTTACGAAACTTAAAAATTCCCAAACCTAACTTTTCTAAAGCTATATTTTTTTTTATATTTAATTTTCCCAAACTTAATATTTTTGAAACCTCACTTCCTCATACCTAACATTTTTGACACCTAACTTTACGAAATCTAAAATTCTCAAAACTAACTTTTATAAAACTTTTTTTTTCCAAACCTAACATTTTGAAACCAAACTTTTCGAGACCTAACATTTTGTAACTTTACTTCCTCAAACCTAACTTATCCAAACCTAACATTTTAAAACCTTACTTTTCCAAACCTAACATTTTGAAACTTAACTTTTCGAAACCTAACATTTTGAAACCTAACTTCTTCAAACCTAACTTCTTCAAACCTAACTTTTCCAAACCTAACTTTTCGAAACCTAACATTTTGAAACCTAACTTATTCAAACCTAACTTTTCGAAACCTAACATTTCGAAACCTAACTTCCTAAAACCTTACTTTTCCAAACCTAACATTTTGAAACTTAACTTTTCGAAACCTAACTTCCTCAAACCTTACTTTTCCAAACCTAACATTTTGAAACTCAACTATTCGAAACCTAACTTCCTCAAACCTTACTTTTCCAAACCTAACATGAAACTTAACTTTTCGAAACCTAACATTTTGAAACCTAACTTCTTCAAACCTAACTTATTCAAACCTAACTTTTCGAAACCTAACATTTCGAAACCTAACTTCCTAAACCTTACTTTTCCAAACCTAACATTTTGAAACTTAACTTTTCGAAACCTAACTTCCTCAAACCTTACTTTTCCAAACCTAACATTTTGAAACTCAACTATTCGAAACCTAACTTCCTCAAGCCTTACTTTTCCAAACCTAACGTTTTGAAACTTAACTTTTCGAAACCTAACATTTTGAAACCTAACTTCTTCAAACCTAACTTCTTCAAACCTAACTTATCCAATCCAACTTTTCCAAACCCAACTTTTCCTAACCTAACTTTTCGAAACCTAACATTTTGAAACCTAACTTATTCAAACCTAACTTTTCCAAACCTAACTTTTCCAACCCAACTTTTCCAAACCCAACTTTTCCAAACCTAACTTTTCCAAACCTAACTTTTCCAAACCTAACTTTTCGAAACTTACATTTTGAAACCTAACATTTTGAAACCTAATTTTACGAAATCTAAAATGCTTATACGTAAGTTCTATTTTTTTTTTGTCGTGTTATAACCACAACGTTAAAAGCGTACTTTACCTTAAACTTTACCGTGAACTTTACCGTGAACTTCACCGTGAACTTTACCGTGAACTTTACCGTGAACTTTACCGTGAACTTTACCGTTAGGTTTACCGTAAGGTTTACCGTTAGGTTTACCGTTAGGTTTACCGTTAGGGTTAGGTTAGGTTTGGTTTTTTTTTTTTTTTTTTTTTTTTTTTATTGTTAAATCAGGTTTTCCCCTAACGTGGTCAGGGTCTTTTTAAAACAATTTATATTGCTGTCTTTGTAAATTTTGAGTCTTTTGAATGTTTATTTAGGTAACATTGCTTTATGCATTAAAATTTTCCGTGACGTTATAGATTTTCCATATTTGATTTTCATTTATTTTGATATAGTTTCTAAGTTATTCGATTTAAAAGTTTTATTCATATATAGAATTTAATTTTTTATTGATTTACTATTTGAACATATAATTGCAGTTTATAAATATTAAGTTTAGGTGTTGTTGCAAAAAGAAAAAGTTTTTCACGAGCTCGCGGCTGTCGCGGTCAGTTTATTTCGTCCCTTCCCAGGAGCAGAGCAGTGAGATTTTTATGCAAGTTAGTCCTATATCCTCTAAAATATACAAAAAACTATGCATCTATATCCACTGCTCTGTTTCTGGCAATAGCCTTCCGAACTATCATTGCGGCGAACTCGAGCAACACCGTTCTGGTCGAGGCGTTGTCCAGGATGGAGGGGATTGAGTCCCTGCACAGCTTCAAGCGCATTTTCTGTTGTATTTCCTCACGAGCTACGCCGTGTTGAGGACAGTCCATAAGGAGATGTAACATGGATTCCGGTGACACATTACACACGCATCCCGGATCCTCCTTGCGCTTGAATCTGTGCAGATACTCCGCAAAACCTCCATGGCCGGTTAGGACCTGGGTGAGCACCGCGTTGAGGTCGATGTTCTTGACAACCTTGTACGCAAAACGCACATCCGGCAGAAATGCTTTTGTTGTGCCTGCGGTGTTTTCGGTCTTATACCTCCGGTCCCATTCGTCCAACGACCCCTCACGTAGCAGTCGTTTGACGAAAGAGACAGGGCATTTTTCATAGTCTGGTTTCTTTTTCAGTCTGAGAGCCGCCTCTCTCGCGAGCTCATCGGCTCTTTCATTTTCCTCCAACCCCGCGTGCGCTTTCACCCAGAAAAGGGAAACTTCCTTTTTCTGGGTGTGACAAAACTTTAAGTTGTCCCGGATGTTAACTACGAGGGGGTGGAGGGACCTCCGCCCAATCACCGACTCGAGCGAGGATCTCGAGTCGGTGTAAATGCCGAAGGAAGTTTCGGGGCGGCTCCTCGCGAGTGAGACGGCTCTATCCAGAGCAAGAAGCTCAGCCTGGTACACCGAGCAGTGCGCACTCAACCTTAGCTTGACGGCTTGGGTTTCTGCCTCGCAATTCCATACGGAGATCGAAGCACCCACTCTGCCGTCAATTTTACTGCCATCAGTAAAAATGCGCACCGCTTGGGTGTTGTTCTGATCGAGGGATTCTCGGTCGGTCAGGGATGTAAATCGCAGGCTGAGCTTTTCCGCCGGGTGCTGCGCCGCACAGTACGGTACTCTTCCGTCTATTTCTCTATCACCGAGCAGTCTCTCCGATAGCCCTTTTTTAGCCTCATATAGGGATGCAGCCTCTTGGATGCGAAGATCCAAGGGAAGTATGCCGGCGAGTGCGAGAGCGGCATTCAGAGAGACTGTTCGGTAAGATTTTGTAATTTTTTGCGCGAAGCCTCTCTGGAGCGCATTCAAGCGCTTTCGTACTCCAATTTTTGTGGCGGCGGGTGCCCAAGCACTGGCCGCGTACAGGACTATTGGCTCCACCACTGCAGTATAAATAGTCCTTATGACCTGGGGGTGGAGGCCCCAGCTCACCTTGGCGGCCCTGGACAGTTGCTTGTATAGACCTTCCACTCTCGTGCAGGTGTTCTTTACATGTGAGTTGAAGGTCAGTTTGCTGTCTATTGTAAGTCCCAGCAACTTGATCTCATTCGATAGGTCAACGCCGATCCCGCCCATGTTCAGGCGTGGGGAGTCATATTTCAATTTCCTAGTAAGCACCATTGCCTTCGTCTTATGTGGTGCAAACCTCAATTTGTTCCGGATTCCCCACTTCTCAACATAGGCGAGGGCGGCGTTAGCCTGCCGGGAGATGTCCAGTCCCGCTTCACCGTCGAAGACGAGGACAACGTCGTCCGCGAAGGCCTGACAATAATCACCCCGTTCTTCCAGGCCGCGCAGTAATGGGTCCAACAGGAGGTTCCAGAGGACGGGGCCCCCGATGGAGCCCTGTACGCATCCCTTAGTGGTGTTTCGCGTGTGCTTCGCACCTGCGTACCTCAATGTGACACTACGATCTCGAAGGTAGCTGTCCATCAGTCTGCGGATGTTAACGGGGCACTTTTCCTCTGCCAATCTGGTTCTGATAGCCGGCCACCATGCGCTATCGAAGGCACCCTCTATGTCCAGCGACACAACAGTAACGATTCTCTTTTTATCGAGTTTATCGCGAATGCGTCCCACTAGGGCATAGAGGGCGTCTTCCGTGCTCCTCTGGGGCATGAAGCCATATTGGCGAGTACTGATCCCTGGCAGGATATGGTACTTAATGCGAGCGACAGCCATCTTCTCCAAGACCTTTCCCAAGACGGGCAACAATCCGATCGGACGATAGGCCTTTGGACTGGTGTAGTCCTCCCTTGCCGGCTTCCTGAGGACTACGACGGTAGCCTCTTTCCATGTGACCGGAAAGTAGCCCAGTTCCAGGCACTTATTTGCCAGACTAAGATACACGTCAGGGTCCTGCGAAATAGCCCTTTCGCATATATCGGCGGTAAGCCCATCCGACCCGGGGGCCTTCCTGGGGCCGAAACTAGAGGCAGCATCGCTCAACTCGACAAAAGTAAATGGTGGGTCGAGGTGTTCGTTTGGTGTCCACATGTTTATTCGTTCAGATTCGCGCCTCATACGCTGATGATCCACGCTATCCTCAGCTTCAAGATCCACCGGGTAGAATACCTCCGCCAGCAGCGCCGCCGAGTCGTCCGGGCCATAGGTCTTCCCATCCTTTATCAGTGGCACATCCTCCTTTTTCTTCGCAGTCCTGCCTATAACCCTATAAATCCCGTCCCACAGTCCCTCCTTGTCCTGTTGCTCACAGAACGCCTTCCAGCTTGCGATCTGAGCAGTCCTGGCCAGTGATTCATAATTTTTCTTGGCTTGCAGATACTCTTCCACCACCCGGTTTCGTCGGATCGGTGCTGCGCAACGGATTCGCCGCCGTTTGGTGTTTACCTCGCGCTTAAGGGCGGCGAGCTCGCTGCTCCTTCAAGGTAGTCTAAAGCGTTCCGTCGACCTCCTAATCGGTATACTTGCCTCACATGCCCCCACTATTGCGTCTACGTAAAGTTCAACACTTTTCTCTAGATCGACAACATTATCAATGTTGTCGATGAGTTCTTTTTTGATGAGATTATCACTTTTTAACTGGTTGAATTTTACATAAAATTCATCCCAGTTAGCCTTCTTCGTGTTGAACCTTCTAGTCGTGCCGCTAATCATGATAGTTTTTTCCCTTTCCAGGTTGATACGGAACGCTATGGTGTTATGATCTGAGCTCGTTACACCATCGACTACTCTCCAATCCTTAATATATGGCAACGCATCAGACGTACACGCCGTAACGTCGACACAACTGGAGTACCTTTGGTTTCCTCTAATTGTGTCGAAGGTAGGGGTGTTGCCCTGGTTGAGTATCTGCAAGTCAAGCTCTTCAAGGGCCCCAATCAGGGCCTCTCCCCTGCTGTCAGTCCTTGTACTACCCCACCAAGTGTTCCACGCATTTGCGTCCCCCCCAATCACCACATAACGGGTCCTCATGCTCGAGACCACCGCGGTTAGCTGGTCCAGGTATGGCTCCATCGGTTGATCGGGCTCGAAGTAAAACGAAACGACTCCTATCTCCCGGGCACTAGTTCCAATTCGCACCACCACAATGTTGTTAGTGGTGTACTCGGTGTCCAGAGTTGCGACTATGTCATGGTCGAAAACAATGATTGCGGCCTTGACATGTCCACCCCTACTACCCGTGCACTGAAAAACACGTGCCCCCCGATAGTCTCGCATCGAGTCCGACCCTCCAACGTACGGCTCCTGGACCAGCGCCAATGTTACCTTTCTCTGGGTAGCTTCGAGCAAGAGTTCCTGCGTGGCCAGTTTCTTGCGCTGCAAATTCGCCTGGAACACTCGATAAGGTTTCGCTGTTGTTGCTATTGTGCCTGGGGCAACTTTAGCAATAAGCCACTGTCGCCCTGGCCAATGCATCCCACTTCCGACGAACCACGCAGTCCTGATCAAACGCATTATGTTTTGCGTCCAGTCCGATCCGCGTGCAATTACAGCAATTCGGGGGGAGTCCTGCTTGCCATTTCGGGCAATTCACTTTAAGGTGATCTTCCCCGCAATGGCTGCACTTTGTTCCCGACTCCTTACAAATCCGCCTGGTATGCCCATATCCTAGACACGCCGAACACTGTACTAGCGGTGTCTGATCCTCCACTATTATCCGCTGCATGTCTACGTGTATGACGCCAGCCTCTTTCGCACATGACCACACCTGAGGGGACACCTTCAAAACTATGTGACACATGAGAGGGTTTCGTAGTTTCCTCCTGTATTTAACTTCTGCTCTATAATCTTCCTTTTTAATATTCTTAAACAAACTTTTATTCTGGCTCATCAAAGCCTGAAGGACGTCCTCATCAGTGTTATACTGCAGGACGTCCCTCAGCATCAAGAGTGGGTCCTTATTCTTAATTTCTTCTACTTGTAGGTTTGCTTTTTGCAAACTGTCTATAACCTTTTTCCTCTCCTCTCTTGTGCCACATCCAACAATTACTTTTCTATCCTTCGCCTTTCTAACTTTGTCGACTCTTATTCCCGTCTCCCGTGGATTCACTGCTGTCCTAATATGTTGTATCACCTGATCCCCTGTGTCCTGATCATTCCTTGAGGTGACAACGACCGAGTGTAGCGTTGGCAGCTCGGCTGGGCTCTTTTTGGGTTCTCCAGCAGCCATCGCCGCATAAGTCGGCCGCTGTCGCCTCTCCTCTATATCTTCTTCTATGCTTTTCCTTAAAGTTTCCATCTTTTCTATACTTTCACCAACTAATTTTGAGTGTTCTTGCATTTTTTCTTCGAACTGTCTGATCATTTCTTCATTTACTGTAGGGAGTTGAGGTGCGCAAGAGGGGTGGGGTAAAAGTTCACCCTCCGCCGCAATTATCTCCCACTTTTGACTCTTTCGCCGTTCACTTGTAGGGGATAGGGGATTTGCCGCTTCATCTAGCTCCTTAATAATTCTGTACATTCTTTCAGCGTCACTCGTAATTCCTGCTTTTAGTTCTCTTTTCAGATTGTTTGCGTTATTTAGTTGCATTTTTATATGTATATATAATTGCTTCCCTTCTGCCGTCTTACTTTTTAGTAACCTTGTTTTCTTCTTTTCAGGTTCCTGTATTGTGAAGCTATCCGTGGCTGCAGACCGCCCCTCTCGCATCTGTGCCTCCGCGCTGCTACTGCCTTGCGGCGCATCTATAGCGGTAGGTTCGGCCGCGTGCCATTTCGGTTTCAAACTTGCCCCGGTCTCTTGGGAGCCACGGGAGATCTGGGTCGCCAATAGGCTGTCCTCGTCCTCGGTCGGTGGAGTCCTAATGGGAGCTTTCCGGCTCCGGGAAGTTTTAACGGGGGTCCTTATACCCATCATATTGTTGTCAGTTAGTTGTTTGAAAGTGTAAATGGCTTACAAACACTGCTTAAAATACTAATTTGGTTGGAGGTGTAAAATGCCTCAACTGTCAATAACTATTTGGATGCTATCCTAGGTCAGGTACTATTTTTTTTTTTTTTTTTTTTTTTTAATTGGAGATGTAAAATTATCCACTGTCTACTTAGAAAATAAAAGTGTATATCCTTAGTCCAGTTGTCTAGTAGTGCTCAACAGCTGCTGTGAAGCGGCGGGAGCACCAAACAGTCTGGTTATAAAATAGAATTTAAAATTATTTGATCCCAAGAAAAATAATTATCAAAATTTTCAGGAAGTGAAATTTTGAAAATTTTTTTGGTTTAATTTGTTAAGCTGTGTGCAAGGAATAAGAATCTAAAATAAAATTTTGAAAAAGTTAACTCTAAAGCAAAGAAAAAACTGTTTAAACGCTGAAGGTCACAGAAATCTACCTCGGTAATGACCAGTGGGAGGGCGGGGGGTCCTTTTTTTCGATTTCCTGCCTGAATACGGGAAAAATGACTATGGGGGGTTATTATATGGCCAAATACGATATGTTTAAGCAAAAAATTTTGAATGGTTTATTTGAAAAATTTTTTAAATAATTTGAAAAATGTCGTTTTTTAAGTAAAAATTTGGTGTTTTTTTTTGTTACAGGTCCTGAAGATTTCGCTGAAAACTACGAAGAACGATGGCAACTAATTAGTTCCAGTCAACGGAAGCCAAAAAGAAAACATTTAAAAAGAATTTTAGACTTGTAAATTTTTCTTAAGATCAATCGGTTAGGTTAGGTTAGGTTAGGTTAGGTTAGGTTAGGTTTTTTTTTTTTTTTTTTTTTTATTTGTATTTCTAAGCCGAATCCTCTGACATAATCAGAGACCTTGTCTTGCTTGAGAAATTACTGCTACTTTATTGTGAACCGGAAGGGTTTTATTATTTTCTACTGCTATCTTTATTTCTAGCTATTATTATTGCTTGAATAATGCTGAAACATATAGCTTCATTATAAGGTGCAATTACTATGCCAGTATGGGAAAATACATTTTAAGTGGTTATCTAATTTACTTATCTAGGTATTACATAGCTGTGTTTTGTTTATATCTTATTTTTCTGAACTTTACATTTAATTTTTACAGTATTTGGATATTAATCGTAGTTATTACTAATTTACTATGTGAGTAGTATTTAGTGAATAGTTATATTTATAAGCAATGTAACAGTTTACACTGTTCTGTGTGCTTGTTGGATTTAATTAATTATGTCTTATATTTATTCCTTAATGCTATTAGTTGAGATATAATATTAATATCGATGTAGATTTACATTGTATGTTGTACTTAATTACTTGTTATTTATAATAGATGCTTATGAATAATTGTTATTTCTATTCTATACTTAATTATTTTATTCTTAATGTGTAAGTAATGGATGGTTCTTATATTTATTTTAATACTATTAACAATGAACTTGTTATTGTACACTAATTTATGTCAATGGCATTAGTTGCAATATTATAGTACTGTGTTATCGCAGATAATCCAGTATCTATTCTTGACATGGTAAGTACAGAGTAATATTACTTTTAACTTAATTATATTATAAAGTACATTATATATATTAGCCATAATATATATATATACTGATTTTCTTACATACTACTTGCTTGCTTGAGTACTGTTTTTTTTTTTTTTTTTTTTTTTTTTTTTTTTTTTTTTTTTTTTTTTTTTTTTTTTTTTTTTTTTTTTCCAGTACTGTTTTATATCTTTTACTTACTCTATTCTAACTTAAGTTGGTGGTGTAAAGATGTAGTGTGTGAGGTGTGGTGGTGTTAGTTTATATTGGCTTTTACAACTTCTATGCGACTGGATTTAAGTTACACTTACTTCCTGAACATCATCATGATGTTCTGCGCTTTTTGAGTCTGATGCTTACTTCTTTTACTAACAGTATGCGACGCTTGACCTCGCTAGAGCATCCCATTTCTTCCTCACTGGGCAAATCATGTCGAATGCGTTATGGTCAGTTTCTTGCATCTTGGCGTGCTGACAGTTTCGGCAGGTAGGTGTTTCACCAGCCTTTTTGCTTGGGCACTGGTCCCGCATGTGTGGCCCGGCACAGTGGCTGCACAGGTCGATGGTTTCTGTGCACCACTTTTTCCCGTGGCCAAACTGTAGACACCTGGAACATTGCACCAGCGGTGACAGGTCATACACAGGTAGTCTGTAGATGTCTACGTACATTTTGGATGCTGATGTGAGGTTTTTCCACAGGCGAGGTGAGACTTGTAGAACCACGTGGTCTTCATGTGGGTTCCTTGCTTTGCGTCGGTGTCGCACCTTAATCCTAAAGTCCTCATCTGGGATGTCCTGTACAAGTTCCTTGTTTTGTGTTTTAATAGCGTTTACTAATTCATCGTCCGTGATACTTTTGTTTACGTTTCTTATAATGATTAATGGGTCTTTGTTTAATTTTTCCTCAATTTTGAATTTTTCTTTCTCCAGGACTGTTCTTATTATTTCGAAATCTTTGTTGCTTTCACTGCCGATTAATATCCTTTGATCTTTAATTTTCCTTAATTTAGAAACTTGTAGCCCTTTTTCTTTTGCCTTGAGCACCTTCCTTACTTTCGTTATTACATCCTCACTGGTGTCGGCTATGTTCTCCGTGCCCACTAGTAGGCAACGGGTCGGTTTTGGCTGTTGAGAGGATGTCACTTCTGCGTACGTTCTTTGTGTGTATTTGGTCTCCTGTTGTTGTTTGCTACTCCCTTCACTATGGTTCGTCTTTAAGTCTTTGAGTTCTTCTTTTAGGTTCAGCAGCTCTTGGTGGGTCTCTTTTGCTATTATATTTTGAGTGTTTAATTGTTCCTGTAATTCTTTAAATTGATCTGTGTTCTGTTCTGGTGTTTGCCAATCGGTTTTGTGTGTTTCTATATTTGATAATCTACTATTAATATTGCCAATCTGTTCTTCTAGTTTGGGTATAAATTTGGTAATTTCACTATTTAGTTTCTCTAGTTCTGCTATTCTATTTTCAACTTTTGTATGGTTTTCATCTAATGCGTGTTTTATTTCTGATAGTTCTTCCCTTGTTGTAATGTCTTCGTTATTTCTAATTCCTAAAAGTTTTACTATATTTTCTAACAATTCATGGTCTGAGTCTTGAGCTTTTAAGAATATACTGCATTGTTCTGCAGTGTCTTTGGCTTGAAATGTAATGCTTTCGTACACCATGTCTTCAAGGGCTTTCGTACTAAGAGCTATCTCATCTTTTATCGAGCGTTTTAAGTTCCCTGATAATTTTAAGTTAGCGTTAATGTTTTTAACGTGCTTCTTTGTCTCTGCCCTGATCTCTTCGGCAGATTTCACTTTCTGTTGGACCAACATGTCCAAAGGAGTCTTAGGTGTGATGGTATGCGTCTTATCAAGGGATGCTCGTGATGAGTCTGCGGATGTTGACGGTTTCATCGTCTTGGGAGTGTGAAACATTGTGGAATTCGGTACGTCAAATGTATATATAGTGTGTAATGTAGAGTCGGGTGTATAGAGCCCGACTGTCAATTGAGGTCAGGTTAACACTATATACAAAAATTTTACAAAAGTCAAATTTACAAACTTAAAAACTAACTTACTAACTAACTTACTGACTAAAGGTCTGGGAGACCTAATCCTGTATAGGGGGAGTTAGGTCTTGTCGAGCCCTTTAAAATGAGCCCAAAGTCGGGGTACCTATCTTAAAAATTGACAAAGTTACGATTATTTTTCCTTCAAGGGGTGATATAAGGGTGGTTTAAAAGAAATTTCTGAATATTAATTCGGAATATGTGTATAAAGGTAATAAGGTTTAAGATATATTTTTTCTAGAGAAAACGTAGGAGTACAAATTTAGAAAAACAGGTTTTTGAGGGTTTTATACTAATAGGGGTAGTTTTAAAAATATGATGGTTGGTGTATTAGATTGGGCTCCTTAAGGGCTTTTATCCGACACCAAGATTGTCGAAATCGGTTCAGCAGTTTTAGAGTAATCCTATCTTCTGTCCGAGGTGGGGGGGGTATCTTCTGGGGGGGGGGGTTTCGTGGGAAGACGTTTGGCGGGGTCGGGTTTTGGAAGTTGTTAGAATTGGGGTGGGGGGTGCACCTGCCAAATTTGGGTTTTTGGAAGGGAAAGTGGGGGGGGGGTGGGGAAGGGGTGTGGACTCGAACAAAAGCACAAAAAACAAAAATGCAATAAAAGAAGTTAGTGGAATTTTTCCGAAATTCTGGTATGCGGGTTCGATTCCCGTCCCAGACCTATACCTAAAACTATAATGTAAATAATTTTCCTAAGTCAATAAAAATATATCAAAGTCGAAAAAATTTCCGAATCCCAATTTTTCTAACAAATTTAATAGGTTCAAAAACCTATGTCAATAAGGTCGAAAATATTCAATTTAATTATTTATTTACTATTTCGATTCGAACTTTACCAACAAAATTAATAGATTGAAAAATCTATGTCACTAAGGTCGAAAATCTAATAAAAGTCAATTTTAATAATATATTTTACAATCTCGATTCTAACTTGGCACTTTATACTTGATTTTGATTTTTTGATTTCAAAATTCTTTATTTAACACATAAGTTACAAACTGTTTACAAATGATCTTATTCTATTTGTATACAAAACATGAATAATTATGCACATTTAGACTAACAACGTCTTTAAAACATATATTTTCTTGATTAGACCACAGTTGAATTTCTTGCATATCAAACAAATAAAATTGTGACAAACTAAACAAAGAATGTGCATGTCTTCGTATGAACTCACATTATAATTGATAGGTATAGGTAGATATTACATTGCATTGTCATAAAGTAATTGGTACAATAATGTACTTGGGTTATCGAATATGTAATTGTTAATTTAGCATAATGCTACTATATTTTATTTTGTAATACCTATTGTGGGTAGACGAATAACAAAAATCAAGCGGCTCGAACGAAGACCGCATCCTCCGGTAAGCGAGCTAACGTCATGATTCTTCGAGGAAATAGTGATGCGGTAACCGGTGTCGATATTTTGTCGAGTATGGGAGTGTACATAATCTGCTTTTGCCGATATTTGAGATTAATAAATTTTTATTTTGCGGATTTTTATATAAGTAAAATTTTTGGCTTAATTTTAATATGTATTCTTTTAGTAATGGGAATTTTATATGCCTATGAAGTTTATATAGGTTTGTACGGAGACGGGTATTATAAGATATTTTTAAAGCCTTGTTTTGGATAACCTGCAGTTTTTTATAGTTAGTATCAGATATGCTGCACCAAGCAGGTGCAGCGTAGGTTAGACATGGTCTCACGAGAGTCGAGTAAATTCGAAGTTTTGTATATGGACTGAGGGACGATTTGCGATTCATAATAGGTTTTAGCGAATTCAGGGCTTTTGTACTTTTTAATATTAGTGTATCTGTATTTTTATTCCAGTTTAATCTGTTATCTAATACAAGTCCCAGATATTTGACCGATAAACGCCATGGAATATGGAAATTATTTATTTTAACTAAATTTTTAGGGAGGGAACGTTTTGTTGTAAATAAAATAGCTTCAGTTTTTGTAGAATTTAGTTTTAGTTTCCATGTGGTGAAGTAATTATTAAGTAGTTCTAATGATAGTTTTAACCTGCCTGTAATTATATGCACATCTAGATCACTAGTATAAGTAGCGGTGTCGTCTGCGTAAATAGCGAGATGACAGTGAGGTTGTTTAGGTATATCATTTAAATATAGTATAAATAGAAAAGGACCAAGAATTGAGCCTTGCGGCACGCCGGCTGGCATGATTTTTGGTGCAGAATGGGTTTTATCAATGTAAACAGAAAAGGTGCGATTTTGCAGGTAGCTCTGTATAAGTTTTACCAAAGAAAGAGGAACATTACTAACTATTAGTTTGTGTAGGAGACCTTGATGCCAGACGGTGTCGAAGGCTTTTTCAATGTCTAAAAGTACCATACCCGTAGAGAGTCCTAGATTCAGATTGTGCGTTATGTGCTCAGCCACTCTGGCTAATTGTTGTGTAGTCGAATGGGAACTTCTAAATCCAAATTGTTCAGGAATAAGTAATGGATGAATAGTTTTAGAAAGACGGGACAAAATTACGGATTCGAGGAGCTTGCCAATACTAGGTAATAAACTTATAGGTCGATAGCTGATTGGTAAGGTTGGGTCCTTTCCGGGTTTCTTAATGGCAATGACTTTGGCATTTTTGAGAGATGTAGGAAAATAGCCAAGTCGTAAGCATCCATTGAAAATTTTAGTAATTTGAACCAACATTTTTTGGGGTAGGTTTTTAAGTAGTACGTTTCCAATTTCATCGTATCCAGGAGCTTTATTGGGTTTTAATTTGTTCAAAAGTTTCCGAATTTCCTTAGGTCTAACTAGATGCACAAAGTCTGTCGTTGAATAATTATTAAGATATTTAATTGAGTTATTTACAGCAGACTCTGTATCATCGTCACTAACCCATTGCGCTGTTAAATTCATATTCTGCAAGAAAGCTTCTGATAGCACTTCACAATTTTCAACGACTGAGGAGGTGGATTGTGTATTTGATATTTGGAGTGGGGGAATAGTAGAGGACTGCCGGTTAACAGATCTAACTACGCGCCATGAATCAGAAGTAGGGTTATCGACTTTAGATAATTTGTTGTTCCAAATACTGTCGTTAAATGCTTGAATTTCAAGCTTAATGGTCTTTTGTAAACTGCGAACTTTTAAGTACAAGACTTTTCTGTAGTTTTGTCTTTGTTCCTGAAGAGCTAAATTTTTAAGAGAGTTTTTTATTTTAATATGATTACGTATACGCCGAGGGAGTTTAGTTTTACCAACATCACTTAATTTAGGAATGGCAACATCACGTGCATGAATAATTAAGCTTACGAGATGTTCCAAAGACTGGTTAATAGTGTGAACATTATCAAAAGTTTCAGTGGTAAGACAAAGATTCATATTTATAGAGGTTCTATAAGTATTCCAGTCAGCCTTATGATGATTGAATATTACTCGTTCTTGTCTGGACACACTACCAATAATGTTAAAGGTGACCGGTAAATGATTTGAGGACAATCGAGTTAAGGTACGAAGCTCGGTTACAAATTTAACATCTTTGGAAATGACAACATCAGGTGTAGATGGTGTACTAGTACTACTATAGTGGACAAGAGTGGGGTTGATTGGAGCAAGAACTTCGTAATCATTAGCCAACATATGATCAAATAGGGTCTCACCACGACTATTTGCAGCCACGCAGTGCCAATAAGGGTGTTTTGAATTAAGGTCTCCCATTAGTAGAAGTCGCTTGTTGCTATTTATGATCAAGTCTAGATCATTTAAGACCAGGGGTAAGTTTGGGGACTGGTAGGCCGAAACAAGAGCAGTATTTCGACCAGAGATGGAAATTTCTATACCTACGCATTCTAAGTTTTTGGTTGAAGGCAATATGAGAGGACTGTGTGGGATGTCAGATTTAATAAGTATCGCAACACCTTGTCCATAATCATCAACTATTTTGTCTTGTCTGTAACAAGAATATCCAGGAGTATCTAATTTAGTTTGGGGAGATAGTTTAGTTTCAGACAAAGCAATTATGTCAATGGAAAGCTCGCTTACCAGATTCAGGAGTTCAGTAATTTTAAGACGAACGCCGTCTGCATTCCAATATAGTATATTTATGTTATTAGAATTAGACATATTGACCAAGATGCGTGAGAATGAGAATAACTTTATCCATCATACTGTGACAGTTTACAAATTGACTTTTGATGTTCTTTATAGTCATAAGGATTTCTAGCATATCTTTAGTTGTCTGGTCATGAGTAACTATATTATGTGCGGTTGATTTTGCAGTTTTCGGTGCTTCTGAATAATCCGAGTTTGTTTTGTTGGCTGCAGCAACGGTATTCCAGGGCCGATCATCAACTAAATTGGATTTTAATATTTTGGTAGTTTTGGCAGCTCTATGCTGTTCTTGACGTTCCCTTAGGATTCCAAGATATTTTTCGCGCTCTCTGCATTGCCTGTAGTTTGCAGGGTGGTCCTCACCACAATTGCAGCATTTGGCTGGTTCATCTCGCGATTTCTTCGGACAGTCTTCGGTGCGATGCAGCTCAGTACATTTGACGCAGCGTGGTGGTAAATTGCAATTTCGAGAGGAGTGACCGAAGCCTTGGCATCGAAAGCATTGGGTGCCGTACCGATTGTTACTTCGGTATTTCCGAATTTGTACTACAGTATTACAAAGCAGTTTGATTTGCCGAAATTTAACAAAATCTGTGCCTGGCGGTAGTTGAACCAGAAATGGTGGGCAGTATGAAGGTTTATCGCTAGGTACTTTCATTTTTCGTACAGTGACGTCAGCAAACCCCAGGGAGAGAAGTTCATCTGGGATGAGGTCTTCGACGTATTCTGGGAGCCCAAATATTACAGCTTTGTATAGTTTTTCATCCTTACGTGAGAAAGTGTGAAATGGAATGTCACGTGATTGGAGCCCTTCTTTAACCACTTGATGGCTTTCTGGATTGTGGCACAGAATAGCTAATCTGTTATTACCACGATATTGTAGGTGGAAGCTCTTAGTAAAAGTTGTAATGGTGGCCTTCACAGATTCATGTGTCCATGTGGATTTTATCTCCAGGATAATTGGAGGAATTCGACTTGTCTTCTTGGGGGCAATAGCCTCGCGAAACTTGATGGAAGCGTCAACATTAGATCTCTCACCTGATAGTTGCTGAAACCTATTGGAGGTCTTGATTGGGTCAGGTGTGCGTTGCTCCGCTGGACGTGCAGAATGTTTTGGCACTTTCCATACGCTGGTATCAACGGGTCCTTCAAGCGGACGTTTGCCCACAGAATTGGAACGCGTTAAAAATCGCTCCATATCTTAACTTTTATCGACAACTTTATGTCGACATGTCCCATCACTATTCTAAGAACGCAGTGAACGGTGGGAGTAGTACAATGCGACGTGCGACCGTGACGAGCACACTTTATACTATAAGTTCGAGAACATTCGGGAATCTTCCGGAACTTTCTCGATTCAATAGAACAAACAATTTAAAAATAATATTATAATATTTACAGTACCGCTCGAACTTGGCGATCTTATATGCGAACAAGCTCCTCCCACTAACTAATATAATTTAAAATTGTACATTTTTTGTACGTTGAATTTATAATTTATTACTAAGTCTAAAATGATGCGACTTTTGTTGGGCCAAAAATTTTTTATCTTTATTTGATGCAATTTTCTATTATATTTACTATTTTAATTTTTAATTTTCAGGAATTTTTGGAAATTTTTGATATTTTTAAATTGAAATTGTGAGAAAAATAAAAGATTTTTGCCTAAACAAATTTTGAAAATAATTTTAATTAATTATTGTCTAAAGGTTCCGAATGCTATTTTCCTAAATTTTTGACTTTTTTGAAAATATGAAAATTTTAATCAAAAAATATATTCTTCAACGTACAAACAATTTTACAATCAACAATCTATATATGGAAATTTACGTAAAAAATATCTAAACTTAAATGTTCATGAACTTTTTCCTTAAAAAATATGAACACCAATATCTCAGGATCCCCTGAACGGATTTGGATAAAACTTGGACTGAAAAATTCTTAAGGAATTGTACTATGATATATATTTTTTCCAGGGGGGGTCGTCACTGATAATTCCTAGATATTAGTGTCTAAACTTAGGTCTAAAAATTTACAAATTTACATATTCGATAACTTTGGTTCTAACAGAGATATATTAACGGGAGAAACCTTGTCGTAGTCCTCTTGGTCCAGGCTTCGATCCTGAGCAGTTTTCGGCGTTCGCAATTGCTCGACTTAGAAAGGAGCAATTGCGTCACTATTGTTTTTTTTGGCTTTTTGGCCCACTTTGCGTTATCAGAAAAATCTGAAACTTGGGTCACAGATGGAGGTCACTGATCACTACACGACGCGCACTTAAAATTTGGGGGTCGTAGATCATCTGAAGGCAGCGTTCGCAGAAAACTGTTTGGTCGAAAACCAATTTTCGGTTTTTAGTCCAAAAGTGGTTTAAATCGTGCGATTTCCGAAAAACAAAATAGCTCACGATGCTTATCGACACTTTTCACTTCGGATTCAACACCTTTTAGGTCTTAACACGTCACTTTTTCCACTTTTCTTATTTTTTATCATATCTTTCGAACCGTTTGAGCTAGCGGAGCGCGGTTTTCAGCGTTTGGATGCGTGCGCTCGCTTCCGCGGCTCGAGCGGGACATCGGTTAGGTTAGGTTAGGTTAGGTTAGGTTAGGTTAGGTTAGGTTAGGTTAGGTTAGGTTTTTTTTTTTTTTTTTTTTTTTTTTTTTTTTTTTTTTTTTTTTTTTTTTATTTTTTAGCCGAATTTCCTCCAACGTGGGTGATCGGAGACCTTTTTATACTTTCTTTATTACTACTTTAAGTTTTTTAGAACCTGAAGGGTTTATGATTTTTTACTTCCTATTTATATGTAATTTTACAGTTGTGCCAAACAATTATGCTTTATTATATATTCTTTTAAGTGCTTATAATGGGAGGTGTGCTAGATTTTACATTATCTGGTATATTCTGTTTTACTATACATTATATCCAACAAGGAATAAGTGTTTTACTTATGCTAAACATTTTACTTATTTATACATATTGTTCTATGCTATTATTCTTAAGATTAAATTTTTAGTAACATTATTATTCTGCTATACTTTATATTTAGTAACATAAGGTTTTATTACTTTAGGATGCGTTAAAAGTATTATAGTTTAAGTGTGGGATATTTATATCGTTGATAAACTTTTGTCAATACAGCCGTTAATGATAACATTGTTTTGTAGAGCTTATAATTAATTACTAGAGTATTTTACAGTTCTATTTATATAATTGTACATAATGTATATTTCTTAAAAATATAACATATATACTAAGTTCTATACTATATATTTCTATCTTACAGGCACTGTTTTTTTTTTTTTTTTTTTTTTTTTTTTTTTTTTTTTTTTTTTTTTTTTTTCAGTGCATTTTATTTACATTTTTGTTACTCTTAGTCGATTGTGTGTATGTGTATGATGTATTATGTATGTGTTGGTGTTCAGGGTGTTGTCCTTTTCGCTGTTTCGACTTGCGACTGGAGATAAAAGTTACTTTTATTCCTGGTATACTTATGATACACTTCGCTAATGAAAGTCTGATGCTGTGAACTTCTGCGGCTAGACGTAGGCGACACTCGACCTCGCTAGTGCGTCCCATTTTTGTCTTACTGGGCACGATGTGTCGAAGGCATTGTGGTTGTGACCATGTCTTGCTGATTTGCAGTTTTTGCACTGAGGAGGTTCACCTGCCAGTTTGCTGGGGCAATCCCGCATCATGTGCTGCCCCGAGCAGTGACTGCATAAGTCTATACTCTCAGTGCACCATTTCTTACCATGGCCAAAGGCCAAACACCTGGAGCACTGCACCAGCGGCGATAGGTCGAAGACCGGAACATACTGGACATCCACGTAGATTCTGCCTGCCCCCGTCAGCCTTTTCCAGACCAACGGCGAGACCTGCAGAACCACGTGGGTTTCCGTAGGGTCCCTTGCCTTCCTCCTATGCCGCATTTTAACCCTGTACTCCTCCTCTGGGATGTCCTGAATAAGATGGTAATTTTGTTTTTTAATTGCTTCTACTATTTCCTCATCTGTATTACTTTTAATAACATTCCTAATTATTATTAAGGGGTCCTTGTTGGCGCGTTCTTCGATGCGGAATTTTTTCTTCTGAAGTGTATTTTTGATGATCTCGAAGTCTTTCTCGTTCTCAGTTCCAATGAGTACCCTCTGATCTTTCACCTTTCTTAACTTCGAGATCTGTATGCCAGATTCTTTTGGTTTGAGCACTTCCCTTATTTTCGTAATGACAATTTCGCTTGTATCCATGTGGTCATCCGTACCTACTAAGAGGCATTGGGTAGGTTTAGGTCTTTCTATTGCTGCTATTTCTGCATATGTTTTCTGTGCCGTGTTTACCTGTGTTTGGTTACTGGTTTCTTCTCTGGGTCTACTCATTTCCTCCTTCAGATCATCTTTTACTTTTATTATTTCCAGTTTGGTTTCCTCTGCTAATATGTTCTGATGTTTGTTAATGTCCACTAGTTTGTCAACTTTTTCATTAAGTGCAGTTATACACTTCCAGCTTTCTAAGTTTTTGGCCTCTATTTCTCTGATTCTGTTTTCTATTTTTGTGTTGTTCTTATCCAAAATAGGTTTAAGTTTTTGTACTTCTATTTCCAGTTTTTCACACTTTTGTCCTTGACTCTCAAGGTTACCAATTAGTTGTTCTGTTGAGGCATCAATCTTCTCGTTAATTTGTGATAGGTGTTTTTCTAATTTAGGTTGAATTTTCTCTAGTTCTTCGACAATTTTTCCGCCAGTTTCCTTCTGTGGTTGTGCTTGTGGTTGTAATTTGGCTGCTTGGATGGCTCTGTTCAGTCCTTCAAGTTCACCTATGTCTGTGATATCACTTATCTCGCTTGGTACCAGCTTTAGTGTCTCAAATACCACTGAGAAGAGTCCATTTACACTTTCTTCTATCGCATCTCTTATCGTTCGCTTCAGATTTCCAGAGAGTTTTATGTTTTCTAGTGCATATACCCAAAATTCATTTGTCCTCCTCTCGATAAGTTGCTTCAGGGTTGTTGGTTCAGGGGGTCTTTCTCTTGGTGGAATAGGTGGTAAAATTGGTGGTGCTGGGAGTGAAAAAGTCGGAGATCTTATCGATGATGCAGATGATGTAGATGATGTTGACAGCCTTCTGTCTGTAGATGTTGTTGGTCTAAGTGATGTATGTCTGGAAGTTGTTTGTCTAGATGTTGTTTCTCTAGTGGATTTAGGTGTGTGATACATTTTGTTATGTTGGTTCGGTCTCGTCAATCGTAAAACAATGGGTTTATAGCCGAGTGTAAAGAGCTCGGTTATAAGTCTTCTTTAAGTTCAACTTAAAGGCTTATAATTTACAATGTATAACTTAAAACTAAAGGAAAAAACCTACTTAAATCTAGTTATGTTTTTATGTATAGGTCTGGGGAACCCAAAACTATGATGGGGGGGTAGGTCCTCCCGAGCCCTTTCAGACGAACCCAAACACGATATATCTATCTCAAATTTTGACAAAGTTATACAAGTTTTTTAATTAGGGGTCTCTACAGGGGTTGTTTATAGAAAATTTGGATTTTTTAATTTTGATTAGTGGTCTAAATGGGGTACTCTTTAATATAAATTTTTTGCCAAAAAATCGTAGGAGTGAATTTCGAAAAAAGGTGGTTTTTTGGGGTTTTTTCCCAGAAGGGGATGAAATAAAAATTTTATTAGGGGTGCGTCTGCAGCGGCTCTGGATGCCCTTTCACCCGACACCAAGCTCGTCCAAATCCGTTTGGTAGTTCCTGAGAAAAGCTATCTTCTGTCCGAGGGGGGGGGGGGTATCTTCTGGGGGGGGGGGGGGGGGGTTTCGTGGGTCGACGTTTGGCGGGGTCGAAAATTTTTAGTTGTTAGGAATGGGGTGAGGGGTCCACTCGCCAAATTTGGGATTTTGGGGGGGAAAGTGGGGGGGGGGTGGGGAAGGGGTATACCCTCGAACAAGCCTATAAATTTGGGAAAAGCAATAAAATTAAATAAAAATATTTTTTCCGAAAATCAAGGTGCGGGTTCGATTCCCGACCCAGACCTGTACCTATATACCGAGTATGAAAAAATTTTTCCTATATCTAATAGGAAATATACAAGTTCAATATAGTAGATACTTATAATAATTTTATAATTTTACAAGTCAAAAAATATTCTTGTCGATAAGGTTCAATTTTGTACAACACTTGTATATTTAATTTATTCGAGATAAAAACGACTCGGTCTTGACACTCAATAATTTAGATATTAAAACTGGAAACTTCACTTGTCATAAAAATTTAAAGTAAAAATAATAGGATAAAAATCCTATGTCAATAAAGTTTAGAATCGTCTAAGTTAAATATTTTAATCTAAAAAGTGATCTGACTTGACCCTTAGGTCGAACCGTCTAGAAGCTTCCAATTTCAATATTTATTTTAATATTTCTAGAAGCCGCTCTAGCTTGTCACTACTTAGCTCCTCCCATCAACTAATATTAACAAAGGTTGGAGATATTTTGTTTGTTGAAAATTTTATTTATATTAATGTATGCGAATTTGGGGATTTAAAAAATATTTTATTATGCGATTTTTTAAAAATATATTTACTAGGTACTTCAAAATAGGATTTACTAAAAATTTTGCCTTTTTAAGAAAATTTTGGAAATTTAAGTTTTTTGAAAATGGATTTTACTGGGAAAATACTAATTTTTTAATTACCCAAATTTTTATATTTAACTTTACTCTAATATCTCAATCCGTTTCGCTAGTTAGTTTTACAATTTTAGATAATTTTGAGTTTTTTAAAAGAAAATGCAATTATAATTAACGATAAATCTGCAAACAGAACCCGCATACAATAATATGTATCCGAAAATATATGTAAAATTTTTACGTAAACAACTTAACCAATATTTTACATGTGCTTATTTTACCTTAGTCTAGATTTTCTTCGATATCTTCTGATTCCGTGAATGGATTTCCGTGCTGTTTTCGCTGTTTTATAGCTGAAGAGTTGCTCTTCCAAGTTTAATAAAATTTTAGGTGGGGTATAGATTTCGTTTCCAAGATATTAATTTTTGAAAATAGGCCAAGATTTTTGAAATTTTGCATATTCGATAACTCTTCACTGGATTTGAATTTCTTGATGGGAGAAACTCTGTCGTACTCTGCGCGATCTGGTCTTTCATCCAATTCTTGTCCGGGCTTTCTATCTTGCTCGACTGCGAAAATAGCGGTTTTGTCGAAATTGTTTTTCTGCACTTTTAACCGACTTCCCGAACTCGAAAAAATCTGTTCTTTATGTCAAAATGTAGGGGTCGGTGAGCACTTTAATATACACTAAAAAAGTTTGTACGTCGTCGATCTAGATCGAGCGGCGTTTTCAAAAAACCAAAATTTTTATATCACTAAACTGGGTTTTTCGTCCAAAATGGTCCAAAATCGTTCGATTTTCAAAATTTTAACTATCAGGTATTGTTAGTTGACACTAAATGCACTGAATTTGACACTTTAAACTGTAAATTTCGACACTTTTTCCACTTTTTCGTTTTTTACTTGTATTTCCCGAACCGTTAGTGCTATCGGAGCGCGGTTTTCAGCGTTGGACGCGTCCGTTCGCTGCCGCGGCTCGAGCGGGACTGGTTAGGTTAGGTTAGGTTAGGTTAGGTTAGGTTAGGTTAGGTTCTCGGGGGGGAGGCTGTACCTCTACCGGGCGCGTCCTTTCGGTGGCGGATGAGAGGGACGCCACTCGCTCGTCCTAGCCAGTCGAGCGGGTGGTAGCGGGGAAACCCGCCGCGGACCAAAAGCCATAAAGGTGGCGCCTCTGGCTGCCGTCACAGCTAAGAGGTGCCACTAGGGGCCGCCTAGCGGCCACCGGTTGCGCGACCGCTTCGGGGGTTTCGCAACCGGACAGATGGGGGTGTCATCACCGTGGAGTGACCCCACGGTGAACGGGCACCAACCTGGCGGGGCCGCTCGTCGAAGCTTCGGCTGAAACGTTGCGGCAGCCGTCGGCGCGGTGTCTCTGGCCGTTTTCACGGTAGGAGGCACTGCGCGGGGGCCGCCCGTCGGGACTAGCTCGACGGGGGGCGGCCGGGAGTGGGACTGCTGCTCGGGCGGGCGGTGGTTCCGCGACTGGTGAGGGGTGGCCGGCAGCACTTTCAGTCAGGATCGTGGCCGGCCGGTAGGGCGGGCCGCGGGGGGAGAGGAGTGCCGGTATTGCGGTGCGCCGCTCGTCCCTACCCTCCGCGGCCCAACGGGGCCGCCACCGTGGGATGGCGGACGTGGTGGGCTCGCTTCGGCGGGCGTTTGTGGTGGGTCCGCTTCGGCGGACGTGTGCAGTGGTGCCGCCGACGTCGTCTTTGATGGCGGAGGCGGCAGGGCTGCAGGGGGCGGGGAGTGTCGGTGATAAGCCGCACTCCCTGGCCTCTGGAGCCGGTGGGGCAACAGGGGGTGGGGAGTGTGGTGATGAGCCGTACTCCCCGCCTTCTGTAGTCGTTGGGGCAGCAGGGGAGAGGGAGTGTCGGCGTTGTCGCATCTCTGTCCTCTGCAGCCGTTGAGGCTTGGTCCCTTCGGGGAGTTTGTGGTGGGCCCCGTTGCGGGCGTTTGTGGTGGGTCCGCTTAGGCGGACGTGTGTAGTGGTGCTGCCGATGTCGTCTTTGATGGCGGAGGCGGCAGGGCTGCAGGGGGCGGGGAGTGTCGGCGATGAGCCGCACTCCCTGGCCTCTGGAGCCGGTGGGGCCGCAGGGGGTAGGGAGTGTGGTGATGAGTCGCACTCCCCGCCCTCTGTAGTCGTTGGGGCTGCCGGGGGGTGGGGGGGAACGGTCTCATTAGCCGCACTCCCCGCCTTCTGCAGTCGGTGAATGGTGGTCCACTTCGGTGGGCTATGTTTGGTTGGGGCTGCTCTGGGCACTGCTCTGATTAGCAGAGTGGTCTTGGGAGTGGCCCCGTCTTTGGTTGGATGTCTTCCCATAATGGGGCTGTCCCTCTCGGGGCGGCCTCATGTTGGTGGCTTCGGCCAACCGTCGGGGCGTCACGGTTGTATGCGAAAGCGATCCCGTGGCGTTCCACATGGCGGCAGGGGTTGGGCAGTTGGGTTTTAGTGGGTATGCCGGTCTCATTAGTCGGAGAGTCCCACATAACCACCCCAGGGGAAGTCGGGTGGTATCCGTAACAGGATTTCCCAACGTAAAAAAAAAAAAAAAAAAAAAAAAAAAAAAAAAAAAAAAAAGGTTAGGTTAGGTTAGGTTAGGTTTTTTTTTTTTTTTTTTTTTTTTTTTTTTTAGATTGATTATACAAAGGATCCCCCAACGGAAGTCGGAGACATTGTCCGAGATTGTTTTATAGTTATTAATTCTTGTCGAATGTGTGTGGATGTGTTATGATTTTATCTGTGTTATTGCATGTATTCAAAAATACATGGTAACTGCAGATCTATTATCATTATTTATTTTCAATTATAATTTTGTTAACAATTTTGGTAGCAAATTCTAAAAATTTTGGTCTTAATTTATTATCTTCAACTATTGTACTTATTGATACTAAATCTATTTTAATGTCTAATTCTGTTTCTATATCCCTTCTTTCTTTACTAAATCTCGGACACACCGTTATTAAATGAACGGGCTCCTCGTCATTGTCATTATCGCATTTACATGCTGGGGAATCCGTCAGCTTAAATTTGTGTAAATATTTCCGAAAGCCACCGTGTCCACTAAACATCTGCGTAATGGTCGAACTAATTTCGATTTTGTTAACAATTTTGTGCGCTAGGCAGACGTCCGGAAGAAAAATTTTTGTTGTGGCAGCAGTAGTACCTTCATTATAACGTTCTTGCCATATTTTTTGGGACCCCTCTCTGATAATCCTTTTAACGGAAGCGATTGGGTAGGCACTGTAGTCGGCGGCCGTCTTGCTGTAAAGGGCAGCTTGTTTAGCGAGACTGTCAGCTCGCTCGTTCCCGACATTTCCTACGTGCGCTTTAACCCAAAATAATTTAACCGAACGCCCCTGTTCTCGTACCGCCCTAATATTCCCCCTTATATTGTGCACCAATGGGTTTGAGACTCTTCCGCTCTTCACTAAGTCCAAGGCGGATCTGGAGTCGCTCAGGATCCAGGATTCGCTTTCATAGCTTTTCAGAGTCCATGATACGGCTCTATCCATGGCATACAGCTCGGCTTGGAATACTGTGCAGGACGAGTCCAGCTTTAACTTCATAGCTCTGATCTCCGCGCCATTTTTCCACACTGATACGGCCGCGCCCACCTTCCCCTCGATCTTACTACCGTCTGTGTAAATATTCACACGTTCTGTTGCACAGTCATTCGTGGTTTCAGTCATGGGGTTGTCCAGGTGGGCGTAGTCGACCACGGTACTGAGCGCGGGATGTTCTATATGCTGTGAAGTATAATCCAATTTGGTCTCTATCACCCTGTCATCGGGCAGCTGGTGGAACACTCCTCTTTTGGCCTCGTAAAGAGCGGCTGCCTCTTGAATTCTCAAGTCCAGGGGGAGTATTCCAGCCAGTACCAATGCCGAATTCAAAGAAGCAGTGCGATAGGCCTTAACGATCTTTTGGGCGAAGCCTCTTTGGATGGCGTTCAGTTGCTTCCTCACACCTAGTTTTTTAGTTGCAGGTGCCCATGCGCTGGCGGCGTAGAGAACAATCGGCTCTACTACCGCAGTGTAAATAGTTTTAACCACTTGGGGGTGAAGCCCCCAGCTCACCTTTGCAGCCCTGCACAGCTGTTTGTATATGCCCTGTACCTTCTTGCATACATTGAGCGCGTGCGTATTAAAGGTCAGGCCTTTGTCTATGGTAAGACCAAGGATTTTAATTTCCTCAGTAAGCTCCACTTGGGTACCTCCCATGGTCAGGAGTGGGGAGTCATACTTCAGTCTGTTGGTAATTACCATGGCTTTTGTTTTATGTGGTGCAAATTTTAGCTTATTCCTCACTCCCCACTCCTGAACATAGGCTAGTGCCGAATTGGCCGCCACGGAAACCTCGTGCCCGGTGTCTCCGTCGAAAACGAGGACGACATCATCAGCGAAGGCCTGACAGTAGTCGCCCCGCTTCCCCAGGCCGGTCAGTAGTGGATCCAGCAGAAGGTTCCAAAGGATGGGCCCCCCTATCGAACCCTGGACACATCCTTTGGTCGTAGTTTGGACATGTTCCAGACCGGCATATCTTACTCTAACTTTTCGGTCCTGGAGGTAACTATCTACAAGCCTTCTTATATTCACCGGACATCTTTCCTCAGCCAGTCGAAGCCTGATGGCTGGCCACCACGCACTATCGAACGCTCCCTCTATGTCTAGTGAAACCATAGTAATTATTTTCTTGTTGTTCAGCTTCATTCTAATGTGTTGTATCAAGTCATAGAGGGAGTCCTCGGTGCTTTTTTGTGGCATGAAGCCATACTGGCGAGTACTGAGTCCGGGTATTATATAGAACTTTAATCTTCTGACAAGCATCTTCTCCAGGACCTTACCGAGCACTGGTAAGAGACCAATCGGTCGATATGCTTTGGGGTTGGTGTAATCATCTCTGGCCGGCTTCCGAAGTACCAACACGGCCGCTTCTTTCCAAATAGTCGGGAAATGGTGCAGTTCCAGACATTTGTTCGCCAAAGCTACGAAAACATCAGGGTCACCAGCGATTGCTTGCTGACAGATGTCTGGGGCCAATCCGTCAATTCCCGGGGCCTTCTTTGGGTTAAAACTTCCGACTGCACTGTGGACTTCTGCAGCGGTAAACGGAGGATCCAGGGTTTCATTTTGTATCCTGTCGTTTACGTGCTCGGCAGCTTGTCTAATTTGCAGGTGATCTGCATTATCATCCCTTCCATGGTCTTCCGGGAAAAATGTTTCTGCCAGCATTTTTGCCGACTCCTGGGGATTGTAAACTTTCCCATCTTTTGTTAGGGGCAGGTCCTCCTGACCTCTGGATGTTCTTTTAAAAACTCTGTAGATGCCATCCCAAAGTCCCTCTCTGTCCTGTCTGCTACAAAATGTCTTCCAACTATCTATCTGTGATTTTTTAGCTAATGTTTCATATTTTTCTTTGCTTTCCAGGTAGTCCTCAACGACCTTCGCTCTTCGGACCTGTGCGGCGCATCGGATGCGGCGTTTCTTCGTGACTACTTCCCTCTTCAGCGCGGCGAGCTCATCGTTCCACCAAGGTAAGTGTAGTTTTTTATTATTTTTCTTTTCAGGTATTGTTTCTTTACAAGCTGTTATGATTAAGTTAGTATATTTTTCTATTGTTTCGTCTAATTCTATTTTATATTTAATTTTTTCTATGTCTATTTTGTTAATCTGTTTACCGGCCAGTAATTGTACTAATTTCGCATGAAACTCGTCCCAATTCGCCTTCCTAGTGTTAAATATTCTAGTTGTACTATTAATCGTAATGTCTTTTGTTTTCTTTAAGTTTATTGTATATGTTAGGGTATTGTGGTCGGAGCTCGTCACGCTGTCGTCTACCTTCCAGTCGTCCACTAATGCCAGCATCTCCGAGGAGCACGCCGTGATATCGATGCAGCTTGAGTATCTCTTGTTCCCCCGAAAAGTATCAAAGGTCGGAGCACTTCCCTGATTTAAGATATGCAGGTCAAGCTCGTCCAGGGCTCCAACCATCTCCTCGCCACGTCGATCTGTTGTGCCACTTCCCCACCAGGTATTTTTAGAGTTCGCATCCCCCCCCACAAGAATGTAGGGTCCGGACGCCTCCACTATTACCTTCAACTGATCCAGATATGGCTCGAGGGGCTGGTTTGGTTCAAGGTAGAATGAAATCGCAGCCATCTCCCAGGTGCCGGTTCTAATCTTGACCACTACGATGTTGTTCGTGGTGTAGTTGGTGTCTTGCGTAACTATCAGGTCCCTGTCGAAGACGGCTATGGCAGCTTTGACAGTACCAGCACCTGTGCTGGTGTTCTGGTAAATTCGTACATCTGCATAGTTCTTCATCCTACCTATGCCTCCCACGTACGGCTCCTGTATCAGGGCTATCGCTGCGCTCCTCCTTTTGGCCTCAATCATCAGCTCGTAGGTGGCCAACTCCTTTCTTTGCAGGTTCGTTTGGAGAACAGTATGGGGTTTTTTGTCAGCTCGTGTCACATCCTGGGCGCCCTTAGCAGTACGCCACCCGCGCCCTTGCCAGGGCGTCCCACTTCCTCCTAATCGGGCATTCGTTATCGAATATATTATGATTCGTCGTGTCCAGTTTGGCGTTCTCACAGTTGCGGCATGTAGGTTTAGCTCCGGATTTGAACGCCTGGCATTCGCTTCGTAAATGTGGACCCGCGCAGTGGCTGCAAGTATCCACGGATTCCTTACATGCCTTCCTGCCATGCCCATAGCCCAAACATTTTGAGCAAGTTACCAACGGGGTTTGGTCTTTGACCGTTATATACTGTATATCGATATGGATTTTCCTCGCTTTGGTAAGACACTGCCAAACTGCCGGCGACACCTGCAGGACCACATGGTTTTCGTGCGGATTCCTCGCTCTTCTACGGAATTTTACACTAACCCTGCTGTCCTTGTCAGGTATCGCCCCCAGTATATGCCCGTTTTGCTGTTTGAGGGCTCCAAGGATATCTTCGTCAGTGTTGCTCTTCAGGACGTCATAGAGTATCACAAGTGGATCCCTATTTTCCATTTCCTGCGCGATCAGTCCTGGGTTGCCGTTTTTGAGCTTCTCCGCCACTTTGGCGAGCTCTTCTCTAGACTGGCAGCCCAGTACCACCTTTTGGTCTTTTGCTTTTCTCAGCCGATCCACTCGTATTCCTGAAATTTTTGCATTTACAGCCGATCTAATCTTGCTTATTACATCATCGCTGGTGTCTTGGGCGTCAGCGGAGGACACCACCATCGAATGAACCGGTTGGGAATACGTGTTCGTCATAGATGTCCTTTGGCTTGCGGTAGCCCCTGTTTCGTGTTGGTTGGCGGGCTGTGACGATACATATCTGCCAAGGTCGTTTTTAAAATCCGCTATAGTTTTTGTCAGCTTAGTGACCTCTGCGTAGGATAATCCTGGCTCTGCCTCGGGGATCCTCGGAATCTGCTTGATCTCCGCCGTTATTGTTGTATTTTGTTGTTTTATCTCTTCAAGATCCTTTTTGTATGTTTTCATGTCCTCTATGAGTACTTTTATCAGTTCCGTCTGTTCCGTCTGCGATGTCGTCACTTCGGTAATATTCGGCGCTATCTCCACCGCTCCTTGTTCTTTGTGCCCAATTTTCTTCTTTGCCATTTCAAACAGTTTCTTAGCATTTTCACTAACACTATTCTTTATTTCTGTTTTTAGATTCCCGGATTTACCCAGTGAGTTAATGATGTTAACATAGTAGGCCTTAGCCTCTGTATACTCACTGAGGTACTTGTTTTCCGGAGGCGTTGGGGTCTTCTCACTATCATCCGGTGCCCCATCTGTTGTCACTGAGTTCCTTTGCGAAGAGTGCGCTTTAGTCGTCTTCTTCTTTGGTGGAGCAGCGCGACTCTGTGTGGTCTTAGTTTTTTGTTGAGGCTTTGTTCCTGTCTCTGCAGGTGCCTCCGTCGTACATCCGGTAATGTCTATAAAATCAGCCGTTTCCATGACGCTATTTAAAGCGACCACAGGGGCTTCCGTCGGTGGGGCTGAAGGTCCTGCTGCTACATACGTCACATTTAACTCAGGGGTCTCTCCCCTGTGCGAATCAGGGTTTGGGCTTTGAGCCATCTTGAGGGCTTTTATGGGTGTCCGTCTGAGCATGTTGTAGTTGCTTAGCGCACTATTGTCTGTAACTTAATTGATTAAAGTTGCTTGGGTGTATAATCCCAGAATATTCTTGAAATATTAGGGTTGTGTAAAGGGCAACCCTGAAGTCAAACACTAATATTGTATATGAGTCAATAGTTTCTATGTTATTTCCAGCCGGTGCTTGCTTCAACAGCTATCCTGAGGTAGCTGGAGCAGGTCACAATATAGTTTTATTTTATTTTTAAAAACTTTTTGATCTCAAGAAAAGTTATATAGAAAATTTTTGCTGAGTGTAATTTTAAAAAATTTTTTGGTTGAGTTTGTTATACTTTATACAAGGAACGAGAATATAAAATAAAATTCTGAAAAAGTTGGTTCTAAACTAAAGAAAATGCTATTTGAATGCTCAAGGTCACGGAAATCTACCTTAGTAATGACCAGTGGGAGGGCGGGGGGGCCTTTTTTTCGATTTCCCGCCTGAATTCGGGAAAAATGACTATGGGGGGTTATTATATGGCCAAATACGATATGTTTAAGCAAAAAATTTCGAATGGTTTATTTGAAAAAATTTTTAAATAATTTGAAAAATGTCGTTTTTTAAGTAAAAATTTGGTGTTTTTTGTTACAGGTCCTGAAGATCTCGCTGAAAACTACGAAGAACGATGGCAACTAATTAGTTCCAGTCAACGGAAGCCAAAAAGAAAACATTTTAAAAGAATTTTAGACTTGTAAATTTTTCTTAAGATCAATGTAGTATGAAATGTTGTATCGCTTAAGTAAACTCGGTTTAGTATTTTAATAATTTTTCGATTTCCCGCCTGAATTCGGGAAAAATGACTATGGGGGGTTATTATATGGCCAAATACGATATGTTTAAGCAAAAAATTTCGAATGGTTTATTTGAAAAAATTTTTAAATAATTTGAAAAATGTCGTTTTTTAAGTAAAAATTTGGTGTTTTTTGTTACAGGTCCTGAAGATCTCGCTGAAAACTACGAAGAACGATGGCAACTAATTAGTTCCAGTCAACGGAAGCCAAAAAGAAAACATTTTAAAAGAATTTTAGACTTGTAAATTTTTCTTAAGATCAATGTAGTATGAAATGTTGTATCGCTTAAGTAAACTCGGTTTAGTATTTTAATAATTTTTCGATTTCCCGCCTGAATTCGGGAAAAATGACTATGGGGGGTTATTATATGGCCAAATACGATATGTTTAAGCAAAAAATTTCGAATGGTTTATTTGAAAAAATTTTTAAATAATTTGAAAAATGTCGTTTTTTAAGTAAAAATTTGGTGTTTTTTGTTACAGGTCCTGAAGATCTCGCTGAAAACTACGAAGAACGATGGCAACTAATTAGTTCCAGTCAACGGAAGCCAAAAAGAAAACATTTTAAAAGAATTTTAGACTTGTAAATTTTTCTTAAGATCAATGTAGTATGAAATGTTGTATCGCTTAAGTAAACTCGGTTTAGTATTTTAATAATTTTTCGATTTCCCGCCTGAATTCGGGAAAAATGACTATGGGGGGTTATTATATGGCCAAATACGATATGTTTAAGCAAAAAATTTCGAATGGTTTATTTGAAAAAATTTTTAAATAATTTGAAAAATGTCGTTTTTTAAGTAAAAATTTGGTGTTTTTTGTTACAGGTCCTGAAGATCTCGCTGAAAACTACGAAGAACGATGGCAACTAATTAGTTCCAGTCAACGGAAGCCAAAAAGAAAACATTTTAAAAGAATTTTAGACTTGTAAATTTTTCTTAAGATCAATGTAGTATGAAATGTTGTATCGCTTAAGTAAACTCGGTTTAGTATTTTAATAATTTTTCGATTTCCCGCCTGAATTCGGGAAAAATGACTATGGGGGGTTATTATATGGCCAAATACGATATGTTTAAGCAAAAAATTTCGAATGGTTTATTTGAAAAAATTTTTAAATAATTTGAAAAATGTCGTTTTTTAAGTAAAAATTTGGTGTTTTTTGTTACAGGTCCTGAAGATCTCGCTGAAAACTACGAAGAACGATGGCAACTAATTAGTTCCAGTCAACGGAAGCCAAAAAGAAAACATTTTAAAAGAATTTTAGACTTGTAAATTTTTCTTAAGATCAATGTAGTATGAAATGTTGTATCGCTTAAGTAAACTCGGTTTAGTATTTTAATAATTTTTCGATTTCCCGCCTGAATTCGGGAAAAATGACTATGGGGGGTTATTATATGGCCAAATACGATATGTTTAAGCAAAAAATTTCGAATGGTTTATTTGAAAAAATTTTTAAATAATTTGAAAAATGTCGTTTTTTAAGTAAAAATTTGGTGTTTTTTGTTACAGGTCCTGAAGATCTCGCTGAAAACTACGAAGAACGATGGCAACTAATTAGTTCCAGTCAACGGAAGCCAAAAAGAAAACATTTTAAAAGAATTTTAGACTTGTAAATTTTTCTTAAGATCAATGTAGTATGAAATGTTGTATCGCTTAAGTAAACTCGGTTTAGTATTTTAATAATTTTTCGATTTCCCGCCTGAATTCGGGAAAAATGACTATGGGGGGTTATTATATGGCCAAATACGATATGTTTAAGCAAAAAATTTCGAATGGTTTATTTGAAAAAATTTTTAAATAATTTGAAAAATGTCGTTTTTTAAGTAAAAATTTGGTGTTTTTTGTTACAGGTCCTGAAGATCTCGCTGAAAACTACGAAGAACGATGGCAACTAATTAGTTCCAGTCAACGGAAGCCAAAAAGAAAACATTTTAAAAGAATTTTAGACTTGTAAATTTTTCTTAAGATCAATGTAGTATGAAATGTTGTATCGCTTAAGTAAACTCGGTTTAGTATTTTAATAATTTTTCGATTTCCCGCCTGAATTCGGGAAAAATGACTATGGGGGGTTATTATATGGCCAAATACGATATGTTTAAGCAAAAAATTTCGAATGGTTTATTTGAAAAAATTTTTAAATAATTTGAAAAATGTCGTTTTTTAAGTAAAAATTTGGTGTTTTTTGTTACAGGTCCTGAAGATCTCGCTGAAAACTACGAAGAACGATGGCAACTAATTAGTTCCAGTCAACGGAAGCCAAAAAGAAAACATTTTAAAAGAATTTTAGACTTGTAAATTTTTCTTAAGATCAATGTAGTATGAAATGTTGTATCGCTTAAGTAAACTCGGTTTAGTATTTTAATAATTTTTCGATTTCCCGCCTGAATTCGGGAAAAATGACTATGGGGGGTTATTATATGGCCAAATACGATATGTTTAAGCAAAAAATTTCGAATGGTTTATTTGAAAAAATTTTTAAATAATTTGAAAAATGTCGTTTTTTAAGTAAAAATTTGGTGTTTTTTGTTACAGGTCCTGAAGATCTCGCTGAAAACTACGAAGAACGATGGCAACTAATTAGTTCCAGTCAACGGAAGCCAAAAAGAAAACATTTTAAAAGAATTTTAGACTTGTAAATTTTTCTTAAGATCAATGTAGTATGAAATGTTGTATCGCTTAAGTAAACTCGGTTTAGTATTTTAATAATTTTTCGATTTCCCGCCTGAATTCGGGAAAAATGACTATGGGGGGTTATTATATGGCCAAATACGATATGTTTAAGCAAAAAATTTCGAATGGTTTATTTGAAAAAATTTTTAAATAATTTGAAAAATGTCGTTTTTTAAGTAAAAATTTGGTGTTTTTTGTTACAGGTCCTGAAGATCTCGCTGAAAACTACGAAGAACGATGGCAACTAATTAGTTCCAGTCAACGGAAGCCAAAAAGAAAACATTTTAAAAGAATTTTAGACTTGTAAATTTTTCTTAAGATCAATGTAGTATGAAATGTTGTATCGCTTAAGTAAACTCGGTTTAGTATTTTAATAATTTTTCGATTTCCCGCCTGAATTCGGGAAAAATGACTATGGGGGGTTATTATATGGCCAAATACGATATGTTTAAGCAAAAAATTTCGAATGGTTTATTTGAAAAAATTTTTAAATAATTTGAAAAATGTCGTTTTTTAAGTAAAAATTTGGTGTTTTTTGTTACAGGTCCTGAAGATCTCGCTGAAAACTACGAAGAACGATGGCAACTAATTAGTTCCAGTCAACGGAAGCCAAAAAGAAAACATTTTAAAAGAATTTTAGACTTGTAAATTTTTCTTAAGATCAATGTAGTATGAAATGTTGTATCGCTTAAGTAAACTCGGTTTAGTATTTTAATAATTTTTCGATTTCCCGCCTGAATTCGGGAAAAATGACTATGGGGGGTTATTATATGGCCAAATACGATATGTTTAAGCAAAAAATTTCGAATGGTTTATTTGAAAAAATTTTTAAATAATTTGAAAAATGTCGTTTTTTAAGTAAAAATTTGGTGTTTTTTGTTACAGGTCCTGAAGATCTCGCTGAAAACTACGAAGAACGATGGCAACTAATTAGTTCCAGTCAACGGAAGCCAAAAAGAAAACATTTTAAAAGAATTTTAGACTTGTAAATTTTTCTTAAGATCAATGTAGTATGAAATGTTGTATCGCTTAAGTAAACTCGGTTTAGTATTTTAATAATTTTTCGATTTCCCGCCTGAATTCGGGAAAAATGACTATGGGGGGTTATTATATGGCCAAATACGATATGTTTAAGCAAAAAATTTCGAATGGTTTATTTGAAAAAATTTTTAAATAATTTGAAAAATGTCGTTTTTTAAGTAAAAATTTGGTGTTTTTTGTTACAGGTCCTGAAGATCTCGCTGAAAACTACGAAGAACGATGGCAACTAATTAGTTCCAGTCAACGGAAGCCAAAAAGAAAACATTTTAAAAGAATTTTAGACTTGTAAATTTTTCTTAAGATCAATGTAGTATGAAATGTTGTATCGCTTAAGTAAACTCGGTTTAGTATTTTAATAATTTTTCGATTTCCCGCCTGAATTCGGGAAAAATGACTATGGGGGGTTATTATATGGCCAAATACGATATGTTTAAGCAAAAAATTTCGAATGGTTTATTTGAAAAAATTTTTAAATAATTTGAAAAATGTCGTTTTTTAAGTAAAAATTTGGTGTTTTTTGTTACAGGTCCTGAAGATCTCGCTGAAAACTACGAAGAACGATGGCAACTAATTAGTTCCAGTCAACGGAAGCCAAAAAGAAAACATTTTAAAAGAATTTTAGACTTGTAAATTTTTCTTAAGATCAATGTAGTATGAAATGTTGTATCGCTTAAGTAAACTCGGTTTAGTATTTTAATAATTTTTCGATTTCCCGCCTGAATTCGGGAAAAATGACTATGGGGGGTTATTATATGGCCAAATACGATATGTTTAAGCAAAAAATTTCGAATGGTTTATTTGAAAAAATTTTTAAATAATTTGAAAAATGTCGTTTTTTAAGTAAAAATTTGGTGTTTTTTGTTACAGGTCCTGAAGATCTCGCTGAAAACTACGAAGAACGATGGCAACTAATTAGTTCCAGTCAACGGAAGCCAAAAAGAAAACATTTTAAAAGAATTTTAGACTTGTAAATTTTTCTTAAGATCAATGTAGTATGAAATGTTGTATCGCTTAAGTAAACTCGGTTTAGTATTTTAATAATTTTTCGATTTCCCGCCTGAATTCGGGAAAAATGACTATGGGGGGTTATTATATGGCCAAATACGATATGTTTAAGCAAAAAATTTCGAATGGTTTATTTGAAAAAATTTTTAAATAATTTGAAAAATGTCGTTTTTTAAGTAAAAATTTGGTGTTTTTTGTTACAGGTCCTGAAGATCTCGCTGAAAACTACGAAGAACGATGGCAACTAATTAGTTCCAGTCAACGGAAGCCAAAAAGAAAACATTTTAAAAGAATTTTAGACTTGTAAATTTTTCTTAAGATCAATGTAGTATGAAATGTTGTATCGCTTAAGTAAACTCGGTTTAGTATTTTAATAATTTTTCGATTTCCCGCCTGAATTCGGGAAAAATGACTATGGGGGGTTATTATATGGCCAAATACGATATGTTTAAGCAAAAAATTTCGAATGGTTTATTTGAAAAAATTTTTAAATAATTTGAAAAATGTCGTTTTTTAAGTAAAAATTTGGTGTTTTTTGTTACAGGTCCTGAAGATCTCGCTGAAAACTACGAAGAACGATGGCAACTAATTAGTTCCAGTCAACGGAAGCCAAAAAGAAAACATTTTAAAAGAATTTTAGACTTGTAAATTTTTCTTAAGATCAATGTAGTATGAAATGTTGTATCGCTTAAGTAAACTCGGTTTAGTATTTTAATAATTTTTCGATTTCCCGCCTGAATTCGGGAAAAATGACTATGGGGGGTTATTATATGGCCAAATACGATATGTTTAAGCAAAAAATTTCGAATGGTTTATTTGAAAAAATTTTTAAATAATTTGAAAAATGTCGTTTTTTAAGTAAAAATTTGGTGTTTTTTGTTACAGGTCCTGAAGATCTCGCTGAAAACTACGAAGAACGATGGCAACTAATTAGTTCCAGTCAACGGAAGCCAAAAAGAAAACATTTTAAAAGAATTTTAGACTTGTAAATTTTTCTTAAGATCAATGTAGTATGAAATGTTGTATCGCTTAAGTAAACTCGGTTTAGTATTTTAATAATTTTTCGATTTCCCGCCTGAATTCGGGAAAAATGACTATGGGGGGTTATTATATGGCCAAATACGATATGTTTAAGCAAAAAATTTCGAATGGTTTATTTGAAAAAATTTTTAAATAATTTGAAAAATGTCGTTTTTTAAGTAAAAATTTGGTGTTTTTTGTTACAGGTCCTGAAGATCTCGCTGAAAACTACGAAGAACGATGGCAACTAATTAGTTCCAGTCAACGGAAGCCAAAAAGAAAACATTTTAAAAGAATTTTAGACTTGTAAATTTTTCTTAAGATCAATGTAGTATGAAATGTTGTATCGCTTAAGTAAACTCGGTTTAGTATTTTAATAATTTTTCGATTTCCCGCCTGAATTCGGGAAAAATGACTATGGGGGGTTATTATATGGCCAAATACGATATGTTTAAGCAAAAAATTTCGAATGGTTTATTTGAAAAAATTTTTAAATAATTTGAAAAATGTCGTTTTTTAAGTAAAAATTTGGTGTTTTTTGTTACAGGTCCTGAAGATCTCGCTGAAAACTACGAAGAACGATGGCAACTAATTAGTTCCAGTCAACGGAAGCCAAAAAGAAAACATTTTAAAAGAATTTTAGACTTGTAAATTTTTCTTAAGATCAATGTAGTATGAAATGTTGTATCGCTTAAGTAAACTCGGTTTAGTATTTTAATAATTTTTCGATTTCCCGCCTGAATTCGGGAAAAATGACTATGGGGGGTTATTATATGGCCAAATACGATATGTTTAAGCAAAAAATTTCGAATGGTTTATTTGAAAAAATTTTTAAATAATTTGAAAAATGTCGTTTTTTAAGTAAAAATTTGGTGTTTTTTGTTACAGGTCCTGAAGATCTCGCTGAAAACTACGAAGAACGATGGCAACTAATTAGTTCCAGTCAACGGAAGCCAAAAAGAAAACATTTTAAAAGAATTTTAGACTTGTAAATTTTTCTTAAGATCAATGTAGTATGAAATGTTGTATCGCTTAAGTAAACTCGGTTTAGTATTTTAATAATTTTTCGATTTCCCGCCTGAATTCGGGAAAAATGACTATGGGGGGTTATTATATGGCCAAATACGATATGTTTAAGCAAAAAATTTCGAATGGTTTATTTGAAAAAATTTTTAAATAATTTGAAAAATGTCGTTTTTTAAGTAAAAATTTGGTGTTTTTTGTTACAGGTCCTGAAGATCTCGCTGAAAACTACGAAGAACGATGGCAACTAATTAGTTCCAGTCAACGGAAGCCAAAAAGAAAACATTTTAAAAGAATTTTAGACTTGTAAATTTTTCTTAAGATCAATGTAGTATGAAATGTTGTATCGCTTAAGTAAACTCGGTTTAGTATTTTAATAATTTTTCGATTTCCCGCCTGAATTCGGGAAAAATGACTATGGGGGGTTATTATATGGCCAAATACGATATGTTTAAGCAAAAAATTTCGAATGGTTTATTTGAAAAAATTTTTAAATAATTTGAAAAATGTCGTTTTTTAAGTAAAAATTTGGTGTTTTTTGTTACAGGTCCTGAAGATCTCGCTGAAAACTACGAAGAACGATGGCAACTAATTAGTTCCAGTCAACGGAAGCCAAAAAGAAAACATTTTAAAAGAATTTTAGACTTGTAAATTTTTCTTAAGATCAATGTAGTATGAAATGTTGTATCGCTTAAGTAAACTCGGTTTAGTATTTTAATAATTTTTCGATTTCCCGCCTGAATTCGGGAAAAATGACTATGGGGGGTTATTATATGGCCAAATACGATATGTTTAAGCAAAAAATTTCGAATGGTTTATTTGAAAAAATTTTTAAATAATTTGAAAAATGTCGTTTTTTAAGTAAAAATTTGGTGTTTTTTGTTACAGGTCCTGAAGATCTCGCTGAAAACTACGAAGAACGATGGCAACTAATTAGTTCCAGTCAACGGAAGCCAAAAAGAAAACATTTTAAAAGAATTTTAGACTTGTAAATTTTTCTTAAGATCAATGTAGTATGAAATGTTGTATCGCTTAAGTAAACTCGGTTTAGTATTTTAATAATTTTTCGATTTCCCGCCTGAATTCGGGAAAAATGACTATGGGGGGTTATTATATGGCCAAATACGATATGTTTAAGCAAAAAATTTCGAATGGTTTATTTGAAAAAATTTTTAAATAATTTGAAAAATGTCGTTTTTTAAGTAAAAATTTGGTGTTTTTTGTTACAGGTCCTGAAGATCTCGCTGAAAACTACGAAGAACGATGGCAACTAATTAGTTCCAGTCAACGGAAGCCAAAAAGAAAACATTTTAAAAGAATTTTAGACTTGTAAATTTTTCTTAAGATCAATGTAGTATGAAATGTTGTATCGCTTAAGTAAACTCGGTTTAGTATTTTAATAATTTTTCGATTTCCCGCCTGAATTCGGGAAAAATGACTATGGGGGGTTATTATATGGCCAAATACGATATGTTTAAGCAAAAAATTTCGAATGGTTTATTTGAAAAAATTTTTAAATAATTTGAAAAATGTCGTTTTTTAAGTAAAAATTTGGTGTTTTTTGTTACAGGTCCTGAAGATCTCGCTGAAAACTACGAAGAACGATGGCAACTAATTAGTTCCAGTCAACGGAAGCCAAAAAGAAAACATTTTAAAAGAATTTTAGACTTGTAAATTTTTCTTAAGATCAATGTAGTATGAAATGTTGTATCGCTTAAGTAAACTCGGTTTAGTATTTTAATAATTTTTCGATTTCCCGCCTGAATTCGGGAAAAATGACTATGGGGGGTTATTATATGGCCAAATACGATATGTTTAAGCAAAAAATTTCGAATGGTTTATTTGAAAAAATTTTTAAATAATTTGAAAAATGTCGTTTTTTAAGTAAAAATTTGGTGTTTTTTGTTACAGGTCCTGAAGATCTCGCTGAAAACTACGAAGAACGATGGCAACTAATTAGTTCCAGTCAACGGAAGCCAAAAAGAAAACATTTTAAAAGAATTTTAGACTTGTAAATTTTTCTTAAGATCAATGTAGTATGAAATGTTGTATCGCTTAAGTAAACTCGGTTTAGTATTTTAATAATTTTTCGATTTCCCGCCTGAATTCGGGAAAAATGACTATGGGGGGTTATTATATGGCCAAATACGATATGTTTAAGCAAAAAATTTCGAATGGTTTATTTGAAAAAATTTTTAAATAATTTGAAAAATGTCGTTTTTTAAGTAAAAATTTGGTGTTTTTTGTTACAGGTCCTGAAGATCTCGCTGAAAACTACGAAGAACGATGGCAACTAATTAGTTCCAGTCAACGGAAGCCAAAAAGAAAACATTTTAAAAGAATTTTAGACTTGTAAATTTTTCTTAAGATCAATGTAGTATGAAATGTTGTATCGCTTAAGTAAACTCGGTTTAGTATTTTAATAATTTTTCGATTTCCCGCCTGAATTCGGGAAAAATGACTATGGGGGGTTATTATATGGCCAAATACGATATGTTTAAGCAAAAAATTTCGAATGGTTTATTTGAAAAAATTTTTAAATAATTTGAAAAATGTCGTTTTTTAAGTAAAAATTTGGTGTTTTTTGTTACAGGTCCTGAAGATCTCGCTGAAAACTACGAAGAACGATGGCAACTAATTAGTTCCAGTCAACGGAAGCCAAAAAGAAAACATTTTAAAAGAATTTTAGACTTGTAAATTTTTCTTAAGATCAATGTAGTATGAAATGTTGTATCGCTTAAGTAAACTCGGTTTAGTATTTTAATAATTTTTCGATTTCCCGCCTGAATTCGGGAAAAATGACTATGGGGGGTTATTATATGGCCAAATACGATATGTTTAAGCAAAAAATTTCGAATGGTTTATTTGAAAAAATTTTTAAATAATTTGAAAAATGTCGTTTTTTAAGTAAAAATTTGGTGTTTTTTGTTACAGGTCCTGAAGATCTCGCTGAAAACTACGAAGAACGATGGCAACTAATTAGTTCCAGTCAACGGAAGCCAAAAAGAAAACATTTTAAAAGAATTTTAGACTTGTAAATTTTTCTTAAGATCAATGTAGTATGAAATGTTGTATCGCTTAAGTAAACTCGGTTTAGTATTTTAATAATTTTTCGATTTCCCGCCTGAATTCGGGAAAAATGACTATGGGGGGTTATTATATGGCCAAATACGATATGTTTAAGCAAAAAATTTCGAATGGTTTATTTGAAAAAATTTTTAAATAATTTGAAAAATGTCGTTTTTTAAGTAAAAATTTGGTGTTTTTTGTTACAGGTCCTGAAGATCTCGCTGAAAACTACGAAGAACGATGGCAACTAATTAGTTCCAGTCAACGGAAGCCAAAAAGAAAACATTTTAAAAGAATTTTAGACTTGTAAATTTTTCTTAAGATCAATGTAGTATGAAATGTTGTATCGCTTAAGTAAACTCGGTTTAGTATTTTAATAATTTTTCGATTTCCCGCCTGAATTCGGGAAAAATGACTATGGGGGGTTATTATATGGCCAAATACGATATGTTTAAGCAAAAAATTTCGAATGGTTTATTTGAAAAAATTTTTAAATAATTTGAAAAATGTCGTTTTTTAAGTAAAAATTTGGTGTTTTTTGTTACAGGTCCTGAAGATCTCGCTGAAAACTACGAAGAACGATGGCAACTAATTAGTTCCAGTCAACGGAAGCCAAAAAGAAAACATTTTAAAAGAATTTTAGACTTGTAAATTTTTCTTAAGATCAATGTAGTATGAAATGTTGTATCGCTTAAGTAAACTCGGTTTAGTATTTTAATAATTTTTCGATTTCCCGCCTGAATTCGGGAAAAATGACTATGGGGGGTTATTATATGGCCAAATACGATATGTTTAAGCAAAAAATTTCGAATGGTTTATTTGAAAAAATTTTTAAATAATTTGAAAAATGTCGTTTTTTAAGTAAAAATTTGGTGTTTTTTGTTACAGGTCCTGAAGATCTCGCTGAAAACTACGAAGAACGATGGCAACTAATTAGTTCCAGTCAACGGAAGCCAAAAAGAAAACATTTTAAAAGAATTTTAGACTTGTAAATTTTTCTTAAGATCAATGTAGTATGAAATGTTGTATCGCTTAAGTAAACTCGGTTTAGTATTTTAATAATTTTTCGATTTCCCGCCTGAATTCGGGAAAAATGACTATGGGGGGTTATTATATGGCCAAATACGATATGTTTAAGCAAAAAATTTCGAATGGTTTATTTGAAAAAATTTTTAAATAATTTGAAAAATGTCGTTTTTTAAGTAAAAATTTGGTGTTTTTTGTTACAGGTCCTGAAGATCTCGCTGAAAACTACGAAGAACGATGGCAACTAATTAGTTCCAGTCAACGGAAGCCAAAAAGAAAACATTTTAAAAGAATTTTAGACTTGTAAATTTTTCTTAAGATCAATGTAGTATGAAATGTTGTATCGCTTAAGTAAACTCGGTTTAGTATTTTAATAATTTTTCGATTTCCCGCCTGAATTCGGGAAAAATGACTATGGGGGGTTATTATATGGCCAAATACGATATGTTTAAGCAAAAAATTTCGAATGGTTTATTTGAAAAAATTTTTAAATAATTTGAAAAATGTCGTTTTTTAAGTAAAAATTTGGTGTTTTTTGTTACAGGTCCTGAAGATCTCGCTGAAAACTACGAAGAACGATGGCAACTAATTAGTTCCAGTCAACGGAAGCCAAAAAGAAAACATTTTAAAAGAATTTTAGACTTGTAAATTTTTCTTAAGATCAATGTAGTATGAAATGTTGTATCGCTTAAGTAAACTCGGTTTAGTATTTTAATAATTTTTCGATTTCCCGCCTGAATTCGGGAAAAATGACTATGGGGGGTTATTATATGGCCAAATACGATATGTTTAAGCAAAAAATTTCGAATGGTTTATTTGAAAAAATTTTTAAATAATTTGAAAAATGTCGTTTTTTAAGTAAAAATTTGGTGTTTTTTGTTACAGGTCCTGAAGATCTCGCTGAAAACTACGAAGAACGATGGCAACTAATTAGTTCCAGTCAACGGAAGCCAAAAAGAAAACATTTTAAAAGAATTTTAGACTTGTAAATTTTTCTTAAGATCAATGTAGTATGAAATGTTGTATCGCTTAAGTAAACTCGGTTTAGTATTTTAATAATTTTTCGATTTCCCGCCTGAATTCGGGAAAAATGACTATGGGGGGTTATTATATGGCCAAATACGATATGTTTAAGCAAAAAATTTCGAATGGTTTATTTGAAAAAATTTTTAAATAATTTGAAAAATGTCGTTTTTTAAGTAAAAATTTGGTGTTTTTTGTTACAGGTCCTGAAGATCTCGCTGAAAACTACGAAGAACGATGGCAACTAATTAGTTCCAGTCAACGGAAGCCAAAAAGAAAACATTTTAAAAGAATTTTAGACTTGTAAATTTTTCTTAAGATCAATGTAGTATGAAATGTTGTATCGCTTAAGTAAACTCGGTTTAGTATTTTAATAATTTTTCGATTTCCCGCCTGAATTCGGGAAAAATGACTATGGGGGGTTATTATATGGCCAAATACGATATGTTTAAGCAAAAAATTTCGAATGGTTTATTTGAAAAAATTTTTAAATAATTTGAAAAATGTCGTTTTTTAAGTAAAAATTTGGTGTTTTTTGTTACAGGTCCTGAAGATCTCGCTGAAAACTACGAAGAACGATGGCAACTAATTAGTTCCAGTCAACGGAAGCCAAAAAGAAAACATTTTAAAAGAATTTTAGACTTGTAAATTTTTCTTAAGATCAATGTAGTATGAAATGTTGTATCGCTTAAGTAAACTCGGTTTAGTATTTTAATAATTTTTCGATTTCCCGCCTGAATTCGGGAAAAATGACTATGGGGGGTTATTATATGGCCAAATACGATATGTTTAAGCAAAAAATTTCGAATGGTTTATTTGAAAAAATTTTTAAATAATTTGAAAAATGTCGTTTTTTAAGTAAAAATTTGGTGTTTTTTGTTACAGGTCCTGAAGATCTCGCTGAAAACTACGAAGAACGATGGCAACTAATTAGTTCCAGTCAACGGAAGCCAAAAAGAAAACATTTTAAAAGAATTTTAGACTTGTAAATTTTTCTTAAGATCAATGTAGTATGAAATGTTGTATCGCTTAAGTAAACTCGGTTTAGTATTTTAATAATTTTTCGATTTCCCGCCTGAATTCGGGAAAAATGACTATGGGGGGTTATTATATGGCCAAATACGATATGTTTAAGCAAAAAATTTCGAATGGTTTATTTGAAAAAATTTTTAAATAATTTGAAAAATGTCGTTTTTTAAGTAAAAATTTGGTGTTTTTTGTTACAGGTCCTGAAGATCTCGCTGAAAACTACGAAGAACGATGGCAACTAATTAGTTCCAGTCAACGGAAGCCAAAAAGAAAACATTTTAAAAGAATTTTAGACTTGTAAATTTTTCTTAAGATCAATGTAGTATGAAATGTTGTATCGCTTAAGTAAACTCGGTTTAGTATTTTAATAATTTTTCGATTTCCCGCCTGAATTCGGGAAAAATGACTATGGGGGGTTATTATATGGCCAAATACGATATGTTTAAGCAAAAAATTTCGAATGGTTTATTTGAAAAAATTTTTAAATAATTTGAAAAATGTCGTTTTTTAAGTAAAAATTTGGTGTTTTTTGTTACAGGTCCTGAAGATCTCGCTGAAAACTACGAAGAACGATGGCAACTAATTAGTTCCAGTCAACGGAAGCCAAAAAGAAAACATTTTAAAAGAATTTTAGACTTGTAAATTTTTCTTAAGATCAATGTAGTATGAAATGTTGTATCGCTTAAGTAAACTCGGTTTAGTATTTTAATAATTTTTCGATTTCCCGCCTGAATTCGGGAAAAATGACTATGGGGGGTTATTATATGGCCAAATACGATATGTTTAAGCAAAAAATTTCGAATGGTTTATTTGAAAAAATTTTTAAATAATTTGAAAAATGTCGTTTTTTAAGTAAAAATTTGGTGTTTTTTGTTACAGGTCCTGAAGATCTCGCTGAAAACTACGAAGAACGATGGCAACTAATTAGTTCCAGTCAACGGAAGCCAAAAAGAAAACATTTTAAAAGAATTTTAGACTTGTAAATTTTTCTTAAGATCAATGTAGTATGAAATGTTGTATCGCTTAAGTAAACTCGGTTTAGTATTTTAATAATTTTTCGATTTCCCGCCTGAATTCGGGAAAAATGACTATGGGGGGTTATTATATGGCCAAATACGATATGTTTAAGCAAAAAATTTCGAATGGTTTATTTGAAAAAATTTTTAAATAATTTGAAAAATGTCGTTTTTTAAGTAAAAATTTGGTGTTTTTTGTTACAGGTCCTGAAGATCTCGCTGAAAACTACGAAGAACGATGGCAACTAATTAGTTCCAGTCAACGGAAGCCAAAAAGAAAACATTTTAAAAGAATTTTAGACTTGTAAATTTTTCTTAAGATCAATGTAGTATGAAATGTTGTATCGCTTAAGTAAACTCGGTTTAGTATTTTAATAATTTTTCGATTTCCCGCCTGAATTCGGGAAAAATGACTATGGGGGGTTATTATATGGCCAAATACGATATGTTTAAGCAAAAAATTTCGAATGGTTTATTTGAAAAAATTTTTAAATAATTTGAAAAATGTCGTTTTTTAAGTAAAAATTTGGTGTTTTTTGTTACAGGTCCTGAAGATCTCGCTGAAAACTACGAAGAACGATGGCAACTAATTAGTTCCAGTCAACGGAAGCCAAAAAGAAAACATTTTAAAAGAATTTTAGACTTGTAAATTTTTCTTAAGATCAATGTAGTATGAAATGTTGTATCGCTTAAGTAAACTCGGTTTAGTATTTTAATAATTTTTCGATTTCCCGCCTGAATTCGGGAAAAATGACTATGGGGGGTTATTATATGGCCAAATACGATATGTTTAAGCAAAAAATTTCGAATGGTTTATTTGAAAAAATTTTTAAATAATTTGAAAAATGTCGTTTTTTAAGTAAAAATTTGGTGTTTTTTGTTACAGGTCCTGAAGATCTCGCTGAAAACTACGAAGAACGATGGCAACTAATTAGTTCCAGTCAACGGAAGCCAAAAAGAAAACATTTTAAAAGAATTTTAGACTTGTAAATTTTTCTTAAGATCAATGTAGTATGAAATGTTGTATCGCTTAAGTAAACTCGGTTTAGTATTTTAATAATTTTTCGATTTCCCGCCTGAATTCGGGAAAAATGACTATGGGGGGTTATTATATGGCCAAATACGATATGTTTAAGCAAAAAATTTCGAATGGTTTATTTGAAAAAATTTTTAAATAATTTGAAAAATGTCGTTTTTTAAGTAAAAATTTGGTGTTTTTTGTTACAGGTCCTGAAGATCTCGCTGAAAACTACGAAGAACGATGGCAACTAATTAGTTCCAGTCAACGGAAGCCAAAAAGAAAACATTTTAAAAGAATTTTAGACTTGTAAATTTTTCTTAAGATCAATGTAGTATGAAATGTTGTATCGCTTAAGTAAACTCGGTTTAGTATTTTAATAATTTTTCGATTTCCCGCCTGAATTCGGGAAAAATGACTATGGGGGGTTATTATATGGCCAAATACGATATGTTTAAGCAAAAAATTTCGAATGGTTTATTTGAAAAAATTTTTAAATAATTTGAAAAATGTCGTTTTTTAAGTAAAAATTTGGTGTTTTTTGTTACAGGTCCTGAAGATCTCGCTGAAAACTACGAAGAACGATGGCAACTAATTAGTTCCAGTCAACGGAAGCCAAAAAGAAAACATTTTAAAAGAATTTTAGACTTGTAAATTTTTCTTAAGATCAATGTAGTATGAAATGTTGTATCGCTTAAGTAAACTCGGTTTAGTATTTTAATAATTTTTCGATTTCCCGCCTGAATTCGGGAAAAATGACTATGGGGGGTTATTATATGGCCAAATACGATATGTTTAAGCAAAAAATTTCGAATGGTTTATTTGAAAAAATTTTTAAATAATTTGAAAAATGTCGTTTTTTAAGTAAAAATTTGGTGTTTTTTGTTACAGGTCCTGAAGATCTCGCTGAAAACTACGAAGAACGATGGCAACTAATTAGTTCCAGTCAACGGAAGCCAAAAAGAAAACATTTTAAAAGAATTTTAGACTTGTAAATTTTTCTTAAGATCAATGTAGTATGAAATGTTGTATCGCTTAAGTAAACTCGGTTTAGTATTTTAATAATTTTTCGATTTCCCGCCTGAATTCGGGAAAAATGACTATGGGGGGTTATTATATGGCCAAATACGATATGTTTAAGCAAAAAATTTCGAATGGTTTATTTGAAAAAATTTTTAAATAATTTGAAAAATGTCGTTTTTTAAGTAAAAATTTGGTGTTTTTTGTTACAGGTCCTGAAGATCTCGCTGAAAACTACGAAGAACGATGGCAACTAATTAGTTCCAGTCAACGGAAGCCAAAAAGAAAACATTTTAAAAGAATTTTAGACTGTAAATTTTTCTTAAGATCAATGTAGTATGAAATGTTGTATCGCTTAAGTAAACTCGGTTTAGTATTTTAATAATTTTTCGATTTCCCGCCTGAATTCGGGAAAAATGACTATGGGGGGTTATTATATGGCCAAATACGATATGTTTAAGCAAAAAATTTCGAATGGTTTATTTGAAAAAATTTTTAAATAATTTGAAAAATGTCGTTTTTTAAGGTAAAAATTTGGTGTTTTTTGTTACAGGTCCTGAAGATCTCGCTGAAAACTACGAAGAACGATGGCAACTAATTAGTTCCAGTCAACGGAAGCCAAAAAGAAAACATTTTAAAAGAATTTTAGACTTGTAAATTTTTCTTAAGATCAATGTAGTATGAAATGTTGTATCGCTTAAGTAAACTCGGTTTAGTATTTTAATAATTTTTCGATTTCCCGCCTGAATTCGGGAAAATGACTATGGGGGGTTATTATATGGCCAAATACGATATGTTTAAAGCAAAAAATTTCGAATGGTTTATTTGAAAAAATTTTTAAATAATTGAAAAAATGTCGTTTTTTAAGTAAAAAATTTGGTGTTTTTTTGTTACAGGTCCTGAAGATCTCGCTGAAAAACTACGAAGAACGATGGCAACTAATTAGTTCCAGTCAACGGAAGCCAAAAAGAAAACATTTTAAAA